>JAECXP010000051.1:0-1200000 GCA_018152965.1 Scaptomyza pallida | reverse complement strand
CGGTCAAATGGCTCAAATTGGCTGCTAGCTGCATCGGCTTCAATCTTTTTGGGCATTAAGCCACCACCTTTGATACGCTCGTGCTTTGGCTGCTGCTGCTTGGTTATAATCTCGGAGAGCGGCGGCAATGGGCGACTGTAATGACGACCCAACGGACGACCAAATATGCGTCGTCGTCGCTTGGAAATGGCACCTGTCTCCACATCTGTAATGGGCCGATTTAGTGGTATGAAATCGCTTACGAAGAGTTGATCATAGAGACCAAGCTGACGCTGGCGCAGATGCTGCGGACGATTGAAGACCTCGTTGGCCAAGGCAACCAGATTGGGCAAGTTTTCTTTGGGTTGCTCCCACAACGATTCGGCCGGTGGTGTTGGCGACACAGATGCAGCAGGTGAGGGCAAAGGTGTGGGAGTTTTTGCCTCAGCTTTTACTTCCAGCTTGAAATCTTCTTTTGTGACTGGATCGATCTGCTCCTTGCTTTTGGTTGGCTTACCCTGAGGCTTCTGAGATTGTCCAATGCGACCAACAAATACCTTTTTGTTGCTGGTCTTCAGCTTGAAATTCGGTTTCTTGGCGTTTATGGCAATATTCACCCTCACAGAGGATGTGCAAGAATCCTTTTCCTCCTTCAACTGCTCCTGACGCACCTGTACTGGTTGCTCTTCCTCGTCGCTGGATGAGGTGACGCAGGCGCGTGGACGCCGACGTTTTCCGCACACCCTGCACCAAACATCTGGAGTTGGAACGCTGTGCAGTATGGAACGTGGCAATTTATCGCAAAGACACCAAGTCGACGAATTTCCATAGCTGGCCATTTTCTTCACATATAACGAATAGATTTCGTAGAAACGAAACATTGACGAGAAATCGAAAAACAAGTAAAGTTCATAAAAAGAATTTTTTGTTAGCAGTGCGTTTTGGATATTTTTAGAGCTTGTCTGAAGGCTTACTTTATTTAACAACAACTTGGTTCGACTGCTTTGTCGTTTCAAGGGAACTTATTTATAACTTTTGACTTTGTGCCTGTGTCTAAACTTTTGACGTTAACACAATTTGTTAAGCTCAGTGTTGAAAAGTGAAAACAAACATCAAACTACATATAATCCAGGGACACTTAACATTGAATAAGTGTTACCCATAATATTCCATGTCAAATCAAAACTCAACAACTCTAGTCTCAAAACACCAACAACGAGGAAAAAATTCACAACGAGAGCGAATTGACTTGACGGCGAATTCGGTGAAAGCTGTCAAAATCGACGAAGCAAATAAACAATTCATTATCTGTATTTACTTACGTATACATAATAATTTGTATATTAAATTGTAATGTTACTTTTAATATTAAGACTTATGATGCAGATACCAACACGTTATTTAAAGGACGTTCTCGCTTGCACTGTTTTATATTCATAGCTTGGGTACTCTTAGGACATGCAAATAGTTGCACACAGTTACGAACACGTTGCGTGTCAATCTAAGTGTTTTCTCATGTTTGGTTTGCTCTTAGTTGACCATTTGAAAGCAAATGTTACCTTATGAGCTAAAAATAATTAGCCTTATATATATATTTGAGCTCGAGTTGTCCAACGAGCACACTAAACTTTACAGAGGAGCAAGCAAATTATATTTTAATAAATTTTGATCATTTTCAATGCGTTTAAGCTTACCAATTGTCAATTGATAGGTCTGAGTAATTCATAGTCTCAGTCTCGCTCGTTTTGCTTGGTGCACGTCTAAAGTCAAAGAACGCATTAAAAGCGCATTGGCCGCAGACATTGTGCGAAATGTTGTTGTGCATTTCCGGCTCATTGGTTAGCAAAAGGCGTTGCATACTTTAGAGCGCGCATTGGCAAATTTATATACGATTGAAAGACTCCCGAGTCCGAGTTCGAGTTCGAGCTCAAGTTTGTACCCAAAATGAAGCATTACAATAAATTATTAAGGCAAGTCCGTTAGACGACCAGAGTGCACGTTCGTGCGTCCATTTTTTGATTTAGAAGCTGGCTGTCATGAATTTATGAGAGCTATTGCCCATAAAAATACTTTTTTTTCCTCGTTTGTGTATAAAATATGTATGGCTTATATTAGTTGTAGAGCCGTCTCTATGAGCCTATTAAAATGGCGCCTAATTGTGTAGTGCATTCTATTGCAGTATGTACTGAAATTGATTTAACTGCTGATAACTGCAATTGGACAAAAAGGAGGAGAGGAGAAAGCCGGCCTGATAGCTGGCCAAAAATTATTTGGTTGCAAGCGTTGGCATTTTAATGCAATTTCATTGCAATACTTTTTGCGTTCCTCTTTATTTTGCAGCAATTTTTACTTTGCCCTGGTATTTCAGTATGTTTCCTTTTGGCTGTGCTTTTATTTATTTATTTTTTGTTGGTTGTTGGTTGTTGGTAGGTTTTCGGTTTACTTGTTGGCGTGGCTTTTAGTTGGCGTTTATTGCATTTGACCAGCATTTAAAACGCGAATGGGGCAGCAGTAATTTAATGTGTGCCAGCTATTTGAGGCACGCGCGCACACAAAAGAGGCGTGGTCAATGGTCTGGCAATGAATTCTCTCTCTCTCTCTCTCTCTTTCTTGCCAAAATGTAAAAGAAAAGCCAACAAAAATATGTTCAAGCGGTTAAATGTAAAGAATCTCGTTTGAAATTGTTTCAGTTCAATTGTTTTGCAATATTCAATATTTAAATTAAATAAATAAATATCAAGTGACGCTCCTTAAGTCTTTGACTGCATTTTAATTGAAATTTAAAACTTCCACCATTTTCAACTAAAACAATTTCCGTCATGGCTAAGCGTTAAAATTCAGGTGCACTGAGAAAAACTAAATACCAAAATGTTGACTTAAAAAAAAAAACGTAATTAAAAAAAAATTTAAAAATTTAAAGTTTCAATATACTTGATTTTTTTCTTTATACGGATTATAACCTTATTTTTTTTTTTTAAGTGTAGAGAGTTTATTTAAGCAACCCCACAGGGTTAGTTGCGTAGTCTAGCATGTTTTTTGTGCCTGGCTAGTTGGCTGAAGCGCCATGAAATATAAAAGTCAGCTTCTGCTGCTGCTACGTGACTTGTGCGTATGTGTCTGTGTCTGGGCATGTGGCACATGCAACAGAGCAACATATTCGGTGTGCAACGCACCAACTGTTTACTTATTTAACACTATTTGTGCATTTCATAATTCAACAAGCTGCAAGCGTTCATTGAGGGGGGTGGAATGTGGCGTATGTTGCTGCCACGCATGCGTAGCCGCCACGCCTTAAGGGTCTTAGTCGATGTTTCTTGTTTAATGGAATTTTATATGTGAGCTGTTTTTTGGGCAATGTTTTGTTGTGACTCTCGACTCGACTCCAACGGACATTCGAACTTTGTTATGGTAAGTGGAATATGTTGTCGGGCATCTTGAAAAAGGTGCAACAAAAGCACTGACCCAGGTCTCCTATGCTCAGTGACAACCTTGAAAAGCACTTACTCTAAAGTTTCTTTGTTTATAATTATTGAGCTCACATTTTAGGTGAGGACTTGTCGAGGGAAATCACGAGTGAATGAAAGAAATGTCTTGGACGCTGATTCTACTAATGTATATTTAAGCTTTTGTTTAAAATATGAAGCCCTAGCTTATGATCTGTTGCTGTTGTTGCGGTATTGTGCTGATTATTTAGTTTTGCCCATTGGGCGAATATTATATAAAGGCATCCAAAAGTGCTTATAGAGCACCCTTAATGCTGGTTTTTGCCATTTTTATGGGGCGATGGTCTGTCGGGTTATGCTAGTTTGCCTAGTTTGCCTGGCATTCGAGTGCTGAGGCTTTGTTGGTTGGCCAACAACTTCCGCTTTCATAAAAGCGCTTCTAAAGGTAATTGTTTAAAAATATATTTCATTTTATTATGGCGCAGTGCTGCACAGTTACTCACACCACACACACACACTCATACTCAGACATATAGATCGTCTGGCTAGTCAACTGTGTGTGTGGGTGTGTGTGTGTGTGCACGTGTCCATGTAAATTTCAGCAACTATCCCAAACTAACCAGCAAAATTTGCTGCTGTTGCGGTTTATTTTGTGTTGCAAAAATATGCAGGAGTCTCCTCTTCTCCTGTCCGTATATATGGTACAGTCCCTCACATCCCGTTTAGATTGTTCACTGGCGCAATGTTGAGCTTGACTTTTTGTTGGTCGCGCCTGGAATTTGAAGTTTTGTTTTGTTGTTTTCTGCTGTTGGCCTGGCTTGTTATTTTAGCCAAAAGCTGTTAAATTGCACAAAACAAAACAGTACTGAACAGCGGGGCGTCTCCTTTATTGTGTTTGTGTGTCTAAAAAGGTGGCTGCAATGTGCATTTAGCTCTGGCTGTCCTCTGGCCAAGTGCAAAAGCAACAACAAATCATGAAGTGAAATCCTATCCACATTAGGCTATAAATATTGGAGCGGGTGTCAAAAAGAATATGTGTGTAAAATACTTTGCAAATACTTTGCATGTCTAACCAAAAGTTGCTTTAAGAACATTTCTAGTTTGGCTTAAATGCAAAATGGTGTTTGAGAATAAAAGAAACTGAATATTCAATATTTTTGTTAAAAGGAAATTAATTTAAAAGGTATCTTTGTCATGCGCCAAAAGCCAACAAATGACGTACCTTAACTTTTTTTTAAGAAAAACTTCTTATATTTTAACGCATTCTTTAGTTACGGCCCTTCGTTAGTTAGCAGCTTTTTACGGTATACTTTTATTGTGTGTTTTTTTTACAGAGTTTTTATGCTCGGCAAAGTTTTTTCAAGGAAAATCCATTTTTAATTTAGCCAAGAAAAATAATTAAAATATCTTTACATAAGTTGGAAAAAGTGCAGGTTGAACACTCATAAAACGCGTAACTATAAATATTTTAATCAAAGCCCTAAAAGCAAAATAGAATTAAGATTTATATAAAGGGCTTTCAATGGACGTTGGCTCAAAAGGCTATAAGTTGGCTAAAGTTTTGCTTGATTTCAGCAAAAACGGTTTCTCATTATTATTTATTGTTGCTTATGATGTGTTGAGAACTTGAGCAGCTAGATTGGCATTGAACTATGCAGCGTATACGCAATGTACGATATCCATTTTTAGCTTTTCAGCATGAAGTTTGAGCTGTTTGCATTCAACTATCTTACTGCCTAACCTTGGAGCTGGCTTAACTTTTGGCTACTCAAAGTATCGAGCCACGCTTATTTGTTATGAAAACTTCAAGTGCTCGCCAGGATATGGAAATGCTGAGATGGAGCGAGAGTTTCTGCGACTGCCTTGGCTTAACGTCTATGGCAAAAGCTGCTCAAGTGCAGCCCTTTGACTAGCGGCAAAGGCAAAAAGGCGTGCGTCCTGGCAACGATTTCAATGCTCTCTCCTTCAGCCCCAGCCTGTCAGTAGTTGTACTTCCTGTGTGTGCGTCGGTGTTTGTATGTGCTTACCACTACTTATGTATCAGGAAGTTGTTGGCTTCCTAAACGGATATACTACTGACTTCAAATACTGTTTTTGTGTGTTCATTTTTCTTTCACTCTCTGTGCTGCTGATGCTGCTAAGCTACTACATTCTCTTATGCTTGTTGTTGCTGATGTATTTGTAGCCAACAGCGGCGCAGGCAACTATAATTTTGCTTTATAGAACAGGAGCTGAGAACCTGTCGATGTAGGTGGCAGGCAACGTGTAAATGCAAGTGTTGGGGGGATGCATTGTGGTTGGAATGTATGATTTTGCATGTGAAATTTGTTAAAGTAAAACATAGAAAATTATGTTTACTTTAATGAACTTCTATTCCCATTTATAGTTGGATTAAAAATATTACTTTGAGACTTTATCTTGTAATATAATCAATATAATTTTTTATGAAACTCAGTTCAGCCATTATTTAATTCTAATAAAATTGCTCCTTCTTATATGCATGCTTTGAATCGAAATACTTACCATTATGAAACATTTTCTATAATAACTAATTTTAATAAATGAAAAATTCCTAAATCTCCATAAATTTTTAGACTACAGCATGCAAAATAAACAAAATATAGTCTATTTGTGTTGAAATTTTAATTGCAGACACAATAGCTAAATGCTGTAGCATATTTAAACTAAATTTTTAAAGCTTTAAGTGTTTGAAAATGGTTTGTTTAGATTTGTGTCAAAACAAAATATTCCATTATCAATATTTGCATTGCACTTAAACATTTGTTTCATTACTAATTTGTATGAAAAAACGTTAAATAAAGCCCACTGTTAGAGCATGCAATTTTTGTTTAGAAAGCAACACTGACACTATTGGCAACTACTACCTTTAAGAGTGTTGGCCAACATGCTGCTGCAAACAAGATATTTAGCAAAAGCCACTGCAAGTTGAACTTTTCCTTTCAACACACATAAACACTGTTTTAGCCAACATTATGGACAGTTGGGGCAGCCCAAAGGCAAAAATGCTTATCGCTTTGTGTTTTTTCTCTCTCCTTCACTTTACTCCCGTTTAATGTGGCCTTTGATCTGGTTATTATATATTGAATAGTGCTCAATCTCAAGCACCATAAATCATGCTCAGCAAGTTTTGCTAGCATGAAAAAGAAAGCAGAACTTAAAGGAAGAGAGCGCTTAAACTGTAACTAAAAGAATTTTTAGTAGTGAAAACTTAAATGTGTTCTCATTTATTTGGCATAATTAAAGCTTAACTGTAAGCAAGTATAATTTCTGTTGTCCTAAAAAAAAATGTGTGCAATGTAAATTAATTTCGCTTATTACGACACGCAACGCTAACACCAAAGACAAAGCCAGACTGTGGCCACCCAGACACACCTAGAGACTTGGCCAGTCCAACCTGTCCGCGCTGACAGTTTGCCCCTTGTTGCCACTGTTGCCACTGCTGTTAAGCCCTGCAACTGTCGGGCATTTAATCTCGGCAACATTTCCTCTTTGCCTGGAAGCCTGCGGTATGACATTTCCTTGCAGTGGCCAGCGCGAGTTGTTCCCCGTTGGACGGCGACAGCCCTTTGCCGTTGTCGAAAACAAAAATTAGCCGTGCAGTAAAATGGCCAAAAGGAAGTGGCAAGTAACTAACTACCTTGCCAGTTACCAGTTACCAGCTACCAACTACCCACTACTCTCAATCTGGCCATCTGCAGCACTTCCTACCCCATGACTATCTGTACTACCTTTTACCATTTACCACCAGCCAGCAACTGCCACATGCAGTAAAAATTCGTTAATGTGCAGCTAATTAAGTTCAAAGCATGGCTCCGGGGCCCGGGTGCCTGGTCGTCTACGAGTCTGCCTGGATGTCCTAACCGTTGTTAGTTTTCTGTTCTGCAGCTCTGTCTCCCTTGCAGCCAGTCAAGTTGGCAACAGTTTTGACCGCTTCTGAAAGGCATTTTGTACTCAATTAGCAGTCTAATTTTTCCATTTACACAAATTATTGCGACTATGAAGTATCTTAAAGTGCAAAGAAATGCATCATTAAGTCTAAAAATTTTAAATGTTTTTTAGCCAGCATTCAACAAGTTATTCTTAAAGGTATAATATATAAACTTTAAATCACAAACTTCAGACATTTGGCATAAAGTTGAAATTATTGTTGCCCACTTTTAGGCGGCATTTTAAATTCGTATACATAATTTGCTTGCTGCACAGTGGACTTCAACTTCATCAGGCACATTAGAAAAAGTTATGCGTCGTGCCTTATTCGTATGCAGACTGTACATTTTGGTAACTTTATTCTGCAATCATTTACAAATTGTCTGTGACTGCACAGTGTGTTGATTAAATACTTTTGTCAGTGGTTTCTAAGTGACACTTGAGTGAGTGGAGAGTAGACTCGGGTGCAAGGCAATTTAGTGGGTGTGGATGAGGACTTCAAAAACTTGTTTTGTGCCACGCCGTCGCTCCATTTGGGCCTCTGGGCCGACTGGCAACATCAACAACAAGCAACAACAACAAGCCTTATATTTGTATATTTGCCTTTTGCAAGCAGTTGATAAAACTGTGTTCTTAACTGCTGTCTGGGTGGCGATTGTGATTGTGTATTGCAATTGTTGCACTCCGTCGCATTGTCGTTTGTCTGATGAGTTTTTAAGTACAAACAATTACAAAAGACAAATGCAACAACGGCAAATGCGTTTCTAGAATCATGCCACAGCCGCTTAGCTTTTCATTTAGTTGCGTAATTGAATTAAGTTTCATTTTCAAATGCAAATGCTTTTTGAATTCAACTCGTCTCCTTCTGTTCCTTTAATTTCCAGCTAATTCCTAATTGCCATTTGTTTTTGCAGTCTGTAGTCTGGACAAATTTTGTTATATTCTATTTAATATGCTGCATGCATGCAGTATTCGTGTTAATCCCAAAATGAAAATACATTTGAGAAGCTGTGCAACATTTTTGGCAAACGACTAAAAGCCCAAAATAAGCTTTCAATCGTATTACAGCATAATGAATCGAATCTATTTACCAGCACAAGCGATTTGTGATTTGCTTTCAGTTTGCCATGTCATATGAGATTATACTCAAAAAAAATGTTTGGTAAGTTCAGACAAATGATGCAAGAAACCCGCCGAGCAACTTCTCTGAGTGTATCCAAACAAACAGACTCAACCAATTAAGAATGCAGATGCCCTGCCAGCTAAAGAGCTGATGCAAAATCGACAAAAATAAATGCCAAACATGACCAGAAAGCCGCTTAGTTTACCTCAATGTCGCTGTATGTGTGTGTGCGTGTGCGTGTGTGTCTGGGCCCTCTGTCCTCTAAAGGATGCATGAAATGGAGGGACGCGGATGATGAGGATGCGATGACATGTGAAAATTTGTGCCACGCACTGCCGTTGCTCATTAATTTAAAATTGGGCAAAACAACAACAAGCTGTTGCAATGTTATGGCGGTTGCTTCATGACAACGACACACACTGACACACACACACACACACTGGCACACACGTGACATGTGTGTGAAATGGTGCTGACACAATGCTGAGCACTTTCATCAGCATCGACTGACGACTGACAGGCAGCCGATTGCCGCAGATGCCGCTGATGGGCCGAACCCTATCCAAAGTTTATGCATTAAATCACCAAAAGCGTATGACAGGATTACACTACTTATAGTCCTCATATATAAATCATGTTCGATTCATGTACGAGGCTAACTAGATTTGATTTCAACACTGCACAGTGTTGGAAAAGTCAATGAATTTCTTTCCAAAACTAACTAAATAAAGCATTCAATTCAATGTTAGCTAAAAAACTTTTTATTTGGGCGCATTGTCAACATTTTGGCTGACTTTAAAATAATAATGCTAAAAAAAGCAAACCCAAACATGTCCCCAGGCTGCAGTGTACGCTCGCATTGTTGCCAATGTTGCAAGCACAGCACAAAAGTGGCAGATAATCGCCGGCTAATACAATGAATGACCAACCCCCGCCCCGCCCCGGATGCGGATACGTATTCGTAGTATTGCCATTAAATTCAATTACATGACAATAACGCGGCGCTTATGGCGTTGCGGTCCACCAAAAAATTGAATATAAAAATAAAGCTGCTGCTGATAAAAACTGCATGCTGGCAATGCTAAACTAAAGCTCCTGCGGCGCGTGCACAAGTGGGAGACAAAGGGTGTGTGGTAAGAAAGAGTGTGTGTGTAAGTGTATGCCACCAACAACTATCAGCTAGAAATTATGATTAGCTTTTGGTAAAGTTTTTCGACGCAGTCAGCAAGCCACTTGAAAGCTGCCACACTAAACACTTTACGTTGCCATTCAAGCGTACACGACAGTCCTGGACAACTCTAAAAGCATGCTGCATGCCGCATGCGGCATGCAACATACAACGTGCTCACTCCGTGACAATAGAGTTGAAATTCTGCAACGTTTGCATTTCACTCTTCAGTCGAATGGTCGGCGGTTGCATTGTGTGTGTTGGATTCTTTGTGTAATCGCTTCATAATGCCACCAAAAATTATGATAAAGTTTAGATTTTCAATGCAGCAGCTTTTATGTTTGCATGGTCAACAGACAGGATTACAAGTTGCTCATTGAAACATATATTTCATAGAACTACACAAGATCTTGCTGTATAAATTTGGAGTTGTTGTTGGAGACAACATTGTGCCTTTGCTGTCCCATAATCAGTTATCTAAACATATATATATGAATATGTTAGTATTTACATAATATTGCCATTGCCATTTAAGTCAACAATTTGCATATACATATACTATGTATATTTCTGGGTAAATGTGTGGCCACAAAAGTACGCTTTAAATGTTATTGTTCCCGGAACGCTTGTTCTGTGACCAAAGCAATGCTAAATTTTGCACAAAAAGACAATTTGTCACAATCACAATTATTACACACACAAAATGACAGGCAAATGAAAGCCAAGCAGCTGGAAAACAAGCCAACACAGCTTTAGGGGCTGTACTCAGTGGGGTTGGGTGACTTTTCTGTTGTCCTGACAAGTCTAACGATGTTTCTGGTCCTGCACAATGATGCAGCAAACATGGTCATAGTAGTCTGTCGGGGCCGACACCTGAGGCAAGACGCTTCCTCCTGCCCCCCAACAACAAATAACATTGTTTTGCCACATTTTGTCATAATTTTTAGTTAATTTCAAAAAATGCAAATCATCGATGCCCAGGCAACTGGGCCCACAGGCCGTATACGTGCTTTTGCCCTGTGTCCTGTTTCCTGTATCCAGTGCTGCAGTGTCAGCCTTTTGACAAATGCTAGCTTCATTGCTCATTGGTTGCACGCTCGTTAAAACTATGCAATATTTCATGGGTCGTTTCGTGTAGAATTTCCATTTTGTTTCTCCAAGCTGGCAAATTCAAATTGTTGCCTCCTTTGGACCTCTCGCTTTCAAGCATAATGCTTACCAAGTTATTTTGTATTTTTGAACAGAAGTTTTATTTGGACTTTTCGTTTAAGCAATTTTTACTCAGCATTTCTAATTTGTTTTTGGTTTTAAGCTTAGAATTGCTTTAAAAATGCATTCTGTTTTCTTTTCCTAAGCATTTTTTTTTTAAGAATTAAGCTTAAATAAATCGGGTTTTAATTAATCACTTCTCCTGATGAAGATCTTAAAGCTTATACAGAATTGTTGGCACTCAACAGTTAACATATCGATATAAGCCGAAAGCTGTAATAAGCTAAGCTTTTGCTCAAAGCCGGTTTTGGTAATTGCGCATGCGCCACCGACGCCAACGCCAACGCCACCGCCACCGCCGCTTCAGCAAAGATGCATTTTGCATAAAGTTTGTTTGGAACAGCAAAAGTAATACCAGAAACGGGTCGAACCACACATTTAAAAAGTATTTTCCACAAGCTTTAAGCGAACAGTTGGCTCTGAGACGGTGACGCGTGCGCACAACGAATACGGACGGTACGGTAAATAGTGCAGCTTAAGCGTGAGACAAGTGGAATTGAAACAAGCAATGTGCAAATTAACCTTAAACAACTTGTGTATACAAGTGAATGGCATTCGTGAATGATTTCAACATCTACAATAATATTTAATATTTAGTAAAAAAGCAACAAAACTTCTCTTTGCACAGGTTGAACTGATAACAAAAAAACAAAATGGCGTCTTTCAAATTATGCATATTCGCATTGCTTGTGGGTAAGTGGCAACAGTTAATTGCATGGGCCAATTAATGAATGTGCTCATCAACATAATGCACATAGTTTTATTCAAATCGAAATGAGAAACAATTTGCATTTAATTGAACACCAGCTGAAACATATAATAATAATAAGTGTAAAAACATTTTAAGCCATAACTCAAATGCAAAACTCAACTGTCGACAACAGAATTTCAACAATATGATTCGTTTACATGTTTTTTTTTTTTTTTTGTTTATTCACGCATTTTATTACAATTGGAATTGGACGTGTCACATTTGACTAATGTTTAACAATTTTCCACAGTTTTTGGTTTTGAAATTCAACAATTTAGTCACCATATTTATGGTTTGGCAGCTCATTAAATATTTGTTGCCGATGCGCTTTCCCACACAGAGAAATGCATTTAAAATTATATATTTTGTTAATTTTCTGGCCAAAGCTTAAATTGATATGCTGGCAACTGTTACTGTTGCGTGTGTGTCTGTGTGTGTTAAACATATTTTGTAATTATGTTCGAAATGGCCATGAAAATTATTGGCAACTGTTTTTGTTTTGTGACACTCCTAATTAAATGGCCAAATGCATATTTTTGTGTTTAATTACAAGCCAATACAGTGTCTGTGTAACATTAGTATAATTATATGCAAACATTTGCAGCAATAATCTGCATATATGTATGTATGTTTATATATATTTTAAATATTTTTCCGTTACATTTTTGTGCCTCTCGAAGCCGTCTAGACAACTTAGAATGTGCAACAACTTTCAATGGGCTCGTTTAATTTGCCAAACATTTGAATGAGCGACTTGAAAAAGTTGTTTATTTTTAATCCATTCAATGTTCAATGAACTTAACACGCATGTTTCACGCACATTTATTTCTGTGACAACAGCTTCAACACCCACAAAAATACTGTGTGTGTGTGCGTGTGTGACTTGAATACAATTTGACGCAAGGCACACAAAAACTTGGAATTTTTTGTTGTCTATTTCAACATGACGACGAGGCGCAGGCACTCAATTAATCTAGTTTAACCGGACTGGTAACGGGGAGCCCAAGGGGACGTTGTCAGAAACCGGGATTCTATGACAAACTTGTTGACAAACTGTCAGATCGACGCTTAAGTCGACTGACTCTAAAAAAAAGCAAAAACACAAACCGCATAGCCGACAACAAAGTAACTCTGCATTTGACATGATGTGAAATAAAAATAAATAAGAAAAAAAAACATTGAAAGAGAATCTTAGTGAAGTATTTAAGCAGGTAAATATTTGTTGATATGACTTAATTAATGCAAAGCCACTGACAAAGTAAACGAAAACGATGCAAAAGTATAGAGTATGCATAACCAAAATCAACTACGAAAGTCATAGCGACTTTTTCTGCTTTTGTGTTGTATTTTTTTCTCTTTTCGTGTACGGAACGTGTTTCAATGACAAGCGGCAGCTGCAGTGGCAACAATAACAAAACCAACAACAACAACTTGTTTCTTGTTGCTGCGGCTGCGGCGGCGGCGGCGAAGTCGACATCGGCTTAAATGTTGCCTGACACTTTACGCACTAATTGCTGTGTGGAATTGTTTCTTTATTAACGTTTAATCGAATGTCAGGCATTCAGGCATGCCGCATTCGTGCTTGCACTCTAGCAGAAAGCAACTTGTGTTGTGGCATTGTTATTGTGTCTTGGCTTGAAATTTAATTGAATTCGTCTTTTCTTGATCGTGTTTTTCGCAATGTTGCTGATTAAAGTGGTTTACCTTGGAAGAGCTCTCAAGTAGTTGCCTGCAACTTCTGTCGGAAGTGCATGGGCTGACTGTGCATTGTTGTTAATTGAACTAAGACGAAACCAGTTTGTCTTTAGTCTATCTCAAGTCTACCTTGAAGTTGCACTGTGGCAAACAACAGCTGATGGTGCAAAAAACAGCTGTTTTCAACACAACTTTCACTTTTAAGGTCGCATACACAATTTGCCTATGCCGCAATCCAGTCCGGCTATACAGCAATACAAATCGGCATATTTTAAGTTCGCAAAACTGGTTTATAATAAATACCGGCCGCATACACTTAACAAAAATATGGGGTGTGTTACTAGCAAGCATTTAAGCTTCATACATTAATGATACTTGGGTTTTATTTCTATCTGACCTTAAATAATCTTGCTCTCTTTTCGTGCACAGGAACAACACTTGCTCAGCGTGCCAATTTTCGTGTAGGAGCAGGTCATCCGCCTTCTCAGCGTCACTTACCACCCAGGACACGTGATCCTGTGCAGGAGGCGGCTGTTGAGCCCAAACGGAAGCAGGCACAGGCAGCCAAAGAGTATGAGCCCAGTGAGGAGTGCCCGGAACCTAATGGCTTCTATCCGGATAGCAAGCAGTGCGATAAATACTATGCGTGTTTGTAAGTATCTGAGTTTTAAAGATGTGCTTTGATAAACCCTAAATACTGTATTTTTATACTTAAGAGCATATCTCAAAAGCTGTCAGAGCAAGCGCCTAATGTATTTCATTTAAAAATCGGGTAAAGTTAGCAAAGTTATGGTATTTTGAAAGATTTATTCGAACCCCAAGTCTATTATTGGCCAATGACATAAAAATCTTACAAAAATTAGATTTCTAGATTTAAATTATTAAGAGCGTAAAACAAGACTTTTGATGTATTTTATTTGAAAATTGGTTTGGTTTTTACGAAGTTATGGCAATCGGAAGTTACGTTTCAATTCAAAAACCGATTTCTGGTCAAAAAAGTTTCATGAAAATCTTGTAAAAAATTAGATTCTAGATTTAAATGCAGTATTAATTGAGACCGCAAAACAATTCTGATGTAATTCATTTAAAAAACCGGTTGAGTTTTAACGAAATTATGGCAATCGGAAGTTCCGTTTCAACTCAAAAACTGATTTTAGGTCACAAGTTTTTTGCATGAAAATCGAGTAAAAATTTAGATTTATTATAGAGCTAAGTACAAGACTCTTCGTGCATTTCTTTTGAAAATCGGTTTAATTTTAACAAAGTTAAGGCAAAATTATTTCTCAAATAAAACCTTCTCACATGTTTGTAGTATGTGTTCTAAAGCAGTTGGGATTTTTCAATGTGATCAGCGAATTAAGGTCAATTGACAGATTTTTAAATAAAGACTCATGGTAAAAAGCTTTTTATTCTTGGCATCAGCCTAATACCTTGATTTGCCTATCACTTTGAACACCTCTTGGGGACTCCAGTGTTTGCTTCCTGGCGTCAATGATGTGTATAAATGCGCTTTGCTCATCTCTCGCACCATTGGGTCCTCAAGTGAGCGTAATCAATAACTCAGGCAAGCTGTGAAAGTGTTAAAATATGACAAAATCCAGTTGATGTGCAAGCTCTATGGGGACAATAAAACGGTAGGTGTAGAAATATTCTAAAGTGATAGAGTACAAGATACTCAGTTTATATTTATATTTTATACTTTATTTATTTTACAACTTAATTTTTTTGTTTGATTTGTTTAATTACAGAGACGGTGTGCCGACGGAGAGGTTGTGTGCGGATGGTATGGTGTTTAATGATTATTCACCCATCGAGGAGAAATGTGATTTGCCGTATAACATTGATTGCACCAAGCGTTCCAAGCTGCGTGAGTATAAAAACCTGAGTTTGGTTCTTAAATTTGTGTTCTTTAAGTATGCAGAGCGTGTTGCTCATCGGACTTGTGCCATATTTAAACCTGGCCAAAATCAGACCAATAAACGCGAACCGTGCACGCACTTATTTGCTCGTTACTCCGTCTCCCCAGCTCTTAAAAAACACAAAAAACACATGAAAAGCAAACTTATTTATTATGCAAACGGCATGCGAGATGGTTAACCCAAATTGTTGTCGTCAATAGGTTTTTGGTCTGAGTTTAGACTTAAAGTCTTCTTTTTTGGTGCTTCAGTTTTATTTGAGACATTTCTTGGTAGACTTGTTTTATTTGTGATTTTTATTCTTTTATTTTGTCACGCTCAATATGCTTTTATATATGCTTAAAGTATATTTTGTGTCTTGACAGCAATTTTCCTACAAAGTAAGAAAGCTTTTCAATTAGTAATTTCTTTGCTGCACTCCATTAAAAACTTATTAAATATGCGAAGATTTTAATATACCAACATTTTATTTCCTTTAACGAATCACAAATAATATATTGTATAATAAGAACTCTCTCTTTTGTCATTGTCTTTAATTTAGCATATGGTTATAGTTGTCCTTGTATTGTGTTTTGGGTCTCCCTACATAATCTATTTTGGTCTAAGGAAGTGTCCAGCTTTCACCCAGTTGACCATTTTTATTGTAGTACGTTGCATTGTTGGCAAACAACTGTGGCAATAAACTTACACTCTAGAGCATAAACAAGTGCTGGCAAGGAATGTGCCAGGGACACAGCATTCGCATTTAGAAATGTTACATAAACGAGTTCTTGTTAAAATTTGCAAACAGCATCAATAAGTTTTCCCGGAATGAAAACAAAAATACATTTTCTAGAGTATTGAAAACCATTTGAAGCTCATATTACCAACAAGTAAAATGCTTTTCGTAGAATTTTTCTGAACTGTAACTAAAAAATGAATTCTTATGACAAGTTGAAGTAACTTCTATTATATCCTTACAGAAACTCCGCAACCCTCTCAGCACTGTCCACGCAAGAATGGTTACTTTGGCCATGAGAAACCTGGCATATGCGATAAGTTCTACTTCTGCGTCGATGGTAAATTCAATATGATTACATGTCCCGGTGGCCTGGTCTTTAATCCAAAGACAGGCATCTGCACTTGGCCCGATGAGGTTGGCGTCACTGGCTGCAAGTCGGAGGACATCTTTGAGTTTGAGTGCCCCAAGGTGAATGAGAGCATTGCTGTAACACATCCACGTTATGCCGATCCCGATGACTGTCAGTTCTTCTATGTGTGTGTGAATGGTGATCTGCCTCGTCGCAATGGCTGCAAACTTGGCCAAGTCTTTGATGATGATAACAAGATGTGCAACTGGTCACGCTTGGTGCCTGATTGGTAAGAACAATGAGCCGAAAGCTTAACAATAAGATGCTAAATGTTTATCGTTTTAGTGCTGATTGGTACAAGGATCGCTTCAGCGATGCTGAGCTTGATGAACTAGAGAATCCCAAGCCAAAGTCAACCACCACTAGGAGGCCAGCGCGAGTTCGTGGCGCCGCCAGACGCAAACCACAAGCCAAGGTGGTCAAAGAAGAGGAGCCAGAGGAGGAGTAGAACTGGCGATAGCTGGCTTTAATGTCGACTGTTTAGTTTTTAAGTTATGTCTTTCCTAATAACAAATAAATGTTAAATTGTGAAAATGAGAATATCGAAATGATTGAACCTATTTAATTTTAGCTTTTGGCATAAATTTAGGAATTTTTCATAGTCAACAAATAAAAATTAATATTTGGAAATGATTTATTTCCTGCTTATTAGTTGTGTGCAATAAATGGACAACAAAATTAAAATTCAATGGAAAAAATGCCAAAATTTAAACGGAAATGAAACTTATGAATTTTGTACTTCCAATGAATATTTAAATTTAATTGTTTGTATATCATTTCATGTTATTAGCAATATGATAATGACAATTGTCGCATTATGCATTAATTGTGCTAATGCCAAAACATATTTTCCAGTCTATTTCACATGAGACCATTTCTCAGAAAACAACGAGTTCCAAATACAGTAGAAATGCTGCCAAAATGACAGGATTTGTATGCGCAAACAGGCGACAACAAGTTGGATTCAATTCTAAAAGGGACGCTTGCCTTAACTTTCTGGGTTTTTCCAAACCAAATCAATGCATATATTTCAATCGCTTTCTCTGTCTCTCTCTCTCGCTCGCCCTCTTGCATAAATTCAATTTGCTGTTGAGCATGCACAAAAGTATGCAACATAATAGCAACAGCTCCATACACACACAATACATTGGACATGTGTATGACATTTGGCAGACAAGAAGCATTCGATAAAACGCATCGAAATTGCATTGTGAGAATTGTGAGCAGTTGAAAGACGAGATTTACAGTAGCCATTACCCAGGACGCCGGATAAAAACAGGGTGTAAAAGTGGTTGCGCTACAGGGGGAGGGCGAAGTGGTGGAGCTGTGGTAAAACCGTAAATTGTATTGTTTAAGTAGCAAAGTAAAATCTCCGAGAACGATAAGACATTTCACTTGGCAATGCTGAAGCATTTGTTTATGCATTGCCATTGAAGGACGATTGGCATTGGTAAAAGGATAAATTGATAACAATAAATGCATGTGGAAATCGTAGTCAGGGTAATATGATCAAAGAAACTAGTTCAATGCAATCGAATTTTAGAAATAATCCGATATACAATTTAAATTTTGAGTTAATGTTTGTTGTGAGTATAAATGACTGTGGCATAAATAGAACGATTGAGTAACAAAATTCCCTGTTAAACTTAGAGTTTGCTGCATTTTAAAGTTCAGCTGTCTTTATTTTATAATTACTATGCCTCATTTACAATTTAACCCATCGAATGCCAACCGAATTAACTGCACCATTAAATACCTTACTTCAAATTTACCCACGTGCGGGTCAAACAATTTAACCCAAGCATCAAAGCGTGCTGTTGTCCAACCAAGGATAAAGTCCTTAACCATACCCAGCACTCAGCCCAACGCACGTATGCGTGTGTGTGTGTGTGTATCTTTGTCTGGTGTTAATGAACAACTCAATTCAACTCAACTTAACTCAACACAACCTAACTTAACTCAGCTGGAGTCCACCCAGTGGCGACTTATGACGCGGTCATTGGCGCACGCACAACAGTAAACGGATGAGGGGACGTTGAGGACGAGCAAACCCGTTAGCCTGTAGGCTTTGGCTTCTAATTAATCAAGCAAGTCTGGCACAGAGCAAACTCCAGCCACACTGTGCAAACGGGCGTCACGCTGTCAATAATTTGGCACGACCTCTGACACGCCCCTCACCCTTACTTTATCGTCCATCGAAGCGACACAGGACGGCGCACACCTGGTGCTGTTGCGGGGCCATCTAAAAAGCATTTCGTCGAACTCGGCGCCTACTTAATCAAGTGTAACATGGACATGTCCGAGTGCCCACCTGTCGCCTGACATATTGAGTCGCGGCTTTCCCATCTTTTCCAAGTGTCTGTCTCGCTATTGGTGCTTGGACGCTAGAGACAGGCTCGTGTTGAAATTTGTGTAAAGCACGACACGAAAAATGACAGTTTAACATAAGAATACATGATAAATAAAGTAAATAATAATATCCATAAGTTCGTTTTTTGCGATTTATTTATAGCTTCATTATTAGTCAAAAGTTTGATTATCGAAACGAAAATGTCACGAAAAATCGCAAAAAATGGAGCAACTCTAGCTTTGGGCACACTGAAAACTGAAGAGTGAACGGTAAACTGGCAACACACAAGCAAACAAATGGTGAGTCCCTCTCGGTACTCGTATCAAATGTCAAATTTGACACAAACAAGTGTTTACATAATGACAACAACAATTTGCGTAATTGTCACAGAGACAGCAGCAGCAAGAGACGCGATGACTTTGAATCGTAGATATTGCCAGCCCTCAACTTGTGTCCTGTTTAGTGTGTCCCTTATAGTAGAGCATCACTAGTCAACCTCTTAACCGGGGGGACGCATTCTCTTTGTGTCTGGCATTTTCATTTTTCCTTCTTTTTTTTTTGTCGCTCTTTCCGTAATCTTGATTGTCATATTGCATAATTAGTTTGCTGGCGTGAGTTGACTAATTGATGGCATGACCACTGGGGAATGAGGGTAACGAAAGATGATCATGATATAGGAATTAAATATACAATATATAGAAACTAAAGTGTTGGACTTTTAGGTGCTTATAGTTAAACATTGTAAATGAGTGTTAGTAAATGCATATCTCTTATAAGTTTTTCATTATTTAACACTATGTTTACTTCGCTTATGTGGCACAAAAGCGACAATATTATATAGCTTTCACTATTTAATATCCAGCTGTAATCCGACTGTCAATAATCAAGCGAATTACATTCATTTAGATGTTAAGACTCCTTTGCTTAGGCCCAAAAATTAAGACATTGTTTGTCCATGCACAAGACCAAGCCTTGAACCGGCATCTTAAGCAACGAGCCCGGTTACCATTGGGACAATGTTGCTGATGGTTACGTCTGTTTGCTGCGTAATGTGGGCACGCCCCAAAAGCAACAAACAGCAACACAAACAGCACACAAACAGCACACAAACACAAAAAAAAAGGAGGGAAAAGTATAAGAAAAGTAACGAGAAGAGAATATGCCAATGCCTTATGCTGGACACAAAGTTGATTGTTTGCTCCTTAGGCTATTTGCTTTCTTGATGAAATAATTAAATGTCATTCATTGAGGTCCTTTGCCGTCTAGGCTGTTGCAGCATCTGCTGCCTGTTTGCCGTTCGCCTCGGCTACTGAATCAGAGGATTCGAGGCTCTGCCTTTCGTAATTGTTGACCACTTGCGCATATCCTTTTTGCGCCTTTGCTTCTGTAACTAATTTGTGCAGACGCGCCTTGGGCCGCTGTCCTTGCACCCAACGCTTTGATTTTAGCTCCACTCACCCCCCACCCACAGCTACCCGCAATTTCTTTAGCAAGTTCATTAAACTTTTGTCGGCGCCCACACACACATACCGCTGGCTAATTAAGTGCTGCATACTCTCGGGCTGTCCGAGTTTAATGAACTGATGGCTAGAGCAAATGGTTGGTCACACCTGACACATCACGTCGCCAGCTCGAAAATTTGCATATTCATAAGCGCGACATCGGCCACAGTTGGACTTGGAATACTTTTGAATCATTTTGACAGCCAATTTGTTGCCAAAGTTTTGGCATCTTGGACAGTTTTGTGATTTAATGCCAGACGAGTTGAAACTTTAGTTCGTTCGCACAGCTTTGTGTGCAAATTGCAAGCTGCTTGAATTTCAAGCGCTATAAATTTTGATTGAAAGTTGATTAAATTCTTAAAAGGAATACTATTCTCATGGTCTTAAAACAGTGCAAAAATTCTTAAAATAATTTCGAATATTTAATAAAAGAAAATGTATTAAGAATCCGTCTTTAAAATACTCTTCTTTATACAACACAAAGCCATAAAATGTTTTAATAATAAGAATCTTGTTTTGGAACATAAATTGTCAAAATTTTGTTCTTTAGCATAACTCAAAGCGATGTCTGAACTAAATACGCCAACCCAAAACTGTCAAAAAGTTATGAATTTGCCAAAGACACACACACACACACACACACACACACAATTGCTTGACTAAGGCAATTGCATCACAATTAAAGTGCAGGCAATTTTCATCCTGGTAGAGAAACCGCAGCAAAAAAAAGAAATAGTTGCTCGATGCTGGTTTTGCCTCAGATAAATCACATGAATTTATTATGATGATGGCATAAATCATAGGACCCCATATATATAAAATTGCACCAGAGTTTTGTTATTCATTTTGTTGTTTTTTATTTTTTTTAGTTTCGTGCGTTTCTCTCTTGGTTGGGCATTGTTTTCGTACTGTAAATGCCGCAAAATATGCAATGCAAGCAGCCTGTTGTCAACCCATAACGTTGACCAGAAACCCAAACCCCAAAACCTGTAATAGGACCAGGTCCAGAACTGGCACTAGATGCCCTGTCATCACTTGCCCAGTTCTAAAATGCACCGCTGCGGCGAAATTTTTGGACAGTTTTGACCATATACGAATATTCACACACACATACAGATATACACACATGCCACACTCCTTGTTTTTTTCTGTGGAGAGCTCTGTTTTTGGGTTCTTTGCTCAAAAATCACTAAAAATGTTGTTGTATGAAAATAATTTTCTTGTTTTTGTGCCAGGCAGACAGCTAGGAGCAGGCATCCATCCCTTGGTACTGCAGTTGTTGCCCTCTATGCTGTCGGTTTTGTAATTTGTTTTTAGTGCCTTGTTTTCACTATACCCTGCACAGTTAATGAACAATGGGGTTAATAAACTTTCAGTCGTTAGTATTTTGATACAATTACAGAAAATAAATTTTATAATAAAAATATTGTGAAAATGTAAAACACTCCACTGTTCGTGTTCACTATTGCACCAATACTGACGCCTCGATCAGTCTCTCTTCTATTCTTTGATACAATGGAATGCTTATAGCTGTTAAGTACAATGGGGTCTAACATGCTTGTTATTGCTTCAATATACATTTAAGCAATAGATTCAAATTAAAAGAACTTTAGTTAGATTTTAAGGGTATCTCCCTAGTACTAATACTCTGTCAATCGAGTTCTTGCACTTTTTTTGTCGCCATGTGGTTGCTGTTGTTGTTTTTGTGGGCTCTCTGTCACTTTTCATTGTCTGTCATGTTCATAATTTCCATGTTAATATTGCCCTTGAGTCATAATGCAGCAATGAAATTAACTCCGCTGTGTTTTGTTTTCGTTTTTACTCCCCCACATGAATACCGCCGAAAGAGCAATCATTTTCCATGCAATTAGCGAGCGGGGCGGTTAGTTGACCCAAAGCATGGGCATGGTCACGCCTTTTGGCTTATGTATTTATGGTAATTGTGTTTGGGGAGCTTGTGCGTTATTAACGTCATAGCCACATTGACATATTGCCTATTTGGAAATATCTATTAGTTGCATAAACAAAAATCCTTTAGGAAAAAAGAGTTAAGAAAAGAGATTGAGAACTTGAAGCTTTAAGCAAACTACAAAAATAATGAAATTGAAATGTCTTAAATGCTTAAATTGATTCAGATTCAGACAAAGATTTGTATTTTTCGCTAATTTGGTGAGACACGTGTTTTGTATTAAATACTAATTGCTGCCTTTGGCTGTTATAAAGATTTCTCTGAAAATTATTTGCGTCTGCTGCGTCGGATTGAAAATTGATATTGTATCATTTGTAATGAAACCAAGGCAAAGTCTCAATCGATTGACTTTTGGCCTATGAAACGTTTTCCAATTTTAAGCACATGTGTGTTAAAACATATGTCTAATAGGTAATAGGAACTCTGTTAAAGAAATTCCCACATAAAATCATAAAATCTGTCATCTCGTGAATCATTAAGCACAAAGTGCGTTAAAGATTAAACTTTACTTGTGCGTTGATTTGACTTTCTTCACTTCAGTCAAGTTGTTTGCACGCATATGTATGCGTGAACGTATGTATGTATGCATACGCATTGTCAAATCCGTGTTAGAAGTCGTTGTCAAAGTGGCAACTGCTGCTGCTGTTGCTGTTGCTCCTGTTGCGACTTCTCTTGACAACGTTGCATATTTAAAGGCGTCTAAGTGCTGCTAGCAAAAAGTGCAGCAGTATACGCGTCGTCTGACACATCATGCATGCTGTTTTGGCTTGCCTGATTGTTTTGAGTGTCAGCATCAACATCAGCAACAACAACTGCAACATCAAATTCAACATGAAGTGGGAGCATTGATTGCATTTGCGTCTGGCTGGCAACAATCCACACCCACACCCACACCCACACCCACACCCACACCAACGCCAAGCTCAAGGGGCGCATTTTAACAATGCCGTTGACATTCCAAGTGCACAGACAGTACTCCGCTTGCTAATGCCTAAAAATTTGTAGGGCCCTCTTTTGTGCCACTCGAGGGCCGGCGCCAACATCCTGTGCATCCTGTAGAGTTGAACCTCAGGTGGGCCACCTTTTAACGGGCAAATAGTCAAACAATAGCAGTTTAGGGGCTGACGCCCAATCGACTGTTGAGTCGAGTGGAAATCACTGCACTTTTGTCATTTTCAAATATTGACTATTCTGCATATTGATTGGGTTTTTGTTTTGTGTCTGAGTTAATGCCAGTTGGATTTAAGGATTTAATGCTGTGACTCCACACAGAGTCGGCAACTTGTCGGCAACAACACCTACATCATCAACTTGTTGACACTTTAACAGCTGCTGCCGGCCCACACGGCGTATACATGATACGGGATGCGGGATAAGCATACCCTTGGGTTATGCCACCCTGCTATTTTATAGCTATGCAAAATATTTTATGCGTTGCGTTGCGTTGTGCGTTGACATTGTTTGACATTGTACAAATTGCTTTTAATTAAAATGAGCTGTGCGAAAAATATCAACATGCGATAACTAAGCAGAACACAAAACAGCAACAGCAATCAGTATAAAACACAGAGGCTGCAATGGAAGTAGAGTAAACACTAAAAGTATCTACATACATGCATGTAGCTAAGTATCTTAAACTATACGAAAATTCTGCAATCAAAAGTGAATTTGTTGTAATCCGTTTATCAATTTATTTTATTGGCAATAAATAGTTAAGAGCTTCACAAACATTTTCTGATAAGTTTTTGCCTATTTTAAATGAATAAAACGCATAGAAAGATTTACTAAGTAAGCTCCACTTATTTTCAGGCCTAAACATTCAATTCCACAATATATTAAGCACTTGCATGTTGTTTTTTTTAAGCATAATAAACCATATGTTCATGTGTAGCATTTATTTATGTAGTTTTTGGGAGCATGTTCTATTGCTAAGCTTCTTATTTCAACTGTTTGGCATTTTAGTTTTGTTTACCATTTGGTATCAAACTCAACTTCAATACCAACAATTACCATACTGGGGCAAACCCGAGATAGAATTCAATACAAAATCCGCTTAGCAACCCTATAATTAGCCCTCGTTTTGTGTGTGTTTATGTGTGTGTGTGTGGGTGCCGACAGTCATGTCCAAGATATGTTCAATTCAATCTCACAACAGACACTCGTCGTCATCGTCGTCATCGATGGTCGGTTTTTTTTTTGTATCTCTTTTATATTGCATAATCTTAAAGGCTTAGACGGCGACAAAAGTATATAGATAGAAACATGTGTATAAACATATATCATTGAATAAAAATCTGTTGAAATCGTGTTCTCCTTTTTTTTTTGGCTTAGCTTCGTTGACGCCATTTGATTCTTATCGAGGTAGGAATTGATTAATTTCATTGTTTTTGCCTCTTAAAATATTCGATGGATTTAAGATTTCGTAAAATTTATTACTCATAGTCAGGAACTGCAAATGCAAAACTTATTTCATATTTAAAATTTAAATAATATTTTGCACTGTCTGCAAATTTTTTTTGGCTAAAACAGCGAAAGATACACTGCAAAATTTGTTATATTTATGTTGTTTTATTTAGTTATGGTTTTATTTTTAGATTTTAGTTTTTGCAAATCCAAGCATAAAATCTCTACTTTTATATAGCTTTTGTGCATATTTATTTTTGAATTCTTTATTTGATTGTTTTTTTTTTTATTGCCAAATGGCCAACAAATTTGATTATTTTATCTTTCTGGTGCTTAGTATTTTTTTGTGGATTTTTTCTATAAATGAAACAGGTGTTGAATAAAATTACACGTAGTTTTTTCCTGAAAAAATACTAAAATAAACTCTGCTTAGCTCTGCAAATATTTATCTTTATGTTTAAATTTAAATTCTATAACTTTTCATTTAAAATAATATTAAGTAACTCAATCAACAGATGCCTTAGAATGAATTAAAGTTTATTCACATTCGTTAAAAGGTATTTAGGCAATGCCTTAAAGCAATTTTGGCTAGAATATTCTAGCATTTGCCATTATGAAACCTCTCAAGTCCAGCATCCATTTGGATTTTCATTTTACCTTTCTAAGCTTTGTGCTTTCCATTTTCTCTACTTAAGCGCTTAACAGCATAGCTAGAACGAAAGAGAGAGTGTTCGAATAACTATGTTTTTATGTTTTTCAACCCAATCACAATATTAAACTCAAGCCTTTCAATCCCTCCCACACTTCCTACTGCTCGTTCTCGCCAATTTTGATGGATTATATGGGCCGGCATATTGGCGACAAACAAATCGCAGTGTGTGTGTAGATAACTCATTGACTATAGACAATGTTTGCGCCATTTATGCGATTCGTCTCAGGTCGTTTGTCTTTGCCAGCTGACTCGCAATTATGACGCACCATGATGAATACTTTATACACAGTGAATACGAAAAGGTATTGATTTGTTTTGATGGATATGCTGAGAGCAGGTATATTAACGCCTGACAACTAATTGGCTTAAATTGACCAAACATTAGAAGTTGGCATCAGGAACTTGACATAGTTCCTGTTTGATATCGGCATGCAGCAAAGAACCTTGACAGCATTTCCATTTCAATGCACACACACACACACACAGCTAGTCAGGTGTGTGTGTGATTTTTGGTGTAAATTGTCTGTGGGACTTGTGCTTTCACGTTTTTATTTTATTTTATTTTTTTCCTGCAAATGCAGCTTGGTTTTTTTTTCACGCTACTTGCTGTGATTTTGTATATCTCGTGGATCTCAAACCGACTGCTTTTCTCTGTCTCTCTCTCTCTCTTTCTATCTCTGTCCCTTTTGGCATACACACGTTGCTCATTTCGCTAGCTAAAAATGCATTTCCTGTCAAGTGGAAAAAGGAAATGATGTGATGCTCTCGAGCTTTAACGTGCAATCAATCATTGCCGCCATTCTCGTATCTCTGCTATTTTTACAGCCCGACACACACACACACACCCCACTATTCCACACAGTCCCACCTTCATTCTTACACCCTCTTCCTGCAATTTTTTCATTGCTCTATGTGTCCTGTACTGCATCTGCCCCCGCCCCCGCCGCCGAAACACTTTTGTGGCGGTGGCAAAGTCAACGAAAACGAGTTTATTAAGCCAGGCAAATAGTGTTAAGTATTTGTCAAATGTCAAAGTGTCTACCCGTTCTACTCATGAGTACTCCAACTACTCGCTGTGCACTCGTTACATTCTCCTTCTCTTTGATTCGTTGCATTTCCGTTACCGCAATTTCCGCTTCTAGCCGCTGCTCCATTCAATGCAAATGCCCGGGCAGAAGTCATTAATGGCGGCTTCCTTTTAGACTGCAGCAAATAAGAGTAAATGAAATGAATTCCCAAGGGAACTTAAATGTATTAAAAATGTAATTGAAGACAACAATAGCAACATTTTTGGTTGACATACTTAATTTTAATTAAAAGATATAGAAAATATATGAATGTATGAAAGTTGAACAAGGAAATGTCATTGATTTGGCTGGTTTGTATTTTACTCAATCTTATAAAGTAAAAAAAATAGGAAAATACCCCAAACGTAGGTTTAAATTCATTGAATTTAACTTTAAAACAGCAATCATACCATTTTTTCTTGCACAAAAGTTTGCCATTACTTTTCGGTTCGGGTTCGAGTTCAAGTTCAAGCCTTCAACAATTCGTTCAACATATCCATTTCGAGCAGAAAGTACGTTTGTATGAATGTTTGCCATCTATCTTATGCCATTTACTCTCACATCACAACAAAATGCTGAATCCGCCTGCCTACGCAATCTTTATTGGGGTATTGGGGTCTACGTGTCTGGACACCGTAATTGGCATTTAATGCTTGTGCAAAATAGAATGCGTCAACCTCCGAATCCACTTATAAACGCTTTACGCACTTTGAAATTCTTTTTTTGTAAATGAACTGAATGTAAACACAGCTCGACTTTCAGGTGTTTTTAAAGAATAAGAAATACCGATGCCGATGTCGATGCCATTGAGTAGGCTCGAAAAATTCCTTGAATTTGTTACTTGTTTGATTTCAGTTAGTTTTTAACAAGAAATGAGTTGACATTTTTTTTAGATTTTTCTTCTTCTGTTTGCCCTTTTTGTGGTCAGCCTTCGTATAAATTCCATTTTTTAATTAACACTGCACTCAATTAGGTTCGATTATTGTTAGACTTCAATTGTTAAGCTCTCAAATGAAGGCAACATCCGCAGTTCCATTGATAAAACTGTTTGGGCTTAAATACCAAAGAGTATGACAACTAGGAATGAGATATGTTAAATTAGTTGTATTTGTTATTGGATGGAATCTGATTATTTAGGTCAAGTTTAAAGTTCTTCTTTTATCTGTAACCTATAAGATAAAACTTGCTTTAAGGCTATAATAAAAATATATTAAATATATTCTAATATTACTATTTTAGTTTGTAAATTAAATAATATTATTTTGATACTACTTTATGTACCATTAAGCTGTTAAAGCTTTATTGATTTGCTGTTTTAACCTACGGCAAAAATAATTGCTTTGGATTAAACTTGAACTGACTTGAAGATATTTATGGTATTGATTGCCACACGTTTGGCATACATATATCTATATACTGTATATGTATATATTCACAACGAAGACACACAGACAATACACAACAATTAACAAGTAAGTAAACAAATTGCTGGCATGTAGAGCATGGACACCACTAAACCACAAAAATGGTACAAATACGTTCCCTTAAAAAAACATAACTTCAACCTAAACTGAAACTGAAACTGAAACCGAAAATCATGCAGCAAATGAAGCAAATGTGGCTGACATACAAACTTGGCTGACATACAAAAAAAGAGCTAAAGGTGTTGACAGACACAGAGCATACGGTGACAAATAACCTAACGGCAATGTAGTCGTTGGAAGGGGGGGGGGTACGACTACACAGTTCCTCAACGGTAGACAATGCTGTAAGTTTTGAATTTCAAGTGCAAAAAAAAGCCACGAGTTGAATGAAGGATGATTAAATGGCGAGTAAGAAGCAAGAAGGGGGGAGGTGGGAGTATGCAGAGCACAGCTTGCCATTGTTGACCATTATCGGCTTAATTAAATAATGCTATAGTCAATAGGCCTACAAGGAAGCGTTAATAGCGCTGAACTTGAAAAAACATAAGTAAATCAAAGCGAACACGAGCACAAAAAGCGAAACCAGTTTGCTTTGCAATTGTCAAAAAATTGTCAACTGGTATCTATGAGATACGTTTGTATCTTTTGTGTACTGTTGGTACTTATTACCGGTTTGGCTCTTTTTGTGTGTGTGTGTGTGTGTGTGGGTGCAACTGGACAATGTCTGGGCTGGCAATTCTAGGCGCACACGCCTCGCGCTCCATATAAAGTGACATGCGCACAGTTCAAACCACATCATTAAGCCAGCGTCGTTCACAGCGAAGCCAAGTGAAGAGACGTCAAAGGATACAAAGCGAATATAAACGCGACGGGTTTTCATCATAATACAGTGTGTGTGTTTTGTGATTTACATCAAAGCCAAGTTAACAACTGCAAAATGGCAAGCAAAGTAAGTTTTATTGGCCAGAAATTTTAACATCAGAAGGATACTAATTAAATACATATGAGTTAAAATAACTGAAAGAAAAGATGATAAAGCATATGTTCAATTATGATCAAGTTTTTGGTTAATGATTAGATTAAAACAAATCTTCTTTACTTTTTATGTTTTCAAAAATATCTTTAAACCGTTAACAAACTCTCAATTTAGAACAGTAATGCAACGTAAAATCAAAAAATTGATTTTAAATTCAGATTTTAGATTTTTTTATTTAAATTAAGTACGAGATTATTGAATTTAATAATTTTCGTATTAAATCAAGGCTTTTGCACATTGATTTTAATACCAAACCTGTTAAATTAGGTAATATTAGAAAAATTTTAAATTCAATAATTTCGAAGTTATTTAAATGAAAAATCTAAAATTTGTATTAAAATAAATTTTTCTTTTTTGATTTTTATTCTTTAATAATGATTTTTCAAAAAAGGTTTTTAAAGGTAGTTGGAATTAAGTGAACTGATACCAAATCTTTTAATATTAAAGATTTAAGATTTAACATTTTTTTTAAGTTTTTAACTGAATTATATTAAATTTTGTTTAATTTTTATAATCTTATATTATTTTTGCTCTTCCCTATTACAGTTCTTAACTGCTCTCTCGCTTTTGGCTTTGACTGGTTGCTGTTTGGGCGGCTTTGCGGCAACGTACTCCGCTTATCAGCCCGGTTTCCAGCCTGGTTATGCCACCTATCATGCAGCGCCAACGGTATACCATGCGGCACCAGCTGCTGTTTACCACCAGTCGGTGGCAGCACCCGTTTACACCAAGACCTATGCTCATCCCGCACCCTATGTGCAACACGTTGCACCAGTTGCTCCGATTGTGAGAACTTATGCTGCTGCTGCTCCCCGGCACCCATTGTCAAAACTATTGCGGCTGCTGCGCCCGTGGCTGTAGCCGCTCCGGTTGTCAAGCAAGTGGAGCTGGAGTCTGCTCCACGTTATGAGTTCTCGTATGGCGTGCATGATTCCATCACCGGTGATGTCAAGAGTCAGGTGGAGAGCCGTGATGGCGGCAATGTGGTTGGCTCCTACAGCGTTCTCGATGCTGATGGCTATAAGAGAACCGTTACCTATACAGCTGATGACATTAATGGCTTCAATGCTGTGGTTCAACGCGAACCGGTACTGGCAACCCGTGCTGCTGTTGTTGCTCCCGTTGCTCATGTTGCTCAAGTTGCTCCCATTGCTCAAGTTGCTCCTGTTTCTTTGCCCGCACCCATCTATTACCCACAACAGCAACATCTGTTCCAGCCACAACAACAACAGCAACAATTCAATGTTGAGCAGGAAAGCGAAGTTGTGGAGGCGCCTCAGCAACCCCAACAGGAACCAGCACCCATTGATTACTCCGAGCAGCAGCAACAGCAACAACAGCAACAGCAACAACAACAGCAGCAGCAGCAACAGATTTACCCACAGGATCAGCAATTCCCACCCTATCCATCGGCATCACCAGCTCCAGTCGATGACTCCGATTCTGATGTGGTTGAGGCACGTACCGCCCAGGACTCAAGCAGCACCACAGCAGCGCCTGCCTCAGAGAATGCTGACGAGAAGAAGGAACAGGAAAAGAAGTCTGCCTAAATTGTGATCCATCTATATAGACACTTGATTATTCCACACACATTTTGTTGAGATTAAAAGCCGTAAAACAAATATATATTCCAATTCGAATGTGCTTTAATATTCCTCCACCGAAAGTTAGCAGAAATCCATTAAGCGATGTCACAAACCACTAAAAAAGAATGTGAAAAACCCTTCAATCTTTTCTTTATGACTTCACGTGACTTTGATTGACTAATTTAACAACCAATAGATTTATTAAACAATAATAAATTGGCTACAAGAGCGCTATTTTTAAATAAACGGCTGAATTTGCAGATTCCGCTCATGTGGATGGTAAGTGTACACGCTGCAGGCATGTGGATTGTATTTGAATTTAAGCGGCTGCTGAGAGTAAATTAGCCAAATAATAAATGCAATATTTAAAGACAATAACAATGAACATAAAGGTCAGTTATATATATAAAAAAATATGAATACTTTAAGATATAAAGCTTAATTGCAGTTGGCACAATTTCTAATGAACAAAATGCTATATATTTAAAGCGCCATCTACCGCATGCTAACATTCCGTTACAGTTTGATATTAACCGCTTGATCGCATAGCGCTGCCAACTGATGACAAAAAAGTTTTTTTAACCATTTTGAGTAAACATGTGTTGGAATTGTAATCGATATAATTTTAGCACCTCTGGACGAGTTGAGCATCTTGTTCAAATCAAACGGCACTTTTTAAGCGCAAAGTAGGCATTGTGATAAAATTCACAGCTATTGATCCAGTGTTTTACAGTTCTAATATCTTACAGTCTTTATCCGATTTTTAACGTGTTAACACGCATAGAAATTTTGTGTTGTAACTAAAATTTTTATTTTTGGAATCAATTGTAAAAATTTGAAGTAAGAATTTTTGTTTAGAAATCAGCACACTCATTCAGAGTGAACATTTTCGTGCGAGCTAAAATATATATAAAAAAAGAAAGGAGGTAAGTGTGCTACAAATGTAAAATGTGAAAATGTTTGATTTGCAAGCAGCGCAGCACAACTCAAGGTACGCAAATGGCGGAGCGCAGTTAAAAGCAGCCGCAGCTGTTCCTTTTGTTGTTGCTGCCTTGGCCTTGCAAAGCCGGCTTTAAGAACCGCGTAAAAGGTAGACACAAAAAAAAATCGACAGGCACAAAAGAAATGACAAAAGTGCGCACACGAACGCATGCTTATGCTTGCGTGTGTGTGAGGCACTGGAAGCAGCCCTTCACTATCACTACAATTGCATTTTTCTTCCAGTTCTCACCAGTTACATATCGTTATACAGTTTGCAAATTTTAATTTAATTTTGTATAAAACAAAAAAAAAAAAAAAAAATTAAATTAAAATGAGTAAATCGGAGGCAAGCGCACGCCAGGGCCACTACAAAGCCAACACAATTAACACACAGGTACACAAATAGCGCGATCTTTTAAAACTGCATTCGCACTTAACCTCAAAATGTATTTTATTTTTTTGCTGCCGCTAGGATTCTCGCATGCGCCGCCATGAAGTCACCATCGAGCTACGAAAATCCAAGAAGGAGGATCAGATGTTCAAGCGTCGCAACATCAATGATGACGAGCTAACTTCACCCCTCAAGGAGCTAAATGGCCAATCGCCGGTGCAGCTGTCTGTTGATGAAATCGTGGCCGCCATGAACAGCGAGGATGCAGAGCGTCATTTTCTGGGCATGCAACAGGCACGCAAAATGCTCAGCCGTGAGCGTAATCCACCCATTGATCTGATGATTGGTCATGGCATTGTGCCTATATGCATTCGCTTCCTGCAAGAAACCGGCAAGTAAGTATTTACGTTTAAACCCAACTAGCAATACCCTTCTCCTAACACGAGTCTCTGTCTGTGTTAGTGATATGCTGCAGTTTGAGGCCGCCTGGGCGTTGACCAACATTGCCTCGGGCACATCAGAGCAGACGCGCTGCGTCATCGAAGCGAATGCAGTGCCGCATTTCATAGCGCTCCTTCAGTCCAAACACATTAATCTGGCAGAGCAGGCCGTTTGGGCCCTAGGCAACATTGCCGGCGATGGCGCTGCGGCACGTGACATTGTTATCCAACACAATGTCATCGATGGCATTCTGCGTCTGATCAACAATGAGACGCCCCTCTCGTTTCTGCGCAACATTGTGTGGCTTATGTCAAATTTGTGCCGCAACAAGAACCCATCGCCGCCCTTTGAGCAGGTGAAGCGTCTATTGCCCGTGCTGTCCCAATTGTTGACCAGCCAGGACATTCAAGTGCTGGCCGATGCATGCTGGGCGCTGTCCTATGTGACGGATGATGACAACAACAAGATACAAGCTGTCGTCGATACGGAAGCTGTGCCCCGCCTGGTCCATCTACTGCAAACCGATGAGCCAAGCATTATAGTGCCGGCATTGCGTAGCGTTGGCAACATTGTAACAGGCACAGATCAACAGGTCAGTTAAGCTCAGGAAGTATAATTAGCCTCTGGTATGTGTACTATCATTCTCTCTTTTTTGGATTGCAGACCGATGTAGTCATTGCTGCTGGAGGCTTGCCAAAACTTGGCATGTTGCTGCATCATCCCAAGAGCAACATTGTCAAGGAGGCGGCATGGACGGTGAGCAACATTACGGCTGGCAATCAGACACAAATCCAGGCCGTCATTGACGCTGGCATTTTCGAGCCGATACGCCATGTGCTCGAGAAGGGCGATTTCAAGGCCCAAAAGGAGGCTGCCTGGGCGGTAACCAATACAACAACATCGGGCAGTCCGGAGCAGATTGTGGACTTAATTGAGAAGTATAAGATTTTGAAGCCGTTCATTGATTTGCTGGATGCCAAGGATCCACGCACCATCAAAGTGGTGCAAACTGGTCTCTCCAATCTATTTGCGCTCGCCGAGAAGCTGGGCGGCACTGAGAATCTATGCCTGATGGTCGAGGAGTTTGGTGGTCTTGATAAGCTGGAAGCGTTGCAGCAGCACGAGAACGAAGAGGTCTACAAGAAGGCATTTGCCATCATTGATACGTACTTTAGCACCGGCGACGATGAGTCGGAGCAGCAGCTGGCACCGAAGGAGGTTAATGGGGCGCTGGAGTTTAATGCCAAGACCTCGAATGTGCCCGATGGTGGCTTCAACTTTTAACGCATAGTCTCAAGTGCCAGCCAACACCAATACCAACACAAGCGCGCACACTACTCCCCACACACATACACTAGCCTACACATACAGTTACATACACATACACACACACAATAACCCACATGTTTAATTCTTACGTAATATGCGACCGCGCAAACACATTACACACACACACGCACACATATACACACACGCACGCAACGCTTTTCCCCTATACGCGTATTAACTATTTGAAGGTGCATTTTCACATTGTCCGTCGCATATGGCCATGAAGACGCGTCTTAGGCCTAGCGTTCGTGTTTTACCAAATCTCGCTAAAAAAAAAGGAAATCCTTTACTCTCATTTGCCTGCCCAGCTGTGCTTGGCTACACCTACACACACACACACACATACACATCCCATTACACATATTGTTGAGTACGCGCAGCCTGTTGCGTTTTCTATGGTCATATGCGTCTGTATGAGTGTGCTTAGAAACCCCTTACACAATTTTCGGATATTATGTATATTTAGGCAGTTAGTGTATTTATTGTACGTATGTATTAATTCTTTTATTGTCTCTATCGTCGCACCACACAACAATTCAATCATTCCATGTTTTCATCCTACACCACCCTACACACACACACACACACACACACATACATTATCGCTCCTGCATTGTTCTCGTTCCAATAAATAAGAGCTGAAATTGATATTGTGAGGAACGATGAGCATGCGTTCCAGTTTAAATCGTAAGATACGATTAATATAAATATTTTAAATAAAAATTGTTAAATTTTAATCTTTGCATGCATCTGAAACAAAAACTGTTTGCAATTAAAAATTATGAAATTAAAATGATACAGAATTTCTGGTACACTTTTACTCTTATTTTTTAAGTTAAATCGCCAATGGCATAACTATAACGACCCAAATGCGCCAGATTAGATAAGCTGATTAAACAATAGAACTATGAAAACAAAGCGTACGCCCGCTCGCTCTCTCTCGTCGCCGCGGCTGCTGTGGGAGGATGACTCAATTCAATCAAGCGTCGCCGCATCGTTTAGCTTCTTCCCAATCAGCGACAATTCTAGTGGTTCAACACCAAAACAACAACACACTAAAGCTGACATCCCCAATAGAGACAGCAAACGTGCAGTTTTCCAGTTTCCACAATTCCATCTTTCGCATCGCGCCGCGTTGCGTCGTTAGCGTCCGCTTGAATGATGCTGAAGCAGAGCAAAGCGAAAAGCGTCAAACGGCGGCAGAGCGAAATTATAAAAATAGATTAAATTTTTCAGTACTACTAGTTGCAGAAAATTCAAACTTAGCGAGAGCTTTCCGTTTCCGACTCGTCGTCGTCGTCGTCGTTTGTTGTCCCAATGTCGTCATCAATGAACACAGCGTCAGCGGCCAATTTAATTAGATTCTTTCATATCATAGAAGTCTCTCTAACAGAGAAACTACTGAGCATTTAGTTCCATTCTGTGCGAAGCTGCGTGCGGGCGCGAATTCATTTTCTATTCATCTTTTTGTTGTTGTTGTTTTTCGTTTTTCGCTACATCTTTATTTTGCGTTAATTTGTTTCCACATTAAATTTGGTAATACGCGCTTTTTTTGGTGTGGACTACAAAAGTGGGCAGGAAATTGAATTAGGTACAAAAATGTGTAAAAAAAAAGTAAAAGTTTAACTTTTATAAAACTACGAATCATTAAAGTCACAGCCCAATAAAACCCAAAACTAATGCCTTTAAATATAATTCCAAGAAAATATATACAATATCTACAATATCTGTTCCGATTTGTGCGTAGTGAAAAATCTTCAACACATGTTGCGCTCTTAACACAATCAAGATTATTATCGCTACTGATGATGATAATGATCACTGCTACGAAAATGATGCTGTGACCTCATGCTTTTGACCATTGAGCATTTACCATCTGCCACTCTATGGCTAAAAGTATCAATTTGCTCCAGATTTTCGCCAAAACTAGTACAACAATAATAACAACAAGACGGACAAAACGAACAGTTTGTTTAGTGCTTAAGAGATGCCAAGTAAAACACTTTTGACAAATTCATGATGTAATTAATTTCCTAAAAGAAAAACAAACACACACACACAAAATTGGCACACCCAAAATAAACAATAAACATTTAAAAGTGTATGTCGAGTAGCGTAGACTTATAAAGTCAGCCAAATGTGCAGCTGGCACAAGCAGAAAATAAGTAAAAAGAAAACAAAAAAAAAAAACATAAGGAAAACTTTTTGCCAATACCCTATAATTATTGCAACACAATGTGAACACATATGAAATGTAACATAATGAATAGAATTTTATATGCACAAATCAATCATATTAATACACTTTTGCATTAAGAGTTTAGGCGTAAAGTTTTGTGGATTATGTGGATTGTAGTGTATTTTTGTTGTTGCTGTGCTTTTATTTATTATGTGCGAAGGCGTCAGAGCACGCGAACATCTCATATTGCGGTACAATGTGATGTAGAAATTCGCGTGAGATTAAAACTTACCGAATAACTGTTTGTGTATGTGTGTGTGTGTGTGTCTCAAGCAATGTCAAAAAGTTTTTCCGTTTCGGTTTGTTGTGTATTTGGTTGGCTAAACGCGAATAGTGTCAAGTTTTGTTGTGTTTTTGCTGGCAATTGTCTTGGCCCATTGTTTTTCACTTTGGTTATATTTATAGTGCATTTTTATATACAAATATACCCTGTGCACAGTATACTAATTAATGCAAGGGGTATTAGCACTTCATAAGAATATAAAATATTAGAAAAACAATTGTTGAAGAGCAAATATCCAGAGAATGTTTCGCCTAAAGTTCTTACAGTTTACAGAGTATTTGCTAGTCGGTACTTACCTCGAATGCACCTACTTTATGAATGAATAGAACTGTCAAAAGTCTTAAGACTTTGTTACAGAGTATTTGCAAGTCAAGCAGTATTTAGAAAACTCGTTTCCTTTTTGTTTTGGCCTGGTTTACCCAGTGAAATGGAATAAATTAAAATTCATTGTTTACTTGAAAAAAGGCGCTTTGAGGCCACGGTCAAAGTTTTCGGCAATTGAAAAGAAAATTGAATTGAATTTAAGGCATTTAATGTCTAAGGGAATCTTAGTACGCATTAGGAAATTCGCAATATGATGAAAGATATAAAAATAGTTGTATATAATACATACACTATATACAATTGCAATTTCAATATATTTTTGTAAAATGTTGTCTATCTTCTATATACTTATGTATTGTTTATATCTCATGGGCATGTCATGATCTACAAGTTTGATATACGAAAATTTATAATTTCCTGAGCACAGATGTTTCGCATTATGCTTGAAGGGCATATTGATATGAACTTATAAAACTTTGTACATTTGATAGCTATATGTATCATTAATTACTTTGCTTTCAAACATTAAATCGAACTCATAAATATTTACAATAAAATCTATAAAAGAAAAACATAAAAAGTATCTTGCAAAAAAAACTTAAATTAATAGAAGTTCAATCTAATATTGCTTGGGTTATTCAGATACATATTGAATGTAAATTTTTTATAGCCTTTTTCAAAATAATTTTCATGATAAAATCCTCATAGGTTGTTTAATTACATATGCATATGCAAATCATATGTTCTCATAAATATTTTAACTCCAAGAGTTTTTTTTTCATGTTAAAGGTTTTTCATACTAAAATTCTAAAATTTCCACAAATAAAGTTTTTTGAAACATATACGTAATAAATTCAGATTTTTAACATTTAAGAAATTTTCTAAGAATTGATTAAAAGATCTAGTTTTATTCATTTCTTTAAGCTTCCCATTGTCATCCGCAGTAGCTTGGTAGCAGTATGAGTGCTGCTGCGCCCAATCCCACAGTGTCTGGCGTCCCGCCACAGGAAATCAATCTGGGTGCAGAGATTTTTCACAGCATTGCAACCGCAGCGGCTGACGAAAATGTAATTATATCGCCGCTGCTGCTGGAGGCAAGCCTGGCCTTGCTGTACCTGGGCTCCGATGGTGCCACAGCTGCAGAGTTGGAGAGGCTGTTGAAGCTTAAGCAGCGGTTTGCCAGCAATGCCAAAATGGCCAACTTCTTTGCAGCAGAGCTAACCGCAGCAACAGGCGATAAGGATACACGTATACAGCTGCAGAATCGGATGCTGGTGCAAGCTGGCGTTAGCACAGGCATTGCGGATGACTTTCAGAAGATAGCCCAAACGTATTTCCATGCGGCAGCCGAGTGCCTGGACTTGCAGCAGTCGGAGAAGCTGCGACTCTACATTGCTGATCACATCTTGGCCAGCACGGGCGGTGGCAGCTGGCAGCAGACGCTGCCACCTAATCTTAGCCAGGAATCGCAGCTGTTGCTGCTGCTTGCGGCAAGGCTACAGAGTAAATGGTTTTTGCCCTTTAGTGCCTATCGCACAGGTCTCTACGAGTTTCACAGCATCGCCTCGGATGCACCCAAGCAAGTTCCTATGCTCTTCGATGATGATATGTTTGTAAAGTATGCCGAGCTGAAGGAACTTGACGCCCGTGCCATTGAGTTGCCTTATGAACATGCTGATGAACTCTTGGCCATGCTCTTAATCCTGCCCAACAAGCGTGATGCGTCTTCGTTGGCAGAGTTGGAAACACAGCTGCGTACTCTTGATTTGGGTGCACTGCAGCAGCGTATGCAAATGGAAAGTGTTCAAGTGCTGTTGCCCAAGTTTAGCATAGACTTTGAGTGTAGTTTGCGGCAGGCTCTTAAACAGGTGAGTAAATACTCTATAATATTATTTTAAATACCCATTTTTAATGCGATTTTGTTGCACTTGATTCCTAGTCCTAATTTACTAATATACACAAGTCGGCGAAAGTATTTTGACAAAATTTAAAGTTAAATCTACGCATAATTTTTACTTACTTTATAAAAAGTTTGGTATCAATGGATAGGTCATTTAAATTCCGTTTTAATAAACCAATCCTCTTCCTAACCCATTAAGTACCCATTGAAAGTTTTCAATTCTCCCAAATTCTCCCAAGGGTCTATTTTCAAAACTTTTTTCCCAGGGCTTAAACAAAAAATGTTTTGATGCAAAAAGTTGCTTCAAACAATTCTAATAGTGACTGAAAAAAATTGGTCAAAAATCTCTTCGCATGTATTTTTTATGATTTTTTGAAAATTGCTGAAAATGACTATTTTGCCTATTTCATTTAAAAACGTTAATTTTTAGTCAGTGTAGATCGTTGCTGCATTATTTTACAAGCTCAAAAGTATGCAATAATCATTTAAAGCGCAATCGAGTATACGTATGCTGCTGTATAAGCTTTGTCTTATATTCATACAAACCTGAAAGTATGCTGTCTTCAATAATAATTCCGTATTTCTAGCTGGGTTTCACGGAGATTTTCGGTACATCAGCAAACTTTAAGCATTTGCATTCAGCCGCCAACCTGCCAATTGTCGATGTGCTTCACAAGCTGCGAATTGACTTAAACGAATCCGGCTCAGGTTCGGAGTTGCCACAGCCGGCAGCAGGTGAGTTATTAAAGAACATAATCGCCACCCACAGCCAATTTAGATTAATAAATATTTGGCAATCTTGACTGTATTGCAGGTTATAAGCCGATTGTGATTAGCAATTCCTCGCGCCAAAAGTTCTTCCGTGCGGATCATCCGTTTTTCTTTGCCATCCGAGGGGAGAACGTGACCCATTTTATGGGGCATGTGGTTAGGTTTTAGCAGCTTTGATAACATATAAATAATTTGTCATAAACTTACCAAAAAACCATCAAACGTGCAATAAAAACAGAAAAAGTAATAACGTTATTATTTTTTATAGAATTTTTTATAACAAGAGTCTTGAGTTTATTCAAAGATATATGTATGTGTATGTATAATTTGTTTGTTTTGCAGAAATAGTTCTGTTATATCATTTTTATTTTATTATTGTATTTTTTGTTGTTGTAGAGTTTTTACATTGTAATTATCTTTGTCAGTTTAGATCTAGGAAAATTTTAAATGGAATCAAAAACTTAAGCACACTCTTCTTTATTTTTTGGGTGTGCTCACATCGAAATTAACCTAAGGTTAATTCATATATATATTTAATTAGTTATGTTTTTGGTTTTGTTTGATCTTAACTGTATATCTAGCTAAAAAATGTTGTGTTGAGTTTAAATTCTTTCATTTGGGTAAGATGACTTTGAAGTTTGAATTTGAAATGTTTAAACAAAGTATAAATAATGATTTAACATATAACTAATAGTAATCGTTTTTTACAGAACACATATATTTTTTTAATAAACATTTAACTTTGTCACAACGAACCTTTTCTAAATTATGTTGAATATTAAATATCAAAAACTAACAATTAGTTATTTACAAGATCAGAATTATAGTTAACTACTGGGAAATATAAATATTTACAGTTAGTGAATACCCTTACTAAATTCCGCTGCTTATAGTTAAGAAGTCAAAAAAGTTCTGTACATTGAGTTTAGTTTAGTTTAATCAGTGCCCATTTTACAACTTGCTGCTCTGCTGTCCATCCTCACACTTCTTAGTGACCACAGCAGGTGGTGGTGGTGCTGGTGGTGGTGTCGCCGCACTATCCACATCCAGACTACCACGATTGAGTAAGTAATCCAGATCGTGAGTAATGCGATCCAGTGTGGCATTATTGCTACTCCCACTGCTGTCCACCCCTGCCGTCTGTGTGGCTGGCGTCACCGAGACCGTTGTGGTTGCTGTGGTTGTGGTGGACACAACGGCCGCCACCATGGTGGGCAACAGTGGATCGAAAGTGGTGCGTGACGTTGGCTCCATGATGGTAACACGCTTCTGTGTCTTGGGCGTGGGCAGCGTTGCACTCGATATGACTCCACCACCACCCCTCCACTCAGATTACCACTAATTGTGGGTGGCGGTGGCAACTGTGGTCCCTGCTGCTGCGGCATGCTCAACATCAGCTGGCTGGGCACAAAATCCACATATGGATTATGCTGCAGCGGCACATAGTGCGGATGCGGATGCGTATTGGTGGTGCGTATGCCAATGATACTATCTACAAGTTGATCTTTGGTTAGCCATTGGGCTCATTATGAATGCAAAAGCAGCTGTCTCATGCACTTACCTGCTGCCAGACCCTGCAATATGTCCAGTGTCTCGACGCCCACAAATTCGTCATAGTGTGTGTGGGGAGGAGGATGTAGCATACGCCTGCCCAAGCTACCCGTCAATCCACCCATCGTATAGGCATCGTAGGCATAGCCCAGAGCACTTGCTGCCTCCGCGTTGCCTCCACTCAGCAGCGCACAGCATCGTGTGGCCGGCGAGGCAGCCACAGTCAGTGGCAGCTGTTGATGTTGTGAATGTGCATGGGAATGTGGATGTGGATGCGGATGTCCACTGAGTAGCGTCTCTGCTGTGCTGACAACGGCAGCTTGGCAACGCGGCGCCGTTGAGATGATTGTCAACGGCAGCTGTACACCTCCTCCTCCTGCTCCACCCACTCCTGTGGCATTGCCACCTGGTCCTGTTGCCGTTGACAACTCAAGTCCTTGCTTCTGCTGCAATGGCATAGTCCCTGCGGATGTTGTTCCTGTTCCAGCTCCAGCTGCTGCTACTCCCGCTGCCGTTGATGTTGCCAAGCATTCACTCTCCTTTTCCTTGTCATGATTGGTGTAGACTGCAAACGTGGGTTAATGGAGTGAAGAAACAAAGTTTCGATAAGAACGTTCGATTCGACTTTCGTCTCATTTGTGTATCTTTTGGCTCATAGTATACTTACAGCTCAGTGGATTATTGATGCTGGCCGTCGTCGTCTGGCAATAGTTTTCATCCAAACTCGTTTTACTTGTATTGAACTTGGTCTGTTTAAGCGAGCTACTTTGACTGCTGCCATTGCTACTCAGGAAGGGTGGTCCTCGCAATTGGCTCTCAGCCTTAATCACAAAGCAGAAGAGTATGCCAAAGCCCTGAAAATACACAAATGATTATAGTTATATGAATAAAACACTTGAACTTATTTAATAATTTTTATTTATTTATTTATTTTTTTAACTTGCTTTTAACTGTATTTAAAATCTGTCTTCTGAATAATTGCCAGCTGTATTTGAAGACTCTGCAATTAAAAGGCCATTACGGCTAAGCAATGCCAAAGGAAATTGCAGCGAAAGCAAATATAAATTCTATTTCGATTTCAGTTGTCATTCGACAGAGGTGTTCAACACACACACAGGATCTACTAGTTCAATCAAAAATGTCAAAAGCATATGTGAGCTTCAATGATTTTATGGACCTGTCAGTGGTTATCTATCATACCATTGGCGTGGATCCATATGAATCGATTAGCAACAAGGCAACATCGAGTCGCTGGCTGTATGCCAATTTCTTGTTTCATGTGATTAATCTGAACTTCATACTGCTGATGGAGCTGATATTTGTGTACATGTCATTTAGGAACAGTGAAAACTTTGTGGAGTCCAGCATGGTAATGAGCTATATTGCATTCATACTTGTGGGTGAACTGAAGATGCATACAGTTTGGTTGCAAAAGTCCAAATTGAATGCCTTGATGCGTGAACTGGAATCAATATTTCCATCATCGAAGCAGGAGGATCAACGCAAATATAAGGTGGAAATGTATCTACAGCGTTGTCGATTGTTTACCAAGGGTTTCACTTGCCTCTATCTGGTGCTCATTGCCACATACAATCTCTTTATAAGTGTTCAATTCCTCATACAGAAGTTTGTGCAACATCTGCCTGGTGCTCATATGGGTATGCCCTATACCCAGGTATCGCCATGGAGTCTGGACAACATGTTGGGTTTTTGTCTAATGTATATTTGCCAGTCTTTGGCTGGTTACACTTGCACAGCTGGACACATCTCTAGTGATATACTCATCTATGCCGTGGTCATTCAGGGCATTATGCACTATGACTTCTTGTCCAAGGAACTCGTTGAGATGAACATTCAAGCTGGCAAGGTGGCTGATGGCTATGCCAAGGATCTCGAAATGCTCAAGAAGTTAATCTCCTATCACAATAAACTATTGGGGTAAGTGGGGATGGGATGACATATTAGCAAATATTATTTCCATTGGTTTTTTATAGTCTTACTGATGTCATCAATAAGGTTTTTGGTTTTCCTCTACTCTTGAACTTTTTGGCCTCTTCTCTACTCGTGTGCTTTGTGGGCTTTCAGATGACTTTGGGTCTGAGTGTAGAGCAAATTTGCAAATTGTCTCTTCTCTTGGTAGCCCAAATATCACAAATCTATCTCATATGCTATTTTAGTGATTTGCTAATCAATGCGGTAAGTCTTGAGATTTATTATAAACATTTATTTATTCTAATGGCTTGACAGAGTGGCAGTGTGGCAATGTCTGTGTATAACATGAATTGGATTGAGGCCGATCCGCGTATGAAGAAAATGCTCATTTTTGTAGCACGTCGAGCCCAGAAACCTGTTTTCCTTCAGGCAACGGTTTTCTTGGATGTCTCAATGCAGACTATGACAATGGTGAAAGGTTAAAGACATCATTTATGAATATGTATTAATATTTCTTCCTTTCAGTTCTTGCAAATTACGTACAGGTTCTTTTGTATCATTCGTACTATGTACCAATAAGGACAACTTATGTTGGCTATCAAAAACGTTATAAAGATGCTTAATTGAAGAAAGATACATTAAAAATATATCACATTGCACTCAACTGTAGTAATATTCCACGATTTTTAAAGTTTATTTAAGCACAAACACTTTAAATTGTTGTCAAGCATATCAATAAAATATTATCTGCAACTAACAAAAGTTTATGATTTAGGTAAGGGACTAGGGACTAAATTTAAGGATAAAGAACTGGTCTTTAAAAAGCAACACCTTCCTGTTTGCATAATTTCATATTGTCCTGTGATTGAAATGTCAACCCAAGTAATTAGTTTATAGCCTTAGGTATTTAAATATCAAATTGCCGACCTTACTATGCCTACATCGATTTCTGAATTACCCTTTGACAGCTGTAGGTTTTCAGATAGCTATCAAATTGGTTACATTCATAAATCAAAAGGCTAGAATGGAATTCGCAAATGACTTTATTACGAAAGTTTGCGCAACATTGCAAACGCTTAACGACAACAATAATTTCCCTGCCTCAATAATGAATGAACTTTAACCACAGGTCGTTTCTGACATGAGACACTTTTGTTGAATTTTTTCTACTAGAAACTTAAATGGTTTTAAGGAAAAGAAATCGGTAGATGATGGGTATATTAATTTGTACAATATCAACTGACATACACTAGAGTAATTCATTCTATTCGTTAAAAATTATTTCGATATTATATATAGTCCAAATAGTTGCTTGCGTCTTAGTCAATTGTTTTAATAAATAACTATTTTTTAGTCACGATACATGTTTGGATACATAATATAGTTTGCGGTTTTGGGTAATTTCCCAAGCATTTTAGAAAGTATAAATATGCCGCCTTTGACATCAGTAAGTATCAGTAAAGAACTTGAATTGAAGAGCTTTGGATATCCAAATTACTTAAACCGAGATGCAAAGAAAAGCATTTGTAACGTTCAATGACTTTATGAGTCTGCCTGTATTCTTCTATCACACCATTGGAGTGGATCCCTACGAATCACCTAGCTCCAAGGCTGTGCCTAGTCGCTGGCTCTATGTGAACTTTCTGTTAAATGTTGTCAATTTGAACTTTAATTTCTTCATGGAGTTCATGTTCGTAGTGCTGTACTATAGGGACACGGAGAATATTGTGGATGTCTGCATGACCATATGTTATCTGGGCTTTATAACCGTCAGCCAACTGAAGACAATCAGCGTTTGGAGAAAGAAGACCAAGTTGAATGGACTGGTGGCTGAAATGGAATCAATCTTTCCAGCTGCTTGCCGAGAGGTGCAGGACAAGTATAAAGTTGATTACTATCTGGAACGTGGTCGTTACTATATGAGGGGCTTTAGTGGACTCTATTTGGTGTTGGTGGTCACCTATAGCTTTTATATCTATGTTCGATATGCCATACAGCATTGGATACTGCATTCTCCCGATGCCGAGAAGGCAATGCCATATTTCTCAACGTCACCGTGGGATTGGCATGATCATTGGAGCTTCTATCTGATGTATTTGCTGCAGGTGTGGGGCGCTTATACGGCCACAACTGGACATATATCGGCTGATTTGTCCATCTATGCGGTCAATATGCAGCTTGTCATGCACTTTGACTATCTTTCAAAGGCACTCAAGGAGTTTAAGATAGAAGAGGTTAAGAGTGGCTATGCCAAGGATATAAAAAAGCTGCAGGATTTGATTTCATACCACAACAAGTTATTGGGGTAAGCTGGCATCCAAATGTGAATCATTTAACTTCACTTTGCATTTGCAGTCTTTCGCATGTTATGAACACTGTCTTTGGAATGCCTTTGCTCTTGAATTTCCTCACTTCCTCTGTGATGGTATGCTTTGTGGGCTTTCAGATGACGCTCGGCCTGAGTGCTGATCATACTGTTAAGCTGGCTCTCTTTCTGATATCGGCTGTATCGGAGATTTATCTAATTTGTTACTTTAGCGACTTGCTTATTGTTTCGGTGTGTTGGGGACTTCATTATGTATAAGAGAGAAAGGGTTTAAAGTTTTGAACTTTTCTTGCAGAGCGAAGGTGTGACTGCAGCAGTTTATGAAATGAATTGGTTGCACGGCGATCCACGTTTTAATAAAATGCTTATATTCATAGCTCAACGAGCTCAGAAACCAGTCTGCTTGAAGGCCACGGTTTTCTTGGATATCTCTATGGAAACAATGACTATGGTAAGTTGATTTGTAACATCAGGCATACGAGTTTTGATAATAATGTGTATTTTTATAGTTCCTTAAAATGTCATATAGATTATTCTGCGTTATTCGCACCATGTATCAGTAAGGCAGTGATATAACGTCGATGGAATAACAGTATTTTATTAATTATGTGCACCAGATTTAATTGCAAAAAATATTTTATGTTTATCACCCTATGCGATTTATTATAAAATCATGAGTTTTACTGAGATCTTGAATGTTTTTTTTTTTGTTCCAATAGGCTAAGAACATTAATTACATAACACAAGTTGAAAAAAGCGTTATATGAAGACATTAACTTAATGTTAAGTCTCCTGCTGCCTAATGCTCGACTTTAATTTCCTTATGGATAAACATAAGATGTTCATAAATTGATGCCAAGGGAACTGACTAGACACATGTCTACATGTCTAATGCGCTGCTTTGCCTTAACATAAGTGCGTAGCAAAGGCATTCAGCGAAATTAATTACATAATTAGCGCAGTCTGCCCTTCCCCATTCAGCCAGTGCAACAATTGTTCAAATAATATTCCAAGGAAAGCCCAAACATCTGCGTCCCAACAGTCAGTTAAGCCCCATATTAAGGAGTTTCACTGCGTGCGTGTCTCAGCCCTTTAAATGCTGTTATAAATAATTAAACAAGCACACAGCCTAATCTAAGCACTGGCAGCTTCAATTCCGAATGCCAATCGATGCCCAAATTAATAGCCTTAGCTCGCAAAAACCAAACCAAACCAAACACATGAGGCTGCATGCCTCAACGATTATAAGCCTGATTTCTGTGCGTGCTTCGAGGGTTGAACGTTAGTGCTTAGCGAAAAAAAAAATGAAATGGTAATGCTATCAGCCTAATTATTTGATATGACTTAAGGTAAGCAAGAGTTGAATTTAGTTAGAACAAATCAAAATAATATCCTACTACTATTATAAAGGCGAAAGTTTGTAAGTATGGATGTATGGATGTATGGATGTATGGATGTTTGTTACTCTTTCACGTAAAAACTACTGAATGGATTTGAATGAAGCTTCACCACAATATAGCTTATACATCAGAATAACACATAGGCTACAAGTTTTTTAATTTGGACCACTCCTTCGAGTACCTCCTGAACACTTAAGTCCTTTTTTCCCAAATTTTGTGCTAGAGCTATGCTTTAAAATTAATTAATTATTACAAAACTTGGTCAGGACATGGAGGCGTGTAAAAAAATCATGGATGCAAAATTTGGACCTGATCCGACAACGCCTTGGGACACCTCCCATACACTTATGTTATGGAGCGTGCATATCCTACTTCCTAAAAGTATGCCACACATTTTATTATTTGCAAACCAATGTAGCCAATGGAGTAACCTTTAGATATTCAGGTGCGTGAAGTTGCTAGCATCGCGAAAGAGAAAACTTTATTTAAAAGAATTTATCCTGATTGTTGAGAGACCCACACACAGTGTTTAAACGAAAACAGCTAGAAAGAAGGCTGAAATTTTCACCCAATATTCCATTCACGTTGAAAGTGAGCACTAAGAAAGGGAAATGTGTGTCTCGAACGAGTTAACAACCTGGGTATAGGAAACAGGCCCTGCAAAAATTAGTTCACTATATCCAGCCACGACTGTATTTATTTTATATCTAAAAGCTAAAATGTTGTAAAAAATATCGGCGCAGCAAAGCAAGCGGGTCACTTACTAGTTAATAAATAAATAAATAAGGTCACAACAGCAAAAAACCCTTCTTAAGCAACATACAGAAGGTGTTTTTTTTTTTTAAGTGTGTGCCCTCTCTTATTTAATTTACAACATAAATCAGTTGAGAAAAACAAAAAACCCGACTAAAACCAAAGCAAACGAAGCAGAAGAACAAACAGAACATAAGAAGCTTGGCGAAGGAGTAAAAAAAACTGGCTGATAGGGGTATAAGAAGCCGATGTCAAGTGCAAAGTAAACACAAGCAAAAAAAAAAAAAACAAAATAGGCTTCTTTAGCCACTTTGATAGGAGCGGGAGACTGTGGTGACCTTAGAGCAGGCAGGTAAAACTTAATGCAACGAGCAAGCGAGCGAGAAGGTTTGGAAAGGCGTGGCCGCGGCAAACGGTGGCTTCTGGCTGATGCTGCTCCAAGAGTCTCAGTTGATTTTGCATGCATAATTTGTGTGCCGTGGCGTAAAAATATGCAGGCTTTGCACTTTGATGAAATATGCACGCGAAATAAGACGAAAAACTAAGCAAAAACCTCGAGACAAACAACAAAAAAAAAGAAAAGAAAGTGTATACAATTTGCATAAGAGCTAAAAGCCATCAGGGAGCTGTTCCTTAATAGTTTTGTTGACAAGTTGCCAAAAACTTGAACTCTTAACGCGAAGAACTCAATCAGCATAAAACTGGTATAACAAATCAAGCATACGCCACATTGTATGTATTTATGCTTAATTAAATATCAATTGACTGGCGACTTGGCCTATGTAATAAAGAATATGTTAGCCTTAACGCTAAGACTTACCAATATTATGCACGATATGCCAAACGGATATGCCCACAAAGTATCCGGCGCCGAATTAACGTAGACTATGAAGAATCCATCGCTGCAGAGTTTTACGAGCAGCAAACCGCCAGCCCGATAAAGTAGGCCAAGTCTGAAGCGAAATCGAAGAGAGAGGAAATTAAAAGCGCTTTCATTGGTACATGAACTGATTTTATGGTTCGACGTTTGTCGGACCGCAGTTATTTTCTATTTTCAGCTTAGACAGCAAAAGGGAAATTAGATTTTTGGCGTAACCCAAAAATAGTTAAACTCCGAACATTGACAGACATATACATTGAATAAATCAATATATTAATTGATAGTTTTTGCTCGTTGTCGCTTAAATATTGCCATTTTGTGCAAGCAGTGGAAGTAAGCAGTGCAAGAAGCAGTGTAACTCAAATGGAATATCGTAATTGGACCTAACTCTAGGCAAACTTCAAGTTGTATTATGTAACTATGTGCCACTTACCGCCTGCGCAGCGCCATGTTGAATTTATCCAACGGATGCGTGTGCACATTGCGATTCTTATGCCACAGCCACAAAAGTTTCTTCATTAAAATGACAAACAGCGCAAAAAAGAGCAGAATGAAAAGCAAATCGATGCAAACGAACAGAATGAAGCTGAGCGAAGGCGACGTTGACGTCATGCCCAAGCCGGAAGTGAAAGCCGCTGCCTGTGCATGTCCAGAGGCGGCGCGACGATTCCAAGCGACAGTCTGCTGTTGTTGTTGTTGCTGTGGCCAAGTTAAAGCCGCAGCTGTCACAGCAGCCAAGTCTGAGTTCGAGGCGGAAAAGGAGGAGCCGCTGCTGCTGCTGCTACTGCTGTCTGTGATTGATGACGCTGACGTGGCCACATCAATGCTGCTACTGCTACTGCTCCTGCTACTACTCATTGATGATGTTTCAGCTAGGTTTGGCGTTCGCCGCCTGCCCGTTGCATTGCCCAGCAGCGCCTCAGATTCCAGCAGTAAATTATCACCATTGAGCAGCGTATGCGTTGCATAATAGACACCACTACCACTCCCACCCGCATCATACTCCGTTTCCGAGTCATCCTCCCGCGCATCGCTGCCAGCATCCGATGCCAGACGAGTTGTCAGCAACTCCAGCCACCAGTGACGCGGCCACTTGCCCATGATGCTGCAGATTAGCGGCGCAGCTATGGCAAATAGCAGCGGCAACAACCAACTAATGCCAATGGCGCCCCGTATACCCGCTGAGCCGCTCTGGAGTGCCAGGGAGCGAGAGCGGGAGTTGGCGCTGGAGTTGGAGCTGGGCTGCGTTCTGTTCCTGCTTCTCACCACTGTCGCCTCGGGAGACTGTGCGCTGATTTGCGTAATGTTGCTCAGACTCTCGCGGCGTTTGTTGGGCTTGGTTGGAGTGGCTGGCTTGCCAGCGATTTGCAGATACTTCTTCGGCACCAGTTCCGTGTGTATGACCAGCGCGACGGCAATCAGCGTTGAGATGCCCAGCAGGAGCAGCGATGCCAGCGTGCTGCTGATTATGGCATGCCAGTTCTGCAATGAGAGGATGTTATGAGGCACATTAATAATGCTCCACTAAACGGACGAGAAAGAGTGTGTGAGAGAGAGAGCCAGATAGATTGGTGGCCACTTTGACTACAGCATCATTATTTTTAATTAAATATAAAAATAAAAGTTGTCATCCCATTACAGCAACACTAACCGCAGCCAGCAGCCAGACCAAGTACGTATTTTTTATTTTTTTATTTCACAGCTATTTAATGCTCTGGGAGTCATAAAGATGACATCAAAATATTTGACGCGTGCCTCAAGCATAAATTATTTCATTGCATTGCCTGCCTGCCAGTGACTGGACATAGCTCATTATAAAGTTGTAAAACTTCTCAGTGATATATTAGCCAGCACATTTGGCTTTGGCTAGTAGCTGTTTTACAACCAGTATATATGTAAGCTGTAGCTGCGAGATATTTTAAAAATTAGCAATTGGAGTTTTGATGTCCAAAAAAAACATAATTGCAATAACTCATGCCCGACCGAACTGCTTGCCCACTGCTTGCTAAACTGCTCTTATACCACAAATTGCTCATACGTAATAATTATGCTACTGCAAAAACACATTTCTTTGTTACACAATCAAGTTAATAAAGACATAACTAACAGCTGATTTCATCCACACTGATTGACTTCACGTGAATGTTTTTCGCGTGGGGTTGTTTTTCCGCGAAATCTGGATGCTTATTTGATTATGTTCATAACTGAAAACCACAAGGTGATTTCATTAACTTTGGCTTTTACTTGTGGTATTACTACATCACCATTAACCAAATTGCAAGCTAATACACTTGAATTACAGCACGAGCATATGTACAAGCTGATTCAATCTGATTCAATATGCGTATATACTTATATGCATGATGTTTTTTAAGAGCTGATGGCAAAAGTGAAGTGGTTTCTGTAAAGCAAGACGTTGCGGCTTTAATATTCCTACCACACTTCATTACATTATCAGCATTCTACTTTGTACTCGTTCTTAATGCGCAAGCACACATACTTAAACACACACACACACGTATACATCTATAGACTACAGGTAAGGAAAGAGCTCGTTTACTTCTGAACATTTGCTCTTGGATTCTTGGAGGTCAGCAGCTCATTGTTGCATTGCTGCTTGCGACCCGTTTGTGTCAGAGAGAAGCAAAAACAAATTTGTAAACTTTTTAATTTTCAATTCTCCACGCGAATATTTCGCGGCGTCGCGCTGTTGTTCTTTCCTTCTCTCTGCGAAATTATGAGTTAAGTGCGCTTAAAAGCTTTCGCCTTTCATGTACGGGCTCTTCCCCTCTCTTCCGCTCTTTCTGTTTGATCCCGCTTGGGGGAGGAAAAACTGTGGCGTATTGTATTATTATTTTTTTCTTATATTATTTATTATGTATTTTTAACTGGCGCTGAAATTGTATTTATTTATATGCACAAATACATATGCAATAAGTAAAATGAATATTTTAATTTTATTTATTGTAGCTTATTGTGTGTGGGCGTTGGGCGTTGAGCGTGGCCCTCTCTGTGGTTTCCTTTTAGCTGCAACTGTGACTCTGACTGCGACGACGACACGTGTTTTAAACCATACAAATTGCATATGTCTTTGCGGTGTGTCGCGCTCATGTTTGCCATGTTATTTGTTTTCGATACCGTATACGCATTAAAAAGTAGTTGAGAAGGGCATGCAAAAGTTGTTAAGCTTAGAAAGTATCTTTGTCTCTTTTTTCAAAAGTTGTTGATATAAACCTAAATTATTATAGTTTCCAGCATAAAGTAGGATCAGAATGTATTTCACACAGAGTATCCCGCAGTCCACCTCTATGCCCAACCACAAACATTCACACTAGCTTCCTTTTAATTTATTTCATATAATTTAATGCAGTCGCTTTTGCATTTGCATGCAATTAATGTGCAATAATATGTGCGTGTGTGTGTGTGTGTGCTGCTTTATTAAGTCAATCTTCTTTTTCCTTTAGTCGAATGGCCTTGCACAACATGGCCGATGGCCACGAGCGCGGGCGCCTTTTACATAAGTTGCTCATTAAAAACGTGGCTGAAAATGAACGATCCAAGGAGAGGTGGAATATTGTGGCAACGCTTTGATGCCTTGAGGCATCATTGGACACTTTTGGCTTCAATTACACTTGTTTCAACTTTTTGTGCAGCTATTAAATAGAGAAACACTTGACTAGAGACGGCCATAGCTTCAAACTTTAGCCCGCCTTTTGTGATGATGCAATTGAAACTTTGTCTTGTTTAGCCAAGCGAAATGAGTATGAAGAAATATGTTTGTGTTATAGCAACAATTTGGCCTTGGCGTAGTTTTGATGATTGTCCACAAGTTTTGAGTTTTGAGTTTGAGTTTTGTCTCAGTTTTCCTTTGTTTCCCTTTTCCCTTGTCTGTGTCTTTGTCAACTTTTGTGAAAATTCCCGCGACTCGGATTGTCTTTCACATTTTTCAATTGCTTAAACCTTTTTGCCTTTGTTTGTTTAGCAGGTTTGGTTGCTTCTTCTTCTTCTTCTTTTGCTTTTGTCGCGTTTTATTTGTTTTTCATTCGTTTATTGCGCTTCTGTTTCCACTGCGGCCCAGTTTATTACTAATTCAAAAATGTTACATCTTGTTAGAGGCTTTCTCTTGTTCTTTCTGCTTATTTTTTTTTTCGTTTCTTACGATTTCTCTCAAGACCCCTTGAGATTAGACAGCTCAGAAATGTTTTTTTTTTTTTATATATTTTTTTGTTTTTACGCGCATTTTGCGTTTTATAATTTAACAGATTGTCAGATTCTTTTGGGGATTTCAAGCTTGTGCATAGGTTTAGAGTTTAGGTGTTAAGGGTTCTGCTTTCGGACCGATCTCTTGCATTTTATATGCCATCTAACATGGCATACTTTTAGCTACCCATCAGCTTTGCAGACTTTAGAGTTTGGGCAAATTGAAAATTTTGGCATTTATTAATATTAATTTCGACTTTAGCGATTTCACTCTTGGGAGCACATTGGGGCTCTGTGTGTAAGTTTTGTTGACTTTTAATTTCGTCTTCGTGTACAATTGTTGGTCGATGGGCGATGGGGCTGTGGCAACAGGTGGAATGGATGTATGCCAACGGGATTTGTATTTCATGAATTTCTGTTTGTGCTGAAACTGTAAATTATAATATTTTGCAAATCCCAGGCAAGTTTATGCTTTTATTTGTTCATTACTTGGCCAGACGACAAGTTAATTTGTTTTGATGACGATGCCGCCGCTGCGGCTGCTGCAGATGATTATTTGAATTGCGACTTTCACAGATTGCTTTCTATATGAAAATGTTGGTTGATATTCATGCCTGAATGATTGCGAAAATTAGTTATTACAGGAGCGTTCGCCAAGCAAACAGACGATTGTTATTAATGAGGTTTAACAGGTGCCCAAAAGGGGTTGAACATCTCACTTCAATCAGGTGCTGCTTTTAATTTATGAAACAGTGTATGTGGGGAAAACTGATATTGAGTCCTTATTTACTGCCTGCAACATTTTTTTTATGCACTGTTTTCATTTCTTTTTTTTTTCTTTTTAAAAAACAACTCTGCGGCTCTCTGTTTCTTTCGGTTTTTGGTTACTGGATTCGGTTTCTTTTGTATTTGGTTTTGGTGTTGCCTCAATTTATTTGTATATTTATTTCACAGTAATTAAATTTTACGCTTTGGTTGAGTTTACTGTGGTGGGGTAAAAGTATGCGTGTGGGTGCGAGGGAGGAGCAGCAAATCAACCGCACTTGGCAGTGCAACATTTGCTTTAAAGAATAACGCTGAAAAGTATGCAACAAAAAATAACAGCAAGCTTATTGTATTGGACCACAAATCTGTTTGGGACACTTTCATTAAAAGAAACGAATTTGAATCGGGTTTCGTTTATTAAGTACTAATAAACATTTATTTTATGAATGTATCTGAAATAAAACCAAGCTTTCATGTACTTACCGCTGGCAACATTTTCATAAATCCCAGCACATAGATGAGCATCACACTCGATGTTGAAAAACAGAACTGCATCTTGAGGAAGGTAACAGCACACTTGCGGTTGCACCAGATAGGCAAAAGGATAAGGAAGGCGGAACAGCATTGAAGCAGGCAGCAGGCGCAGCTGGCGATCACAAAGATTGGACGCTGTGGGGCATGCGATTGTGTTGACTGCAAAAAGAAGAAAGGAAAATTCAAAATACCATAAATAAATGCTGCAAGGGGCAATCAGTTAAAAAGAAGTCTTGCTAAGAGCAAAGAAAACGGAAATTGGTTTCAAAGCATAAAAAAATAAAGAAAAGAAAAATTTTTTGAAACAATTATTATGGTGAAAGTGTTGCAAAATTCTTTAAATATTCCTCTCCTGACCACACTCACATGAGGATGCCTCTTGGTCAGCATAACAACATATGTGCCGGATAGGGGGCAAATGCAACGTGTTATATTCTCCATAAGATGCTTTGTAATGCACAAATCCGAACGCCAAGTCGAATCAAACGAAGCTTTGTAATCGTGCCTGTCAATTAATCAACATTAAAATACTTAGAAGTAATCTAAACTCATAGTTAACTTACCCGCAGACTGCAACCCAATCACCCGTCTTGGGCACACTCTCATGCTGAAAGATGATCTCCACATGGCCAGCTTCAAAGGAAAGATCGAGAGGTTCGCGGAAGTTGTCATTGGAGCGATTCGATTGAAACAGCCAGGTTTGTATGATGCGTGACGCCAGCACATAGTCCGAGTCCTTGGGATCGCTGTGAATGGAGCATGAGGAGCGTTAAAACTAGTTTAGCTCATTCGACATAACATAATGTTTAATCTCATATAGCTAACGTCACTCGGCATCCATGTCTAATCTAATCTCATCAACGCACATACACATACACACACAAGGACAAATTGTTCAAATGTGGATTGCATGTTCATTAAATCTCACTCGCACACACACATTCACAAATAAATACGTTCATACTAGATGGAATATTATAATTACATCAACATTTGTCAGCATATTGACAACTATTCTGGTGGCATAACCAGATTTCATTTGCCAGCTCGCAGCGACCATACATATTCATAAATACTTTGTGTCTGTTGCCATATCATGTTGCAAGCTGCATGTTGCGTATTTGCATTTTGTTTACAATATTACAGCATTACATTGTTGATGGCACTTTTGCATCAGCTTTAATGCGCTTATGAGACATGGAGAATGGAATCTCATCCTGTCAATGGCCATGTGGCATGTGGCAGCCACCGTTGGCAACAGTTGGCATTACACACACACACAACACACACAAAACAAACACACATTTTTCAAGGATTTTGTTCGAGATTTAGATATGCATAGAAATTAAACATGTTTTCTACTTAGAAGCTTATGGCAAGCTTAGTGAGCAAGAGGCGGAAATTTGAAATATATATTTCCTTGAATGTTTCAGAATTTAAATAAAAGGTTGTTTTTATAGTTAAAGTAAAAAAAACTATCTAGCAAACAAAAGTATTGGATTGAGGAAAAATTTAGATTTGTTTCTTTTATGGCTTTAAATAAGTTTCATTAGCAGTTTAAGTCAAAGTTTTTTCAACCACTTACCTGCCACGTGTATAGTATGTTTTCGGTAGAAAACTTTTAAGATTCTTATAGGAGATCACAGAAGCGAATATTGTCGAATTGGCCATGATATGCAGCAGACGAGAGGACAGTCCAATGTCCATATAAAGTTGATCGGAAAATAAATCCTCACTGTAAAAAAAACGCAAGAAAGAAGAACGTGCACACAAAAGATTAAGTCATGACAGGCAGAGTCCGCAAACTTAATTAGCTTAATAAGACACTTGAAGAAGTCAAAACTGTGTGCCAAGATAACTTTTTTCCCACCTCAGACAGGCAAGAAGCTGTGTACGAAGTCCTTCAAGTTGAATTTTTATGAGAAAATTTATATTTTATAGTGAAGCGAGCGCGTGCGCTTCTTTTATTTTTATGCATTTTCATTTTTTTTATTTCTTATATATTTTGCCATAAAGTAAAATTTTCCATTAAAAGCAAATGCAAAAATGTTCGCCCTTGCCAGGGTATATTAATCAAGCGGCCATAAAAGCGAAGTTTCCTGTTTACTTGGACTTGGGCGAGGCAATTTGCATTTTGCCTTTATTTCTAATTATGAAATTATGCAAAGCACTTGACATATGCAAGGCGAAACTCTGCACAGAATAATCAACTTAATTTCATTTAAAGTTCTTATCTAATTTATATTTAAGCGGAAAGCAGTGTAAAAACAAGCAGTGCAAAATACGATGTATTTGCCTTTAAGCAAAATCAATTAATTAATTTATTTCTTTACTTAAAACGACTAGGAGTGTGATTTTAAATTTTAAAGCACATTAAAGTTCCTTAGCAAAGAAAAGTTAGATTTTAACATTAAATAATTGAATACATTTCCAGTTATACTGCATGCAATCTGAATAAATTGAGCTGAAACAATTCGATTCAGTTTTCAACTCACCCATAAATGCGCAAATTGAAAGGCAATGTTTTCACGGAGGTCATATAAATGCGCAGTGAATTCAGTCGATCCAGCGACAATGTATCCTCATCGACTGTCAAAATACTCGCGGCACCAGAACCAGCACCAGCACCACCTGCACCACCACCAGCATCAGCAGTGGCACGATTGGCCTGCAATTTGCCTGCAGCGCTGCCTGTCGCAATGCTTGCATCTCCATTTCCATTACCTCGCCCGTTACTGCTGCTCTGTGCGGTCAAAGTTGTCGAACTGTCAGCAGCGGTTGCTGAGGATGTCGCCTGGCTGCTGCCACTGCCGCTGCCACTGCTCCCTGTTGATGTGGCCAATTGTGAGGCCGCAATTGTCTCGCGGTTCAGTGCCGCAGATTGCGTTAAAAGTTGCAACTTTTTAATTTGCTATAAAAGAAGCGAATATTTTGAAAACAAACATTAAATTCTTGTTCGTTCAAACGTGAACTTTTAACTTTCATCTTTTTTTTTTGGTTTTTTTTATTGAAGGTTTTTGAGGCTGAAGGTCATTCCCATGACCGTAAACAAGTCATTTGGTTGCCAGAGGCAACATATTTTTTTCATGGCCATCATTGTTTGCCTCACCGCAATTGTAATTCATTGTTGCCATTGAGGCCTATTAAGACATATCACGTTGCAAGACATTTCTGGGGTCCCTGGCGTGAAAAACAGTTAATTGGCAGGGGCATGTGGGATGAGGATGATATTGCCATGACATTATAAATGTTTCGTACATTATGTCAACACATTTACGTAAGTATTTGTGTGTTTGTATACCCACACAATGAGCTCTTAACATAATTTGTATAACAGCAGAGACATGAACCAGGAAACATACAAATAAATATACCACAACAAGTCTTGAGACAGTGCGCTTTGTAATGCCAACAATTGCATTTAAGTTGGCCATATTGCAAACAAATCAATACGAAGAGTTGGCCAAACTCAATCGGCCATGTGCTCATGTTGGCAACAATAACAACATAAACAAAAATAACAATATGAAGCAAAAGTCAATGAACCAACATGAAATTATTAAGTTCAACATAGTTGACTGCGGTTCAGAGCTCGAAGGCAGATAAAGGAGTGGGTTGCCTCATAAGCTGACCCAATAAGCTTAAGCAGCAGCAGCAGCAGCCACAGCCAAGCGGCCAACGAACCATTTCGATTTCTTTTTTTTGCAAAATTTATAATGCGTTGTCCATTACAATGCGATTTTTCTTGATTGTTTTTTGGATTGTGTATATATTTTTTATTTGTCGATGATATTTTCTGCTGTCATGGCGCAATTTCCTGTGCAAATCAAAAATTACAATGGGCCCCAAAACATAAGGCAGGACATAAAGCATAAATGTTCTATGTACTTGTACATTTGCCATCGAGAGCCGAAACAATTTGAATTGGGAAAACTTTTCTGTTATAACTTTGCAGGCAAGGAAACAAAAAGCAACATCAGTCAAGCATGATGATGATACATACATACAAACATTCAAGCATACATTCATACACATATACAAATGCCATGCCTATGCAAATTGTGGCATTTGTGTGATTTCCCTTAAAGACAAGGCATTCGCAGAAAAAAAAGAAAAAACTTTGAAATTCCGACCTGTTTTCCGACCTGGCCACGTTTAACAGTTTACCGGCAAATCACTGGGGCGTTCAACTGTGTGGGCGTGGTCGCTTGGCATTAAATGCTGCACATGTGTCAGACCTTATACGTATGTGTGCGAGTGTGTGTATGTGTGTGTGTGAGTTTGTAAAACTTTTTTGCTGATTTGAAAGTTTTGCCAAGGGACTTTAGAGCACGTTCATTTTAGCGACTTCTCTTTGCTAAGTGATTTGTCGTGAACTTTACAAATTTGATTTTTGAATGGCCCATATCTGCAGACGTCGCATTCAAGTCAAAAGTTTTCTTGGTCAAGCTGCACAATAGAACAGGAGCCGACTAGCCACAAGCTTCAAAAATGTACAGACAGACAGAAAATTAGTTAAAAACATAAATTAAAAATAATTCGAAATAAATTTAAAAAGTTTAAGCTATGGCCAATAGGATAAGGTCTTGGCTTTGTCCACTTCGTCCCTGGAAATTAGTTCGAGTAAATAAGCATAAAAAAAACTAGGTCAACTAACTTTGTTTGCCATTTGGTTTTAACTTGGCCCATAATGAGCCAATATGCATTGAAACTTGCACTCATTCTATATATTTTAATAAACTTTTACATTCTAATATTGAAATGCAATTGAAAACTGTGCAACTTTTATGCTCGAAAACTCAAACTTTTTCAATTGCAATATCCACAAATGCAGTAGCCAAATGAATGCAGCCAGCCCAAAATCAATGTTAATCAGGAAAAGTAAATGGAAATCTGTTTAAGCAAATGAATTGCAATCATTGACATTGCGCATTGTCAACAAGCTGTTGATAAGGCAAAATGTGCGACAATTCAATTTCAATATGATAATCCATTCATTTTCATTTCATTCATAAAATGCAAAAGCCCCTCGCAATACAATATGTAAGACTGGCATTTTTGTTGTTTGTGTCATGTCTGTTGCAGTATTCATAATGTGATGAGGGAATTAAATGAAATGAAGGAGGAAATTATCGTTTATTGTGGGGATATTATTAAATATATACATATGTACGACATGTATGAAAAGAATGTGTTTAAAATTTTATTAATTAACAAATGTTTGTGGAAACATAATAGCGATGTGTGAAAAGTTTTTCATACAATGTAACAAATAAAATAATTGCAAATATTAAATTGACTTAAAAATTAATCATAAATTAATTAACATTCTTTCTAGGGCTATTTGATATATTCATAGTAATTTGATCGTTTAAAAATCCTCTTAAAATATTTTCTCAATTGTTAATAGTTTATCGAATTTTAAGACATGATATTTTAAATGAAAATCGCATCTATTGAACGATCAATGATTTTATATTTTTTCGCCACTCCAACACAATTATTCTTCTCTTTTGCTAATTAAAAGTCCGTGCATCGAAAAAAAAAACATTCCACCATACCTCAAAGTTTCGGCTCAGTCAATAAAAACGATGCCAACTATTTGGCAAGTTGGGAAAAGTTGAAATGTTGGCATTTAATCGACCCAATTATGATGATGGTGAAGTTATTTCTTCTTCTTTTAAGTCGCTTCGTCAGCTAATAAAAAATTCAACATAAAAGTGTTCAACGGATTCTCTCTCTCTCGCTGACTCATATGCCGCATTATATTGAAATGCCATAACTCAGTGAAAACTCCAAGGGAAAACAAAATTAATTTTCTGAGCATTAAAAAGTTGAGGAACCAAGGACGTCATCGTCTTAAGCCAACTATGTGCTAAGCAGACGGCATAATGAAAACTTGCAGCCGCGATTCTAACAAAGATGAATATTAAAACAGGCTAGTGTGCGATAGCTAATATATTATGCAGTAAAGTTGGCTCATTTGTAAAGTTACTCCTTGAAGGTCCTTGACATTGAGTCTGTTGTTGCCCTTAAAGCTGACTTTGCTTTTATGGTTGGCGGTAATGGTGGGTTGGGGTAAGTGGAGCTACAGCTACTTCAACAACAGTTGCAATCAACACTTACATAAATTTGCATACCAATATTTAAGTCTGATGCATGTGGCATACTTCTGCTCCTGTTCCTCCAGCTGCTCTTTGCGCTCTTACTTTTATGCCGCACTTCGCGAAAACAAAGTGTGCTCAAGGAATAAAACATGAGCCTCAGCCCCCTATCTTCAGCCCACTTAAAACCTTAAGTAAGTTGAGTGTGAAACAACGAACGACGACGATAGGACTATAAAAGAGCCCAGCACACACAGTCAAAGTCCAAGGCAAATTTGCAAACGCCTTAGGACCAAAACAGAAAACGTTCCTTTAACCAGATACACAGGGTCAAAAGTTCCATCACTGTCGACCGGGCTTCCAGGACTTCCTTATTTATGTGGCTCTCAGGTGTCAACCAGGCCGACAGAGTTGGAGAAAGAGAAGGCAAGAGAGCTCATTAGTCAGCTCATAAGTGTGCAGTTTGATGGCCGCTAATTAGCAGCATGTTTAGGACCAAAATACTAGGCTATTGTGTGGCGAACTTGATGTTACCACAGAACGGTTTTAAAGACGTATGAATGTGGCCAAATAAAAATGAGAAGTAAGTATGTTCAACCTAGCAAAATACTAAAACTAAGATGAATAATAAAATAAGAACTTTAAAAGAACCTAGCAAGAAATTAAAAAGAAACTTTGAGTAAATACATTTTTAATTAACAGTTTAAAAGGCGGTTTAATTTCAAAGACTTAAAGCCTTATCTTATTTCATGATCTTTTTCCTTTTGATTTATTTCTTTTTAAAACTGAAAAAAGGCGAGTTAAAGTCTTAAGTTTGAAAATCTAATTAATTTTTGTGTGTTTTAGGACTACGCCTGTAAAAGGCAAGTCTGGCAACGATAAAAGACATTCGTCAAATTAATACGACACAGAAAACAAAGTTTTTTACTAAAATAATTATGGTGAAAGTAAAGTATAAATTTCAATAAATAATTTCAAAGATTTTTTTAAGTTCTTGGATATTTTTATGTAGATTAATCTTATGTCAACACTTAACCTGATTTTCGCAAGAATTGGCATTGGCATCATTATACGTATGTACTACAAATATGTATCTAATATATATTATGGATTTCGCACTTAGCCACATTTGCCTATTTGTGCTCGAATATGTGTAACTAACATATGCATTCAGCACTATCTCAATGCCAAATATGTACCATTTACCAACTAAAAGCTGGCCCAACGAACAAATTGGCCTTTCAGCCCAAAAGCCCATTGAAAACAAAAAAACACGAGCAAGAACAGAAGCTCAAATACATAGATTGTGCAAAAGGTATTCATTACCAGCAAACATGAACATCAATTCTGTGGCTGGTTTAGTAGTCCGCACACTCTCTGCTCGCTCAGTGGCAGACAAATGTAAATTGTGGCCCAATGACAGACCAACTACAAGCTAAATAAAAGTAGAACCAACACAAAAAAAAAGAAGAAGAGCCTCTTTCCTCTTCAGTCCAATTTAGAGACTGTGCATGTGTGAGTGTGTGTAATAAATCTGGAAAGAGCCGCAAAACCCGGCTGGCAAATATTGAATATGGCTGTAGGTTATAAATTATGGCACCCGAACGCACGACTGCCTCTTTTCGCATAATTTATGCGCCACTGCAGCCAAATAGGCAGCTCACAAATTTGAGAGCATCCTCAAACATACATATATACATTTGTATACGTAGTATGTAGTACATAGTAGTAGAATATGTAGTGTAGTATCAGTGCTTTAGAATCTTCTCTTACCTGTTGACTGTTCAGGGATTGTGCATTCTGCATGACTTTATCCAGAATGCGCAATATTATCTCCGCCGCCATTTCACGCTCCAATTGTGTGCCTTTCAGTTGCAAATAGGTGTCGAGCTGCAAAAGAGCCAAAGCAGAAATACTCCAACATCAGACAAGTGCCTCCAAATCGTTGTAGAAAAAATAAAAAATACGACAAACCAAAATAAAAAACAGAGCGAAAGTAAGTGAGAGAAAAACCCCGTTTCCAAAGAGAACTCTTCTCAGAACCATTCGTTAGCCGGGAAAATTTGTGTGCGCATTAAAATGAAAAATTGTTGCCATGCGGCCTGAGCAAAACTTTTCTTTGACTCTGTTGTTGGCTCCGAAAAATTGTGTGAAAAATTGCAAGGCGCTCGCTCGCTCACTCGCCACATTTTTATATTCATTTGCGTATAAAAATAGTTTGGCAAAGCTTGGCCCGAGTCTTGCTCAAGTGGAGTCGGGAATGGATCTTAAGGCCCAGGTAGTTTGTTATGCTTTGAGCCGGTTTGCGCGCTTGTCTGACTCGTGGCTTAAATGAGCTCAAGAGTTTTGTGCGGTCTGTGTTCCAAGATGTGATACTACAGGTTGTTTAAATTGAATTTGGGAATACAAAAGAAAGCAGTGTGAAAACTTTTGTTTCATCTGCTAAATTTGCATGTGTTTAGAGAAGAACTAAATTGTCAAGTGTGAGAAGCGCAGAGAAAGATATCATGGACAGAATTGTTGACACTTACCTCATGCAGCATATCGATTAGGAAGCTTGCCTCGCCTGGCAGAAAGCTATACCGACGCTGTAGTGTGTATTCAAAGCAGGCCTTAAGTATGTTTGAGGAGTTGGTTTGCTGAAACCCAGCACTAAGTGCCCGAAACCTATTGTAAATTAATAAAAGCTCATCGCGAACACAGCTGGAGAAGTCTGGGAAGTAGCCAGCTGGAGTTGCCAGCATCCCTTTGCTCGCAAATCCTGCGCGAGTGACCCTCAAAGCCGCGTGGACAGTCGGTGATAATGGGTGCACCGGGTGCACTCGTCGGCCAATGAACGCCATAGCTGGACTCGGTCATGCAAACATGGATTGCATTGCGTTCAATGACATTGATGTAGACACTTCTGGAGACTGGACGCACACTATTCGACACAAGGCAGGCGTACTCTGCTGACTTTTGAATGTTATTGATCTTCAGAATGCTGCCATCCGGATAGAGATCCTCCCACATGGCAGTCGCTGCATCCGACTGAAACAATACACCATTACGGGTCCAACTATAGCCCAATTGAGCATAACGCTTGATATTATCATTGCCTGGAGAGAGACAGCGTACACGGAGTGAATCACCTCGCTGCAGTGTCACACTCGCCGGATCGACACGCAAACGTGGCGGCGACTTGATGTGAATGTGCAGAGATCGACACTGTTCCACACCCCAGTCGGTGACCTATAAGAGAACAGACATAACAAATAAATAAATATATATATAAGAATTGCATTAAAAAGCGTAGGTGTTGGTTTGCCATGTGTCTGTTAACAAAAGCTGCTGTCTAGCCAGAGCAAGACAGGTTATGCCAGGCTGACATGACCGTATAGGTCATACAATGGCAATGGCTTCATTGCTTACAACAGCAACGACAGACGGCTTCCTTCCAGCGCTGTTGTGCATTGATAGCCCTCCAAACGCCTACTCTGTATTCGGCCGATAAACATCGACATCAATATCAAAAGCAAATACAAGTGGTTGAGTCAAGATTGCCTGACTTTAAGATACTAATCTTTAAACTTTATTTATCTTTTCAAAAAGTCTGGCCAAATTGCGGCAAACCTTTATCTGTAAATCAAAAAGTCATTTGTTCCACAAGTCGTATACATTTGCACTGCTTGATTATACCCTGCTTGCTCATATGTGGTGGGTATAAGATATAACAAGAGAATTGTTTGGGCGGCCACAAACAGGCAGACACACAGACAAAAAGACAGGCAGAGTTGGTTTGATGTCAGTGGCTTGTCCTTTTCGAAGCGTCTGCCATGTGTCAACAATTGTTGCCAGCTGCTGCATGGAGCATTTACTCGAATTTAATAGACTTCTCCCCTTCTATGTGTTCTGTGTGTGTTCTTTGTGCCTAGGCAGTTGCAACTGCTGATTGGATATGACTTTGGCTGATTGCGCGAGACATGCTTGTGTGGCAAGTGATATGAAAGCCTTTAAAGCGCTTTGTGGAAGGGATAACACACGTTGCTGTGGCCACTTAAAGCTGCAGCTTCAAACTGTCATGTGGCACAAATATGCTGCACTTAATATTACGTCTACTGCAAGGGGAAACTTTGTTGTTGTTTGCAAAATACTTTCCCAAAGGAGACAGAGAGTTGCACAACTGACGACAACGACAGGCATTAGGATAATGTTCATAATAATGATGATGACGATAATGATGATGATGATTATGTTGTACATGCAGTGAGTCACTCAGTTAGTCAGGCGGTTGAACTTCCGTTTCAAATTTAAAGGAGAAAGAAAAAACGGAGACAAACTAACGAGCAGCGACGTCATGATCACACCTTGGGGTCCTCATTGCATGTGACAGTTGCCATTGTGTGTGGGTGGCAAGTCTGTTGCTGTTATGCAGCACTTTGTTGCAACTGAGCCGGAAACATTTGATAGACACTAACTTTTGGCATACATATAAGCAAATCGAAGATATTTGCAGCTATTTTTTTTATAGCATTTTCAGTTTGCAGCTTTTAATTTTTTCCACGCTTTTACTGTCGTTGGATTTGTTTTTACGACTGTGCAACGTCAACAAATCTTTGCCAACCACAAAACTCAATTGGCAATTAATTCATTAAGACGCCTTAAGGCTCATTCCAGTCACACACACGCACACACATTTTTTATGGCTAAATGCGATTTTACTGTCCCCCTGCAAGCGACTAAGACTAAAAGTCGCGCGACTCATTAACAGCCAAAGTCGTTAAACAGCACATTGCACGAGTAATACAGCTAATATCATTTACCCAAACCCCTCTACATCTTCTTCTGTCAATAAAGTTTGTGGCAGCAGTGCAAAATGGCAGAAGAGCAACAACACTCATGCCACACAAAAATTTGCAATGTTAATGACTCTGTCGCCGTTGAAAATGTTGCTGCCGTTTATAGTCTCAGCTAAATTAAATTCTCTCTTTACGAACCGAAAAGTGCATAATATCAACTGAAACTAAGGATATGCGAATCTTTTAGTTATCTCTGTTCCCAACTGTAAATTGTTTAACGTCTGCAATTGCAAATTTAATTTTATTTTTATGTGATTAATAAGAGGCTTCTGCAAAGAATGAAAATGCAATTTCATATCTTTATATTAAACTAAAAATCATTTTCTTTAAGGTTATTAACAATCATTGTCTACAGACCTAAACATATATTCAGAGGCGTTTTGCCTGGTTAACGTATTCATGACTTAACTCTTAACGTGCGATAAATATAATTGTTTAGACCAGATCTAGAGCTAATTGCAACTTAATATCAATAAATAAGTAATGATTTCGCTATATACAGCCCCAAGGGCATTTGTGGCATGTGTTTGTGTGTGTGTGACATGAATATCTGGTCCCTTGCGTCTAATGGACAGAGCCTATTACAAATTATTGACGTGCCGCACAATCCATACTTTGGACCTTGAGGCAAATCTTAGCGTAAAGGATTTATTCTTTTCAGTTTTGAAGTCAACAGCAGCCACAATCAACCTTTGGGAATTGTGCATTAGACAGGTCCACTGAGAGAAAAAAAGTATTCAAGAACAGTACGTTGATTAACGTGCAAATTCTTCAAGCTGCTAACAGCCGTTTAGAGCAGAGTGTTTCCCTGCAAGCCCCAAAGACCCAAACAGCAGCGTTTTCAGCACTTGCCTTTGATCTGATGGCGCCCATTATGTGGACCACACAGCGACAGTAATAAGTGAGAGTCGCTAGGCGTTCCAAAAGGCACAAAGCAGCAGCGGCAGCAGCCAAGCTAAAAAGTGTTAGGGTGGAGCCCAGTCATATATATAGTATATACGCATATACCCTTGCACTATGGGGACTTTGACCACATTATCTGGCTTTTATTATTGTGAGTGAACCAAAAGAGATTTTTCACTGCGGCTTTTTTTATTATGTTCTTATAGACAATCAAAAGCTATTTTAGAAAAATGGGCGTGTCACCGCCCCTTTCAAAGAAGATGGTAATTGTATTCTTTTTGTTTACCAACGGATTTAAGCCAAAATTGACAATTAAGCTTATTTTTATAATACTTACCACGTGTAAAAATATCATAAACATCCGTTAGATATATCGTATAGTCCCCATACGAACAGTACTTGCATTAGTTACTTCAATTTTGCCGTGAGGCGAATATAAGTCAAGTTTTTTTAAAAACTAATTTGGGCTGTGACTTATGTGCCCTAAAAGTCGCAAAAAATAGTTTTTTGTTTTTTTTTATATAATGTTGTTTAAATATCGATGGACACTGCCGTCGATGTCAGCCATTTTCTTTAAAAACTAATTTGGGCTGTGACTTATGTGCCCTAAAAGTCGCAAAAAATAGTTTTTTGTTTTTATACTTTGATACCAAAGGTATCATAGTATATTGGGTTTGTGCAATGTCCGTCATGGTGTCCGTCCGTCTGTCCGTCCGTCCGTCTGTCCGTCCGTCCGTCTGTATGAACGCAACTTTTTTCGACACCCTTAAAGCTAGAGCCTTGAAACTTTGCAAATATCTTGGTACATGTCTTCGTCAGACAAAGTGTTAAATGTAGGGCTCTACGACCTCAGGGGGCCAGAATCGATAACAAGTCGATACACCTCGATGTGCAAATCGATAAAACACGAATATATCCCACATTTTAGCAGCTAGAGTCACCCATTTTGATGGCAAGATAGCTGGTAACATTCCTCAAAAAACTGCATTAAAATTTTGGATGCCACGCCCACCCATTTCGCCCCCAGCCCCCCTCCAATTATAAACAAAAATGCCTGTATCTTCTACGGTTTTGAAGCTATAGCCACCAAAATTGACATGAAGGTAGATACTGACATCTGACAAAGTTATGCATCAAAACATTGGATGCCACGCCCCCAAACAACGGGATATGCCCCACCGCCCTAAAAAAACCGGAAGGCATGTAACTTCGCCAGTTTTTAAGCTAGAGTCACCAAATTTGGTATGAACATTGGTAGTGACATCCGTAGCAGGTGTACATCAATGTTTTGGATGCCACGCCCACTTATTCCGCCCACCGCAATATCTCTCTCAGTTTTTGAGCTAGGCTCTTCAAATTTGGTATGAACATTGTTAGTGGCATCCGTAACAGATCTGCATCAATGTTTTGGATGCCACGCCCACTTATACCGCCCACCTCTATATCTTTGTCAGTTTTTGAGCTAGAGTCTCCAATTTTATACCCAAAACCCTCATATATTACTATTTGCACTCAGAATCCTTAACACAGCTATGTGAACTGGTATCAAAGTATATCGCAGTCGGTTGCGTCCGACTGCAACGTTTTTACTTGTTTTTATATAATGTTGTTTAAATTTCGATGGACACTGCCGTCGATGTCAGCCATTTTCTTTAAAAACTAATTTGGGCTGTGACTTATGTGCCCTAAAAGTCGCAAAAAATAGTTTTTTGTTTTTTTTTTATATAATGTTGTTTAAATATCGATGGACACTGCCGTCGATGTCGCTCATTTTTTGCAACGATGTTAGTATTATAATAACTAATAAAACTGCTAAGTTTGGTCGTGATAGGTTGACAAACATAGAAAATACATAACCTATCTTTTGTAAAAGGGGCGGTGACACGCCCATTTTTTACAAATATTTTCCTTTGGAGATTAAACACTTAACGCAAAAAACCAAATCAAAATATCTTGCATGGTTCGCGAGTTATTAATTAATGCCCGATTTTTGGCAAAATTTCCCATAGTGCCTTGGGGTGCTCGGACAAGGCATTAAATACAATTGGTGTTGGGGCTTTAACAAAATGTTCGCTCGTTAGCTCAGCGCTCGACTCGACTCGACGCGGGCAGAGCAACAGCTGCTGCTCTTTGCGGTCTTAAAGTAGGAAAATTTATGGCACTGAGTCCAAATTGCAGCTCAAGCCATCCGCAACCAGTGAGAAATATTGCAGCTTAAAGGACTGCCACAACATGCACAGGCATGAAATTGTCACAGAGTGCAAGAAAAAATACAAAAAACCAGCACTTTGGTTGTAAATTCTATAAACTTTGTCACATATTGTTTTGTTTTAGGTTATTTTCTTAATTTAAAACAAATATCGCTTTCCATAAAAGCTTATTGTTCTGACAAAGTGTTAATAAATATATAAACTTAATAAATCCTTTAAGTCATTTTATACTTCAATCCTTTGCTTAGCAGCTTACTGTCTTTGGATGTTGATATTCAAAATATCTATCTTCACTTGTTTTATAGCTTTGATGCATTTGTAGAAGTTAGATTTGTCTAAGACTCTTTTGAAATTCTAAGCACATACATTTGATATACATAAGCCAACTGCCAAACTTGTGTCAGGTAAATCCATTCATAAGCCCAATTAAAATGCCTTCTTAATTGTCTTGAGAAATGTTGTTTATTTCTTTTATTTAAACATTTGTTTTGCACTGCTTTTAATTCAGTTTGTATTGCCTTTTGGTAGCTTGTGGCAGCCATTTTAAACTTTTTGCTGACTAATCAGTTTAATTGCCATGCGTTAAGCTGCCATATCAACAAACACTCGCTTTGTCAGTCAGCCTGTTGGGGGAGCCAACATAAGCTATGAAAAAAATAAACTTCCTAAAATGCTGCAAAATTTATTTTTAACTTTTCGCTTCCTTCTATGCGGCTGCTATCTCTGTTCTCTGTTCTCAGTTCTTTATTTTGCGCTGTAATGTGGCTTTTAATTAGCCAAATTAAAATTTGCAAAAATGTGGGAGTAGCATAGAGAAGAAAGAACCGTTTACAATGTGGACTATTTTGATATGTGGGGGTCTATTTTCGTATTTTTTATGCATTCAATTAAATTTTAATCTGCGTGATTTATACAATTGTTTGCACATATTTACGGGGGTATTTGTGGTGGGCGTAGTAGCACTTACTAAGTCTTTAAACTGTTCCACGCCATTAAACCTAAAATGGCTGCTAACCAAGCAGCTGGCAGGCAGGGCCGGTAACCATTTTTGTTTATGGCTTGGCAAATAACAAATTACGCAAATGGCTTGTAAAAAAATATTGACATGTAATGCCACAGTAACAACAGCAACAAAAGCTGATGCTGGCGGAAACCATAGTACAAAAGTATGAACAACATGTTTATGACTTTGAGGTGGGATATATTGTATGCTATTGACATTAAGAAGAAAGGTTCCCGCCATGGGTTCTATGAAGTAAGTTGTAAATCATGGCGTAATTCGATTAGTAGGGTTAGCATCAGTTTTACTTGCATATAAATCAAATCAGTCGCATAGATATGGTTATTATACTGACTCGCAACTTACCTTACAGCTGTAGACGCCCTCATCGATCCGACTCGCTTTCGTAACTCCCAGGATAGCTGTATAGACATCCTTTGTTTCCGGCGGCAGTACAGTTGTCCAGATCTCTCTGCAAGGTGTTGATTATACATTAGTATTTAGTTTATGTGTGTTCATTCTAACTAGCAGACAGTTAATTAGCTATAGCTCAACTTTCGCTTTTGCACACCGTGTCAGTCGTTGCATTCATCTCTCTGCACTCGATACACAGAAGCCGCAACAAGGGTGAATTGGAGCATATGCAGCTCCCCCGCTAATTGACCCACTAATGACAGCTCACTTATCACTACCGTACTGAAAATGCACACACACCCGCGCAGACACGCATTCTCTTGTTTTGTATTTGTGTGAAAAATCATTGCAAATGTGAAAACAATCGCGGATGCTGCGGTTCGAAGTCAATTAGCAGACAGAATGATACACTCCCTCTCTTATTTCTCTCTCTCTCTCTCTCTGTCTGAAATGTTTTTGAAAATGTTTTTTCGGTGAAATCAGGAATAGGATTTGGATAACTGGGTCGAAAAGATTCGTTTGCCTTTGGGCCACACATAATAAAAACATGTATTTTTTTACTGTCTGATTTGTGCTCCCCCTTGTATAAAGTATGTGTGCTTAATTAGATTAGTTAGAAGCAGCGAGTAATTATTGAGACAGACACAATTGAGAGTTTGCTGAGGACATTTATTTGATTAAGTGGCAAAGTGAAATTAAGTAAATCGATGTGCTAATGTGTGATGATTATTAAGCTAACTCAATTATCATTTATACTTATAAATTGATGCTTGCTTTGAATCTCGAAAAGTTTTATTGAATATAAAATCAAGTTTGTTAATCTGCAAAAATATATACAAATATGAAACATATGTTTGCTGCTACAAAGTGAAAGTTTTCAAATCACAACTTAATCTTTTTTAATCCCTACACACGAAACTAGTTACCTTTCGGAGTAGAACTATGCGCAAAGCCCTCTGGTAGACTAATCGCAGTATTCTCTCTTTCTCTCGTCATGATAAGTCCCAGTAAATATAGAGCAAATAACTTAAATATTCAGAGCCTATTATGGGAGCTTTTGCACCGTTTGAGGACTGCTGCATTCTCGTGCGCTTGCTTACCTGAGCTCAGCTGGGTTGGATACCCTTTGGCCGCAGCCCACAGAACAACTGGCCACTTAGCAGCCCAACCTCAAACCCCAATCTAAATGTGAAACCAGGAGCAAAACCAAAAACTCTTGCAGTTCGCAACAACTTAAGTGCTGTTTTGGGGTTTTTGGGTAAGCAAACATGCCAGTGGAGAAGTAGAAGGAGGCGGTAGAAGGAGGCGCATCCTGTCAGTTGCCGGTGCTCGAACGCACCGCTTAGTGAGTGCATTCCACTAATAACTTTTACGCATGGATAACGTTGAGGCAACAAACGAGAGGCGAGCTAGGATAAAACACAGAAGTTCATAACATTGGAAAAATAGTGCCACCCACACCAACGAAAAACCGCACAAAACGAAAGTGCGGTTAAAGCAACGCCGTAAACCACAGACCACGGGCCTCAAAAACTGAGTGCCGTCAAGCAATTTACCCAGGTGCAATGGCCAAAACTGCGTTCCTCGCAATGAACGGGGGCAGTTGGGCGTGGCATACATATATACATACACACACAAAGCACTTAACCCACAATTTGCTAATGGCCAAAGCGGTGCAAGATTTTGCCAGCATCCAGTTGTTGTACCTGCTGCTGTTGACTGGAAAAGTACTCTTGTGGCTGCTGTCGCTACGCACCTTCAAAATCAATTAAACGGCAACGGAAGTAATAACATTCTCTACAGGAAGTGCGTAACGCTTAAATGCAGCAGAAACGAGAGCTGAGCTGTGAGCAGCAACCGCAAAAACAGCAAAGCTCAGTTCTCGTTTATGCCAAAATGAGCAATACCAGCAAACACCAACAACACCAACAACACCAGCAACACCAACAACAGCAGCCATTCAAACAACAACAATGGCTATGACGCACAGGAAGCTGCCTTAGTGCTGGTTACTCCACGACTAATACAATTACATACTAAACTGTTACGCAAACACACACAGCTATATAAGAGCAGAAACAGCACAAAGATAAAGCGAACAGCCCTAACAACAACAACAGTTAACAGGAAACCATCCACACACCATTAGAGATGTGCGCGTGAGAAGAAAGCAAGTGAGAAATTAAAAAAAGTGGGTGTAATAAGTAATGGATGTGAATGTTATACATTTTTAAATGTTATATTTTAGTAAAATGAGCATGATTAAATAACCGAGTATTTTCTAAAGCAATGTTTTTAATATTATATGAAATTAAAGCCAAGCAAAACTTATATTTAGGAATTTAAATTAATATAAAAAGCTTAAAAATTCAATAAAAAATCACAGTTCCTTCCCTGTTAACAGAATTTCTTTATATGACTGCGTTTGTAAGTTCGCTGCTCGTGTTGAGGCAGATGCAACGATAGCTGCATTGGCATGTGTATAAAACGGTGTGGATGAGGGTGAAAGAGTTACGGAAATGTGTGCACGTACCCCGTTTAGCCCTTATGTGCCGTTGCCAGCAGGCTGGCTTTGATTCTTATATAAGTGGCAAATGCCTTTGCTTGAGAGCTGCTGTGATTTTTGGGTTGCTGAACAAAACGGTCCATAAAATGGCATTGGCCATAAAGTTGACTGAATCATCACAAATTCTAAAAGTGCAAGACCAATTGACTTGGTCGTAAACGAAAATCAGGCAGTTGGATAGTCTGACATCGATGTGTTTAGGTACAGTTGCGCTTAGTTACGAAAAGCTTACCAGAATTTCATAATTCTCAGATAAATCTAGTTGCAGAGTGTTACCAAATGTCGCCTTGCATTTAAACAATGCTTTACAGCACTGCTGCTTAACTTTTAAGAGTTGCCAGATAGTAAAAATTGAAAGCATTCATATTTTCTGTAGCATTGCTCGACTTTGATTGAAATATGCGATTTACAATAAAATAAATGTCACACACATATATGTATGTATATTTCCCTGCAAGCAACACACATACACATGAAAAATTAGCTTCTTGGCTATATAGTGTATATGTATATACAAGGAAGTATGCATAAATAACAAACATATGTTGAAGCAGACCCATAAAAAAATCAACAACAATAGCTGGAAGCGATCTTCGTTCTTCTCGTTTTTTCTCGTTGTTGTCACATGGATGAACAGAAGCCGGGACAGGGATTAGATTTTTATATGACCAACACCGCAAAAAAAGCCTTTGGGCTTGCAAATACAAATCCATCGCAATGGTTTTATGAGTTCATAAAATTGGCGTATAGGTGTTTACTCTGCATATATTTTTGTTAGGTCTTTTTATTCTTTTTTGTGGCCGAGCTATCGTGGGAAATTGAAATTGTGAACTTACTTTTGTGCTGAATATTTTATGCGTTTTGTGTGTTGTGTAACACGCTCGTAAATATGAATAAATATACAATTCAATACATATATGTATATGTATGTGTTTTTGTTACAGACTGCTGTCCTGGCAATGCATTAAAGCTGCAGAGAAAACCCATAATCGTAACTTGATTAGAAATACGATACATGGTGGCTCTTAACGATTTAAGAGCGAAACAAATATATATATATAGACAAAACGGTATTCGTAGGCTGGTCCAAGAGCCAGATATAAAAACTTTATTAAACGCAACTACACATAAAAATAAAACGATGACAAAGTACGCGACGCTTTTGCCAGTTGTTTGTCCTTCTGCGTGACTCGATTCTTAGAGGCTTAGACTTGGTCTTGGACCCGGCACAATTCACTTCAAGTTGTTACGAATTTCATTACAATCGTAACAAGAAAACGTGTCTCAACAACTAAATTGCAAAAGCGAAAGCAAAAACAACAAGCAATTGCACAAAGTCATGGACAAAAGGCTTGATTGGCTTTTAACAGAGTCTTTAACATGGCTCTGTTAGGCTTCTCTAACTATTTAACAGCTGAATGTTAAGCTTTAAAGAGAGCACACTGCTTGCTTTCGTTCCTTAAATAATGCCTCACACATACGGTTTTACCACCCACCCACTTGCCCCACATATTTATGAACGAATTCTCATATTATTTGCCTCTTGGCATATTGCTGTCGTACTGCGAATATATTTTGTTATTGTTATCATGCCGGCATTTGCCTTTTTTTGTTTATGTTAAACTTGCAGCATTTCTTGTTTTTTTGCCTCTCTTTTTGCTGACAAGCAGCTGCCTTTTCCCACTTGCCTATTTTATTGATGTGCGTATTACTGGGAAAGGCAATTTTTTCGTTTGCCTGCGGAGGGATCTAGGTGTTAGTGAATTTTATTCAAATTTGTCACTAATGAAATGGCACGTGACAGGGTTGTCAAATGGCATCGAGACAATCGAAAATTGTCTGTGTGTGCATATAGTTTTTCCCTTTTTATGTGCACACAAAAAGTTCAAATTGGGAAATTTTGCTGGAAGTGGCATAAAAGGGTAAAACTCGAAATATTTTAGAAAATAATATAAATGAATATTAAAACGAAAGTTAATAAAAGTGTTCAACAGAGTAGACTTTTCACTGGAAGTTCACTAATAATAAATTGGAACTCTCCCAAAAAATCCTTTAAATAATTAAGTATTAGTTTTGGTGTGCTCATGATAAAGTCCTTTATTGGCATTAAGCATATTCCAAGAGCAAAAAGACATGAAAAATCCTTAAAGCTAATGCGTTTATAGTTATAGATTCTAATAGGGGGGCCATATTTGATAACGTTTATAACAATTTCACTAAGTGTGTATTACAACAAGAACGTAATGAACAATTTGATTACAAACTAGATTACTAGTGTGCACAATTGTGTGTGGGTGTGTGTGTGTGTTTGGAGCATTGGCTTTGCCAGGAATGCTGTCTGCATCAGCTACATGCATATAAGAGTATTCTTTTACTCTTCCAACGTATTATATATTAAGAGCTTCTTTCAAGCTAAACGACTGACTCTGACGGGCTAAACGCGTTGCAGGAGGCGCTTCTTCCATTTGCAGAGTGGACGCCAATACAGACGCGCAACCGCCAGACGTCGCCAGCTTCATTTGTCCGTCGCTGTGCCAGCAGGACTCTCCTCGCCACCATCTTGGGATGAAGAGGCGTTTGCCTCAATGGCCTTGGCCGCACTGGGATCCGCAATGCTGCCAAAATAGTTGCCAGTGGGCTCAATCTCCACCACACGCTCAACGTCATCCAGTTTGGGTGGTGCTGGCACCGTCACCATCAATATGCCATCCGCCGAGAATGTTGCACGCGCCAGTGTTGCATCATAGTGCCGTGGCAGCTTATAGCATCGGGTAAACTCTCGCGTTATGCACAGCTGTCCCTTGTCAGCTCGATCATCCGACTGTTTGCCTTCGACGCAGATGGTGTCACTGTTCTTGGCCTTGACCGTCAGCTCGGCCAGCTGAAAGTGATGCACGTCTAGCACCACCTTGAAGGTGCCACGTCCCAACGAATCTGGCTCCGTGCCAGTCTCGATGACCACACGTCCAACCAGACAGGAGCCGTGACACCAGGCGCTGTCATCGACCCGCAGATGAAACTCTCGGGCGCACACGTCCATCTCGTGGGAGAGATAGTAGCGACGCTGTCGACATTTCGGCTCACCAGCTGACCAATGTCTGCGCGGCGGAAAGTGATAATGTGCTGCGCCATGTTCGTGCTCGTGTTCCCAGTCCCAATCCCAGTGTATGGGCATCGTTACTGGCTCTATGTGTGGTTCCTACTTCGTGCTGTGGTGTGGAGTGTGATGTGGTTGTTGTTTCGTTGCACTTTGGAGCAAACGCGTTGCTTTTTGGCAAGGTGCGCCAAAAAAACCGTTGTCCTCGGCTATCTTCCACCCTGTTCGACACTTACTAACTAACTAACTAACTAACTAACTTGCCAACTGTGGTTAACTAACTTACTGCACAGACCCGCTCGAGTCGAGTGTATGCAAAGTTATTCAAGACAATACGATTCGATGGTGGCCTGCGCCAGGCAGCAACTGCGCCAAGCCATTTGCTAGAATCATTCCATTGCCTCGCATAAATATTGCAAATACATACCCTATTGCCCTTTCTACCAACAAGGGACGCATAAATATCGCCCAACAATGGCGTAAAAAGTAGAGCGACCCCAACGTCGAATTGTTTGATCAATATTGTAGTTTTTTTTAGTACTGTCAAGCGCAACCCTTGCAGCTATTTTTACCAACAACAATGGGGCGCCAATGAGTTGGAAACAAGTTGCCTGCCGGCGTAGCCAAACAGTTATGCGATAATGCTGCAATAACATTATGAAGCTGGCACAACGAGTTTATGCAACTAATTGTGGCATTGTCGACGGACTTCGATGCGAGCATGAGCATCAGATCTCTTCTGTCTACGCATTGTGCCAAATGGAACTAATGAGAATCGTGACCCCCATTCGGCACGTCTCTCATATGCGACTGTATTTGACACATTCACATGGCATGTTCCTGCATATAGAACAAATACAGGGTACTTCAGTTCATTATTATGTTTTATTTTAGTAAGACTTCAAGCCACAGCTCAAACGGTTGGATATAGGAGGTACCCTGTACTATACGACACACATAAGAAGGTATAACAAATTCGAATACAACACCAAATAAAAGAAAAACATTGCATTGCATTGTCCTAGACAACACTGGTGTTGTCAAGACATTTGCTGCTGCATTTGGTGTTGCTGTTGTTGTTGTTGTTGTTGTTGTTGGCCCCAGGGTTGAGCCAATTTGTAAAATAACAAAATACATATTTATATATATATGTTTATGTCTCGTATATGTATATATCGTGCTTGGGGTCAGGCTGTTGTGCTGCTCGGCAGCTTGGCTGCTGAAAATTGAATTTCTGCTGTTAGCTTTACAGTTTGACAAATTTTTAGCAAACGAGCCAAAAGTGACTACAGCTTGACACAGCAAAATGACAGAGCGTTGTGTTCTTAAATGCAACTGGAGACAGAGTTCCCTATTTTTTTCTTAAGAGATTGCCTGTAACTTAGCAAGACGAAGACGAAGACGTGGAAGCATGGCAGCAAGTCCGAACTCAGAAGACGGAAATGGTGATGACGGGTTTGTCGGAAAGTATTAACTAAAACAAAAGCTGTTTTATATATATTTTTTCTGCTGCTGCTGCTAAGCGCTTATGCGACGATGGTAAGAAACACAATTTACTTAAAGTTAATTAAAAATGTTGTAAATGAAACAACAACTGGCAAGGAAGCAGTAAAGCAAAGAGTGCGATAAAAAAGCAGTTTGAGAAATTTGTATAAAGTGTTAGAGAACATAAACCTTATCTTAAGCTTAAAGCAGATATAAATAAACTTATGCAGAGTTTCTTAAACGATTCTTAGAAACGTGTATCATGTTCAAACAGGATGAAACCAGCTATGAATCTCAATCGTAAACATCAAAGAAAACATCATCTTGAACACGTTAACTTTAACGCCTCCATACAAATGACGTTGTAGTTTTGTTAATTTTCTTTTGCTACACGTGTATGGGAAATTAACATGAGCTTGTTATACTATATCCATTGGAGATAATCATCTTATGGCTTACAAGTCAAGTCGATTTGCAAATCGTGTTCAGTCTACTGCGGTTTTCAAAGCGATTCATAACAAACAACTTTTTGTATATTCACGGATACGAGAAATATATGTGAGATCTATGAAAAAAACAGGATATTCAACAATGAATTAATTCAATTAACATAAAAATAAACTTAATTACTGCAAAAAAAAACGTGAGTGCTATGCGTTTAATTACCCATAATTGTTTTGCATAAAATACGTTAATTTCATTTTGATTATCCAATTAAAAAGGAAATTCCAACAATATTTAATCGACATGTTAAATGCCTTGGGCAACCCTTTTAAGTTTTGAACTAATATCCGAATAAACAGCGCTGGTGACACCTAATCGAAACCCTTTCCTATCCCACACAAGTTAAAGACCACACGATTAGCAACAAAATTAATGACCCCGCCATGGCGTATGGCAAAGCTAGACGGAGTGTGTGAGGGGGGCTAGAAAGGAATAGTGTTGGGGTGTAAGCATGTTAATTAAAGTGTCGGCCTTGGCTCAGTTGTGATAGCTGAGGGATGCTTTAGCAACGTGATTGGAAACTAATTGCATGAGTTTACCCCCTCGCGAATTCAAACTGTAGCTGAAACTATCTAGTACCAATATTCCCAATAGAACAGCTGCTAACTGGGTCAGAATTGGGCAGTTTAAGCCACTTAAAAGTGGAATTAAAGTGAAGCCCCATTGAGTAGGCATGCAAAATAGTTGCTGCGTGTGAGAAACAGCGATAATAAATAACCCATTCTAAAGCACTATGGGTACTTTGAACTGCCCCTCAGCCCCGGCTCAGCTGGAGTGAAATCATGCATTCAAAATTCACTTACTTCCGGTTATTTTAGTACGCAACAGCAAAAAGTCAGCCACTCCAACAAGGAGTTGAGAATGGATGTTGAATGGGGATGTGGATGTTGAACTGACCCAATGCTTAGTCGTTTGTGTAATGCGAAGTTAGTAAATGTCCAAATGAATGACTTCACTTGGCTTTAGTTAAAAAATATTTACTCATATTTTGCACACCCAGGAGTGACGGTGAACATGTGTTTCTCTTCTGTTCTGTCTTTGCTTTTTTTTTCTTGTACAACAGCAATTATATACACATCAATGGGTTTCACTCGTCGGATGATGAGAAAACTCAACCAAGAACACATGTAATACTCTGCATACCCCACATACAGCATACGACAACGATAATCAAAAGTTTGTGGTGCACACACACACTCACACGAACACACACGCACACTACATGTTCATCTTTAAATAGAAGCACTGCCAATCAAAAAATGCAAAAAAGGTCCCATAAAATTCCAGCTAGCTGAGTTATGAATGTGTTGCGATTTTATCGAAAACATTTTTAATATAAAATTTCTTATTTTCCTCGGAAAGCTCCTAAAACATTTATCGAAAGAAATAGCATAGCAATCAACAGACACAAAATCAAATACATACATTTAACCACAAAATAAATATTTTGATATCTCACACATAATATATAAAATATATATTTGGCCTATGTATATAAAGTTTTTAGTTTATAAGTTTTAATATTAGTAGAAATATACATACAATATACATTGTAATACCCTGAACCAATAAGATGGGTAAAAAGGGTATAATGGTTTTGTACATAAGTATGTAAGAAAAGGAGTTTCGGTGATGACCTTTGATGTGTTACATTTGAAATTTAGGCTAATATTAATGAAGTTATGGCTATAAGAATTTCTAGAGTAGACTTTTGGTCATAGGTTTTTTGCATGAAAATCTGGTAAAATTTAAGTTAATAGATTTAAATGCAGCTTTAATTTAGAGAGTAAAACACGACTTTTGAATTTGAATTGAATTTAAAAATCGGTTGAGTTTTAATGAAGTTATGAAAAAATTGAAAGGCTTGAATTTTGTGAGAAAAACTAAATTACGTACTGTTTGAATGAATGCCGAACGAAACATAACTAACTAACTATTTTTTATGCCTTAATCATTAAAATATATATTTCAATGTGCACATTCGTTGTTTGGGGTTGCAACTATGACCTCTAAAACGCGCAACAACTCACACCATGCTTCAATACATTTGTTATTCTAGCACACGCGGCACCTCAAAACCCGCCCCCCTTCACTTTAAGCATTGCTTGAGCAGTGCTTCTTGTTTGTTGTGCAACAAATGTTAAGCATGGTGCTTTGAAAGGCCCCCCGCCATGTGAGGCCTCTTTAAATTGTCAAGGCTAGATGGCCCCGTTAGTTGCGGCTGAAGCTAAGCCCCCTCTGGAAGCTGCCTCCAATAGTCGAGCAGTCGTCCAAGTAACAACCCCTCGTTAGTTACGGCCATATGCTTTTTATGTAATACACCACAAGCGAAGAGAGAAAGTCAGAGTGTGTGGGTGGGAGGGGGAAGCAGCTCAAAGGTTGTACAATTTTGGGTTTGTGTGCTTGAGTGTGTGTGGAATGTATTATGTATGCAACACAGATGTGCGCTCTGCCCACTCATTCCGGGGGGTTTATGATCAATCATTTGCCTTGCCTCACTGCGGTTAGAATGTTTGGTCCACCTATAACCTTCTCTCTTTGACTAGCGACTTTTCTCGTCGCGTCTCGTCTCGTCTCTGACAAATCTTTATCTGTGTGTCCTGACTTCTTTATCCTTTTTGGCCGTTTCGTTTTTTATTTTGCCAGGGCTTTTTATGTCATGTTTATTGATGTGTAAAAGTCATAAAGTCAAATTGAACACTTGTGCTTGCAAAAAAAAACAAATTTCTCCCCTCAAACATTCTTAAAAATATATATTTGAACAACCCTCTGCACAGTCTGCGTTTACAATATTTCATTTTATCAAACAACATTTCATATCCTTTGAAACGTACAATCGAAAAGAGGGAAAAACTTAAGGGCAGGGTATATTAAAGTCTTGCATATGACTAAGCAATTGAATTTCAGTATTTGTTTTAGACTTAAGTAGAATTCTTCTGTTTCAATGGTCAAGTGAGATGGACTTCTTGGAAGGAAGTAGGTTGTGACTTACCTCGTTGCCTTGGTGGCGTTTACGGCGGCACCATCTTTGAACCATTGGAACTGCATGCGTGATGAGCCTTGGGCCGTGCAGGATATGATAAATTCGCTGTCCTCGCGCACCGCTGCCTGCGGTTGATTGACGCTCAGGTCCTGCAACGAAAGGCGAACCACAGAACCTGGTTTCAGTTCAGAGTACCACAATATGTTCACTAATTAGACAGCCAGTTGGAGCTGCTGCCGGAGCAGAAGGAGCTGTGCGTTTGACTGTTCCGGTCCCATGGCTCCTGTCAAGCGACACAAACTCTGGCCCCAAAGGCGGTGGAGAAAAGGACAGGTTGGGGCATGGGTTTCCGGCTTGTCGGTTATGTTAATGCAAGCCTAATTGCAGTTGCCGTGGCAGTGGCAGTGGCAGTCCGGCCTTCTGATGAAGCTTTCAATTGTTCGTTCATATATGCTTGCCACAATTAATAAATAATTATTTTCACTGTTTGCCGGGCAAGTGGCAAGCGGCAAGCGGCAAGTGGCGCATTGTTGACATGTTTATACGCATATTTATTCACACTGCACTTGCATTGTTTTATTACAAAATTATTATTGTTATTTTGTGTGTGGTTGTGTGGGTGTGTGGTGTGCGTGGCATACGTGTGGCAGCAACAGTAAATAAATTAATGCTTAATTTATAACGGAAATACAAGCGGAGACACCTAGTATATCTATACGCATACATATATATGTCATGTTCGCATTAACAGACGGATATTTATTTATTTTTGTATTTTTTTTTTTTGTATTATAAATACACCAGAGAGCAGGAATCAATAACGTGATGCTTCAATTGATTGATTGACCCTACACAGCTGACATCATATACACATGTATATGTATCAATAAAAAAGGTGTCAAATTGTTAATTTAACAGCATTTCATAAAGTGGTATTGAAAATAATTGTTATGTGCCGAGTGTGAATTGGAAATGGAGCCAGTTTTGTACTGATTGAGAATACATTAAGTTGAATTAAGCAAGACCACAGCTCGTATGAGTAATACTTAAAAAACAGGATATATTTCAAATTTAAAGGCAATATTGGAGAAACCAGTTTCAATAATTGATGGTTATTTATTGCATCTGTTTTTCTGTGATATCACTTAAGTACTTTATGGATTGTTCCAGAATTCAATTTCCACCAAATATCAGCCCACTTCAAATACTCACCAACATATTTAACGGTGGATTCTCGTCGAAATGATGAAAATTGGAGACAAGTGTAAAGTTTCCAATACGTCCACGCTCCACCATTCGGGTGATAGCTTCGCGAATACGCTGCGAATCTCCTTTGATGCCAAAGAAATGAAATGTTATATCCAAGCGATCGGTGGTATTGGAAATAAGTTCTAAATCGCTTATTTTCGTAATGTTGAAGTTGCGCAAAACGCGTGTGAGCTGCAAATAAAAGATTGAATGGGAACGATACTTGATTTAAGTTATCATAAATTGTATTGATTTATTGAATATATGTATGTGGCCAAAAAATATACAAAACGCACTGAGTCAGCAGGCTATTATGGCAAATTGACAGCATTTGGATTTCTGAGCACTGACATTGATTTTTATTATCCAACTAGCTTTGGTTCTTTAGCAAACACTTTCGGTTTCGGTTGAGCTCGCAAGTTTCTCATCATACGAAATAAATGATAATATATTCTAGTAAATGGCACCATTGAGCATTGGGCACGCATTACACAAAATAAATACAATGTCACGGAAAAAAAGGTAAAAAGTTGCCAGCATAAAAAATGTTAGAAAGCAAAAGCTAATATGCTTTTCGAAAGATACTTAAATTGTTTACGCTAGTTTTCGCATATTGAACGTGAAAAAAATCATTACTATACTCTTCATATACATTATTCATAATTTTGCTCTTCTATTTAAGTTTAAAGTATAAAGATTAACAAAAAACTTTAAGATATTCTTATACGCCGGGGACTACTTGAAGTGGCCTTCACGTTCTTTTTCTTAAGCTCTTTTGCTTATCTAGCCAACTTAAAGTTCAAAGTTTTTTCTTCTGCTCGTTGAAATTGGCTATGAAATGCAATTTTGCTGTTGCCTAAAAAAAGTTTGCTTCATTTTCTTGTGCTCGTTGCACCATCGCGTATCATAATGTGGGGTCAGTGTGGGTTATTGTGCACTGTCTGGCTTATCCTTATTTAAATGATTATGCATTATGTTAAAGGCGTTTGCTCCCTACTGTTCGTCGGTCCTATTCCAAGGGTCGTTGCTCTGACCAAAAGTTTAGATTCGGCAGTGTATGCCACAGAACCAAAGGACCGCAACGGTCTACTTAAATATTAATATTATTGAGCTATCTGCTTTTCATGGTGTTGCAGGCTTTCAAGTCAACGAATCCGGTTTTTAGAATTGTTGTTGTTGTTGTTGCACGTGTTCGTTTTAAGCTGGCAACTGTCACTAGAAGTACTGTTAACTTGGCAAGTTAAGGCCAATATGGCAACGCTTCATTTGCCACCAGAGCAACATAAAGCGGACGGCCAAAAAACCCAAAGCCAGCCAGAAATGCAATTTGAGGCATTTTCAGTGGGGTAAAATGTGAAAATGTTGCACAAACTAAAAAAAAGAACGAAAGACAACTGCAAAACTACCTTAAAATGAAGAAAAATGTTAGTTTAAAAGAAAGCCAAGAAAATGAAACAGACGCAACTAAAAATAGTTTAGTTTCAAAGACTCGAGCGTCTGCTTGGGTTTTCTTAAAGTAAGCTTTAAATTATGATAATATTTATTTTAAACCGTCTTAATTTTGCTTAAAAATACAGCATTTTGTTGTTTTTATGCTTTACAAAATAATCTTTTCCTGTACAACATTTTGTTTGAGCAGCAAGACCGTTTTTGTTAGCGCAAACATCTCAAATATAGCATAAAAGAACTGACAACGGCAACAATGCAGGCACTCTATTATTTTAGCAAAGGCAAGAGTATTTTCTCTAAACACTTTAAGCTCTAAAACACAACCACACTTTACACACACAGCATAGAAGCATAGACGTTAGCAATTAGCACTTTTAATTAACACAACATTAAAGCAGTGCAAAAATTGTGGCAGTAGAAAAATATATAAGACGGGTAAGACTGCAACCGAAGGAGGCCAGCCATGAAATCAAAGCTGACAACACAAGTAAAATTGCCTTGCCTTTTAAGAAGTTGACTACCAAGGAGACGGGCGAGTGAGAAGGGAATGTGAAGTTGACTCTGGCGAAACTTAAAACTATGCGAAACGTGGCGGCAATCAGCCGTTTATTGGTAGCTATTACAATATTTTCTATACTTTCTTTTTTAATAGTTCACGCCTTCACAACGTGGCCCCGTGTGCCCTTTAGAGGCACTTGAATTGCTTTTTGCTACGTTTGCTTTTTGATAATAATAATAATTATTATAATAACTATTACGTTCGTTGTTGTTGTTGTTGTTGTTGTGCACTTTGCAATTATATCGCACAAGTGCAAAAGTAATGCAATTTTGTTGCTCTAATTAGGGCACTGCTTTCGCTCAGCCTTAGCGGGCAACACGAACAAATTAGCTGCCTCAGTCGCCAGCGACCCATTGTTCAGCAGCGCACAAATATCAACAATGCAACATGCTGTGAAAAAAACACAACAGCAACAACGCAGTAACGGTCACACTGAAGTGTTAAGTAAAGAACGGAACGGTTCCGGGTGTCCACTTCAGCAGCGGGCCGTCAATGTCGTCAACAGTGCTGGAAAAACTTCACTCAACTTATGTAAATATATAGTTACGGAATTAATCAAAAAATGCACAACAGAAAACCAAAACAAGAACGGCGAAAAAAATTAAAAAGAAATACCACAGAAAAAAATATAACAAAGAAGACAGTAACGGGTAAGAAAATAAATATTTTCGGTTAATATAAAAGAATTTCCCGTTTGGCGCTGTGTGCATTCTCGCCGTTGTTTTTTAATAAATATTGCACAAAGTAAAAACTTGCCAGCGCTGAGCAGCAGTGGCAAAAAAAGTGCAACAGTCAATGTGCTGAAAAGTGGCGTTGAAAGTTCAAGGGGGAGGCGTGGAGAAGTGTGAGAACAGACTGATCCTGTTCGGTACGTGGTCCTGCCAAACGGCCAGGACGTTTGTTTGCGCCTGTTGGCCAAAATGTTGCAAGTGAAAAGCATGGAAAATAAAATAAGCAGATTGTTCACTCAAAACTTTCAACAACGGCTGGCAAACTTTAGCGGATGCTCTTATTTGGCATCGGGCTTGCTCAAATACGAATGACAATCAGCTTAAAGTAGCTTTTGCTGAGAGATATATATATTTTATAATTTCAATTGCTGTTTGTTTTAAATTTAAGAACAAATGTTACGGTGAAGAAAAACTACAGTTCAGCTCAGTTTTAATATTCAATAGCTCAATTATTTTTACAATTTTAAAATTCTCTAGAACTTTTTCTGGCCTAATATTTTAAACTATTGCAGTTACTATTTCTTTTAGTTTTTTTCTTGCATCCTGGTTGCACTGCTTTCTTATACTGAGCTGTCAAGCAGTTGCTTGCAGCTAAAATCTTTAACCCTAGAGTGGGAAACATCTTGAAAGCGAGCTTCTTTGCTGGCCTCGCATGGTTTTTATCTTAACGCTGTGCTAATGGCGTTTTAATTTCAACATTCGCAAGGGCAGGCAAGCGTGAGGGGAGTAAAGTCAGTTGCCTGGAGATCGGCGTGTGTGTGTGTGAGTGCTCAGCCACAGCAGTCGGATATTTGATAAAGCAAAATTACCAATGGAAATATGCCAAGTGAAATAATTAAGACAAGAAGTGAAGTGCAGAAAGCATAAAATGTACATTTAAACGTTGGCGGTTATTTTAATTAAGAGCTGTTTTCTTATATTCTTTTCTTCTTTTATCTGTGCAGTAGGGAAAAAGTGCAGCAGTAAAGTTGGTGTTTTTGGCTAGAAGTTGGCAGCATCTGTAACAAAATACAGTTAAGAATTAGAAAGTGTAAGGCAGGATATTTGATGCCAACTTTAGTTCTGTTTTGTGCAACTGACAAAAATTCTTTGGGCATTACCTGTCTGCAAACTTGCCACCTAATAGGACTTAACTGGCAAAAAGTTAAGAGTTTAGAGCCGTCAACACTGGCTAACTTTTTCGAGGGTCCTTTAATTACTCTAGCTAGAAAAGTTTCTTTTTTATTTAGAGCATGGTATTTTAAGCTGTAGCAATGTGCTCTTGATCTGTTGTTTAAGTAAAAACATAAAAGCCTAAAATGTAAACTTTAAAGACAGCTGTATAAATTTTTTTTTGGTATATAAACTTGCTGATTAGCCCTCGCTATGCAAATATCTTGCATTTTGGCTTCGTTTTTCACAGGCTTGCCAAGTTTTTTGGTGTTGCTTACTTTTAGGCGTCGCTTCGTATCTAAAATGTTGGCTTTTATGTTAATGTTCGCAAGCGGACTGTGAATATCCAGTTATAAAGTCTTCTCCTCCCCCACAGCTCCCCCCCCCCCTCTCTTTGCATAAAAGCGAACAATTTGTAAACTAAAATGGCCACTTGTCAATCTGCTTTTTCTCATTCACAGTTCCGTCGCTTCCGAAACACACCTTGAGGTAGAGGAGCAGCTGACGCGGATCCGACCCTCTCGTATCATCCCAAAAATGCCGGGCGTTGTCTTCTTAATCGTTGTGCCAACGGCGAATTTTGAGCGCGAGTTGATTTACGGTAAGTAGGCAAAAAAGCGCACGAGAAATTGAATAAGCGCTGAAGAGCTAATTAAATAGAAAGTTACAAATTTGTTTGCCACACTCTCCCGCCTTACATGTGCGGCACAATGTTGCAGCATGTGGCATGCCTGCTAGTGGCAGAATATGTCCATTCCCCTGACACACACACACACACCCCACCGCTATATCCTCAGTGCCGGGGGCTTTTCATGTGGTGATGCTTAGGCGCGTAATTATGTTGTTTAGTGGCGTTATTAATTATTTTATGACATCGTAAAAGTGTAAAACTGTTCTAACAGCGCCTAAAAGCATCTCTCGAATGTTGCCCACAACACACAGTTATACACACTAGCACACACACAAACACACACGTTCTATATCCTTTCTGTTTTTTTTTTTTTTACTGTGCGCTCTTCTGTTCGTCCGTTTAAAGAGGTTTTTACACACCAGAACATTTTGCTGTCTAAAAATTGAATATTAAATTTTAATTAGCCAGTCTGAGTGGGGTTAAGTGTTGGCAACTGGAATGGATGCTGTGGCACACGGGGCATGTGGCATGTTTATTTACTCGCAAGCAGAATGTGTAAACATCAAGCCACCAGGCAGATGAGGAGTTAAAGTTTACCAGTCCTTGAGTGCAGCTAGGGAGGTGTGTTTGGTTAGAGGGTTGGAGGGTAAGAGGGTTAGAGGGCAAAGTGAATTTGTTCAAAGCACTGCGTTGGGAAACTTAATCAAATTTGTTTGGTTCTGCATAAGCACATCAAGTTAATTTGCGTATTTTACTTCCTTTTTTTTAACATTGAGAAAGGTGGTTGGGGATTGGAATCGGTTTACTTTGAGTTTTATTTTGCACCTTTACAATACCTGAGTCAAATTTACAATTTAAGGAAGTTTGGCGAATTCTGTTTGATAAATGAAACGAAATAAATTTAAATGAATTTAATATGCTTAGCAGCGGGAAATATAATTCAAAGTAAAATAAGATATTTTTGTTTTTAAGGGTTTAAAAAATATCCAACATTTATTATTGCACATTCGTCTTGTCACCACAATTAATAAAACATAAGAAACATGTTGAGGCACATATTAATTTTGGTCACAACAACTTAAACAATCAAGTGCCAATCATTTATCATAATCAAAGACAATAAAAACCTATCAAATACCATAATTTATGAAACGACAAACAAAAAGTAAGAAACAAAAAAATATGTCAGTTTATCAGGTTCGATTCGGTGATGTGTGTGTGTGTGTCTGTGTTGCCTGCCTGCTACTTTCGAATATTAATCAAATATTTATTTAAATACTAACACACCCAAGCACACACACACATACACTGAAAAAAGTTGGCCATCAATGAGCATCATCATTAATTTTGTCTGTCACCATGGTAAGGTTTCTAGCTGATAATGACAATAAAGCTTATGAGTGACGGGAGAAGTGCGGAGCTGTGGCAACTGCTGAGGGGCGTGAACAAAGTTGTGGCATATAGTCAAAGTCAAAGTAATATAAATGACTTTTTCCAATGCAAAAATAGGCAATAAACATGCGTTCTTCGCAGCGGCAGCTCAAAAAGTGCAAAAAGCAACTTTATGTTAAAAAAAAGACAGAAGCAACACGAAGAAACAAGAAGAAGTCATAGTCGAAGCAGCAGCCGAAGTACTGGCAAACAAAGAATAAATAGAAAAGAAAATGAAACAACAACTTGACATGAACACATACATACAAACATACATACATACAATACAAACATACTTGTGTCAAGTCATTGAGGAGCATGCTGAAGGTGTCAGACATAAATCACAGGGCTCAATGCCATGCCAAAGCGTTTGCCCAAAAATTTGCAAAAGTCTTCAAGTTCAGGAACAAGAAAATGAGAAACAGAAGTAGGAGAGGTTAGTGGGTGGGTCGAGTTGAAGGCCAGTTGGCCTGGGCAGTAACTATGCCAAAAGGAAAGACTTGGCAACTTATAGCAAAAATTGATGCTGTGCCCTGACCTAAGCTCATTTAAGCTTTATTTTGGCATTTGTCAATGCGCGGGGATTTATATAACATTTCGATGTCTCCTCCTCTTACTTTCCCTTTTGTATCTATATTCTGTAAGTGTATGTGTGTTGGCGTAATAAATTGTGATCCTTGGTGTGGTTTTTATGTAGGCTTTTTTGATTTGATTTCTGCCTGCCTGTCTGCCATTTTATTTGTTTAGCTCAAGTGGAGCTTTTGGCCCATATATACCCTTTGAAGTGCCTTAATTAATTGCAGCTCAAAAAATAAAGGAATCGTTTATACTATGTATGAATATAATAAATAATTTAATTATTAAATGGATGTTTGACCTGCAACGAACTGTTGTTGCAACAACTGTTGCATAAATTATATAATTAACAGTTGCCGTTTGTTAACTTAAGCTATCAATTTAATTATTGCAAATTTACAGAGCACACCAACGCTGTGGTCAAATGCTGTTTAAATAAAGCGCACAATTTAGCTTCCCTTTTTAAATTTTGTCCCAACTCTTACAGAAAGTAAATATTTATTAAATGCTTAGCTGCGGGGTGTAATGCAAAAATTTAGCTAATTAGAATATAAATCGTACAATTAAAAGGAATTAAATTCATTGTGTCTAATTTAAATGTTTGTTTATAACAAATAAACTTTTTCATCTCATTCAAAACACAATAATTGTAGCAAATTAATACAATTTAATAAATTAATGCCATATAGACATATGCTTACATTCGCACCACACATTTTCCGCTCTTCAATTCAACAACAATCAACAACTAATAGATCCACAATCATAAATTGTCTATCAATTCGTACACAAAAGTACTTCTTTCACCTTGTTGTTTTATTTACTTGCAGGCACTTCAAATCATGCCATAACTGAGTCGCCGACTGCGGTCGCGGGAGGTGGGGCTGGTGTTGGCCATGGCCAGCATCATCCGATGGGCAGTGGTAATAATAATCTGAACATCAATCTTCCGGAAAATAACAACGCAATACTACGACTCGAAGTTGAATTACGTGACAAGAATGTGGCCAAGTATAGACGCGGCGGTGGTGGTGGTGTTGGTGTGGGTGGTGCTGGCCGCGGTGGTGGTCCGGGACGTGGTGCAGCAGCGGCTGCGGCCAAGAGAGCCGCTCCACCAGGTGGAAGAGGAGATGGGGGCACAGGTGGCGGAACAACTGCTGTGCCACTGGACAGTCGTAATTTAGTGGTGCCACTGGAGAAGGTGAGTCAACCACCTAGCTTAACATGCCCCACTCAACTGAGACAAGCGACCCACGCAACACTTAAAAGTTGGTTTCTGTTGTTATTATTGTTGCTGTGAATGCACTTAACCAGAAGAAACGTGACTGAAGCACAGTGCATGCTCAAAAGCACGGATGAGAGGGAGAGAGAGAGAGAGGGGGAGCGGGTTTAACAATGTAAAATGGCAACTGTATTGTCTTAGTGTGTGTGTGTGTGTGTGTGTGGTTGAGTGGTTGACCATTCGCAAAGCTTAAACTCATGCGCTGATTTTGATGAATGAGGGTCAAGCAGCTTGGAGGAGTGACAACTGAATCCAAGACCAAGATAATCAGCAAGATGAAGAAGCGCGACAAAAAAGATTGATGACTGTCAGCTTTAAAGCCATAGAGATAAGAGACCATATCGTAACTGTAACTGTGGGACTCTCACTCTCTCTCTCTTTCTCTCTCTGTCCGCCTTTGTCTCTTTCTCATCTGTGAAGACAATCCAATTAGATGCATAAGTAAAGGTTGAAGCTATCGTTTATTAAGCTCCCTGGAGGGGTTTTGTTATTGTTCTGATGCTGTTTCTGTTTCCAGGTACTTGAGGAGTTACTTGTCAAGCTTGAAATTGAGCACGTTACTTGGACGACGAGCAAAAAAGGTTATTTCCATCACGTCGTTTTCCCATTGCAAGCGGGCGATGCCTGCGAGACAACACTCCACTGTCTAACAGAGCTGGGCGTTGGCACTAAATTGAATTCCAGTGTCAGGTAAGTTGAGACATTGAAAGTGAGCGCCGCCAAACAGCTCTCAGCTCACAGTTCACAGCATGCGGCAAACGGCAAACGTGCCGGGCAAGCCAACAAGTCGCCAGCCACTCCATGCAACAGCTGCTCCAGTTCCTAACTCTTGACTCCTAGCGCCTTCTACTCGGTTAGTTTTTAATAAAAAATGCAGCGTAGCTTTAGCTTCGCAGCATTGGGTACTGGGCCATGCAGTTGTTAAGGTCTTAAGGGCTTGGCAAGGCGAGTTCACATATTTTGATTGCCTTCGGGCGAAAATTGTGGAAGCAGCGAGAAGCTTAAAATGAAGTTTTAGCCAAAGGCAAGGCTCATATCGATTTGCTATGCAACAGCTGGATAGCAACAGGCTATAAGAACGAAATACTTTTATCAAGTGTTGGGGAATGCAAGCAGAAAATAGTCTTGGCCACTGAGCAAAAGGTAAACAATAAAGAGATAAGAAATTCTCCGTTGAAATGCAAATAGAATAAAATTTGATTTGGCTTATATAAATAGATGGCGAAGAAATATTGTTGCCTGCTTGTAAACGTTTATTTGTTTGCCTTAACAGCTTAGCATGCTTTTGTATAATGGCAACGCCCTCAAATTAAAGCAATTGAGCTAATTGAAAATAGCAACCCTTACATTTTGGTAGGTGGGGGAAGGTGAAGTAAGACTGTGTATACAAAATGATAATAATCAGGCAGGTAAGTATCAACGCCTCCCACTTTGTTGCTACATGACAATCTCACCCGAGACAGAATTAAGAAACAGTGCTGCTGCTGCTGCTGCTGCTACTGCCTTGGCATTAAGCAGAAACAATGAAGTGTCTTAAGTAGCCCTACGAAATAAATTAAAGATGAACAGCCAAAGACCGAAAGATGCCAGTGAGCAGCAAGCTGGAACAGACGGACAGACCCACAGACGGACAGACAAACGGGGACGAGCAGGTGTGATAATCATTTAATGGCATTAAGCAGCTGCATTAAAATGCAGCCAAAGGTGTGGCCAGCTGCTAAAAGAGGTGGGTGGTAGCCAAAGAAGGAGTACGGGTTGCCCAGCTCAGCTTTGTGAAGTGCTTCTGTTTACCTTGGGATGAGTGGCAGGTCAAAGGTAGCTGGCGAGAAGGGCGGTTTCGATGAGAAAAGTGATATTTAAGCTGTTTAATGTGCACAGAATGCAATTAAGTTTCCGAGGCAAGAGGAGAGAATGCAGATACTAGTAGCTATGCAGTGCATGATACTTTGGAGCAGCTGTAGCTGGTAGCCTGGAGTAGCTAGGGGATTAAGCAGAATGCAGCAGCTAGCTAGAGTTGCACAGCTGTCAGATTGATATGCCTGGAGCACCCAGTCTGAGACACACTCAAAGAAAATGGTTTGCCTAAGCTTAAACTAATTTTTTAATTTGTATAAAAAACTATCACATATGTTAACCTAAAAGCTCAAAATTAGATTAGATTGAGATTAAATTAAAGTCTGATAATTCAATCTCGTAGCCAAACATTAACAATTTTTATTGTAAGTGTATGAAGTTACGTCGGGAGTCAGGACAAGACATTGTGTGTGGGGCACGTCAACTAAGTGCACAATGCACCAAACCACCGCAGCTATGTATGCATGACTTGCTTTAGTTGTGCAGCAAAAAAGAAAGAAGAAAAAGTATTTACATATTCAAATGCATTGTGCTTTGTTCCTTCTTTACGCTCTCGTCTTCATTTTTGGTTTTCTTTTACAGTGTTCTTCCCTGCAGCGTGAGCTATGATGCCATCACAGATGCGTCCAACATGCAAGATGATTACAGGTATGTAAATATGGGTATGAGTATACCGAGTGCTTGTGAATCACACACAGATAGAACCTGAGTAGGTGTTATGAGCCTGCATAGCTTAATATGAGACAGCATTGTCAGAATCCGACCCGTGGCTTTTGAGTTAACTGCTGCTTTGTGAAGAAACTAATTTGAGAGCTTGCATTTCTTGTGTGTGCGCCATTCAAAGCATCTGTCATTTCATTAACTTTCACTAGCAGTCTTTCACTTTCAGTGTTTGTTTGTCTGGCCTCTGGCAATGTTTGTGACAAGACTTTCGCACTAGTATTGTGTTTGCTTTATTCACTGGTTGTTGCTTCCACACATGTTCTTGTACTTTGTACTTGGCCTGTGTCCAAGTTTGCAAAAACTGAGATCGTTGAAATTTCCATGTGAAAGACAGCGATTTAATGATTTTAAGCCCATTAAAGTGGTAAATGCATTTGTGTAGTTCACAAACAATATGATTTTCGATCGTTCACAAACAGTTTTCTGACGTGTTAAATTTTTACATTAAGGTTCTAAAAGCAGCAAGTATAGTAGCAGACTAAGCACTTTGAATTAATAAAAGAAGAGGTTTGTGGAATTAGGTGCCACAGATGTTCAAAGCTCTCACATTAACCGCACATTAGTTCTATTAGCCATTGCATTTAATGATTGTGTAATTGTTGTTCTGTATTTATTGTTACTGCTTGCAGCGACGATGCCGAAGAAGCCTCGAGATGGAACAATTTTGTGGAATCAATTAAGTCGAAACTAACTGTAAAACAAGTGGTGGATGGAGTTCGAGCTGGTGGCTCTCTATCCTTTGACTACCTGCTGCTAATTGTAACCGCCGAGTGAGTAAACTGCAAGATCCTTGTCGTTTGCAGAGATTACTAATAGAAAATCTGTGTGTGTGTGTGTGATATCTATGGATATCTTTGCAGTTCTTTGGCTGCTCTGGGCCTGGTTGAGAATAATGCACCAAATATTGTTGCGGCCATGTTGGTTTCACCGCTTATGGGTCCCGTTATGTCGATTACATTCGGCGCAATTATCTCGGACAGACAGCTAATGGTAAGTGGTGTGCAGTAGCAGCAGCTGCTTCTGCTGTTGCTGCTTTTATATTCCAGCTATTTTGCAGCCATTGCAGCTATTGCTGATATTGCTGCTGTGTCTGCGGTTGGCCAAAACCATTCCGATTCGCTTTTGTGTCTGTGCGGGAGCAACAAATTGCACAGCAGCACTCCGGCAAAAGTACCAACAAAACATTGCAATGGACTGCATATAGTCAGGAACAAAATTGGGGGAGAAAAAAACGCTAGAGTCAGAAATTGAATGCAGTTTTTTGGGGCCCATTGGCAGCACACTTTTGCGCTTTGTGGTGTGATTTATGTATGAGAAAAGTGACAGATGAAAATAATAATAATAAAAGCCATTTTGGGCGAAAATTGTTGTGCCAGTCAGTCGTTTGTCGGTTGTCGCATGGCACAGTTTGAACTTTTGTATGGAATTGAAAGGCTTAACTTCCCAAAGGGCTCTTCCCACCCCTCCAGCCTCCATACCCATTTGCAGCAGTCAAATGCAGCTCGACAAATTTTCGCATGTGAATTTGTTACACATTTTCAACACTTTTGTGTATGGTATGGAAATTGGTTAGAGCTGTTGAGCATTTTGTTGACAGTTCGATGATGTGTGCTTAAATGGTTTTTGCTTTATAACAAATGCCTATGAATGCAAGTTATTAAGGAGGAGTTGTTTGAGAAATAAATAAATATGAAATATTTAGCTTTTCTTTCGTCATGTACGTTTTCACACATCAGAATGTGTAAATTGACATGAATCCACAGCTGCTCTGCCATAGGGCATTGCTCTCGTACGAGTCCTTACAAATTCTTAGAAATTCGTTGCAAACTTCTTTGGATTTTACATTTAAATCTTGGTATTTATAGCTTAAGTTCCTGTTTGTGCTGTGTCTATAAATAAAAGCGGTCTTCGAGTCTGTCTGTCTGTCTGCCAAAAAGCATGAGCAAAGAGATCTTAAGCTACTTAAAATTAAAAGAAAGAACCACTCAGAGAATTATCCGAAACTCGACTCGCAAATAAAACTTAACGTCAACTGCAGCAGTTGCCTTTGCCTTTGCTTTTGCTTTTGCCGCTATTCCTCTTTCTATTGCTCTTAAGTGGGAACCATAATTGTCAACAGCAATTCTATAGAAGAGATAAGACTTCAAAAGCGAGTAGCGCTTCATAAATTTTGCAGGTGTGCTTTATGGTAAACAACACATTTATTCGAGAAAACGTGTAAGACATCATAATTGAAAGTAAATAGAAGCTGTCAAAGAACACAAACACAAAAAAAAAAGAGTTTGAAAAACCAAAAAAACAAGGCAAACAATTTTAGCTAACACTTTTAATGAGTGCGAGAGCCAGGCCCAAAACCAAAACCAACGAACCCGTTTCGGTCTGAGGTTGCCCCCGGGGGTGCAACTTGGTGTCTGCTGACACAATTTCACAAACTGTGCAACACACACACACATACAAAGAGAGCCAAAGCATTTTCATGCTAGATACATGTGTTGATGTCTAAGCACATGTCTTGCTGGGTGTCGTGTACTTCAATTAAATTTTAATTGAAATGAATATGCTACAAGCATATTTTTGTCGCCATTTTTATTTTCAGAAGTAGCTCTGGCTGCAATCTATGCCACAGCAGGATGGTCTGGTCTAATTTGATAAACACTAATGCAAGTTTATTATTATATTTTAAAATGCAACATTTTCTTATTTAACCAATAAATCGAATGAGATAAAAGTTAAGCCTGTTAGGAAAAAGAGAAAGAATTTATTAAGTAAATATTTGAAAAAGTCGAATGCTGTGAATATTGTTTAATTTTTTTTTTTTTTTTTTTTTTTTTTTTTTTTTTTTTTTTTTTTTTTTCTTTTTTTTTCAATAATTTTAAATTTTTAATTTTTAAATTTTTTTTTTTTATAAAAAAAAAAAAAAAAAAAAAAAAAAAAATTTTTTTTTTTTTTTTTTTTAATTTTTTTAATTTTTGTTTTTTTGTGGGGGAAAAAGCCCCAAAAAAATGTTTTTAAAAAAAAAGAATTTTAAATATCCGAGCACTTAAAACAAAAAAAATACCAATTACTCTCCAACCAACAGCAGCTATTTGTAAAATGTGCATAAAATAAATATTGACATATGAAAAAATGGACTACAAAACAATCATAAAGTTGCAAAACGAAAACTAAATGCTTTGTCTATATGTACATAAATGTTTATGGCACCATCTGTCAAAAGTCGTTTAATATTATTGAAATGCACTTTTTTTGTTCAATATGAATGTGAAAAAATAGTGGAAGTGCGTTGAATGTGAGCTATAAAATATTTGCACACCATTTAAAGTTGATGCAATTGGTTCCACACATTACTCATACGCACTGTGTGCTGATCCCCTTTTTATGTTAACATCCAAACACGTACCTGCAAGTGACATCATCGAGGGGGGGTGAAACATGCCAAAAAAACAAACGAAAACAACGCTTTTAAGTTATCTTTTGCACTTTACTTTAATGCTGCTAGTTGCCAAAATTGCTATGGCTGACTCTTTAACATTGCATTTACCGCCATTTTATTTTCAAAAGTTTTTAGCGTAAAAAATTTAAACAGTTGTCAAGTTGCTGCTGTTGTTGTTTTTGTTGTTGTTGCGGACAAGTTGTATGTGCGCTGCGCATCAATTGAGGTTTTGGGGCAGGAAGTTGGGACACTCTAAGACGAAGGCAACGAAGACAACATCAGCTGGCTGACATTAGAACATTTTCGTTTTGTGTGCAGCTGCCAAAAGCAGTTTATGCTGCGTGGCTGCAAAATTTGGGTTAACATGTCACGCACCCACTCGCTTCATGTTCTTGTTCTTCCCCTTTGCCGCAACTCTTTCCCTTGTGCTTCATACATCTTATTTGTCAACTATGCTCGCTGGAAAGTATGCTACATTATCGCTTAAAGTGTCGCTGACTGACGCCACTTGGCATTCAACACACAAACCACAAACTCTACAGCGCTCTCTCTTTCTTTCTCCATCTCTTTTTCCTTTTCCTCTTTTCGTTGTCGTTTCACACATCTCACTCTCTGTGTGTCCATTTTAGTCTTTAACAAACACAATGCCGCAGCAGCAACAAAGGCGAATAATGTACGAATATGCAAATTTCTAATCAGTATCGAGGAGTTGAGTTGACTTTGATCGATTTATATATGTTTAATATGTGCTTATATGTAGATAAATCAGAAGCACACATATTAACAGTAGGTCTTAAAGTCGATAATGGTTGTTGCCAGTAAATGTTTAAGCTTGAATTTAATATTGAACATATAAGTAACAATAGTTGGGTGATTTTATACTTCTTCAATACAAATACTATATGCTGAAACTCGAAGTTAAATAAACAAGCCTAGATCTATCTTAATCATAGCCACAAATAAAAAACTAATATTATATATTTTATGTGCTCTCTGTTTTTATATTCAATATGTGTTCAATTTTAAAAATTCTTTATATCAAATATATTAAAATATTTAATTGACAGATTGGTTTGTTTGTCGCAGGTTACCAGGAGCATTGCTCTATGTACTGTTTACTAACTTTTTGTGAGGCTTTTGAAGTCAGATGTTTATTTTATAAGTGTGGGTTAGTCCAAAGTATGAATCGCGCCATTTAAAGTTTGAACTGTAGCAGCAGAGCAAACAAAAAGCTTAACCAACTGAACAAATAATAATAAAATTGAAGCGTTCGACAATTACATAAATATTCGACGCATATTTAACCAACAACATAAACAAATATTTTGGGGTTTTAAATTGTTAAACGAATTTTTAAAATTTTGAAGCGTATTTTAGAATTTTATAATGTGATTGTTTTTTCAGCGCGTTGGCTTCTTAAGCTTGGGTCTAGGCATGTTTATCTCTTGTGTCTTCGGTTTCTGTTTTGGCCTAATTCTGGGCACCACAGAAATGCCTTGGGGTCAGAATTCCGATTGGCCAACAGAGGAGATGCGCGGCAGGTAAGTAACACTCAAGTTCAATTAATCCTAATAAATCCAATACAATAGCAACAGATTCAACAGAAATTTGTCACGTTGTGTTTGAGACAAGAGCTAACCAAAAGCAAATGGCCAAGTAAAGAAGATAAGATTAGATTTGATTTTTCATTCCTGAATTGCTGGTGGCAAATGCTATTCTTGAAGTTTTATTTGTATTATTGGCATATCTTACTTGTTAATGTGTAAGAGAAAAGAGCTCTTTTAGGTGAGATATATTTAAGTTTGTTTTTGTTTAGGACAATCAAACTTTTAAAATTGTAAGGAAACGTCTTATGAACTTTGAAATAAAATTAAGTTGTGTTTGACAGTCATATTATGGTTTCTGATTTCTTACTTTCGTAACATTCAAAGATATTTCCAAGAAATATGGCATACAAAGTCAGAGTAACGTTGCGATTCAAAGATGTTGCGCTAAACAGATGTTATAATTAACAAATGTGTTTGTGACAGATGTTAAATTAAGGTTCTTTTGTTTGTAAACAGACGTCAGATCGAAGAAGAATATGATGTTAATGCACATAAGATATATATTCCTATACTTAATTATGAGATCAACAAATATTTAAAGTCTGATTAACAAACTTATAAGCTCGATATTAACAGTTTAAAACTTAAAGTCATTATTTTGTGTTACTTGCAAAACAAGCATTAGGAAGTTTAGTTTTTTGGGCATAGCTTAGCTCTTCAACTTTTTAAGCATGGTCTGGCATCTATTTGAACAGCTTTTACGTTGAGACAATGAAAATCCATTAAGTATGTTAATTACGCGTCAGCTCATGCAAATAATGCTTAAGTTCGGCTGCAACTTTAAGTCAGCTGGGGAATTGAGTACTGAATGAGCGAAAACGAAACGTTAACGTTATAAATTACTCGCAAATAATTCAACTAATCTGATCCGCTCGACCGAAATGTGAGGCGTGCGCTCATTAGGCAAACACTCTTTAGGTTACCCCCAAAAGTATACTATGCACAGACTCTGGCATAGACTCTTCTGCCAAGTACTTTGTATATGAGCCACACATTTATTATGGCATCGTTTTTTTGCCTGCTTGCCAGCTTGCCAGTCTGCTTGCCAGGCCTAAACAAAACACAGCGCAAATCTTGAAGTTTGCCACGCGCCTTCTGCGTAAATCTCTTGCAACAGTCTAGGGGGCCAATTGTAGGCTTAGGGCCATGCCACCCACATCTCTGCTCCACCCGCACAGCCAACTCGTAGGCAGCAACAATAAATAAAGCTCAGACGCACTTCCCCGGAAGCTGTGCGTGTAATGAATGTGTGTGTCGGCAATTGTGTTAATTGCGCAAAATAAATTGTTAAAATAATAATACAATAGGACAGGCTATGCCCACAATAGACACACAGACAGACAGACAGAGCTGCCAAATCTGACAGCTAAATGTACAACAGCTCTATATGGTCTAGTATGCGCCAAAATGGCCAGCACACAATGGTCAAATGTGCAAATACAAATCATCATAATAATAACGAAAGTCGAAAAAAAGCTCGCATTGGCTCTTTGATTGCGTGAATGTCCTAGCTAGAATTCAGTACACACACATATATATCTCATCTAGCGCATGTGTTTCTAATGGCTTAGAGTCCTGTAGGAATGTCCAGCTTCGATCGCTGCCTCCCTCTCGCTTCCTTCTCTGTGTTCGCGTAATTGTGGCACGTTGCGCGTGAAAATAGCTTTGTCACTGCCCACTGAATTAGGGCCATTTGTTTGCCAAATCAGCCACTGGCGACATCAGGTCAAGCCAAAAGAATATCCATATATACAGGAAATTAAAATGGGCTAGATAACTGCCAGTGGGTGTAGCAGAAACACGTCTCTATTTATACTCACAATGTGTTTAATTTTAAAACATTTTACATGTGAAATCTATGCTTAATGTTACATATTATATTTCTAAATGTATCTGGCATAAAAGCTTGGGCGAAAGTCTAGACAGTTGACAGTTCAAAGCTCCGCCCACATGTCAGATGCAAATTAACAAAAAATAATTAGTGTTAATGTGCCCGCCCCAGATTCGGTTGCTCTGTGGTATTTGGTGTTTATGTCATTTATAATTATTTTGCTGCTTGCCATGACTAAAATAATTAAAGCTAAAATTGGTTGAAAAAATAAAAATCAACTCAAAAAATCTAGTAAAATTTAAGCATAAATAAAGCAATAACTTAACGCAAATTCGTGTGCAGAGTTTGATATATTAATGCTGAGTCCTTTGACAAGGATGAACTTATACTTTCACTTGTTTATGGGCCTTACTTTGAGTTTAACCATAATTGAGCGTAAATTGCTGCGCATAATAAACTTGTTGTTTGATAAAAAGTGAAATAAATAATTTGGTCTGGCATTCACACATAGAAAGAACAAATTTCCAAACACCGCGAGGTGTAACCAAAGTCAAGCGCCATTAATCAAGTAAAGTTGGAGAAATGGTAAAAGGAAAAGAAGAAAAGTGAAGCGAGAAGTAAAGACCCAAATGAGGTGCATGAATCAAAAAACAGCACAATGAAAAGTTTCCAAAACATTTTTCACTACGAAATGACTCCAGAAGCAGCGGCGACAAGGTCACTTTTGCCGGAAATGATAACAAAAGCCGCTGACACTTGACAAAGTTGCACAAGCAGCAAGTGAAAAGTGGCGCCACCTGGCGGCATGTCCAGCTGACAGGGCAGATAAGCATAGACATACAGACAGCTGGCCAGGCCGTTTTTTATGTGTTATTTTTTTTTTAGCGTTAATTCAATATATCTGAAGTACTGTTACCCGTTTCGCTTCGTTTCGTTCACAGCTGGCATTTGTCATTTTTGGCCGCTGTTTGGGGTATTTTAATTAATTTTTGCTTTCCTTTTTTATGACACAATTCTGTTTCTGTCTCTATTTTCAATAATTTGAATTTGCTTCGTTTTCTTTTTTGTAATTCACAGAGGCAATGTGCGTGCTTTGTGGATGGGCGTACTCTGGGCATTAACATCTGGCACTGGGGTTGCCGTAGCCCTGCTTCAGGGTTCGGCGGGACCGTTGATTGGCGTTGCCATATCAGCATCGCTTCTGCCACCCGTTGTCAATTGTGTGAGTATCTTGAGCAGGCCACAGACCAAATCGAACAACAAAAAATATTATTTAATTGGTAAGCTGATGCCGATGCCAACAATAGAATATGACGACAAATCTTCACATTGATGGTCGCCGTTGACAACAAAATATTATTAGCCATGTTGTCAGGCAATTCAGTCTATTAAATGCGCCCGCCCAATTAAAGGGCTGCCTGTTTTTTATTTTAGCGACCTTGGAATATCATTTTGGGCTTAGGCAGCAGCTTGAAGCTATTAAGGGCGCAATTCAAATTGTTTGCACAGCTTTATTATCCCTCAACAAATATACTCTAACTGTTTTAAAAACTAGTAAAGGTTAATAACTGTAGCTGTGCTAGAAAGTTATTGGTTCAAGAAGGATATTTCAAATTCGGTATGACTTACAAGTAGGTTTGTTCATTACCATAATATTTACTTTCAAGTGCTTTTTTATTTCTCAAATACCATAAATATTTGTGAATACTCTGATGGTCAAACTACCATGGTCAAACAAAAGTGGCAAAATATTTCACTGATTTGATGCTACAAAAAATACGAAAAGTATGTTGACTGAGACGAGTCCCAAGTGCCTACCGAATAAAAGAGAGAGAAAGGGGAAGAGAGAAAGTTGTGTGGCTTGAACATAAATTAGGCCAAAATACAATTTGCTGATTAATCTGAAGTGCAAGGCATAAAAAGTTTTGGTCATAAATCCATCCAGCCGATTGCCTGGCTGCCTCTAACTTAGCCATGGCTTTAGCTCTGTCTCTTCAGGCTCTCGGGCTTTGTCTGCGGCTAAAGTCAGAGGCCCAGCTGTTTGCCTAGTTTGTGGCAGCTAACCGCAACGAGTGCATAAATTTCGACCCAATTTTCAAGTGCGAATTGCGCTGCAGGCCAGGCCCGGCTCAGGCAGGCGGATGCTGCGTAAAATTATTAAGCAAGAGGGAAGCTTGAGAGAAAGCTGCGGCAGAGAGCGAAAGGGGCGAGTAAGGGAAGTGCATGCAAAAACTTGCACAGCGGAAAAGGCAGGACGACAGGCGAACAAACAAACAAAACTCCCGGCGACACGACATTCCCTCTGACATTTATCAATTCTGACAGAGCGAGACAATGCCAAACAGAGGGCAACAAGGGAAGGCAGCGGGCAAGTCGAAATGGCGACCACAAGCATGACAAAATGATGCAAAAGAACAAATTATGGAAACGCTCACTGGAGCTCTTGGCTCTTTCCCGCTGTCTGCTCCCCGGTCCCTGCTCCCTGCTCCATCGCGCCGCCTGACTTCTGGTTTTGGGTTCTTTTGGGTAAACTGCATGTGCTGAAACAATGGCGCTGAGATCGCTTAATCATGCCGACGACTGTGGTCGAGCATGTGTGCTTGCCTCTGCCAGCCAGCAAGTTAAATCTCTTTGCAACGTCCCCACTACTTTTTTTGTTGGCTTATATGAGCTGCATAAATCAGAGACACGCACTTAAAATCTTTCCTCTCTGTCGCTCTCTTTGTCAGGCAGCAGTTGCACGTTTTTAACCTAAAATCTGCTAACTGCATTGCACTAAAAAAAAAGAAGAAGCAAGAGCAGCACAGTGCGCCACAATTAATTGTATGCAGGCGGACACGCAGGTTATGACTAATTACATTTATTTGCTGTTCACATTACTCATACGCACTGCTGTCCGCCCTTTGTTCTAACACTGAATGTGCAATAAAAACTGAAATGAATTTGCTTAACAAAAACCATATGTTTATCTTGAAATAGTGAGCACATTTTGACAATAAGAAGGCAATTTATATGGCAAGTTTTTGCTCTCAATGAATAATTACAGTTTTATATACTTTAAGGCATTCAATTCTTAATAGACTTTATTTAGACTACATTTTCATGGAGCGCACATTATTTGTTGTCCTTCGAGTCCAATTGGAAGCAGCAATAAGTTAGCAGAAAACTGCCATAAATTCGAAAGAAATAAATAGAAAATAAACACGCATAAGAAACCGAAAAACACACACATACGACAGCAAAAATAAAAAGAATAAAAACACACACACATACACACTTCCGGAGTGTGTTTCACCATGCGCTGAGTCATTATAATTTATAAGAGCTAAAGCACATGGGCAAAAAAAGAAAAAAATTGATAAAGGAAAGGAAAACAAAAAAAACGGAGGCGCAGAGCAGACAATGCGACAATGAAGTTTTATCTATGTTTGACTCTCCCCCTGCGTGTGTGTGTGTGTTAGCTGAGATTTATAACAATTCAAGGCCGTGATCACTACTTGATATGCTAAGAGCAACGCCCGTGCCAGTTTCAATTTCAATTTGGCAATGCGGCACGCAACGACCTTATGACCTCGAACAAAAGTCCACGCGTCGCGTTCTCTATTTTAATATACACTACATACTAATATAGTAGATAGCCATATATGACCGGCAACTTACATCTATTCAACTTAACACGCATGTGGTTTTCTTCTCTTTGCTTTTTTTAAACAGGGTTTATTTTGGTCATTGGCCTGCATCTGGCTGATTTACCCGGAGAAGCGTATACCGCACTTGAAAAACGAAGCAATGAACTCAACGAGCGCTTATCCATTTCTCTATACTGATTATTTGCCCACCGAGTTTCTGATCAATGGCATTGTATCCGCCTGTCTGACGATTGTGAATGTGATTTGCATATTTATCACAGCCATTATAGTGCTGAAAATCAAGGAAGTATCAGCACCATATACGGCCAGTCCGGATCTAAAGCGGTAAGTGAAGTTCCCTCTCATTTCCATGCGAACAAGTTTTTGAAACGACAAACAAAAAGTGAGAAAGCGATTCAGTGCATACCACAAAAATACTACGTACTACGACTGGTGTGGCAGCACAGCAATAAAATCTGCTTGACTCTGTGATATGCACCGAAGTGTGCTTAATGGCAGAACACTTGTCTTTAAGCTTATCATTTCCGTTATGTGCGCCTGTTATATGGCCAGTCGACCATTTGTAAACGTAATTAATAACAGCGTCTGCAGCAACAACAGCACAAATAATATTCATTGCCCAGTCTTTTAATTGGTATAAAGAAGTGAGTTTCTGTTTAACCATGAGCATGATAAGCTGAATTATGTTTGAAGTGCTTAACAGATTCGCATACTTCAAACTTTTGTGTACATGAGTTAACATTTGATTCATTAAAGCCACTTTTGTGAATTGAAAATGAAATAATTTCACAGCTTGACTCTGCTTAAGCTGTTAAGGCAAACAGTGCGCATAGCATTAACATAAGTCAACTAATCAGTTTGTGTTGTATAAGAATGAGACTTAATAAATAAACATTATTTAAATGTTAATAAATGTTAAATTTATCTTAGAGTTTCAGCTGTGTGCTTGATAGACTCTCACAAGATTTAATCTATTAAATTAGGCCTAAGTCCATAAAAACACATTGAGATTGACAAATCGCATAATTAACTGGCTTATTACGTGAATTTCATAAGAAATTACTCATACGTCGAGGACATTTGGTGGACATTTGCTAAATGAAAATAAATGACATATATTGCACGCCCAACTCTAATAAATAGCCATCTAAGTCGAACAGACGCCACTAACAATCTCCTCTTCATCATCAAGTCTCGCCGGATTCTGCGAATCTGTGCGCATTAATGTCCGCTACTTGGAGGCTTGGCATATGTCTGGCTGGCTTGGTCTGGTCTACGTGGCCTTCAATCTCATAAAGTGACGCATTAAATTACTTGAAGCGTGCACGAAACAATTTATTTTTTTTATATTTCTGCTGCTTTAGCTTTGTCAACACTTGCGACATCAACTGCTCGCAGAATTATATGCCACACATACAGTTTTTGTTACAGTCTGCACAGTTTTGCGCATTAAGGCAAGCGCACGCTCGCTCCACCCGCTAAAAAACGCCCAGCGCTCTTCTTATACCCTGTACAAAATAAATGTCCAAGTCGCTTACATATTGATTTGAAGTATTTGCTTGCAGCATGCAGTGGAAATATTGATCGTTAAATTGTAACCTGCTTGACGGATGTCTTTATTAATTTGATTAGTTAGAAAAACATTTATTTATCTACAGGGTATTGCCTAGTTAATCACTGCAGCTGTGGCATCATTTTTCTGTGTTTTCTGTGCGCATTTAACAGTTGTTTATGCAATATTTGTGTTTGCCCCGGTTGTTGTATCCCAACCAACTCGCATTCTTCACTTGGGTGCAACGAACGCACTGTACAAATAAATGCCAGAGAGTGGGCAGCGCATCCATATGGCTGATGGGTTTTTTTTCTGCAAGTGTGTTTTCCATTTCGATTGGGTTTTGTGCAATACGCATAAAGTGCATGATTTTATATTTTGTTTGTGTTTGCGTTTCGTTGTTGGTAACATAATGTTGTTGTTTTGTGGCTTATTTGTTTGTTTTTAATGTGAGAGTAAAACAATTTAAAGACAAAAACATATGAACAAAACATATGTATGTTTTAATTCCTCCATCACGTTAGTTAGTTATCCCGCTCATAATCTTTATTGTTTGGATTTCATTTAAATCATTGTCCAATTACTTTCTTTACAGCTTCTGGGAAACAGATCTTCGCACCGTTCGCAAGACGAATCGCTCCACAATGCGTCAACGACACGGCACACTCCGGGGCCCAGGTGGGGGCATTGACAAGCTTATGAGGTAAGTGCAAGTGGAACAGAAATGCGTTGCTCGAGATTCCAATTCTCGAAATCGTTTAAATTTATGATTTGCCAATTGTTGTTTATTGTTGTTGCGGTAATTGAGCGCATGTGTGACGCTGCGTATGTGTGTGTATGTGTGTATGTGGGTAAGGGGGTAAGGGTGAGTATGTCTGCACATGACATTGCCCGGGGCCAACGCAATTTACTTTCACTGAATGGTAGAAAGGGAACCACAAAACAATTTCCAGAGGTAAATAAGAAAAGTATTTATATATATGGAGTTTGGGCTCATTCCGGCCTCTTGTTGCGTTTTGGATATAAATAATTGTGATGGCGGCAATAAAAATATTTATCGCATAATTCAAATCATTGCTACAATTTATGGCATTTTTGTGCAAAAATCGTAGCACACAATCAAAAGATATTTAAGATTGCTTCATGAATTTCGCATATATGTACATAAATTGGTGGCAATATAAAAAAAACAGTCTAGCTGTTAAAATAAACAGGAAATTTCAATTCATAATATTAAGCAACGAAATTAAAATCGTGCAACCATTTAGCTTTATTAAAGAAAGACAGCTCGGCTATTGTAAAAGTAAATTCATATTTAAACAATTGAAATATAAAAATTTAAAATTCAAAGGGCAAATTAGTAAAGCAGCTGCTGGCGTTTTTAATTTTACGCTCACTGTTTATTCAAACTACAACTAAAAAAATGTATGAATGGCCCCGCGGTCCGCACAAAAGCGCATTGAACAAATTTCAACACAAAAGTTTCTCATTTTCACACTGCATGCAAATTTGTACAAAAGTATTGTAGCTCTTATATAAGAATTAATAAAAAAGCGTTTAAAAAAATTATATTTTTCATATTTAAAAGTTGCGTTAACAACAATTAGTTCAATTTAATAATGCTGTTAGATTAAATGTATGCCAACAAATTTTGAATGTTGCCAAAGTAATTAAAAACTGTGTTTAACTTTTTGTTAACCCAATAGTGGTGCCAATTACCAGGGACTAGATGAAGCGCGTAGTGCCAAAATGGATACAGCTCTGGAGCGAGCTCTTGCACAGGCCGAAAGCGATGTTACCTTCAAGAAGGTCAAACGTATGAGCTACTCGAGCAATGCAGCTGGTGAAGTAAGTGTTACAATCGTTAAAGATCATGTTGAGTAATACAATTGACAAACTGAGTAATTAATCAAGAGAATAGAATTCAGGTGGAATGCATTTATTAAGGTAGACAAGTTGCAACGATTACATTCAAGCTTGCAGTATATCTTATGGGCTTAGTTAAGGATAACGCGGTTAGGTCTCCTCAAACCGGTTCTGCGCACTAGTCGGCCATTTCCATTACCATTGCCATTGCCAGTACCGCGGATAACTCTTCGGCCACCGTTGCCGTTGCCATTGCCGATGCCGTTGCCATTGCGACGAATAGGTATACGCCTCCTCACAACCCTGACGCGGACGCGCCTCCTCCTCCTCCTGCGTCCACCACAGGTCGATGATGAGGTTGCTGTTGTGGTTTCCGAACTGGCTGTTGTGGTCGTCTCCTCAGCGGCTGCTGTCGTGGTCGTAACTGCTTCCGTAACTGGTGCCTCAGTGGGCTCTTCAGCAGGAGGATCAACGCAATCGGGATCGGCGGCGTTGGCTGGATCATCGCAGTCGGTGCAACCAACGGGATCGTTAGGAGCAGTACATCTCTGTGCACTGGCACATGACAGAAGCACGGCCAGAACAGCAAAGCTCAATGTAATGGTTATAGCTTTCATCTTGACTGAATCGTTAGGTGAATGATACAATTTGAATAAAGCTTTGGTCTTTTATAGCTCCTTTGATTGATATTCGCATGTTTAGATAAGTTTACTCAGCAGTTTACATATTTGCAATGTAAATTAGATTATTATTCGACTTGAAGAATGAAGACGTCACATATACTTTTACATCTGTTACTTTGGCTATTTATTCAGCTGGAACTTTCGGCTAAAGAAAAAATTCCATGCCTTGTTTAAATACGCCAAAGTCAGGTGTAATTTGGGGGCTGTTTGCTTTTAAGAATTTTATTATGATTGTTATTTGTTTTGCTTTTGATCTGCTCAGCTTAACTAGATTGAAACCGTCTTACAACTAGAAACAAAAGTTAGTAAGCAAAAAACAGTTTTCAGCAACTAATCGTTAATTGGTTTCAACTATAAGTTATTAAATTTCATTTGAAGCAATTAAGAAAACAATAAATGCTCTCTAATCGCATTTGTCATGTCACTATAAACAGAAACAAAGACACACTTAACAGGGAGGCAGGACAGCATTTAAAGTGAATGAACCACAATTACGAGTACTTAAAAAAGGGGGGAAATGGTGGACTATTCAGTGCGCATTAGGAACTGACCTCAATCATTAGTTGATAAGCGTGGTGGCAGTGCAATGGTTAAATAAGAGCTTACTCGCGAGCAAAAGCGACAGGCAAAAGCTGCCAGGCTAGACTCTTCAAGTACAAAAACACACACACAGGATAATCAAGCTAGTCGGTTGGGTCATAAATCAATGTGCAGTGAGAACAGGGAGAATGAAAGGTCAACAGCAGTTTCGCCCTTGTCGCGAAGTAAAAACTGAAGACTGCATGTTTATAGCCGAGAAACGTCAAAGATTTATGGTAGAACTAGATGAAGCCATTGCAGCTGGCAAAAACAAAGGCTTGCAAACAATTGCAGCGAGAGGAAGGAAAAGTGTCCCCAAAACGGTTTTTGCATGGCTTCGTGCGATTGATGGGCAATGTCCGCGCTCTGAAGATTGAATTTTTAGAACTGCAGCTTGAAAATTGAGTGAGAATTGACGTGAGCTAATCCAAGGATATGGCATGTTAAAGGTCAACGCTAGATGGATCCTAATAAATCAACTTAAAACTTAATCGTTATTAGCTTAAGGAAATGAACTTTTGCTGAAAAGGAAATGATAAAAACATAACAACAATATAAATGCATAAATACGCGAATCAAGATAATTATCAAAAGGCAACAGTTACGCGCAAAAAGTAGTAAAGAACTTTCGTAATTTCCTGTTAAGCAAAAATTACGAATGCCTCAATTAAAAGTTACTGTTAACTGGCAAAAGGCAACCAAGCATCAATTGCCACAAATCAACTTTCAACATTAATTCATTTTGGAAAGATGAAAGACGATGTCGCGAATAAGAATGAGATCGAGAATGAACTGGGAGGAAACTAACCCACTTGAGTGAGTGACAGACAAGACATGCTCCAAATATTTACGGCGTTGGCACAGAACACAGAGTGCAAAACAAACTTGATAAGTTGTTGCGGAGGGGGAGTAGAGTGGGTTGAAAAGACAGGGATAAGAGGTTAGGGGCTTAGACTCTGAACGGCTTGTAATCCATTTAAAGTGAGTCGCGGCCACTAAAACTCAATTAACCCCGTTTGTCGAAGCACAAGGCAATTGAAAAAGACAGAGACAGATAGAGAAAAAGAAAGAAAGACAGAAGCTGAGATGAGAAAAACGAACGTTGAAATCAAGGCAAAAGATTACAAACGGAAATGGCTGGCCATTGAGTGGGCCGTTGGGCCGTTGAGGCCGGGACGAAGAACAAGAGCTGCAGTAGAGAACATATATGGTATGTGTATGTGCAGTAGTAGTTGTTGTTTGTGGCATGTGGAAGGCGTTCTTGCAGCATTTTTCACTTAAAACCGCATTGATACTCAATTACTAGTGAATGGGTTGCCAGGTTACCAGGGTTTTGTTGAGTTTTTACTGGGCTTCTGCCACTCGAACTTGAACGGCAGTCAGGCAACCGGGCAGACGGGCAGGCAGGCTGTACTGAGCACAAAACAAACGTCGGATGTTGAGCACAGGAAAACGGAAGCACTTTGCAACGGAAATGAAACATCAATTAAAGTCGCGCGAGAAGCGCTGGCAACCCTGCCCTCTGCACACTTTCCCACTTCACCAAAAAAGTATACATACAACATACTTATATTGCTTTTCGTTCGCCATTGTTAATCCTTGTGGTAGTCGACTGGCGGCCAAACAGGGGAAATGGGAACGAAAATGGGTGCCCTGAATGTGTTACCCTCCGGGCGGCCTCTTGCAAGTTGTAAGTTTGCGCAAAATCTCAGAGTGCAAAAGGCCCAATGTTTCGCTAGTTTACGGCTTTATGGTAAATGCGGCATGCGGCTTTCACTTGTTTTCTCGTGGCTGCACTGCGGCAACAACACAAGGACGAACCAAATACGATCTGAGATAAATATTTTGCTTTAATTACAAACCACAAAACTCACGTATTCAGTCCAAAAACTTGAAAGAACTATAAGAAATTAAATAATCTGTACCATTTGCAAAGTTTTTTTTTTATACTCAGTTTTGAGAAGTGATAGATCGTTAGGAAAATTTCTACGTAATATAAAACAGCAAAGAACAAACAGATAGCTGTATGTATATTTTCTGTTTTAAAGTAGAATAAAATGTTGCCCAAAAGTTAAAGTGTGAATTGTCTAGTTAAAAAAAATTTTGTTAAACCAGATTAAGCTAACTATAGTTAGCCGGAGCGCCCAAACGGGCTGAATTAATAGAGAAGAAGGACACAAAGTCAGTTTTCCCCCGGTATGCCTTTAAAATAAAAATTTGTTATCCCAAAAAAAAAAAATTAAAATAAAAAAAAAGTTAAAGTGTTGATAATTTACCTAAGTTATTAAAAGCATAGTTTTAGGCATAAATTGATATGACAGCAATTTTATGAACGTTTTAGCATGGTGAAAAAACTCACTCTTATACTAATTTTTTTCTTTATTTTTAATTTAAGCTTACTGAACGCCTCGCAAAGATTGCTGGGCTCAATACGCGTCATGGAGATGGAACGATTCATTCTGGATCAAGCAGCTTGGCTGGAAGCCGTATGAACTCGATACCCAACTCCCAGTTAAATGTCGATCTTAAGGTTTTGGACAAGCTGGTCAGCAGCCTTTTGGAGCAGCATGCGGCTGGCGCTGGCGGCAGCAATAAAGATATGGAAGCAGGCAGTCGAACGCCGCCAGGTGGCCAGCGAAAGCAATCCAAGAAATTGAATCGTTGGCGTCCCCTGTCCCGCTCCGCACATAGCTTTAAGCGTGGCGGCAGCAGAGACTATAGTGGTGGCAACTTTACGCAGTTGCAGGAACGCAGTGAGCAAGCATCTTCGGTACAGCACTTACCCAACATGCCCACCATCATGGAGAGCAGTGCTGGCAGCCCAACGCCCAACAATGCAGGGCAGCAGCCGTCGCAAAATAATTGGACTGCCTCATTGGAACGCACGCCTGGAGCTGTAAGGAATATGTTGCATAGCATTGGTCAGGCAGCCACAGGCTCGCCCGCGGAACAGGAGGATGAGCTGAACTTGACACAAAACTATGTGGACTAATTTAAAACATATACACATGTCTTTAATTATATATTGACTCTTTTTTCATAATAATAATGATTAAATATTTTAATATCAATGTCGCTTAGTTGTCGTTTACAAAGCTTGTTAAAGGCATTTTAAAAAAGGTCACAAAATAGCCCACAAGTATCAGAGATTTAATATAATGTGGCATCCCCTAAGTTCAAGTTAATCTTGACCGCTCAAGAGGCAAGTGTCGCCCAAGCAGCACTTTACAACACCCCTAAATGTAAACTGGCCGACAGTAACAGTTGATAATTTTGGGGAATGGGGTGCGCAATTGAAGGGGAGCTGCACTCAACGTTGACTGATGATGATTTCTGTGTTGATGTTTGCTGGCTGTCATCATCTGAGATACGAGCCAAGTGCGACATACCCCAACATTTACACTGCCACTGGACGAGCTGAACACTAACTGCTGTGTTGTTGATGATGGCCAAAAGGGAGACAATAATAAAGCTGTTTGAAGTTGTCTGCCACTTGCGGTTGTCGGGCTCGTAATGATGACGAAATTTGCCTATACAGACCGAATTATAAGTATTATAATGCAGTGGGAGGTAAATGATAAAAATAATAATAAGTTTGGGCCATTTAATAGGAAATGAATGCTAATTAAAGTGCTGATAACCAAAGGCAAGTATTGTATAAGAGTTCATTGCACTGCTTGCTGCTTAAATGCACTGCTTTAAGCTAGCGCAAACTAAACACATGCACTCACCACGTAAGCTCAAGTATTAATGTCAGTATGAACTGATGTTAGTCACGTATACCGACCGTAACAGGTATTTGGAACGTTAAGAGCGACGTTGGACACGAGCCTGCTAAGTGGACCACATACAAACATATACACATACATATATACTATATGATGTCGTATCCTAATTCAATTCTTAGAGTGCACTCCATTAGATGTACACACATACATACCATACATATGTATGGATTCAGTACTAATGCTTTTATAACCCACTCACCTGTCGCTCCATGACGCCAGCCAACTGGTCGCGCTCCGAATTGCGATAGTATCCGGTGAGATTGGCGCCCAGTCGCATGGTCACCTCGTACCGTGTCTTGCCGCTACGTGCCGCATTGCGATTGCCTCTCACGTTGAAATAGCCGGAACTGCCACTAAAACTGGAACTGGAGCCGTAGTTGTTGCTGTTGCCGTTGTCAAATTCACATGCACGATGGCAATTACTAGCGCTCGCATTTCCAATGCATCCTAAAAGCATGACAAAATCCAATGATAAGTACAGCAATTTATATTTTCGACAAAAATTAAATTAAATCCATACAAACACGAGAACTTAGCTTATACCCAAAAGAGACTTAATTTGATTAAAACCAAACTGTGCTATTTTACATGATATTAAACAGAAACACCCAAGTGGAATAATTTAATAATGCTCAAGCATACGTAAGTTGGTTGGGGGACTCAACTGCACTGTCATCGTCACACAAAGAGCTTTGAAGATTGCTTACCACACACCGCCTCAAGGTCTGTGAAAAATGCAATAAAGGACATTACAGAACATGAAAAATGTGAGAAATGTTTAAGGCAAGTGCCGAACGAACGAACCAACGAACGAACAAACACACGCAACACACGGATAACCCACTTTTGTCGTGCTAGACGATTTCGCTTAGGTTTTGTCGTGTCCAACGCATTTACCATGCATTTACCACCTTGGTGACCCTAGGTGAGCTCTGGCAGTAGCAAAGTGTCAAATTCGATGACAATGTCATTTTGGGATAACGTTGCCCAGGGAACGGGTATAAGATGGGATTTCCGTTCTTATGACAGCGCAGTATAAGCAAGCAGTGCACTGAAATAGTTTCTTATTGTTGCGCTTTCAAAATGTCAAGTCTTATATAATTTATGTATCTGCAGCACAAAGACTGTGTAGCTAAATTAGCTGAGGTGCGAGCTGTTTTATGGAAACCTTTAAAGTAAAACCCAACTTTAATGCTTTTTGTCCAATACATTTGATTAATATTATTTGTTTTCGTTAAATAGCTATCCTAATTGCTCTGAAGGAAACTGTAAGCTTTTCCATTGTTTAAAACTGTTGTGTGTTTGCAACTGTTGCACTTGCAACAGTACAACTGTGACAACAAAGTCAAACCTGCAGCTTGTATACAATTGTTCGTTAAATGGTGCGACAAAGTCGCCTTTTTCCTTGCCCGTTCCTTTCCCTTCCTCCTACGGTCTTATCACAGTCCGTTTGGCTGAACCCGGTGCGTTGCTGTATTTGTTGTTTGCCTCGCATCGCGCATTGAGTGCAATTTAAATGCATAATTATTTCCTTAATTAAATTTTTGCTTCAGCAACCCTTTTTTTTTGCGTCAATCTTTTTCCTTTTTATTTTCTCTTCTTTCTCTTTTATTGTTCTGTTGTTTTTCCTTTGAACAATTATTTTTTAAAATAACCTTTTGTTTTTCTGTTAACCACACTCAATTTTTTATTGCTTATTATGTTTGATTAAATTTCAGTTTCACCACTTACCCTGAGTTGACTCGATTATTTCGGGTATTTCACATTTGGTGCCTTTATAGCCGGCTGTACAGTGGCAGGTAATAGCCGCGTCTCCAATGTGCCTGCAATTAATAATAAGAAGGGTTTTAAAGTTGAGTCAATTAACTATTTAAGTCTTGACTTACTTGCATGTGCCACCATTTTGGCAGATGTTGGTATGCGCATCCGTGCAGAGTGGACCATGGCCGCAATCGCTGCCACTGAAGCCGGCAAAACAGGCACAACCATAAGAGCTGCAATGAGAGAATTGTGAATTATTGTTTGTAAATACTTTCTACAGTTGTTGTTTGTAGCTTAAGTAAGGCTAAGGCAGAGTTGGCTCAGATAAGCTGTCAAGTTTTTGAGATAGGCCCTGGCGCAGTTGTCAGCGTAGGATTCGCAGCTGCTTATCTCTCAGCTTGCGGCTTGGCACCAAACTGAGACTTGTCAGCTGCTAAGACAAACACACACATGTAGAAGTTGCCTCCTATTATTATGTTTGGTGCTTTTTAATATGCAAGTATGTGAGTATGTGGAAAATTTAAGTTTGTTGCTTAATTTTTGTGTGTGGCTTGTACGTGCCTAAGCGAATATTTGTTGGGGAAGCTCATTTAGTGCTATCAGAGTTGAAGCATCTTAACATCATTAGAGCTAAATGCTAAGGTCACACACTTAACCCCAGGCAATAATTTTTGTAAAAACTTGGCGCCAAGTGAACATCAGACGCATAAAGCGTGCAAAAGAAAAAATCGCCTACGTCATTTGGATAGCCTTGAAAGAGCGAGAGCGAGAGCGAAAGAGCTTTGCAACACTTGTTTGGTTCAATTACGAGTAATTACGCATACAGGCCGTGAAAGTCCTTGAGCTTCTTAACATTTTGCTCATTATCGTAGACAGTTCACAACCCCAGGCAATTCAAAGTGTAAGCCGAAAAATGTTTACATTGAATCTTTTACAAGTAAGTAGAAAATAATTGAGAGTCGACTTAAGTGCGAGCAGTGTGAAGAATTTCAAGAATTTTTCAATTTAAAATTCAAATTTAATAAATATGCCCTGCAATTCAAATCAATGTTTCTCATTATTATGCTGATCAATCCAAAACATTTTAATTACCATCTCCAACAATTTCCATTTGCAAATGGATTTTGCAACAAATGAATGCCAGCTAAACGGCTGCAAATTGCATTCCAGTTTTATTTTGAATCTCTGAAATTAATTCACGCTAACAAAATATTTCCCGTTGACAATTTAATTGGGGTGTACGCAGTTTAGCCAAAGTTATAAAAACACAAAAAGGTCGCAATTTGTTTGCTAAATAATTGCGCATCCTTTTCCATTTGTTTTCTCGCTCTTTCACTGTCCGTCTGTCCATTTGACTGTGTGTCGCTCGTTTTTCAGCGCCAACAATCGCAAATTTTGTTTTGTTAAGCGTTCTTCTTGTTGTTGTGACGTTGACACATGTCAACAGAAATTAATTTATAGAAACGTTTAGGTGCATGTTTAAAAAAATATATGTTTTAAAGCAATGTCCATCAAAAGTTCATTAAATATCTTAAATAGTTAAAATATTCGAATATTTATTTACATGTTTACACACATTGTTTATTGCCATTTGCGATGAGAAAGTTTTCTTTTCTTTGTGGGCATCGAAGTGTAATAAAAGACAAACTAATTGATCGGCTATTAGGACTAGAAGCAATACATATTAGCTGATAGCTAGACGCATTTGGTGTTTATTCAATGCATGTTAAGTATACGACAAGTTAGCCACAAGCCATAAAAGAAGCGAAAGCGAAAAACTTTTCTCTACGCCTATAACTTCAACGAAAGAAATCAAAACGTGCCCAGGGGTACGACTAAAAATAAACAAGCTAGAACAAAACAAAAGTGAAAGGCGACAAGAAAACTTTTCCTTTCCACATTTCTCTCTTTCCTTGAACAACTTTCACTGCTTGGACTTTTTGCACTTTAATGGGCATTCTTGATGTGTGTGTTGGGGGCCGATAAATTTCGGATTAGACTTCGTTGGGCCACACTTGTATAGCATAATCATTTCGTAGCGTTGTTTTTTGCTTCTTATTGGCCCTGCTGCTGCTCCTGCAAGCCATAAATTAAAAGCACATTTCGCTGTTGTTGTTTGCGTTGACCACAAAGACCCAAATTCGAACTGCTTAAAGCAACTGCTTTTGTTGCCTGCAACTATATATCATACATTGCTGTTTGTTTGTATGTTTAATATATATATATATATGCATGCCTGGCTAGGGACAAGCCCATTGTTAAACACACACACACACGCACACATTGACCTACTGCCAGCGATGTTTTTGTTGTTGCTGAGGCTGCTTCTTCTTCTTCACCTACTTGTGTATCTCAAGTATATAAGTAATTGTGCCTTTGTCTAGCGGAAATTAATTGCCTTTTATGTTCGGGCATCTGCGTTGCCTACGAAAACCAAAACGTCCTTGCTTGTCCGGCCGCCTGTGACGGAAACGTTTGCCCAAATAAATGCCACATGGTTGAGCAACAAAAACTACTGCCCCAAAAAAAATCCTGCCAAATGAAAAGAGTTGATCACAAACAACAGATGGCATCCGTGGTTTCGACTTCACTTTGCACTATTTTAAGTTTTATTCTGATTTTAAACACAATTCAATTAGTTGGAAGAAGGGTTTTTGAGAAATTTATTTGAATATTTTTACAAAAAAAATACATTTAAAGTCTTTCCAGTGCAAGAATAATGTATAAGAAAAACTTGTCATTGAACGTTTTCCATCAGTCGAACTGATTTTATTGTACATTTCGTTGGAATTCACCTGCAGCTGTTTTCCCGTGCGCGGTAGTTTTTGTGCATATTTGACAAATTTTATTTTTTGTTCACTCGTTTGAGGATTCAAATCTTTTTTCCTCCAAACTGAATTCACACAGAATTTTTACATATCTTTTTTTTTTTTAGATTTTTTTAAGCTATACCCTTCACATATGCAATTGGGTAAAAGTAGAGCACACATATACGTGGTACGGCTTTAGAATTTGTTTTTCAAAACATTAAGCACAGTTCAGGAAGAATATTTAAAAATATTGCTGAACTTTTTAAAGGGTATTGCTATGCCAAGAACTCTCAATTTAAAGCCGACTTGTTTGTCGCCATTTGTTGGTTTGCCTGGCGGCCTTCTTTTGTAAACAAAAATGGCATTGTTTTGATTGCAAAATTGAGTTTCTTTTTTTTTCGCATTGCGATTTTAAACTCATTTAAATTTTAAATGCTGCTAAACAATTAAAACTGTGTGCCAAAAGCTGCTTTTACATTTTTATTTTATGGACTGCCACTTGAAAAAATGCTGACAGTAGAGTACAGAGTGCAGACTGCAGTTGCTTGGCTGCACTCTGCAAAAATACAGAAAGGACTAATAATTTCCATGGCACACACACACGCATACACACTGGGGGAGACATATGTCTGTGTGTGCCAGCCAATGGCGCGTAGATGCCATGAACATGTCATACTTGCAACAGCAGCCAAGATTCACTCTGCGAGCTGCACTTACGAACAAGCAGACAGTAAGCAAACCCAGAAAAAAAAAACGACAGACAAGTTAAATCTCAATAATACACTGAGAAAATTAACATCTGAAAGTTGGAAAAGTTGAATCTTTAGTGTTAAATGGTTTTAAGTATTTAATTATTTAAATGCACTTACAAGTATGCAAAGAAAATGTAAGCTTTCTTTATTTGGCGTTAAATAAATAATAAGTGGGTCCATTTCTTCTCTGTCTTTAAGCATTTTGCCGCAGTGCAGTTCATTTTGGGGTTTGAGTTGATGCGATGTCTAACATTTCAAGAAGACTTCTTGACTCAACGCCAAAAAGCATGGCAGTGCCAAGAGTCATAGAAAATATGAAAAGCGGCCAATAATATCTCAAATGGGTGCACGAAATTACAACTTGCTTGCAACGCTGTGAAAAGCGTATTTGCGCCAGTAAATACATATATGTTTTAGAATTTTAAATTACAAATCGATAAAGATCTTAGCTAAATTGTTTGAATATACAAAATTTACAAATGTTTAAAGCAAACAATTAAAATGCATTAAATTTTAATACGGTTTAGAAATCAATAAAAACTGTTATAATACTGAATGCCAAAGGGTTTCCCATCTTTTCACATAGAACACAATGGGAAACGAATCGAAATGGCAAATTACAACAAATTGGTTTTTCCGCGTACGCTTAGGTAACTGTATATATGTATGTGTGTGTGTTTGTTTGCAAACCGACAAATAAAATTTTAGCTGTTTTATTATTTTTTTCTTTCCTTTTTTACCTATTCACCTAATGCAATCAAATTAAATGCCATTAAATTTGATGGGTGCGTCTAAGTGAGCATGGCGTGTGTGTGTGTGAGTGTGTGTAAAGGGTTAGATGGTGGTACGTTGAGTGTATAAAATGTAGCTGATTGTAACAATTGCCTTACGGCTGCTTGTTTTTTATGGCCGGACAATCGTAAAAAATTGCTGTTAAAAAATGAAAAGAAAAAAACATTCCATTTGCATTTTTATGGTCTTTATCTTTTGTGAGCGTGTGTTAGTGTGTAGAAATTAATTTTGAAATATTACGTATGTGGAAATTAAATTGCAAAAAGAAGAATAACTTCAAAACGAGTTCGGCAGCTGCTAAAAGGCAAAGAGACAGAGAGTGAGAGTGGGGGAAAGAGACAGGCACAAACAATTGTTGCTGAAAATAACAACAGCCAATTATATTTGTGAAGTTTCTTGCTGACAAGCCAAAGAAGAGGAAGACGGAAGTCTGCAGTTAAGGTAAGCCACACGCACATATATATATGTATAAGTGTGTGTGTGTGTGTGTGTGTACGTAAGAGATAGAGGCACAGGAAAATTAAAAGTAAAACTGACACACAAGAGTTGCAAACATGGCAAACACAGGGAACAAACTTTTAATTGAGCAAAAGGGTGGCATGGCGGACTCTTTCTCTCTTTGAATGTGTGTGTGAGTGTGTGTGATTCAGATGACGTGACAAAGACAGGTCAAAATTTTGGCCAAACAAAACTTAATTGCAATATGCAAAGCACCTGTCCTTACCACCACAACCCACTACAACCCTCACAGCCCACACCATTTGCCTCACAATCCAATTCCCAGTTGGCCTCCTCGACGACTTTGGATAAATGACAATGTTTGACAAGGCAAACAATATATACGCACTTCCCTCTCTTTCACTCATTCATGTCTGCTAGCCATATGCGAATGACACTGACACAGTTCACAGACATGTGGCAAGGCGAGGGGACGATGGTTGGGGGGCTGGGGTTGGCGACTCATTGCACATGCAACGCCCAACAACATTGTCCTCTTTACCATTATGCTGCTTGTACCCACCTACCTACACACAATCCAACCCCCTTTGCATCCCTCTACTAACCGTCAGAATCTGTTGACTCTCGCACTGAACCTGATCTCATTTAACGCTGTCGGTTTGTTTGCTCAACTTGCAACAGCAGCAACAGTAGCAGTGGCAGCAGTGGCAGCAGCGCTTTTTGTTATGAAATACGACAAAATAGGAAAACTCGGAGACGTCGCTGCGCTGCACATTGATTGCCGCAAGCAGAGCCCCACCTCCACCGCCCCAGCCCTACACTCTGTACACACACACAATTTGCCACCGCTTGAACGTGGCCTAATTTTAGTTGTTCTCGTTTGTTGTCCTTCTGCACTCTGATTGTCGTCCGGGCCAGGTTCGCTTTATAGCTGGTTGGCTTTGACAGCTTGACGTGAGTATTTTACACATTTATTTCTTCTTCTACCTGCTTTTATGCGACGAATGATTTAAAAGGGTATAAAAGGGTATAATGCTATTGTGCAAAAGAATGCAACAAAATAAGGAAAGGATCTCCGATCCCATAAAGTAAATTTATTCTTGATCAGCATCAACAACCATGTCGATATAGCCTTGTCCGTCCTTCCGTCCCAAGACCATTCTTTCACAGATTTTTCGTGCTCTAAACCTATTATACAGTATTATTTCAGAACTTAATACAAGACTTTTGATGTATTGCATTTAAAAATCGGGCTAATATGGAAGAAGTTATAGCAATCGGAAGTTTTATTCATGCCGCAAAACGATATTTGTTCATAAAATTGTGTGATTCGTGCACGGAATCTCCTAGCCGGGACTTTTAAAATCGAATCTTCCTTAACACATGCATGTGAACACGGTAACGGGCTGGCTTTGGGTCTATTGTTAAATGCTTGATGCAAAAAGTTTGTAGCAATGCTGATGACCAACACTTAATAATTGAAATATTTTTTTATACGAATACTTATTTTTCTATGCAATGTTCTCTCAAGAAATAAATAAAACTCAAGGTATCACTTTCCCGATTAATTTATACTTTCAAGCTGGCTTCTTTAATAGAGACTGCAAAGTTTAGATGAAAGTTCTTTTAAATAATTTAGCTCGAGAGTATCTCCGTTATGGCCATTACCACGCAAGCTGCTGAAACCCATGGCGACTTCCGTTCCCCAATTCTTGCCAGTTTCCACAAGCTGCTTCTCAAACCGGAAGTGTTGCGATCCAATATCTTTGGAAACATGGGCCGCAAATAGGCACAGGTGCAAATGAGCAGCAGGATAACCGAAAGTAAGCTTTGAAAATTGAATAGTGCACTCATTTTCTAGTGTATTTTGTTTCTTTTACTGTCTGATTATTAAACGAACTTATTCTGTGAGTCAAAATTAATTTATCAGATTGAAACTTAATAAAGGCCTGCTACAAGTAAAGTTTCTTATAATTGTTTGAAGCGTGAATAAATTTATTTATTTACTTCACACTCCAACAGATCCATTGACAATTTAAACCTTTTACTCAATTAAACTTTAACTAGCGCAGGCGTTAAGAAAGGATAGACAAGGACAGAATATGAAAAAGACAGAGAGTGAAAATATACCCGCATCAGCTCAATAAAAAAGAAACTCCTTTGATGCGCCTCAAAGCGAAAAACTTTTTCAATTAAACATTTCTTCTTCTTTTTATAATGTACAGACACACACCCACAACCGAAAAACAAACTGCAGAAGGTCCTTAACAAAAAGTGGTGGCGGTAAAAAAATATTTAAACATAAATTGCTCTGCAGCGAAATTGAACTTTTGCGGTGAAGTGCAACAGATTTATGCAAACTCCAAAATTGATGTGTGCTAGGGATATGTTCTCAATGGGAAAGCCAACTACAATTTGTTCTCTCTTTCTTTTTTGTCGGTTAGTTGGGTTTTTTGTAATGCCTGTTTGTATTTTCATATGCAGCAGGAAACAGCAGCAACAGCGAAATTAAAAACCCCGAAACTAAAAAGCCGCCCAGCTGGCTGGCTGGATGGCCAATTGTTTATGGCTTATTGTCGATTGTTGTTGTTGAAGTTTTTGTGGCGCTTTGGTGCCAGACGACCAAGCGGACCCAAGGACCCGGACCCGAGAACCGAGACGAAATTCACAAACATTTTGAATATTTTATGCAAAAGTTTATTAGCAATAAAATGAAGTTCGTTGCCAAACACTTGTAATGAGCTGCACAAAAGGGCAATGGACAAGTGGAAAAGTCGAAAAAGTCGACAGTGCCTTGAAAAATACTAAACAGCTGCAGTCCTTGCCCTTTAAACAATACGCACCAACGAAATAATTTCATTAGAAAATACAATAAAATTAAAAATATTCTCCTTTTTCTCGTTTTTGTATGCAATGTCTATCACATTTATTTTATTAGGTAGATCTGTATTTTTAATACATGTTATATTGAAAAGCTTTCAATTTACCTAATGCTGCTAAGCCCAACGACTTTAACTCTTACATAATTAATCATCAGTTTTCAATTTTAACCAAAGGGTTTTAATGTTAAAACACCAACTAGTACTTAAATGGTATTTAGTTTCTAAGAGGATTTCCTAGAAAGAGATTTTTGCAGCTATGCTGTGCTTGCATTGATGCGTGTAATCGCTACTCAAACGCATAACCCATAAACAGACTGCTCATTAACTTTGAAGACAACCCAACATGAACATTAAATATTCTTCCTTCCCAGCGTTTACTCCTTTTTTATATTTTGCACATGTGACGCCGCTTATTAAAATTTTCCACATAAAGCAGAGCAAGTATGTTGCTGTAAAACTGAAATTAATAAACAAACAAAAAACACAAGCGAAAAAAAGAAAGATTGTCAAGTATACGCACTGTGTGACGCACAAGCGGCGCTTATCAGCCATTTGACATTTTAAAATGTTATGCATTTTTTCGCACATTTACGCAACAAACGCGCCAAGAGCGAGAGTCATAAAAATGCAATGGGAAATTGTGTGGCAAGAATGAAATGCGAGCGACAGAAGGCGAGGGAGAGAGATGTTCTACTGTTTTGACTAGGGGTTGTCGGATGACAACAAACATGTTACGTTCCAAGCATTCAGCTGACAGACAAGCGGCAGTTGTGTGTGTGTGTCTGTGTGTGGCATAAACTATAAACTCTGTAAGAAGGCGCAACTTTAGCTACTTGTCGCCAAGAGCGAGGGAGAGAGAGAATGTTTTGTGAGTCCTTTGCAGCATTTTTAGTTTTGTGTTTGTGTTTGTTGTTTGTTGTTTATCTTACAACACGTACACACGAAGAAAGCCAAGTTTGGTGCCTCATTTGCCTCTGGTTGTTAATTAAGTTGGCGTCATAGAAAAGTCTACGTGCCACAAGCGAAATTTGAATGAGGGGCGGAAGGAAGCTAGCGTCTCAGTTGGATATCGGAAGCTGTCAGTTTTATATTAAATTTCTAGGCAACACATTTCGCTTTCATTTTGACATTAATATTAATATTCAATTAGCCTGGCCAACAACCAACCACCAACAACACAGCAGCCTTGGGGCCGCGTCCAATTAATGTTAATTATGCTAAGTAGTCGACGCCACTTGGAAGTTTTTGTTAAAATTGCTGACAAGTTTCTATATGCGCCTTTCGCTTTCAGTCAGCCCCATAAATTCCAACACTTGACCCAGTCCCCGAGTAAAAAGTCTAAAATTGATTTGTCTTTTGTGCGTGTTGCTTGCTGCGAGTCCTAAATATCATTTGTTCCACTAAAATGACAATGGTGCGGCCTGTTAATTGCCATTAAATTGTCAAATCTGTAAGCGTTAAAATTCAAATTAACAAAGCTATTGAAAAAGTTGTTCGATTTGGCACAATGCCTGCCTCGTCGCCTTTGTGCCTTTCTTTCTTGTGTTCTGTTCTGTTTATTATTCTAATTGGGTGTCGTGTCTTAAAGCTGCTGACACTTTGCTAGGCCAAGACTTTACGGCAATTAACTGTACTGTTTACAGGCCAAATAAGACTTTGAAATTTACCTTAAGACAAGAAAAACGTTTCGACTCTCTGAATCAGAAGTCATAAATAGTACAAGCCAAGAGTTTTTATTACTCATTTTTAATAAATTTAATTTAAGGCATTCATTTGAAGTTGAATAAATACACATATTACATATGTTAGCATCTTGGGTGTTGTTTGAACGTGTTTTGATGAAGGTCTCATTAGTTTTATGACTGGGCTTTGAGTATTCTCAGCGTGGTTTCTGCGCCACACTCGTCATTTGTGTAACCTTCATAAATGCCTCGACATTGGCAAGCAAATGTTATTGCTTTTAGCCAACTATATGCGCACATTAGTGTTGCTGCCGCTCGCATATGCTGCCATTTATAAGTCATGCCAGACTGAGTGTGAGCGAGCTCTAAACGTGGCAACCTGTGGGGCAGTCATTGAGCTGGGAACTAGGAGAACTGGGAGCTGCAGCACCTGCGTCCGGCTGCCACGCATATTTAACAGGCATGCCAAAAGTTTTGCAACCTTCTCTCCCTTGCACTTCTAGTTTTTTTGCTACAAACATTCAAAATGGAGCCCAAACGAGCTTCCCCTTTATGCTTCAGTTCCGGCCAATGCATATTAACAGGGCCAATGGCAACCAGTATTGAGCAACATCGAGTAGCTCTCAACAGTCGCACACAAAATCACAGGCAGCTAACCATGCAAACTGTTTAATGTTTGCATATCAATCTAAGCTCGACTTTTGCTTTGAAAGTGTTCATTGGAGCTCTGACTGCTCCCGTTTCTGCTAGTACAAACTGTTTTGTGGGGGCTTCAGCTTTTCAACTCTCGCACTCTTTGTTCTCTCTGTCTCAGCCTAAACCAAGGGGGAGCCATACATTTTGCAATGTTCCAGTGGCTGGCGCTGTTGCCAAAAAATGGAGAAACTTTCATTTCGTTGCGCTTCGCTTCCTGGTTCCCCAGAGTAAATCCCAAAAACCCCAAACAATAAAAGGACTACAACAAATGTACATGTATGTAAGCATGTATGTATATATAAAATAATACAAAATCGTAAATAAAAAACTTTACATACGCCAAAAGTCAATTGAAAGACAACATCAACAACAACACTTGATGCATTGTCCTATATATTCTGTTTCCCCACCTTTCCCTTCACAACAAAAACTACCTTATGAATAACCTCCGCAATTGAGTTTGACATACATGCGATTTTGTGTAGAAAGGTGTGGAAAATTGTGCACAGTTGTGCTTGGGTACTGACTGCTGCTCAGCTTGATTGATTGATGAAATATTTGGAAGTTGGTTATGCACACAATGGAAAGAGCAGACAAAAGGTTGAAACCATTACCATTGTTAACACGTTGCCTGATAAATGCTCATGCGAGCTTGCAGTTTGTCAGAGCAGTGAGAATTGCAGTTTAAAAGTTTATATACTTTTTGTTGTCAATGTGTTAAAGGATTCGACTCACCTATAATCGGCGCTTGCAAAACAATCACCTAGGAAACGACATTGTAGAGTATTGCATTGGGTCGTCTTGACCTCATGCGTTACTTCGTAGGTGATATTGAAGCCATATACGTCGAGCAGTCGATCCAGAGCACGCAAATGTGTGCCATCCAACGTGGACATGGTGAAACGTATCTCCAGATACTGACTATTGAACTGCATCCAGGTGACCTGAGTGACATCATCCTCGTTCAAGACGAAGACACGATGGGCGGGCACCTTAAAGTCATCCGAGTAGTACATGTACTCCGTAAACTTGAGCCCGCCCAGCACGTAGAGTTGCGTCAAATAGACCACAATTGAGATATTGCCCTGAGACGTTGCTGGCAACTCAGAGGCATCAATAATCCAAACACATTCGATGGGCGCCGCAAAGCGATGTGGAAAGTTTGGTGTTTGAATGAGGCCATAGCGTGATTTGAGCAAACCACCGCAGCCTGGCGACGAGGAACTTGAAGAGCTGGAGCTGGAACTGGAGCTAGAGCTGAAGCTGGAACCAGCTCCATGCTCGGCGAATGCATTCAACGCAAAGTTATGCTTAATGCCTGGAAAAGGCGGTGGCGGTGGCAAGGGTACCGCAGGCAATGAAAATTTCTGCTCTGCATTGTTTTCTCGCTTGTGGCGTACATTGTGTTTTTGTTGTTTTAGCTGTTGTTGTTGTTGTTGTTGTTGGTAAGCCGCCGATGGCAAGAGCAGCATAAACAGCAGCAATGTCGTTGTTAACAACCTGACGGTTGTCAGCAGCGACATTTGAGAACTATTGTTTCAATTTGATATCAATTCTCACAGCGCGTCTACTGTTTCATTAACAGTTCATGATGTCGCCTCATCATCATTTGGCCAATGACAATATGCATTGAGTATTGTAGCTCGGTGTTGTTGCTCTGTTACCGTTATAGCCAGTCCTTGGCTTTGGGCCAACTGCAAGATAGAGAATGATAACGATATGAGACATAGATCAAGTCAAAATTGTTGTTCTTAAATAATAGACAAAAAAAAAAAACTCATTTTGACAGCTGTCGTTTGCATTTGAAAAACTGCCGCTGTCGTTTTCGTCCAATTCAAACAACTGACCCTTGCACCCTCCCCTCTCTAACCCATCATGCATCTAACCCCACACACCTCACACACACACACACATATGCACTAACACCAGCAAGAATCGTAAACTGTCAGCGTGAAAAAGCAATTTGAAAATCCACTAAAAATGGAGCGCAACGCCACGCATCAATCATGCTCCTACTTCTGGCTACGCTCTGTTCTGGTCTGGGCTACCGTGAAGCGTGCCGTGCTCATAAAACAAAGGCCCAAAATACTCCTCGCTTGACACTCGAGCTCGCATTTCTTTGTCAACTTTCAAATTGTTTTCCCATATTTTGTTGGGAACTAGTTGTTGTTGCTCTCTCTCTAAATTTTTTTGTTTCATCGCTTAAGTCTTGCACACAGTTGCGCTCCCATTCGTTAGCCGCGGGGCATTCCCAGCACCCGAATTGCAAAAACTCTTCAACTGGTTGACTTTTGTAGTTGTTGTGTGGGGGCTTTAGTGCCGGATTTGCCTATAAAACAACACAAAGCTTCTGGTGAGCTCCTGTTGAAGGACCAAAGTCAAAAACGCAGACGAGCAGCTGGGGTGACAAACACGCATGTACTATGTGTTAGCTAGTGGTTGCTTTAGAATTTGCTTAAGTTTAACTTAAACATTTCTCTATTTAATGATAACGTATACTTAACCTAACTAGCAATGGCAGAAAAATAAGTGAAAGATTCTCTTAGCCGCAAATACCAATCATGTTATGTAATTAACACTATATTTAATATAATTAAAGGTCTGATACAATCACGAAGTCAACCACATCTTATTAAACAACAAACAAAAATCAATTCATAACAAAAGAATACTTGGAACAACAAAATTATACTACACACAACGGGCGTACAAGCCAAATCAAATTATAAATAACCAAAATACCTGCCGCAAATACCTTGTGGCCCACATGACATCCAAATATGCATGTGTGTGCGAGCATTTGCATCATATATTATAATTGACAGACTTAAGCTGCGGCATTGTGGCAGACAACATTCAGAGAGAGAGTCAAGTGATAAGAACGGAATGAAGCAAAACTTACTTTATGTTTACTCATAAACAAAATAAACATATGTGTATACAAAATTCAACTTGAACTTTAACCAATGTTTGAACTGTTTTCTGTACAACTTTAAAAATATTCCCATTGTTTATCATGTTCTATTTTAAGGTAAATTAAAGCTCTTTAGCACTGACACTTATTGATTTCGATAAAACAATCGCGTTAACTATAAATATATACGCATATAAATATATATCTTCAGGTTATTTTGTCTATTTGTTGTTTGTGCAAATTGTGTCTAAATTTCACTTGTCTTCTTAAACCGGGTCTGAATATAACACGCACACGTCACATTTGGCTTTAAGGCAATCTCAGAGACTTGGCCCCAACCCAAAATACAAAGAAAAAACGTTGGAAAAATGTGTCTAAACTTTGTTGATGTTGTAGCTTCTTATGCTGATGTTGATGCTGCGTGCGCTAACAAGTTTAATCAAATGACAATGTCGTAACACGTGCATACATTTGAGCCCTAAAGTCATAGACGCTGCCTTTGGCTACGATAAGTTTTTTGGCCCTGCGACTTCAATCCTGGCGGCACATGTGAGCACGCAAAGTTGTAGGCTGTCGAAAACTCCCTTCATTTGCCTTCCTCATCTTCATCTTATGCAGAGTGCGTGAGAGTGCGCGATTTTTACTTGCAAATTACTTTAGTTACGCATTTTAAGCATAATGAATAATATTGCCGGCAGCTTGGCATCTCAATATTGTGTGCCAGCAAAAAGTTAATTTACTCCCCGAGTCATATATTAAGTCTCAAGAGAGTTTTATATAATTTTATTGCCTTGCATTCTGGCATTATAAAGACAGATTCTGCTGCCACACGTCTTTGAGCTCTAGATTCACTGCCAAACATTCTGAATGAATATTTTTAAACTTTTCTGTATTTAAGTATGCAACTATAGAACTTAATTACGGCTTAAGAGGATTAAACACTGCATACTCTTAGGCATACCTGTTAAGTAATGATTATTAATTGTGTCATTATTAATTAGATTAGTTTTGTTTAAAAGTTGAACTAATGATTAAATTACGATTATTTTCGGTTTCACACAATTATTAAATGATTACGATTAAAAATAATCAAAAAAGGAAAATTACCATAAATTATTGAAAATAATGGAAAATAGTCGTTTTAATATTTTCCATTAATTTCCATTATTTTCCATTATTTTCCATTATTTTCCATTATTTTCAATTATTTTCAATAATTTATGGTAATTTTCCATTATTTTCAATTATTTTCAATAATTTATGGTAATTTTCCATTATTTTTGATTATTTTCAATTATTATTTTATCCATTATTTTCCATTATTTCGACTATTTGAGACTATTTTGAGAGAAATAAATTATTTTCAATATTAATTCAATATTCGAAATAATGAAAAATAATGGAAAATAATTGAAAATAATGGAAAATAATGGAAATTAATAGAAAATATTAAAACGACTATTTTCCATTATTTTCCATTATTTTCAATTATTTTCAATAATTTATGGTAATTTTCCATTATTTTTGATTATTTTTAATCGTAATCATTAAATAATCATAAATTTTTAACCAGCCAACTATATAATCACTACGACTATTTCCCAAAAATAATTTAATTGATTAGTAATTCTAATGGCAACTTAACAGGTATGCTCTTAGGCAGCCGCATATAATACTTGTATACCCTTTAACGCATTGCTTAAAACGCGGCAAATGACTAGAAAAAAGTAAAATAAAATATTTGCCAGCTAAATAAAGTCTTGAAACCAACTTCTTATAAACTTCTTATATGAGGCACCATGCTCCCAGACTTAATACCTTATCATCTTATGTTTATTGGATTTGACCGATCAGTGAGATCAGATCTCCAAAGTAAAAGAAAAACATATTCACGTCAAAACAGTGACGCGTTACCTGCCCCGCCCTGCCCTGCCCTGCACCCGTCCATTCATGATAACGGCTAACGGGTAACGGAACGGGCTGAGCGTTTGGCGCTTGGTGTTTTTGCTCGGCACTTCAACCTCAACTCAGATACCGATAAAGAACCTCAGGGCTGCTCTGCTGTTGTCGCTGGCAGCGCCGGTCGCAGCGACGTCGACGGCATTTCGAGCAAATTGCCAATTTAAATTGGCCGCGTTAAATTAGTCGAGTTATCAGCCTCCATGGCGGCAGGTGTACGGCATACCAGTCTACCCGTATGTGTCTAAGTGTAATGAGTGTTGTGGAGAACATACGGATCGGATCGGTATAAATTGTTTGTGTTGTATTCATTGTTGCTCGAATTGTGAGTTTTTAAGCAAATGAAGCGGAAATTGTAACGTGTTTAATTGTGATATTTTTAAAACGGATATGTTTGCATAATATCGATAAATGCTTGGTGCAACCATGAGTCAATGGCGTGTCCGTTTCAAGTGCTTTTCCTCAAAACTGAATGAAATTAGTTCGACAATAATGAAAAAAAAAGTGTGTTACGAGTGCCCAAATGCTTACTTATCGTTTGTCCATGAAATAATAGAGCAAATTCGATAAGAAATTCGGGTTTCTCGGATCTGTGCTGTCAAATAGTTGTAGTTGTTGTTGTTGTTGTTGTGTTTCATGTAGTTTAACTAACAAATCGAACAACGTGCAAATCAATCACATTGCGCCACAGATATGGATATCTAATCGAAAAAACGAAATAAACTTAATGTTTTTACTGTTGTTTTCTTTTCGTGTTTCTTGCAAAGCAAAATTCAAGTGTTTTATTTAACACCAAAAGAAATCAAATACAATCAGCTTAAGCTTTAAAAGTTCATACATGCTTTCAAGCTTATCAACAATAAAAAGACAACATAACAAAAAACCCCACAACTCATTGGAATTCTTCTTATTGACTTTTAAACCTTTTGTGTCCATAATGAGGTCAACTAAAAAAACTAACAACAATAATGCATTATGATCATAAAAAACTCGCATTGTAACACATGAAAATGCAAAGAAAAACATATTTGTGAAAATCAACAACAATAAAAAGTGAAAAAAAAATATTCCGCTGATAACTGCAAAAAAAAAAAAAAAAACCAGCGAAATGTCAATAAAATAATATAAATGACGGACTCGTGACTCGTCTTGTGGATCGCTTGTCGATTTGTTGTTATGGTTGTCAAGAAAAATGGGAAACAAGAAAACTTTTCGATTTGCAATAAACAATTGTTGTGTTTCGCTCTCCCTTATTGTTATCTATACAGATGTCGTGTAATACAATACTGATAAAAACCAATATCATACATACTAAATAGGTAGCAAAGAATGCATGCATCTATGAGATATTTATATGTTCTTGAAGCAAGTCAGCAAATTTTGTGCTTCAATCAGACAATCAGAAAAGTTGGCAATGCGCCACTGTGGATTTTGGCCAGAACGTCTGCTTGTGGCTGATAAGAAGGCAGTTTGATTCACGGCCAAAAGGCCAAGCGGTCCGTTTCTCGTGCCCCAAAGCTATTGGCCAAACAATGAAATCCCCTCATCCCGCATAAATAGAAAACAATTAAGCATTTCAAACGATAAGACCCTTACGATAAAAACTGAATATTAAAAAACTCACTTCCACAATGACTCATTGCCGCCGGGAGCGGAACTGCCAAGGCAGGGGAAGAGCAAAGGTTCCGGTTCTTTGGCTAATTAGACCCAGCCATTTCTCGATGCGTGAATTTTGTGAACTTTACAACTTTTGCTCTAGCAGCACAACAAACAAATAAATAAGTATACGTATCTGATGCAAAGAAAATTCTTGCTAGACTTTTCTTGCATACCCTGACAATAAGTACGATAAAGCAATCATGATTCTACGCGGGTATTAAAAGGATTTCCTTTTCTACTTGCTTAGATCCCAATAAAAACAATTTAAAACTTTAGAGAATAATAAAGACTTATTCAATTGTCTGCCACAAGCAACACATAAATAATCCACAAACAAATAATATTTGAAAACTAAAATTGAGGACAGCTGCACTAAAAGCCAGATCAAACCAAACCGCTAAAGAATCAATTTGAATACACATAGTATATATATTAAATTTACATGGTTTGGAGCGAAAAAGCGCAACAAATCAAATACGCAACCATAAATCTAATCAATTTAACAAGAAATTCTATATCTGCACAAACACACATACACAAAAATAAATCTGTGACCAAGGCACTGTGCCTGGTCAGATAACGAGCAAAAGTACTCCAACGACACTATGTGTGTGTGTGTGTGTGTATATATATTCAAATTGGGACAACAACTGTATTGAAATTGGGTGCTACAAATGGTAATCGTAGAATTCGCGAGTTACAAAACAATTGCAGCCGCAACAAATTTACAGCGGCAATTAAATGTGTGTGCGGCCATAAATCACGATTCCGGCTATAGTTATCAAAAAGTGGGTTAGAGAATCCGTTAACCGCTTTGCTTTATTTGCAGGCAAAAACAAACACAATCACAATAACAATAACAACAATCACAATAACAAAATATGTGTGTGCGATATTGTTGTATATGCTTAAATAGTAGCTGACATATAAACCACATCAAACAGTAAACACAGTGCCTAAACTATTTAAATACCCAAACGTACCAACGAACCCCCAAGTGTGAGGTTAACCCACCGCCCAACCAACCACCCAACCCGACCACACCAATTGCACCACCCATCGCCCTGCAAACATGGCCTGCTTTCCGCGTCTCTTTCATCATCGGAGCAAAAACAAATTTACGCCTGCACAAGATGAGAACACCGACACCATACTCAACACACAAGATAGCCCCGTGGTGAGTTACAGTCTCTCTCAAAGAGAGAGAGATAAACACATAGCATTGTTGTTGTTGCACTTTGCTGTTGGGCCGATAAGCAGCACTGATAAGCTGATCAAGTGTTTAATTAAGTTAGGCGTGGAAGGGGCGAGCAGGCAGACAGGCCAACAAGTGTCACAACTAATGGCTCTAACTAAGCGCGACAGCTAACCAAATACTAACACCAAAGCTAGTTGAAAGCAAACCCCAGAAATAAAAAAACACGTGTGCTGCAAAAAACAAAACTTGGCAAAGCTTATCAAACTCTTTGCCATCTGTGACGTTCACTTTTTAGTGAAAAGCTTATCATTAAAACAGAAAAATAAATAAAATTTTAGCTTATTTCAACAATGAGAATGAAACTTAGGTCATGCAAATTATGAATAACTATTAATAAGTAGCCAACAAGTCATTATAAGTATGTATGTTTTGTTTTGTTATCTATATTAGCCATTAAAAACTCAATAGTTAGTTAGCGGCATTGTTTATCAGTTGCTGACGCGTTCCTCATATCTATAATAACTACAAGTATGATTCTACAATTGATGGCTTAGTTCTTGGCTTATGATACTAGTCTAGGTCTTAGGGTTTGTATGTCACCATATGCTGTATACTCAGTTAGTTAGAGGTTAGAATTTCCGATGGATATAGTATAGTATAGCATGCGAGTTGCATGCAAATTGAATTTATCAAATTATCAAAGCCAGTTACAAATGTCGTTTGAGTATTTGCAATCTCAGCAAGGAACACAAGCACACACATTAAGTATGCAAAAATATGATAAGCATGAAGATATGAATATACTACTAGGTGTAAGATGAGTAGAGTAGTAGTATATCACACACACACACACAAATGACACATAAATATGCACAAACCGTAGATGAGCAGCTATCTATGGCTTGCCTGGGAGGATGTCTGTCAGGAGATGACAACGTGATAAAGATCGTCACAGCCTTGCACGTTGTGCCACATACAAAATAACTATGCAAAGCTAAAGGGAGAGAGGGTGTGTTTGTGTGTGTGTAAAAGGGAGAGTTCAAAGTCAATGTCGTCATACAAAACAAGGCCCCGGGGGGCCATAAATGCAATGCGTTTGACATTTTTAAGCAGAAAGACAATAAAAATATGTTGTGTATTTTTATAAAGAACACGTTTCTTTTAGCTTTTTGATATACTACAACTTTCTACTACATTCTTATGCCATCTTAGCTTATCCAGAACCCTTTGTAGGCAACGATTAAGACGATTGAAACCAGTCTCAACGCATTTGTATTTGGAAAAAGACCGCAAATACCGATTGCCTATGGGTGAATGCGTCTCGCCGCTATCAAACATTCTAACATCCAAACATCGAGTTTTCTGCGGTTTCCGTGGGAAAACGGAAAACCTGTCAAAATGTCGTCGTTTAAGGATGATTAGCATATCAAAGCAGAGAGACGCACAAACCACGCGACCTGCATATTGACATGTGTTTATTTATGTGCGGCTTTACTGCTGGCAACAAAATTTTTGCGACATTGTTGCCTTGCCTCAAACCCAAAAGGTTTGAATATTTTATTGCCCACATGCCTGTCTGCCAATTGAGCGATAAGACAACCTGTTTAGAGCTCGGGCGTTGGGATTTAACAAAAAAAAAAAAGCTTTTTAAAGTCAATCCGGAGCCAAAGGATAAGGACTAATCGTTTGCTTTAGCTTATCGAATTGAATGTAAGCCACAACAGACACGGAATACCAAGTATGATAATATTTTTTTTGCAAAATAAATATTCAAATTAATATGAATGTATACAAACCTAAAAGCAAAAGTATTCGTATGTGTTGGAACAACATCTATACATACATTTATTATTTATTTTGAACAACGTGTGTGTAAATAAACGCTGGGAAACAAAGAAACCGATGCAGATAAAAATTGTATGCCAAGTTGTTGTGGGTCTAGAGATGCTATCAAGATGCGGCGGGCAAAAGTCAATAGAAGTGAATTAAATATGCGTTAAAAATAGTAACATGATTCATTGGAACACAGAAACGAAGCACAGAGTCCACTGAGAAAAAGAAATTGTAAATTGAAAGAAATATTTTAGATACATTTAGGCAGCAGTTCAACACTCATTAAGCTGAAAATCCTCAGCTGTCATATATAATCAAAAGAAAGTGTGGAAAAGCCCCTCGCCAAATGGCAGTTGACGACTTTGGCTGCGTGTCGGATCCAAACAAATGACAGTTATGAAGCGCAAAGCTCAAAAGTATGAAAAATCACAGCACACACACACCACACACAATGCGAATACAAAACGCGGCGATATAGAAACATATTTATAAGATATATACACCGATACCGAAAGATAATATACAACAATGCCAGCGAGCACAATGGCCATTTGTTGTTGTTTATTGAGGCTCAATGGCGGGATAAACTGGTAACTGTAGCCGACATTAAATTGCGACGGATCTTCGCATTTATCAGCAGTGTCAGCAGCAGATTGATTTCAAAGCTAACGGACACACACACACACACAGAGGGAGAGGGTGTGAGAGAGGGACCCACAGACAGACAGACAAGTAAAGCAGCCGGCATTATTTGCTTACTTTCACAGATTGTTTGGCATTTCTTGCCTTTTTTCATTCTTTGGGTTGTGTCATTTTTTGTTTGCAATAGCTGAGTAGCAAGCAGTAACAATTCTTGTTGTTGTTGTTGCTGTACTTTTCGCTGTCATAACGTATACGTTGTGTTAGCAGACCTGTTGACGTTTGACGCGATTTACCGTTCGAAGCGATATAAAGTAAAATTATGTTCGACATAAATTCCAGCGAGTATCGAGTTTGAGTGTTTGCCTGCTGACGCAAACAAAATCAATTTAAGCCAAGAAATATGCAACAAAAATATATAAAAATACGTATACGCTATAACATTATGTATATTAATCGATTTTTATTTCGATTTTCAGCAAATTGGACTCTACATACGACGCGAGGAGAAACCACTTTATTCACCCATCATCACGCCTAGTGCCAGTGAGGTAAGTTTGTTTTCCTTTTGAGTGTTTTGCTTCTAGAGTTAACCTGTTACCTTAGCACCCTTTTCTTTGAGCACAAAATTCACGGGTCCGTTGGCAAACCATTCAATCTATTCGACCGTATTTCTTGCTTGTCTTTGCCAAACTCAATTAATATTTGCACACATGTTTCTTATACTTTCAAACGAAAATGATGCAAACACCACCAACACCAAAAACAACAACAACAACAACATTGACACAAAAACACTTGTAAATATGTACAAACTACAACAACAACAAAAATATGAACGCAAACAATGCCTATGGACCCATACACACCCACATCACACACACGAATGCACCTTTCGCACACTTTTGTTTGTCTTTGTAAATGTTTTTGGGTGTACGTCCGTCCACACCTGCCTGCCTCCCCCTCCAACAACCACATGGGACCTATTAGGCACAACTGCAGCGCCTAAAACAACAGCCCTCCAGCTCCTCCTGGAACTTCCCGTCGCTTCAGGCAGTTACCGAAAATGTGGTCAACACTAGTGACAATGACAATGGCCATCAGCAGCAGCAGCAGCAGGTGGAAGAGGAGGAGGAGATAGAGGTGGAACAGCTGCAAGCCAAACAGCAGCAACCTCAACAACAACCAAAGAAGTTTCGCTCGAACAAAAGTCGACTTCAGGCCGAGGAAAGAGAGAAGGGTGCAGACAAGATAGCGACAGTTGGTGGTAGTGCAATTAATGTCACACGTACCAATTCCAAATTAAAGCCCGTCAAAGAACGACGACCAACAGCATTGCCTACCGATGCGCCCCACATGAATGGCGCCCAACGTGGTGACGAGGATGATGATGATGATGATAATGATGAGAGTGATGGGAAGGAGGAGCTGGAGCTGAAGCTGAAGCTGAAGGTGAATGCCGATGTTGTGGACGGCAGGCCAAAACTCAAAGTGAATGTGAATGGCATAATTGATGAGAGTGGCAACAATGAGGCTGGCAACACGCCATCAACCTCAACGCCCTCGATATTCACACCAACAGGAACACCAACGACAGCAAAGGCAAATGTAAAATTTTTCATTGGTCATACACAGGATCTAAATACCGAGCAACAGCACTCTGATGACACTTTGTCCTGGCACAGCAACGATGCCAACAACAACAACAACAGCAACAAGAGTCAGAAACTGACAAATGGAACATTATCACTGTACCAACAAGGCAACGAATTTGGACATCGGTTGACGGAGTCAACAGCAACAACGACATCAACGAAGTCTCCTTATGCAAAGAGCTGCAGCAATGTGCCACTCAATTATCTAAGAAGATCCCAGAGCACCATTGCCACCAACATGGAGCCAACAACACCAACCAACACTGGACAACGTCGGCGTGTTTCAACCATGCCCGACATTAACATACCAATACCACCACCGCCACCACCCCTGGAGCTGCTCAAGCCAGCTACACCGTTGCATTTGCGAAAGAAACGTAGCGCCGACCGTCGAGCACAGCCGGAAACACCGCCCGACGCAAACAGTCAAGTATGTAATGAACCAGTTAGGCATGTTCCACAAACACACTAAAGTTGAAGGAAAAGGGTCATTTGAGTTTTGTGGTTGTGTCTTTTTGCTCTCAAGTACTGTTGGTTGACAGAACTTCAGACATACTTGAGAGAAGAAATCAGTTGAATGATACTTGAAAACTTAAAGTGTCAAGTGTCGTATCGTATGCAAAATTTCATGCTTTTGAAATGTGAGTAGAAAGGTAAAAATATTAATTTAAAGTTAGATTCTTAACGCTTTTGATTGTTGATCTTTTAACAAACTTCCCACTACTATCTAGAGAACGTCTAAAACTAGCTCATCTTGCTTTTTACACCAGTTTTAGTTGCACATTTTTGCCAAAGTCAAATAACATTCGAGTGCTAACCTTGGGCGTGGCAACAATTAAGTACTCATTGCTAATTAAATAATCCGCTTTTAGCAAAAATGTACAAACACACAAAAAGAGCAACAGCTGAGCAAAAGTCTGCATATTATTGTTTGTTACGAATATATACATACAAACTAGTAGTCGTAGTGGCCATCAAGGGAACAGGGAACGAGAAAACTTCTCGACATGCTACTAATTACAAACGAAATGTTAATTGTTTGGCAACCGACATGAACTCTAACTTTTGCCCAACAACAGCAACAATAATAACAACTAGAACAGGCAACAGATAAAAACTGTTGCTTGCCATTTGCCATCTACGATCATCCATTTTACCTGTTTAGATGCAGCTGCTTTTATTTCTCTTACACACCGTCCGGCAGCAACATGGCTGGAAGCCCCTTGATATTTACCGACTCGTGGCCCCTTCCCCTCGTAGAGCTAACTGTTGCTGAGACAGCAAATTTAGTTGCCAACCCACAGCCTAAACCTTAACTTTTGGCTGATGTAGCGAACTTGTAAGATGCCAGCCGTATATATATATATATATATTATACGACTTTACCTTAGCCTTCGAGCATTCGAGCCTTCGAGCCGCCTACGTGCAACAACTGTGGCGGTGACGATAGTTTCACCTCCGGAAATGCTTATAATGGGCTGCGATTCCACTCTCTCTGTATCTCTCTGTGTGTGTGTAAATGGAAGTAAATATTTAATGGCTAGCGTCCGTTAAACCTCGCGGGTACACAATCCGTTTCATGTCCATGGTCGAGTGCATTACTCGTCGCTCGTAAAATCTTTAATTCGCTGAAAACTCAGTGTGCCCAAACCCGAAGGGAAAATGGCTTTATTTACCAGCAGCATAGTTTGCTCTGCAAGCTAAGACGCGGTTTCTACTTTATAAAAAAAAAAATTAATATTTAATCGGCTTAAAAACATTATGAAACATTGAAGGCTAGATGTTTTGTTAGCTTAACGTTTAGAACATAGAAGGACAATTAAATGAAAAGAAAGTAGAAAAGTATCAATAAGATGTTCGGTCAACCTTAATTCCGAAAAACGACTTAAACTGTCAAAATAGCAACCACAAAAACCAGTTGACCCTTACTGAGATAAACAAGATGTTAAATCACTTGTTGTTTTTCTGCTTTTATTTGCTTAATATTGTCCGAAATCAACCGCATCAATTAGGATGAGTTGGTCAAGCTAGAGGACACTGACAGCGGCAGCAGAGGCAGAAGGAGAACCAGCAGCAATGGCTCAGCAACAAAAACACATCGCGTGGAAGGTGGCCTCATCTATGTGCGACCGAATTTGCCCGTGCAGCAGAACATTGAAATCGAATTTAATGCAAAGGACGAAGCGTAAGTTGAGTAAACAAGCTGTCGGTCTCTCTATCTCAGTCTCTTCATGGTTGATTGGGTAAGGTAAAAGTCGAACCACAATTCTAAATGCTGTCCCCTTTTCAATAGTACACGCAATCTCATACTCAATGCCATCGAACGCAATGATTTCCTCAATAATCTAATGGACAAGGAGCGCAAGGAGATGGTCATCAATGCAATGGCGCCAGCCAGCTACAAAAAGAACAGTTACATCATCAATGAGCACGACGAGGGCTCCGAGATCTACGTCTCTGCCGAGGGCTACTATGACGTCATTCAAGCTGGTCAACATGTGGGCAACTTTGGACCAGCCACCGTTTTTGGAGAGCTGGCAATACTCTACAATGCGCCACGCAAAGCAACCATAAAAGGTATTTATCTCGAGTTTCTTTCAGTGTAACGAGAATAACACAATCCTTTGTTAGCTGCCACCGATGCGCGAGTTTGGAAGATTGCACGTGAAACGTTTCGTGCCATTATGCAAATCTCTGGGTCCAAGGAACAAGAGGAAAACTTACAGTTCCTTCGATCAGCTCCATTTCTGCAAGAGCTGGAGGAGAGTCTACTGCACAAGGTTGTGGATCTACTGCAGCGGGTAAGTAATGCCAAAGGAACATTATAAGAAAACGAATTTTTATTTAAGTTTATTTCTATTAGAAATTCTACGAGACCGGCAGCTGCATTGTTCGAGAGGGTGAGGTGGGCAATGAGTTCTTTATCATACGTGGCGGTACAGTCACCATTAAGAAGAAGGACGATGAGGGCCAGGAACAAATAGTGGCCAAGAGAAAACGTGGCGACTACTTTGGCGAACAGGCGCTAATGAATGCAGATGTGCGACAAGCAAGCGTCTATGCAGATGCCCCTGGCACCGAGGTGCTCAAACTGGAAAGAGAGTGAGTTAAGAACCTGGCAAGTGGAATCGTCATACCATAATCTTTTGCCTTTTCAGAGCTTTCATCAGTTATCTGGGCACCATTAGGCAGCTGAGCGAAAAGCCTGAGGAGCAGGCAACTGAGAATGGAAGATCGAGTAATAAGAGCGCCGAGTTTGACAATGTGCATGCACACATTGCCATATCGGATCTGAAAAAGGTGGCAACACTGGGTGCTGGTGCTTTTGGGCGAGTGGATCTGGTCACACATAGCAATCAGACATACGCACTGAAGATCATCAAGAAGATCGAGGTAATCAAACAGGATCAAATCGAGCATGTCTACAACGAGAAGAATGTGATGATCAAGTGCCGTGATTCACCTTTTATAGTGCAGTAAGTGAATGTGAAATCAAAAGCAGAAGTATTATTGACTTATGATTTCTAATATTTTAAGACTTTATCGCACGTATCGCAATGAGAAGTATGTGTATTTCCTGATGGAGGCCTGCATGGGAGGCGATGTTTGGACTGTGATGTCGAAGCGTCAGTATTTCGATGATAAGACTGCCAAATTTATAGCTGGCTGCGTTGTGGAAGCTTTCGATTTTCTGCACGCACACCACTTCATCTATAGAGATCTCAAGCCTGAGAATCTGATGCTAACCAGCGAAGGTTACTGCAAATTGGTAAGAATAACAACAACAACAACGAGTAACAGAAGGTTAAATCATTTTCATTTGATTAGGTTGACTTTGGTTTCGCCAAGTATGTGCGACCCAATGAGAAGACAAACACATTTGCCGGCACTCCTGAGTATGTGGCACCAGAGATCATCTTGGATCGTGGACATGATCGATCCGTCGATTATTGGGCATTGGGTATTCTTGTGTATGAGCTGCTGGTGGGCAAAACTCCATTTCGGGGTGCCAATCAAATCAAGATCTATCAGAACATCCTCAGTGGCATCGATGTTATCCATATGCCATCTCGCATACCCAAATCCGCCCAACATCTGATACGGCATTTGTGCAAACAGTTGCCGGCCGAGCGTTTGGGTTATCAGCGCAAGGGCATTGCGGACATCAAGCGGCATAGTTGGTTTGATAATTTGGATTGGATTAAGCTGCGACAGAAGCAGATGCCGTCGCCGATTAAACGTTGCCTGAAGAGTCGCACCGATCTGCAATACTTTATGCCGTTGGGCGTCAATGATGACTATGAGCCGCCCGAGGAGCTAAGCGGTTGGGACAAGGACTTTTAGGATGTCAACAATATATTCCTGCAGATATTTCTTTTTTGTATATAATTAACTATTTAAGCTTGTAATTTACTTTAAAATACTTGTCATAAGTTGTAAATAAATGAATACACTTTTTAAAAAAAAAACCCAAAAAAAAACAAAACGGCCAAATAACTTGTAAATAAACTGATAAAAAATCAAAAATATACACTTGTTTAAAAAAGTATTGAAATTTAATTTTTATAAAATTGCCAATGTTAGTAAAAAATAAGATTGTTTTTAAAAAAATGAACATTTTGAGCTGCAATTATTTAAATGCAAGTCGTTTTAACATTTTGAGCTGCAATTATTTTGCAATCTAACTTTGGCTACCTCTTTTTCTTTCTTGTTTCATCTTTTTCTTTCGTTCCTTTATTCAATCATCCGCTTATTTGTTTTTGCTACTTCAATTAGAAACGCAAACTTCTTGTAGTTGTTGTTGTTATCGTTGTTATCGAGTTGTCAAAACGCAGTTCACACACACACAGAAAGAGAGAGACATGCAGCGAAACTCGATTTAGTCAAGCAACAAGAATAAATAAACATTTTCAATTAAGCGCTTTCAGCGAAAATTTTCACTCTTGGCTCGTGGCGAAAATGTTTGCAAAGATTGCACACAAACAGAAACACAAACAAAGCAACGATGACCAAAGTCTTTGCAGATATGCATACATAAGTACAGTGTGGACTCGCTTAACGAACTACATAATCGATAAATGTGTTAGCTTAAAGCTTAACGTTTGCTAACGGTTGCTTTAAGCCACTTCCAACCATTCTGCACATTCTCTTTTAGTCTGGATGTCATCTTGAGTTTGTATGCTGTCGTCATCATTAACTGACAGCAGTCATTATTTTGCTCACATGCGACGTTGACATTCATTTGTATATCATGCCGAGTTGTGCTGTTAAAAAGCGCATGCAACATAATTGCATTGCGGCACTCGCAACATGCTGCACATATGAAAATGACACAAACTTTATTGTTTTTGAATAGACGACATAATAATACAGAGCAGCTGGCTTGCGAACAATGAAAGCTAACTCGAACTTTTCCTCTTCTTGTTCATTGTATAAATATAAAACGGAGTCAAGTGCAATTATGTTAACCTAATGTCTTCTTACAGTACTCGAAGTTAAGCAAATATTCAACGAGCTCAAACTCAAATGTCTTAGCAGCTGTATAAGCATATGTATGAAAATATGCTTACACAAATGTTGTTATGTCATGGCAGAAAATTTATAAATATGCATGTGCGTTCACATATTTGAATATATAATTAAGACACATAGACGAAGTTCGTTGAATTTGAAATTTGTGCTAAGCAAATCACAAGCATCGGTGGTTCAGTGGTAGAATGCTCGCCTGCCACGCGGGCGGCCCGGGTTCGATTCCCGGCCGATGCAAACTTAATTTTTTTTGTCCATTTTTCTTAAAACCAAATGGAATGTATTCATGTTGTTTTTCTCTTTCAAAATTGAAAATTTTTTTTTATAAAATTGTTTCACAAAATGCCAACAAAAAGTAGAACCATATGTTTTTCCATTATTGGCTAAAATATTTTGTCGTTTTCTCAAACAGCTTACAAAAAAATAAAACAAAACATCTCAAATAAAATCGCTTGAGGTTCTTTATTCCATTTCTTAGCAAAATGGCAAAAAAAAAGCATAAATATTCCAAAAGACAAATAGAAGGACAAAAACGCTGAATCGAAGGAATCCACAACAATAATAAATGATAATTGATAATAACGTTTTGCTCAACCTTCCTTCCGCTGCGAGTCACAATAAAATAAAGAAAAATGTTGAAGGTATGTAAAAGGAAATCAATAAAACTGATGGCAACAGCATTTGGCCACAATTTCAATTTTGTGGCAGCAGCAACATTTCAACAATTTCCTGCCCGCAACGTCGCGTCGGCAAAGTGAAAATTTTCATTTTCACAACTGTCGCAAAATGTTTTCTATACATTTTCTTAGACACCTTCAGACAACGCCTTTTCACAGCATTTCTATGCGACTGCACACACACACAGACACAAAAATACCGCAGCGAACAAAGTTGGACGAAATGCCATCATTTCCGTTGGGGAAACGCTGTGCGCTCAACCGTCAACGTGGCAAGAAGGGGCAGGCGAAGGGGAGTACGTCTAGGTTATCAGTAAAACAGAGCTCGCATACCGGGCGCCAAAGGGTTAACTAAGAGAACGAACCATGCAAATCCCCTTTTTGCGTATTTGCCCTCCAAGAAAAATGCCTCAGCATTATACATACATATACAAAATTTCCAGCATTGAATCAAAAAACGCAGCACGGAAAAGCAGCGGGTCGATTTCGTGTCCCGGAATCCCGCTCACGGTCACCTAAACGAAGCGTGAAATTGTTAAATGAGTGCGAATGTCTACAAAGTAACAGACTGTAGAGCAAGGAGCAAAGAGTCCTTCCTACTTCCCTGGCATTTCGTGCTAAATTATTGATTAAGAAACTTTTTCGCCATGCACGTTTGGTCAGCAAAAGTATTTCACACATACATACATAAATCTTCGTCAATATCGCAATTGAATTGAATCGAAATTGAGTTTGTGTTTCGCCTTTGGTTTTAACCAAATTGAATGCCAATTGAGTCACGCAAAAGTGTCCAGTCTGGAAATTATAATTAAATTATGGCCCCAAACAATGCACACATTGGATTTAAAAAGGCATGCATAAAATAAAAAATTAGTTATAACTCCATTAAGGTGCTTCATTCATATCGAATATCGAACCCTTTGAAAATATAGAAACCAGTATGCTTCAGGGCGCATGTGTGTGTGTATTCGTGTCTTTAAAATCTTTGGAAAGCAAACTGTCAAAACCGAGCTAACAAGCAATTTATAACTTCTTGTGAGTGCCAAGAAACACAGAACGAGAGCAAAAGTAAATGTTTTTTTATTATAGTTTGAACTTTTGGCCAAACTATGGCCAAACAGTCAAGAGTATAGGCCTAATATATGCAGACGTACATGGCAAACTGAAAGCCGCTTAACAACTTGGGCCTGAGCAATGCAAATTTAAAGGACTTGGCAACATGACAGCATCTCATACAGTTTGAATGCCCGCAATCTGATTGGCGATGGCCATAAACAACATTTTGCGACCCCAATCAAAGCGGCCATTGTTTACATTAACATCTGATGACGGCAAAGACAACCAAAAAATTCAAGTTTCTTCAGCCCATTATATTCGTTGATATAACATATGCATCTAATAACTAAGGTTGTAATAACAAACTTTAAATATGCCTTGAGCATTGAAGAACCAAATTGTATTGAAAGATTTTAAAGCTATCAACTAAACACACTTCATTTGGATGAATCGGTTTTATCATTTCCACCAAATAGTCGTAATTTAGAGCGCACGGTGAGGATGAGAGGATGAGGTTATCCATCAGTTTGGCCGCAATAAAGATTACTCCCCAATTGGCACTTACATGCACGCTGATGTGCTTGAACATCAAACTTAAATCCTTTTGCTGCATTTAAATCACACACAAACACAAATCATCATCGTCGTCAGAGCACACGGTCCTGCGCACCCACGCTGGTCCCAAAAATGCCGCAACGTTGATCATTTACACAAGACTCAAAATACAACAACAAAATGGCCGCCCTGGGTGCAATTGCAAATTTCTAGCATTCAATAACGATTTACACAAAAGGCACACACACACACACACACACACACGCACACGCATACAAACACAACATGCGTAACATCGTACGTGTGCGGTCCAAGCAAATAAGCTTTAAATTTTTACCATTAACAGCCCGTCCAATGTTTACAAATGGCAATCGACAAGCACAACCAAATGCAAAGTTGTTGTTGTTGTTTGTTGTTCTGTTTTCAAATGTGCGTTTAGCACGTATGGATTTGTTGTGTATCACAACAACGGCCAACAAGGACAACAAACTTTTGTCCATTTTGTCCAATGAGGCCTTGGGTTGGGCAATACTCGATTTCGATCTAATCAGCTTCGTTCTAAAAGAAGCTGTTAACAATATTGTCAATTTTGTGACCACTCACGGTTGGGGCCAAACATCGGCCAGCCAGGCTAGTTTATTTTTATGTTTAGAAAAAAAAAGCTTAAAATTTGCATATATTGTATTTTTTTGTGTTTTCTGTTTTGTGTTTGCGCCAGGTTGTTTGAAGTCCCTTTTTGTGTCCTTGCTGCTGGCACTGGGCTGTTCATTTTGTGGGCAACGGCTGAGCGGCGCTTGCCACATAAACACTTTGGTGCTGAACACTATGAATAATTAATGAGTTTTGTGTTTTGTGTCGTTTGCCTGGTCAAGTTGCTGCTGCTCAGAACTTTTAAACAGGCTGGCAACAATTGCTGAGTTGTTTGTTTGCTTTTGTGTTGCATGCTTTTAGGTGCTGCCCACCCACCCACACACACACACACAATAGATTGATGCAGTATTCGCATTTAGCATTTAAGACGACTCTCTACTCTATTGCTCAAAATGAATTCCAAATTGAAAGCAGGAACTGATGATGAAAATGCATTTGCAAACGTTTTATGACATTTTTCTATTAGCCACTTGCAGTGATACTTGACGAGAGGTTTGATGAGATGTCTGGGGAAACATTTCTTAAAGTGGTTTTTGAGAACAACTTTTAGGAAATATCAGTAAATTTTGTCTGGTAGACTTATTTTCAATTAAACATTGAAACTGATAACATTTCCTTGCTGGTTGCATTTACGTACAAATCTCTTTGAATCTGAAACCACACATATTTTTTTCTACAATCATATTTGTGTTTATCACTTCTTCCCCTCCATATAATTTCATATTTATTTGATCTATTCTTGGAGTCAAGCAACTCTGGCTGTTGCTACAGTCATAGACACACACTAACAACGTCTTATGGGCGAACACACACATGAGTGCACACACACAGAAGCATATACAAATAATAAAAAACATATGCACTAAATCCCATTACCACATCCTTGGCTCTTGCCGGAATCAAATTATGTTATTTCCATGAGCCGACCGAAAGTATGCAAATATTTGTTATGCACAAACATATGATTCGCCCGGTTAGAGCAAACGTTTGCAGCCACAACAGCAATAACAACAACAACAACAGCAAAGAGTCTCACACGCAGCCAAGCAAAAGCAGAGGCTGAAGCAGAAAAGGTCGTTAGATTGTTAACAAGTTCATAAAAAGACGCTGATATACAAACACACACAAACACTCCCACACATGCATACGTATACAATTATAGAAGCAGGAGCAAGTGGAGGTGGGTGGGGGTGCAACTTGCGCCTCTTTAAATACTACACGACGCGACTGGTTGCGTATTTACAAAGCACTTTTTTCCATTCTGCTTTTGCCTTTGCTTTCAGCTACTGCCTTCAGCTTCTGCTGCTGCGATGAGCAACAAAATGCAAACAGCGCAAAAGAATGCTACAAAATAATAATAGCCAGAGCATTGTGCGGCAGTCGGAAACCAGGGATGGGTCGCCGTTGTGCCAATTGATGTTTGGTTATCATGAGTGTGGGTGGGGGCGTGTCTGCTCTTGTGCAGATTGCAGTTGCCTTTTTGGATTCGCATTTTCAATGCTAAATTAAAGCATAAACAAATACAATCGGGACTAACCAGAGCAAATCCGCTTAAATGCAATGCACGTTCTATTTTTGTTTCTTTTTTTTCGCTCACACAAATGCAGTTTGTTTTTCTAGCCTTGTTTAATGCATAGTTGGGCATCAACAGCAACAACAATGACAATAACAGTTGTTGCGGCAACAGCAACAATTAATGCAATTTGTAACCACATGTGGAAAAAGGCTTTAATTTTATTGCCACCGCGTCATATGTAAAAGCATGTGTGTGTATCTCTGTCGGTGTGAGTGTGTGTCTGTGTGCGTTTAAGCCGTTTTAAATATTACACAATGCTGCGTATTTGAAATATGTTTGGTTAAATTAATTAATTTCCAATAAGGCTGTCATAATTAATTACATTCGCTTTATTTCTTTCATATTAACGCATATCGATTTTATTTACATATTTTATTAATCATATTTTAATAGATTTACATGCGCACGTTGTCTTTTTTTTTCAAAGTTTTATTGCCATATTTGATAATTTTAAACTTTTTTTATTTAAAGTTCTCTCATTAAAAGAACCATTGTTATCGTTTAACCAAAGTTTTAAAGTTGTGTGAAAAAAAAAAGTTATATTGATGTCAATAATTAAAGACCTCTTTTAGATTTATTTATTTATGATTTTATTATGCTTGACCGTAGCAAAGACTTTTACATCATCTAGTTAGCTGTTGGATACTCTATAATATCTTAATGGAATTATTTTGACAATTTTCAAACTTTAATAACTTAATCCAAGTCATAAAGTTATGCATTTTTCAACAAGTCACAAACTTTACGTTTATTAATCACATTTTAAAATCAATTTCGAGCAGGATTTAGTATACATCAACATGCATATATGCACACACACATTCTCGCACACACACACACACATTGAAAAACATGCTCTCAATGTGCTCGAATTTATAAGTTATGTTTTTGAACTGCAACTCACCGTCAATCATGTTGGCACTCAGAAGCAGGAATTTTCTATAGCTTCCTCCCCGTTGTTTGGCGTCTGCAATTAGAAAGAGGCAAAAGTTTTAATTAAATAGAAAATATTTATGCAGCATTTATGCAAAATAATAAAAGCACGAACAAACACCAGCAACAACAACAACAGCAGCAAAAAAGAAAAACACTTTCGACCCAAAATTGCTGTAAAATATTAAACAATTAAGTGGAAAGAAATGTTGCCGCACAAGTGTTAATAATTGAAATACACGTAGCTTCAGGAATCTTCCTCTTGTTGTTGTTGTTGGCCAACAAATAGGCAAGCTAAAAAGAAACTTTTTGCCTGCGGCCAATTAATAATAAATCGTGCGGGCAAGAAAATGAAGCTCATTCTGTAACTGGAAATCAAAGTATGAGATGAAGACGCTAAATGTAGAAGGCTGCTTGTCTTGGGCCCTAACTAATGACGCGCTCCATTTGGGACCCTGTGCCGCGCCACGTGCAACAACAAATTAGCGCCACAAAACTTTTGTTCTCGCAAAAGTCAAAAGGTGGCCAAGAAAAGAAAAAGATAAAGGTGCAAAGCCAAACTTTACCAAAGGGTCCATTGTTCAATTGTTGCGGGCTTAGCGCTTGATTGAGCGCGTCCAAAATATATATGTATAAGGAGCAATCTACAAGCACTTTGTAGCAGCCAAACAGCTCGCACCTTGGCCGGAACATTTGTTGGCGTCACGGACTGATTGATAAGGTTTGACCCGGGTTGGGGCAAGGTCGGTCCAAACAATTTGTTGAGGCATTTTTCGTGGCTTGCGCAATTATGAATGTGCTACGGCATTTAGGCTTTTACTTTATATGGGTTTATTTTAAAATTAAATCAAGTTGCCTTTCGCTTTCAGCAATGAATTAAGGCTACTTGAGCCTAATTGCATTACCTAATTATCCGGGCAAACGTAAAAAGGATGCCAAATATTGTGTTAAATGGCAACTTTAAGTTTAATAACATAAAATATGTTTGAAAGAAATCGTCTTCAATGCGAGAAACCTTTTGTAAATTGCATTCGGAATTCCAATAACAGCGCCAATCTATTTCAAAATCAATTTTCAGTAACCTTGGGCTTTTGGCCTTATTAAGCCAACAGCAGCCAGCAGCATAAAGCTAATCAATCAAAAGGCGCAGCCTGCCTGGTAATAATCAGGGCTCAAAAGGCAGACAAACAATTTACGCACTCGCCAAAATACATAAATAAAATAAGCATAAAACGGGCCAAAAATCAAGCACAAAGCCCAAATGCAAAAGATTAGCTACGCCAGCGACCCCTATTTCAAATATCAAAACTCATTCTGACACGCATCCGAAAGTAAAAAGCTGACAGCGTAAAGAATTGGATGCCATTGAGGCTGTACCTCTGATTGATATCCGCCTTTTTCCAATAACGATGATAAGTAAAACGATAAAGAGAAGCAATACTAGCCGCAAGTTCGATTATATCAACTCAATCAATTGTGTAATGTTGAGTTGTGTTTTATATTGTAATTAAATTTTCTAATTGAGTGGCCGCCAAAACTGAAAATGGCCACAAAATTGACTTTCGGCTGATTTATTTATATAAGCTCTACTTGTCGGCTTATTGTCGGTCTCGGCAATGTGGCTGGCGCTTTCTCTTACTTTCCTGGCTAATAAATTATTTGCAGAAAAACTTGCGACGCATAAAAAACGAATACTCGTTACAGGGGCCTAAAGGCTGGCAATGCTTTATGTTGTTTATGTGCAAATTGTTTTTGCTCTTTGCCGTTATGATTTATACACACCCCAAATGCTGCCACGCCCCGGTCATAATTTATGCCTGTGCACAAGGCTAAGGGGTCGCACATAAAAAACAACTCAAATGTTTCACAACAAACCTTGAGAGTACATTTCTATAATTAGTGTGTTAGTAATTCAAAGCAAAACTCCATAAAATATATATGTATTTTCAGATATTGAAACTAAACATGATCATAATAAGGTTGCTGAAAGACTGCATCTCCTTTGTGTAGCAAGCGTTGCCGACTTTTATTACACCCAACAACAACTATATGACAGTTGCCATTCTAAGCAAGTTTAATGAGTTAAGGAAACGAGGCACAAGGCGATGCCGCCTAGGCCTATGCAACAAATTTAAAAATAAATCACTGCCGACTGACAGCAAGGATGCTGCATGGATGGTAGTTCTCCTTTTTCCTTTTTCTCTTTTCCCTGTTTTTTTTTTTTTCTGTACTGAACGTAGATGGCATGCATAATTAGAGCAACCTGTCTGCTGAAATGAATAAATTTGCGCCCTGAATGCGAGACTCACATGTGTGTACACTTGAACATGAATGCACACAGCTGAAGCAAACTCTCTTGTGTACATCTGTATATGCAGACTGTATGTAAATTTGTAATTGTATGCGTGCGGACATTTGCAAGTGGAAAAATTGCAGAGATAAATGCAAAGAAATACATTTTGCGTCAGCTGCCTGAAAGTGCTGGCAACATAAGACCACAATACATAAAAATAAAACAAACGCATTCGCCTTTAAATCTTAATACGCACCGTATTCAATTGTACTCTATCTACTCTACTCATCTTATAAAACTATACTATACTATAAAATAATTAAAAGTTTTCGGTTATTTAAACATAGGTATTTAATTCCCAGAATCCCAAAACTATAAACCTTTACTAAGCCATGGCTCAAAAAGCCATTTCCGCATATTTAAATGCGAAAAATGAGTAAAATGTTCTACAGAGAAATGAAAGATTATGAATTGACCCCATTTTGCGGTAGTATTTGGGTAAACTCTTTGAGTTAACTTGTCCTAAATCCTCATAAAATTATCTAAATAAAAAACCCCTTAAGTGAGCCGCATTTTATTTGTGTGTGTGTTTGCCACTAAAACTGTTGCGCACAATTATGTATAATTATTTTTTACATCACGCCATAAGCCATGAAAATTACGGTCTTTAGCCATTAGCTAAAACCGCAGTTATGGCCAAGCGACACGAAAAATACAAAATCCAGCCAAAAAGAGAATCCAACAAATTGCTTGCTGTCCAGTCTAATAGATAATTATGAGACTGTGTGTGTGTTGGAGTGATTGCTGATTGCATGAGTTTATTATTTTACACACACTATTTGCAGTTGCTGACAGACAATGGCAACGGTGATTAAAAGTCTTAATGTGCCACATTGTTGGCTGAAAGCAATGCTCTGTCCGAGCTCAGACTTGAAGATTGGCAGGACATGCATTTGCTTTATTGGGTCATTATTGATATTTATGGTTTAGTATTATGGGTCTTAGTTGGCCACTTAAAGTGTTTAACAATGTGCTGAATTTATGACCAGGACTTTTCCAATCTTTCTGGAATGCATTAGATTTTGGTTTAGACTAAAAGCGATTCCATAAACGTTTAGGTTAATTAAACTATGTTTATAGCAGACATGCAAATTAATTTCAATTATTCATTATTTTCAACGTACACAAAATTGATTATATTATTATTTAATTGAATTTTGTACAAGGCTTCCGCTGATGAAGCATGCATTTATTATTTGTCTGTTCATTTTGAACATTTTCCATTGTACTAGACTCAATAATGAACAGACGAAAGCAATTTTGAATAAATGTCATTATTTAAAAACACCCAAAGAACCAGGGGGAATGAGAAGTTCTATCTACGTATCTGTTTGGTTGACCCGAATGCTGTTGACATTAATTGCCAATTAATTTTGCTGCTGCAACATTAACAGAATTCAATAAATTAAATACAACGCGCTTTCTTTGAATACAAATACATCTAGTATAGAAATGTTGTGCAAACTAAATTAAGTTATATTGGAAACTGAACATCAAGCATCAACTTAATTTGAATTGTATTTATATCAAAAGGTAGCATGCTAAAATGTGTTTGAAACTTCAAAAAGGCAAACTGTGCTTAACAATCGAGGTTAAAACATTAGAGATACAAACAGAGAATACGAAAGTAGAATAGAAAGTGAAAGAGAGTTAAGTAAATACCTACAGCAAGAAAAAAACAGACCAAACATCACTCATACGCGCCATCTGGCAAACAAAAAAAAAGTTAAAAACAGAGTGAAAGAAAAAGCAATAGATATAGAAATGGGCACAAGGCCTGAGTGTTGGAAACACACAAGTTTATTTACGCTTCAATGCAGTTGTTTGGTATCTACTTTGCAGGATTTAGGATAAGGTGTTCGACTTTGACTCATTGTCGAGCATTTGGCTTAACACCAGCCATTTGCAGGACACGTCTTGTGCTCATCTCCTACACAAACACATTTCTAATACGTGAGATCAAAGCATGCGTAAAAGTTACTCACACACACATATATGTGTGCTTATATGCACAAGTAAATATTCGTGCATATAAAAAGGAAAGTTTTACTTCTCTTTGTTGCTTGTCTGTTTGTTGGGCCAAAGTCAATTTATGGCCTGCTACCCGTATAATTTCATTTTGTTTTGTTTGACTTGGCTATCGTTTCATTGGATGCCTCTCGCACGAACATAATGCGACAGCCTATAAAATACTGCCAAATATTTTGTTTTTATGTTTATGGCTTAGTTTGTTTTTGAGGTCATAAAATAAAGAGCATAATTAAAATTATACTTAATGCCAGATCCAAAAAAAAAACTTTGAAATCGATTTTAAATGTGAGCAATAAAATTTTAAAATCAATTCAAATTTAGGTCGTTTAAATAACAACCTTAGTTAGGTGCCTTGGCTTATTAGATTTTTTTGAAAAATGTTTGTATTTAATAAAATAACTTCATATCTTTTGCAGTCTTCTTCCTTCGATATGAAATGGCTGCGCATGCGGCGAATACGTAATTATTTTTAAAACGCATTTATTTAACACAGCGACAATGCAGGCGTCGCACTTAAATGCTTTTATGAAGGCCATAAATAAATTTCCTATTAATTCAATTGTAGGATCCACACACACATACGCACACGCACACGCACATGTTTGCAATTAAAAATATGCATGTTGTTTTCCGTTTATTAAGTAGCCCCAGAGCAGGCTTTTAACCGTGTCCCGACGGTTGTCGGCTGTCTGCTGCTGTTTTGGTTTTCGGCCTGACTTCTTTTCGCTCTTGGCATCAATGCAACGATAAATTTAATTTTGCCCGCAGTATCGCCAAAAAAAAATAGAGTATGCAACTCTTTTTACTTTTTTTTTTTTTTGTATTAGCATCGATTTTAATGGATTTAGTTTCGCTTGCGCCCTTTACTCGTGGCTTATCTGTAGAGCTATTAGTTTTGATAAATGGCCATAGCGATGCTTTTTAGGTCCGCCCTGTCAGCGCTTTACCTGCTTTATGTTCTTACGCCATTTCAAGCTTAAAGCCAAGATTACCTCAATACTACACAAATTGCACTCATATTAAGTTATCGAATTTGGGTCATGATACAGTCTAGATACCCAATTTCTAACAATGCAATAAACTAGTACTAGTTTGTAGCACAGTTTCTACAATAAACTCCAACTGTTCAAATATTATAGTAGAAATATGAATGAGCAAACATTAACAATAAATGTATCACTATTGCCAAATCGCCAGTATTCAAAATCAAATGACATAAAAATTAGAGAAACCTAATCTAATTTGCAAATTCGAAACCAGCTGAGTAAACTTTGCAAATGCCCAAAACTGTCTATAAAATCAGATGGATCCGGAAGAAAAGGTATCACATATCATTGGAACAAGATGAGCATCAAATTAATTGCATTAACTTGCGCCCTCTTGGCCGTTTGTCTTTCCTACTTGCCATACAGCAATAGCCAGGCTTGCACAGCTCCTGACACACCTGCCGGCTGTACCGATTGTGCTTTAGAAGAAAACGCTGCTTCTCCAGACTGCGTGACGACAACCACAGCAGCAGCAGCAACCACTACAGTGGCTGCAGGAACCGACACCACAACAGCTGCAGCAGGAACTGACACAACAACGACAACAGCGGCACCGGGAAAAGGTGGCAAGATAAGGATAAAGCGCAAATTCAAGATTGTCAGGAAACCTGGCAAGAAGATCATCAAGAGGCGTCGCAATGGCACCGGCAAGAAAGGCATCTTTGGCAAGAGCAGCAATAACAGGAGGGGTGGTCGTCGCAGCAGTAGCAGTAATCGCAAAACAAAAAAGATTACAAGAAGACGCAGATCTGGCTAAATAATTTACCAAAACTAGAAAATGGACACCTTGCCTGAATGGACTTAATGAATGTTATTAGTTATTTTTAAATTTAAGATTTGTTATTTAGTGCACCTTAAATAAATATATTTATAGTTTTTGATTTGATGCGAATTGTTTTAAAATCTTTGCTCTTTAATTTCAAACTTCTGTTGCCAAAACACCCTATAGTTGGCTATCCAAAAATCCATCTAAGCCGAATTGTGATTTTGAAAAAAAAAAAAACATTTTGGACAACAAATAAATGACAAGCTATCCCCTGGATGGTCGGAAGCTTCCCGACAAAACACAAAATGGCTTTTTATTACGTAATAAGTGTTCCAGATTTGTGCCATACATTTCACCTTGAAACAGAAATTTTAAAACGCTTTCAGCTAAATAAATATTCGAGGGAACAAACCGGAAGTACAAACATTTTTTTACTATTATTTCTATTTATTCTTTTCTATTTGACAAGCTCTGTTCAAGCTCTGTTAGAGTTTTTCAGTAGACATGCAAACACAAATTTAAGAGCTGTAAATTCAAATCCAGCTAAGCAAACTTTACCAAACAAGCAAATAAATCGGAATAAAACGAATCCTGAAAACAAGCGTTAATAAGGTCAGATGGTTTAAATGGAGACTAACCACAAATTGCAAAGCGATCAGGAATATTAACTTATCAGTATTTACATAAAAAAATAAAAGCTTGTTTCTGAAGGTGCAACAATTTTCGATTTTTTTTGTCTGATCTAAAAAGTTATTGTTTATCTTAAGGCATATGTAGGTATATGTCTCGTAATTCAACTTCTTAATTCATATATAGGAGCATAAAATACATGTTGGAATGGAAAACTCTAAGCAATCGTATTTGAAAACACAATTTAAAAACATTAATTTCCTTGCTAAATAAAACCTCATCGTGAACTAAAATTCATTTAATAATAATTCGGGAGCTTAAAATATGTCTCAACAGAAAAAAAACTATACAAAATATATGGGTAGAGTAGATAATAAATATAAAAAAATATAATTAAGTTAACGTTTTTTAATGTTTATTTTTGGTGCACTGCTTACTTAATGAAGAAAAAATATTGCTTTTCAAAAATTTCATTCTTCATCTTTTAATCCCCAAACAAAATGTTTAAAAAAACGAGGTGGCGTAACGGAGTTCGCCGGGTTTTCTAGTAGTATATATAATTTAGTTCGGATATTTACTCAGTTGAAACTGATTTATTCAATATTCCTAAGAAAATTCGCTTTTTGGGCTTAGAATTTGATTGAACTGCAATATTGTCAGAAACATTAGAATTTTTTAAAATTCTTTATACATAAAAACCGATATTGGTGGAAAACCCGCATTTGTACATCCTAAACAATACTTTTCGCGTCTTGTCACGTGAACTCGTAACCCAATTAACTGGCTTAGTCATGAGATGGTAAACAATTTCCATACGACAACGTTCTAGTATTTGTGCCAATTTGTGCGGCTGAGTAAACTCATCGAATACCTAAGAATTGTTATAAAAGCAAATGGATCCGGAAGAAAAGGTATCATTCACTTCTAGTAAACCATAATGAACATCAAAAGCATTGCATTAACCTGTGCCCTCTTGGCCATTTGCGTTTCCTACTTGCCGAGCAGCAATGGACAGGCGTGCACAGCTCCTGACACACCTGCCGGCTGTACCGATTGTGCTTTAGAAGAAAACGCTGCTTCTCCAGACTGCGTGACGACAACCACAGCAGCAGCAGCAACCACTACAGTGGCTGCAGGAACCGACACCACAACAACTGCAGCAGGAACTGACACAACAACGACAACAGCGGCACCAGGAACGGGATCAGGATCATGCGGTGGCAAGAAAAGGATAAAGCGCAAGTTCAAGATTGTCAGGAAACCAGGCAAGAAGATCATCAAGAAGCGTCGCAATGGCAACGGCAAGAAAGGAATCTTTGGCAAGAGCAGCAATAACAGGAGGGGTGGTCGTCGCGGCGGTAGCGGTAAAAGACGCAGATCTGGCTAAATATTTTACCGTAACTAGAAAATGGACACCTTGCCTAAATTGACCTTATGAATGTTATTAGTTATTTTTAAATTTAAGATTTGTTATTTAGTGCACCTTAAATAAATATATTAATAGTCTTTAAATTTATGCGATTTGTCTTAAGACCTTTTTTCTTTAATTACCAATTAATATTGCGATAAGTTAGAAACCAATATTTTTCCAGTCGCATTGAAGTTCGAGGATCGCAAATACATACCTCAATATCTTTTTATTTGACTTCTAGATTTGTGTCATAAGTTTCACCTTGAAACAGAAATTGTACAAACTCTTAAACTTTCAGATAGATAAATATTTAAGGGAACTAGCAAAAAGTACAAACATTTTTTTACTATAATTTCTATTTACTCTTTTTTATTTGACAAGCTCTGTTCCAGTTTTTCAGTAGACATGCAAACACAAATTTATGAGCTGTAAACTTAAAACCAGCTAAGCAAACTTTACCATACAAGCAAATGAATCAGAATATAACGGATGCTGAAAACGAGCATGAATGTGGTTATAAGGGTTGAACGGAGACTAACTACAAAAAGCAAAGCGATCAGGAATATGAACTTAGATATTAGTATTTACAAAAAATGTAAGAAGTTGTTTTTCAAGTGCAACAAATGTTTTTGTTTATTTTAAGGTATACATATCTTGTAGTTGAACTCCTTAAACTCTATATAAAGCATAAAATACATGTTGGAATGGAAAACTCTAAGCAATCGTATTTGAAAACACAATTTACAAACATTAATTTCCTTGCTAAATAAAACCTCATCGGTGAATTAAAATTATTAATTCAATAATAATTCGGGAGCTTAACAAATTTTTTAACAGAAAGAATTATACTATACAAAACATGTGCGTAAAGTAGATAAAAAATATATAAAAAAATATTTAAGTTAACGTTTTTTAATGTATATTTTTGGTGCATTATTTAACAAGTTCTTATCTCTAAATATAATACAGAAGTCAGTTTAAATCCAATTCCATCTGTGTCCCGATTGGTTTCTTGTTTGTGGCTAGATTTCATTTAACCTTTGAGACCCCATTTGTTCTCGTTGTCATTGCGACGCTTCTTGATGATCTTCTTGCCTGGTTTCCTGACAATCTTGAACTTGCGCTTTATCCTTTTCTTGCCACCGCATTCTGATCCCGTTCCCGGTGCCGCTGTTGTCGTTGTTGTGTCAGTTCCTGCTGCAGTTGTTGTGGTGTCGGTTGCAGCCACTGTAGTGGTTTCTGCTGCTGCTGTAGTTGTCGTCGCGCAGTCTGGAGAAGCAGCGTTTTCTTCTAAAGCACAATCGGTACAGCCGGCAGGTGTGTCAGGAGCTGTGCACGCCTGTCCATTGCTGCTCGGCAGGTAGGAAACGCAAATGGCCAAGAGGGCACAAGTTAATGCAATACTTTTAATGTTCATTTTGTTTTAATATAAGTGAATGATATCTTTTCCTTCAGATCTGTTGGCTTTTATAGAAGTTCGTGGGTGTTTTTGGCATTTACTCAGCTGAATCACAAAGTGCTGTTTAATGTTTGACGAAGTGTCTACTAAAAAAGTGGAACAGACTTTCTTCAAAATCTGACTGTTTGCTTATCAGTTGATAAGGGAAAAGGTGCAAAACAATGTTTTTTTTTAGTAAAGTGTATACATAATATAGTTCGGGTATTTACTCAGTTGAAACTGATTTATTTAATATTCCCAAGAAAATTCGCTTTTTGGGCTTAGAATTTGATTGAGCTGCAATATTGTCAGAAATATTAAAAAATTTTAAAATTCTTTTATATATAACTTGTAAGAAGGCTCTAGTCAAGAAATCCCGACTAGGACATACCCGTAATCCCATACGTAACGCGTACAGTCATTTAGGTCTATTTTTCGAATGACTAATATGGCCAAAATGACCAAATTTCAAACTGCGATATCTCCGGTGTTCTAAACCGATTTTGATCAAACTTTTTCAAATGCACATTATTTTACCAATAATTTGAAACCTTGTCTTCACAATTTTGTAGAAGAGTTTAAGTTTCAAGTTTGAAGTCTTTAGCTCTTATAGTCTCTGAGATCAGCGCGTTCATACGGACGGACAGACGGACATGGCTAGATCGACTCGGCTTTTGATGCTGATCAAGCATATATATACTTTATGGGGTCGGAGTTGCTTCCTTCTGTCTGTTACATACATTTGCTCAAAACCATTATACCCTTATTTACCCATTTTATGGGTTAAGGGTATAAAAACCGATATTGGTGGAAAACCCGCATTTGTACATTCTATAGAGTACTTTTCGCGTCTTGTCACGTGAACTCGTAACCCAATTAACTGGCTTAGTCATGAGATGGTAAACAATTTCCATACGTCAACGTTCTAGTTTTTGGCCAATTTGAAAGCAGCTGAGTAAACTCATCAAATACCTAAGAATTGTTATAAAAGCAAATGGATCCGGAAGAAAATGTATCATTCACTTCTATTAAACCAAAATGAACATCAAAAGCATTGCATTAACCTGTGCCCTCTTGGCCATTTGCGTTTCCTACCTGCCGAGCAGCAATGGACAGGCGTGCACAGCTCCTGACACACCTGCCGGCTGTACCGATTGTGCTTTAGAAGAAAACGCTGCTTCTCCAGACTGCGTGACGACAACCACAGCAGCAGCAGAAACCACTACAGTGGCTGCAGGAACCGACACCACAACAGCTGCAGCAGGAACTGACACAACAACGACAACAGCGGCACCGGGAACAGGATCAGGATCATGCGGTGGCAAGAAAAGGATAAAGCGCAAGTTCAAGATTGTCAGGAAACCAGGCAAGAAGGTCATCAAGAAGCGTCGCAATGGCAACGGAAACAAATGGGGTCTCAAAGGTTAAATGAAATCTAGCCAGAAACAAGAAACACAATAGAATATGAACTGATTGGACACAACAAAGGATATTTTACGGAAAATTAGCAAACTTCTGTACGTTACTTAATTTTAATAAGTTGTTACTAGGTGCACTAGAAATATATATTTTAAAAAATTACATACTCTGGCATTTAATCTTTGCTTTTACAAGTGGGGTTTCTTGATTTAAAACTAGTATTGATATACGGCTGAATGCAAGACTTTCAACTTGTTGCATTTGAAAACTTGAAAAAAAAGCTTATGGCAATCGGAAACTCTGTTTCACTCCGAAGTCGATTGTTGGTTACAAAAATATGACATGAAAATTTGATAAAAGTTAAGTTTCTAGATTTAAATGCAGTATTAATTAAGAGCGCAAGACAAGACTTTTGATGTAGCTCATTGAAAATCGGTGGAGTTTTAAAAAGTTTGGGCAATCGGAAGTTCTGTCCCAAGTCGTTTTTGGTCACAAATTTGGGCATGAAAATCAAATGAACTAATGTCTTTAGAACTAATGTAACCAAACATTTTCCATTTATCTACAGCTTTCGTTTTCTTTTTTAAAAGAAGGTAGCCAAAATCTGTTCTCTATGACGTTGAAACTCATCATTTTTATTATGGCAATTTGCTAAATATTTTTATAGCAAGAAACAACATTTAACAAGTAATAAGGCTCTAGTCGAGAAATCCCGACTAGGACATACCCTTAACCCCATACGTAACGCGTACAGTCATTGGTGTGTATTTACCCAGTGACCAATATGACCAAAATGACAAAATTTCAAATAGCGATATCTCCGGTGTTTCTAAACCGATTTTATTCAAAATTTTTCAAGTGTTCATTATTATTACCAATAGTTTAAAACCCTGTTTTCACAATTTTGAAATTCAAGAATTTTTTGTTATCGATCACATGTGTATATCGGAAACCAGAAGTGTCATCGAATTTGAAGCAAACTATAGGATATATATAGGACTATAGGAAACCTATAGGTATAGGAGAGCTTTAGTTTCAAGTTTGAAGTCTCTAGCTCTTATAGTCTCTGAGATCGGCGCGTTCATACAGACAGACAGACTGACGGACAGATGGACATGGCTAGATCGACTCGGCTGCTGATGCTGATCAAGAATATATATACTTTATGGGGTCGGAGATGCTTCCTTCTGTCTGTTACATACATTTGCACAAAACTATTATACCCTTATTTACCCATTTTATGGGTTAAGGGTATAAAAATCAAATATATAACAGTTGAGTATTTAGTATTTAACCGACTTCGAAAAAAAAGGAGGTTATCAATTCGTCTGTATTTTTTTTTTTTTTTTGCGTTGTTACCTCAGAACTTGCGACTGGGTGAACCGATTTTGATGATTCTTTTTGTATTTGAAAACTGGTGCTTCCAGTGTGGTCCCATTTTTTTCTGGCAATGGGCTCATTAAGAAAACCGCATATCTCTTAAATTTGCATACTTATTCATACGTATCTCGCACGATTTTTGAGCTAGAGTCGCCAGATTAGTTATGAAGTTAGGTGATGACGTCCCCTTAAGATCTGCATCAAAAGTTTGGATGCCACGCCCAGCATTGCCACCCGAAATCGAAAAAAGCTATATCCTTAACAGTTCTTGAGCTTGAGTCACCAAATTTGGTAGGAAGATAGACGGTGATATCTACGAAAGATCTGCATCAAAAATTTGGATGCCACACCCACCTCTGCCGCCCACTTTTTAAAAACGAGAATTTTGTAATAATTTACAGTCTTTGAGCTAGAGTCACAAAATTTGATTGGAAAACAGCTGACGATATCATCCCAGATTAGTTGGGAAGTTGGGGGACGTCGTCACCTCTGTTGAGTTAGGCGTTTCTGCCTTCCTTTGTTTGTTTCACTTAAACGACGCTGTCTCATATGAGCAGCACGTTAAGTAGGGGTACCCATATTCAGAAAACTTTTTAAATATTATTATTAATATTAAATATTATTATCACTAAAAATTTAAAAATAAACAACAATTTTAACAAAAAGAAAACCAACTTCAAAATAACTAAAATGCCCTAAAAAGTAAAAAATAATTGGGTTTTCTTGTAAAAGTAGTAAGAAATGTTGTTATTTTTGGAGTCGGTGTCAGCTAAGGTATGTTGATCGATGTTCCATATTGAATGGATTAATAGATAGCCATTCTGTTGTAAGAGAAAATCCGTTGAGTAAACGACTAAAATTGAAACTTTAAATGCGTTTTTCTCAAAACTACGTTTTGCGAAACTGTGAATTTGTGTTTGTCAGTTTTACTGAACCGTAAGTAATGGTCTTAAACAATGCAGAATTAATAAATTTCTGCCGTATCGGGGGCAGCCAAGCTATAAACCTACCTTAGCTGACACTGACTCCAAAAATAACAATATTTCTTACTACTTGTACAAGAAAACCCAATTATTTTTTACTTTTTAGGCCATTTTAGTTATTTTGAAGTTTGTTTTCTTTTTGTTAAAATTGTTGTTTATTATTCTAATAATGGAACATTTTCCTGCAAAGCTTAGCCTGATTTCGTTTCAAGTATTTATTTTCCAAATGTCAAAGTTGTAAAATATACTTTTGTTGTTCTAAAATACGACAATAATATTCCCATGTACTTAATGGCGTCTGAGGGCTATATGCATTTGCAGAAAACCATTAAGCATTGTTATAAGGAATCTGTGATTTCTAATTAATATGAAAGAATTTCTTTTAGTTTGATGTTTATAAATGTTTATGTAAAGTGCACTATGTAACAAGTTCTTATATCTAAATATATAACAGGAGTCAGCTTATATCCAATTTCATGTTTGTCACAATCCGTTTTTTCTTTGTGGCTAGATTTCATTTATCCCTTGAGACCCCATTTGTTATCGTTGCCATTGCGACGCTTCTTGATGACCTTCTTGCCTGGTTTCCTGACAATCTTGAACTTGCGCTTTATCCTTTTCTTGCCACCGCATGATCCTGATCCCGTTCCTGGTGCCGCTGTTGTCGTTGTTGTGTCAGTTCCTGCTGCAGTTGTTGTGGTGTCGGTTCCTGCAGCCACTGTAGTGGTTTCTGCTGCTGCTGTAGTTGTCGTCACGCAGTCTGGAGAAGCAGCGTTTTCTTCTAAAGCACAATCGGTACAGCCGGCAGGTGTGTCAGGAGCTGTGCACGCCTGTCCATTGCTGCTCGGCAAGTAGGAAAGGCAAATGGCCAAGAGGGCACAGGTTAATGTAATGCTTTTGATGTTCATTTTGTTTTAATAGAAGTGAATGATACCTTTTCTTCCGGATCCATTTGCTTTTATAACAGTTCTTAGGTATTTGATGAGTTTACTCAGCTGCTTTCAAATTGGCACAAAAACTAGAACGTTGTCGTATGGAAATTGTTTACCATCTTATGACTAAATCGGTTAATTGGGGTATGAGTTCATGTGACAAGATGCGAAAAGTATTATAAAGTATGTTTTTTTTTTATTATTTTACACGAAGTATATTAAATACCTTAAGCCATGCTAATTTTTCTGACAATATTGCAATTTAATCTAATTCTTAGTCAGAAAAGTGAAAGATTCAACTGAATAAATATCCGAACTACTTTTCTAAAAAAAAAAAAAAAAACAGTTTTTATTTACTGATAAGCAAACAATCAGAATTTGGAGAAATTCTGTTCCACTTTCTTAGTAGTCACTTCGTCAAACATTAAACAGCTCTTTGCGATTCAGCTGAGTAAATGCCAAAAACACCCAAGAACTTCTATAAAAGCCAACAGATCTGAAGGAAAAGATATCATTCACTTATATTAAAACAAAATGAACATTAAAAGTATTGCATTAACTTGTGCCCTCTTGGCCATTTGCGTTTCCTACCTGCCGAGCAGCAATGGACAGGCGTGCACAGCTCCTGACACACCTGCCGGCTGTACCGATTGTGCTTTAGAAGAAAACGCTGCTTCTCCAGACTGCGTGACGACAACCACAGCAGCAGCAGAAACCACTACAGTGGCTGCAGGAACCGACACCACAACAACTGCAGCAGGAACTGACACAACAACGACAACAGCGGCACCGGGAACGGGATCAGAATGCGGTGGCAAGAAAAGGATAAAGCGCAAGTTCAAGATTGTCAGGAAACCAGGCAAGAAGATCATCAAGAGGCGTCGCAATGACAACGATAACAAATGGGATCTCAAAGGTTAAATAAAATAAAGCCACAAACAAGAATCCGATCGGGACAAACATGGAAATTAATATTAACTAGATTTAAGAATTCGTTAATTTGTGCACTTTAATTATAAGATAAATTAAAAATATGATAACCTTTTAATCGTCATATATATATTATATTTAGTAAGAACCAACAATCAAAAAACGTTTGGCAACTTTTTAGAAACTGCAGCAAATAATGGCAAGGAAAAGTGCTTTCAATTTGTTTTTGTTTTGAGGTAGGACCTAACTGGAATGCCACACTGTCGCCGTCCACTGATTTAGATAGTCAACGTGCGTGCGTGCCAATTGCAACAAGCAGCAGTTGAAGTTAGTTTTAAAGCTAACTATAATAAACTGCAAAAAGCAAACAACTGCATTAGAAAACATCAACAAGAGACAGTTGCAATTGAAGAACATGAGTATGGGCGAAAGAAAGAAAGAAAATGTCGCAATCATATCGGCGACGACACCATATAAAATTAAACCCATCGCAAAATGCCACAAAAGTGTTGCGAATGCAAAACGCCAACAAACAAAAGAGAGCACGTACCATGACGGTCTAACGAAACATAAACATTAAAAAAACTAAAACCAAAGGCAAATGCAGTCGGGACAAACAACAAAAAAAAGGTGTCCACATTCACGCAACAGTGTGAATTTGCTAAACAAAACAGAACGTTTACATGCAGACACACAGACTAAGCTACACTTTATAAAAAAGGCTTTATATTAAGAAAAAAAATTAAAAACTTTAAAGTAAATAAAAATTAGGTAGACGCTGCCCCTAACAAAGAATTTCACGTTGTCTAGAATTTATTTTTGTATGCATGTTAAAAATAAAAATAAAAAACCTTTATGGAATGTCAAATCTTGTAGCAGTTTAGCGCTGAATAGTTCAAGCCGCCTGGATGCAAACTTTGGAGAGAGCATGCTGTGTTTCTAGCAGTACATTACTGTAGTAACGGCTAGGATGCTAATGTCTTTTAGATAATCGCTGGCATGCGGTGCCCTCTAGCAGCCAGCTGGCATATTAAACAAAATGGCGACGACGCACAAACATACATGCATACTAACACAAATGAGCATTGAGCACAGCAGCTTAGTCGAGTCGTATCGAATGCCTAAAGCAATGCCAACATTTTCATGCCATTTGATTTTACTTTGCTTCGTTATCTCGCTCTAGTCTTTAGTCGGTGCCACGTGCAACACATGTGCTTGGCGGGTGGCTGGTGGGGGTTGCCAGGGGTAAGCATGCGTCGTCCCAGCTATTAGGCTTATCGCTTTCATAATTTACTAAAAATAATAAGCAACCGGGATTTGTGTGCATGTATTTTTCTATGGTTCTCGTTGTGTCGCCCTGTCAATGGCAACTAACGCCACAGATTATGCGACAAGATATGGCCAAATTGACCAGGTCGAAGGTGAAAATGAGGTCAAGCCGGTCAAGCTAGGGTACAGTAACAGAATCAGGACCAATTGAAACTAACATGAATATGGAATAATCTGTGATATCACAATTTGTTTCTAGCTTACATTTTTTAAGAAAAATGTATTAAACAATAAAACTTTCTTTAATAAAATTTTTTAATTTTTCAGGAAAATTAAGAAAAGAAGTGAAACAATTAAAAGTTAAATGAATGCCAGAAAAAAAACCTTTGGCAACAAAATTCCTTAAACTCTAAAACTATTAACTAAAGGCCGCATGGAGATTGTGTCCATGCCATTAGGTCAAGTATTCAAATTTCAAATCCTAATTGATTGGACCCAAAAGTGTCTGCTCTCTTGAAAAGTCAATGTTATTATGCTCTTTGTTAACTGATTTTTTTAAGGCAACAAAATTGCAGAAAAAAGGTCAAGTGGGATTAATTAGCTTTGTTGGCTTCCCATTGCCCTTTGTTGAAATCGCCGCATTTATTGTTGCCAACAAAAAAAGTTGAAAATTAAATAAGTTTTGTATACCCTGCAGCAAGATATTCAACGTTATTCAAATTTAATTCAGCGAATTCAGAGCCGTCTTCATTCTTGCTTAAGTTGTTTAAAAAAGTCAACAGATGTTCCATAAATCTGTTAATACGAAATCTTAAAACTTTAAAAAAAAGCTCTTCAGATCTTTGGTAAGGATTAAATGAAAACAAATATGGATGAACAGAAAGTTAGATAAATAATAATTTTACCTATAAATTGTGATTAAACGCATAAACAGAGATGTAAACACAATTATAGAACAATGCTGTTCATACGAATGCACAGCACACATTTTATTTACTAAATATTTTACAATAATCAAGTGCAGCAATCAGAGCACTCTCAGGGCTCAAGAGGGAGAATTGCCTGGAAATATAGTATATAGTATATACAATCGGGGGGTCTATAAAATATGCATGACAGAGCATACAGGTAAAATCTCCGACAAAAGCTGACATTTAATATGTATTGTACGCGTATGTAGGTGGATCTTTAGTACACTTTTTCGAGTGTTGTGAAACACCAAATAAACACACGTAGCGAAACAAACACACACGCACACACATGCACACACGAGAATCACACCTACCTACGCATACAAAGCAGCCTGATCAAATATTTATAAAGATAAAAATACAGGCGAAAGTCGCATAAAATTACTTAAGTGTGAATTTGAGCTGAAATGAAAATGCAATGTGCTCTGTGCTTCGTTCTCCACACTCCGTGTTCTGTGTTGTGTGAGACCATTTAACAGGTAACTGCTAATTTTGCAATGGCCAAGCGCACCAGAGAGAGAAAGACAGCTGTGATTTATTGTAAGCCTGTACTGTGTGCTCTTTGGGGGCCTTAACTGGACTGCTGTGGAACACAATCAAAATTGCTGAAATGAGTTATGGCCAAGGCGATCGGCCGTGCAGTGCCTTTTGCGTACTTGGCCAGGCTGAAAAGGAGCTTAAGCCGCAGCTCCGCTTTGCCGGCTTCAGCTGGCAACTTAATGTCAACCATATATGTATACGACGAGGTATTATGCAAATATTTTTATGCATGTGTGTTTGTGTGTGTTGGATTTTTTTGCAATCTCTTTTCGCACTTTTGTGCGTATGATTTGTGCTTTTTTGAGATTTTTTCACCAGTTTATTTTCATACATTTTTTTAGTTCTTCTTCTTTGCAACGCTTGACAGTCATGAAGTGGACTTAATGCCAATAAGTCCGGATTTTTGTTGTTGTTGTTGTTGCCGCCGCACAGCTCTTTATGAATGCTGGTTTTGCACACGTTTTTGAGTATTTTCGGCATTTAATTTGTATTTTTATGAGGATCTTTAGGCAATTACTTCAGTTCAGTGATTATTAAATAGCATTCCGATGCATTAAGTACTTATTGTCAGCTTGGCTTATGCTCAAAATGAACTAAAAGCCGCATACTATAGCCGATTTGAAATACATTTGATTTCCTCTTGACCACTCGGCAATTCTATTGCCAAACAATACCAACAACAACAATAAACTCTTGACCACATTTGCATAACCACACAAAAACCATATCATGCTCTATTTACATAACCAAACTGTGCTTTGCACTTCATTCGACCAACTTTTTTGCCAACCAACAGCATCAAGTATACGTCATGTATTCCAGCTAAAAGATTGCAAAAAAAAACCATACTACTATAGAAAAGCACATAATGCAAAATAAAAGTAACATAACATAAAATAAAATAGCCACAGCAAAATTGCAATAGAAATACGAAAAATGTTGCTAACGGCCATTAAGTGGAAATAGTTGACTGAAGAGAGTGTGGGCGAAGTGTATTGGGGGGCAGGGCGTGTGAGCATACTGAGTACAGTTTTAAAACTTGTTCAAACATTTTGTGAGTGTGGGGGGTGAAGCTGCCCGAAATTCAAGTTGAGGGCTTGTATTGAAGAGCAATTACAAGACAAAGCTGGCCAAACAAAAGTTGCACTTGCCAAACTTTGCCCAAAGAGATAGAAAATGTGTGCAAAGAAATTAGTATAAATGGGCGAAACTATGCTGAAGCATCTGCCAACATAATTCACTACAATTTACACCACAGACACCATACACACACATCTTTTATGGTCAGTAACCAGTAAATCCACAACTGACGAATTAAAAAAAAAAAAAATGCTATAACTACACAAAGGGGAATTCAGTTAGAAAATATGTCTCAAATGGGTATTAAAAATATTCATAAATTTTTAATATACATATACATATTTTTTTACTGCCAACCACAACTATTTACCAATATGATAGATTGATATTAGCTATAACAGAAAAATCCAATCAACTTGCAAAAATGTGCAAAGTTTTTGAGTTTAGTGACCGGCATTAAATCAACTTCTCAACAGCTTAAAACGTTATTAAAACTCGGAAATTCACAAATTTTTTACAAAAATATGCTGCCTACTCGTATCTAACCATTCATTACTATCATCACGATGTCATCTCTAGCTTTATGCTAAGCCTTTTAAAAAATTCAAAAATGTAGCATAACGAATTAAAGTGAGTTTGGGTGTGCGTGTGTGCTCGTGCGTGTGTTGTGGTATGAGCCAAGTATCTAAAATGTTTCACCAACAACTTTTTGTCATGTTGTTTGACGTGGCCAAGATTTCTGTTCCAGCCGGAGGCAAAATAAACTTGAAAGAGAAAAAATAAAACCAGCAGCGGCAGCAGCAAAAATTGGATGATGCTTCATGCAAAGTAGATGCGCCAGCCAGCATTCTCATTTTAGTAAAATTCATGCAGATTTCGTTCGCTGTAATGAAATTACCCATACGCCATGTGTGTGACAAATTAAATTTCTAAGCACAAACAGCAGATGCAAAAATAAAAATTAACTTTCGACAATTTTTATTAGTCGGTTGCGGTTGCTTTGGCCCAATGCTGCTGCATGGAAGTTAATGTGTTTCTACCTCCCAATCCTGTTTTCCCCCTGTCTCGCCCTGTCTCTGGTATTCTGCGACGCATGGCACGCATGTCCTTAGGGCTATTTGCTATGCCTTGTGCATTAATTTCATGCTTTAATGCCCCTACACACATCTAAAGACACAAACACAAACAAACATAATCACACACAAAAGATATTCAAGCATGTTGACGTCACAACTAGAGCATGAGATAGAGACAGACACAGCCAGAGAGAAAGAGAGAGAGAGAGATGGTAAAAGTGCTGGCGTCAAAACGATTTGTCGTCTAATTGCGGCAGATTTTCACCACTTTCCTCGACGTTAGCTTACCAAACTCCAACACAAACGAGCATAAATAAATGTACTTCTATATGAGTGCACTAATAGAATTTGAATATTTTATATGAAATTGCGCTTGATTACGCCTAAACAGTTCCCGCTTAGTTAAAGGCCCCATTTGTGCGCTACTCAGATTCACCACAAACAAAACTAATTATAATTTATTGCATTTGCTTTAATTCAACTATGTCAAAGCAAAGGAAACAGCCATTTGAATGGTACACTAAACGCCAGACATTAAACAAAAAATATGTAGGTAACGACCTCTGTCGGCACTTCAACTCATCAAAATAAAGCCAAACTCATAACCGAGCTTAACTGGGACAAACATGCCATAAAGAAAAATACTAGCAAACGCAAAAAAGTGGAAAAAAAAATACAACCAAGGCAGACAAAGGCATTAAGAAAATCCTAGCGCTAAGCTGATGAAAATCAAATTGTGCTCCAACAGCTGCCCGTTACCAAAATATAAATAAATACGTAAAAAGCATATCAAAATAAAATAAAATAAAAATAAACTTTGACACAAAACTGCACTCTGGACAAAATACAATGAAAATGAGGTCGAAAGTATGTTAAATAAAAATAATAATGCGAAATTTAACTCGAGTCAAAACTGAATACTAATAGCTACGATATTGGAAATTCAAATTTAAATATCGAATTTTAAGTTTAGAAACTGCTTTTGCACTTATAGCGGCTTTGCGCAGCACAATCTACATTTCCCGATGCTAAATCGCAAAATTGTATGGCAAATTATAAATTTTTAAGTACTTTTAAGCTTCGTATTCTCAATGTGCATTGCAGCTAGAGCTTAGCCACATATGTGAGTATTACTGCGACGCGTTTGCTGTTGTTGTTGGTCAGTAAGTTGATTTTATATGCAGCCGCTATGAATTTTATTATAGCATAAAAAAAACGCGCTTGAAATACAAAGAATGTAAAAAAAAGAACACAAATACTGAAACATGCCGTTAAAAAAATGCCAAAGCTGGGGCCAGGGCTAGAGAATGTCCAGGGCGCTCGTTATCAGGCACTTTGTCTTTGGTGGCATTGGGGTTTTTTTCTAAACTGCATTTTAACGACTCCCTGGACGCGGCTAACAAAAGTAAATTTTAACACGCTTACACACACACACACGCTAACTGAGCCTTGTTTGTGTGGTATGCATGTGTCGGCCAAATGCATGAAAACATTTTTAACGACACTCCTCGGATGAAGAGCAACTGACCCAAGCCGTTTAAGCGCGTAATGAAAATTGATTTCATAAAATTAAATTTTCCTTCAACTTGACCAATTTTCTGCAAGCAAAAATACAAAAAGGGATCTCAAATAAACACACTTTATGCAAACGTGTTCATTTGCATTGAGTTTTCCTCATTTTGGCAAATGAGAAGGGACTAAGGACTTAACTTGATACGCCTCTATGAGCATTGAGTTGTTGCCATGCATTAATCATTTCAGTTTGTTTTCATGTTTGTAGCATACTTTTGTGCGCTGAGCATAACAAATATTTGGGTACGTTTTTAAATGACACAAATGTCTTTTATGTTGTCGACTTTGCTATTGGGGCAACAACAAAAAGCAAAAAAAAATAAAGGAAAAATCTCTCGACTGTCACAAATTGGCATATTGCCGAACCCAAAGTCCTCAACTGATGCCTAATGAATTGAGCAAAAAAGGTTGTCAATGCTCATAAATATTGTGCCCCAAAACGGATAAAAACAAAAATCTTAATATATGAAATTATCAATAAATTGATATGGAATTATCGAAAAACAAAACTGAAATTGCGTCGCAATTTATTTCACAGACATAACAATTTAACGATTATAAAGCGTAAAGCGTGTGAACATAAATTTCAGCTTAATCGCACAATAATTAATTTAGGCACACAATTTTCATTTAACATTTAATAAGTGCGTAAAAATACCATCGTCTTTTTATGCCTGCCTTTTTTATAGTTTGTCATTTTCAAATGCGTTTAAAGGATTAATAATCTGACAAAACTAAATAAAATGTGTAAGTAATTCAAAGAGACATAAAAAGGCATATCACACACTTATATGATATAAATTATAAGAAAAAAAAACCTTGTTAATCCAATGTGCTTGTTGTTTATAAAAGTTTTAATATTAAAAAAAAAATTATGCAAATAAACTGATCAATTAATATGAAAGAAATATGATGGCAATGTGTTATTTCTTTACAACAGCAATAAAATTAATGACATGATTAAATTTAAATATTTTTATTAGAGTGTGAAAGCTAACATACTGAGCAAAACGTATTGTAACACAATGGGATTAAGTATTTAAAATATTACAAAATAATTGCCATTATTTTCAATTATATTCGAAAACTATTGAAAAAAAATTTACCAAAATACAAAAGCCCACAATTAACCAAATGCTGTTTAGCAAAATTAGTTTTGAGCAAAATGCTGCTCTGAACTTTATGCAAATTGCCAATAGCTATGTTATGTAAATGATTTCCTATCACAATCTTCAAAAAAATATATGAATATATATATATGAAATTAATTTAAAAACTTTTGCGGCGCAGCATAGAAAAAAACGAAAAGTAAATGAAACTTTCATCAAGAACTCAATGCAAATGCCAGGCCCAAAAATTGTGAAAATATTTTAACAGCGCTGCGGGTTTTACTTAATTTTTTTGCTGCTGTTGTAGTTGTATTTGTATTTGGGTGCTGTCAGTGGAGGATCAGTGGCAGGACAAGGGCCCATCAAGCGTATAATTCAATTACGACGAAAAGCACCGGAAAACAGCAACAGCCAACAGCTGGAAAAGCGCGAAATCAAAAAATTGCAATGCCAGGCCGCAAAAAGAAAAACAAAACTTTTGCAAATGCAAACACAATAACGAAAAAAAAACAACTACAATAACAACACAACAACAATAAGAGCAACAAACAAAAAGTGTACAAAATGCGCAATATAAGTCGCTTTGCCACTTGAGCATATCATTGCTTTTGGCCCGTGAAGCCCGTCTATGAGCCTAAAGAGCCACACAATAAAAAGCGGCTACACCAACAAAGAAATCCCAAAGATAAACGCCAGCCACAAGCATCCAAAAAAAGAACAAAAACAAAATCATAACAATTGAAGGAGCGCTGAAGATGCAAAAAAAAGGACGTCGTCCATCGGACTTACGTGTGCCTGGCATATTTCCTATGTAAATAATTTAAAGCGGAAATGACGTAGATTATGTGCCGGCAGACGGAAGTTACTTGGGCCCCAGCACAAGGCGCTGACCGAAGCAAACGAGACAAGAGAAACAAAAAATATACGAAATAACGAATACAAATAATTTGCAAACAATAGCCATTCTACTATGTGCCCGCCCATTTAACTCCACCCACAACTAGCCAACAGGAAGCGGCAACATTTTGCCGTTATTTGCATTTTGCTAGCCAACATGGTTTTTTGTACATTTCTTTTTTTTTGATAACCAAAATAAATTCAAATTACAGCAAAACCATGACCAACGATGGTTCGACATTTTTCTTTTATATGTAGATTGCTTAATTTACCGTTAGCAACAACTACAACTAACGATTGGGACAGCAAAATGATTTAGTACGCAGATATAGTATGCAAAATAGAGCATGTAGTTAGTTAGCTTTTACATAATGATGCCAAAAATCATATTTGCTTACATCACATTTAATAACTGTTAAATTTCCAAATGGATTTTCCATTTTCAGCACATTATGTAAGCAGCAGCAGCAGCAGCAGCCGGAGCGTCTATCTATTCCATTGCAGAGCACATAAATTATATGCGACTGAATGGTCACAGCTGTTTAGCCTGCAAATGCATACATACGCACACATACTTATATACATATGTATGTAGGTTTGTGTATCTTTGGTAATTGCGACAAAATTCAGACACTAAGTTTATTTATTTACCACCTAAGAGCATCATGCTATGAAAAGCAATATAAGAGCATTGCTGCACATGCTGCCCGGACAGCCAGTTACACACACACACATCTCAAACAGTTGTCTATAAATTGAGTGCTGCAGCAGTCATAAAACAGCTTACAAGCCAACTAACCACAAAAAGGCCAAAGCATGCGACTATACGATGCCCTGATCGAATATTTTGCAAGTGGCCGACATCTTCAAGGAATATCATCATCTTTTATTATCATCTATCCATCTCTATCTCTAATCATCTTTATATAACTTCTCACAACTTCAAAAATTGTAATCCATGGTATACTTAACTACTACTCTACTGATCTAACTAACTTAATGTTGAGTTAAAAATATAAGCAATTTTTTTTTAATGCCGTGAAACCTTCTTTTAAATTAAGTAATATACCCCTTAACTCATTGCAAAGCAAAGTAGAAAATCAAGTGACCTTGAGTCATATACGTTTTAAGCTGTACGGCGACAGCCTATGAAAATCATATAAATACACGTACAATAACAAAAATTTCAGCAAAAATACAACCAGAAAAAACGAAACAACAACGAAAACAATAAATACTGGTAAAGCGTCGCATTTGAGTTTCGTGACCAAATGAGGCCTAACGGGCTATAAAAATTACGAGCTAAATGGCGACGACAACTGCAGAGTGGCTGACTGAATGACTGACTGACTGACAGATGGACAGACGGACAGACTGGCAGACTGACTGGCTGGCTGTCCAGCGAATTCAATTTCCCGGCCGAAGAGGCCGACAGAGAAATTGATGTCAAAGGCGTAGCTGGCAAAATTCATTGACACATAAATTACTCGCACTGAAAATTGCTTTAATGAACGGCCTGGCCAGTCGGACGGTCGGTTGGTCCAAAGTGCCACAAAGCAAAAGACTTCTCAACTTGACTTCCTGTATGCGGCTCCCTTTAGAAACGGATATAATATATATTACTTTCTTCTTTTTTTTGTTGTCTTTGACTGTGGAGAGTTAAAGAGCAGCAGCAGAAGCCGCACTTCAAAAACACAACGGCACAGTCCACACAGTCATTTCAAAAGGATATCCGAAAAGTAAAGGAAACAATTTACTTAATAAACCTGCGCTCTGCTTTTAACATGGTTCAAAATACCTTTGAAAATTATAAACAGCAGCTGGCAAACGGTAGCAGCAGACCAGCAAAATGTTGCGAAAAAAACCTCCATAAATTATAAATATTACGCAAAAAGGCAACGCCAAAACGACCAAATGGCCATTGAGAGTCTTGGCCCAAACGCAACTTACAACTAAACGACCTGACGCAAAATGGGCTTATATGTACATTTACACATACCAGCATACATATGTACACATATGTATGTGTGTGTTTGTTGCCTTTAGTGAATTGCCTAAAAGGATTTCGATAGAATAGTGCGGCGGCCACAATACATTATAATTTGGGTAGATGGGTTGCGTAGTTTTTATTTGGGTTTGTCTGCTCGTCGTATGTGTTTGTTTCTTGGGTTAGATGGGGTTCAATGTGAATCACCTTAAGGGCATTGGGACACAATGCTAAAAATAACATTGAAACATTGTTAAGCTGCAAATATGGGTAAAAGGATAAACAAAAAAATAAGAATAATTTTATTACAAATACTTGTATATCAATAAAGGCAATAAGGAATGTAAATACCGTTAGTTAATCATATTTATATATTTATTCATTTATATTTTATGTTTGTTATAAAGAAATAAAGGTGCTATTTATAAATTATGTAGTTCTTGGAATACATTTACAAATTATATGTTATTTATACAAATAATAAGTTTTCAATAAAATGATATTATGTACTTATTGATCTATGAATTTTTAATTAAAAAAATTCAACAAACATTTTACATTAAACGGTTTAAAGGTAGTTTTAAAAGGCTTACAAAAATTCAATAAAAAATATCAAAAACAAAATGTCAACGCATTGCAAGTGCGGGTGAAAGCTTGAAGTAAGTCCATAAATCGGGCTTATCTGACGCAGCTAATTGAATTATCACCCAACGGCAATAAAACTAGATAGTATGAGTGCCAGAGAATCCTGGAATATGGACTCTTAAAAAGGAAAGCAAAGGACGTATTAAATTGTTTACCTTTCCGTATGTGGTTGGGTCCGAGACCAGCAACAAATAAATAAAATTAACTTTTATTACACTCACACACACACACACTGATACTGCACGCACATGTGTATATGTGTTTGTGACAAAGTGCGTATGTGCGTGTATGTGTGCATTTGTGTGCTTTTTTTGTTTTTATGCAAAGTTCTTTTGCACAAAACATTAAACTTGAATGCTGGATGCGGATGGAAAAAAAGCATAGCATACTTCTGTGCGCCGACATAAAAATCATTTAAATGTTTGTTTGCGCCCGAGCTCAATGCATGAATGTGTTTGTATGAATATTAATAATCAACATAAACATAAACACACTCGTAAATATAATACATGTGCCCCATAATGCTTCTAAATGCGTGCCCCCTGACAATATATAGAGAGGGAGTCCTGTGGGGCAAGCAGCCTGGCCGCACAAAAACAAACATCAACGAGGGAACATTCACTGCATTCTCCCCCTCCCCTCTTCACCTTTTTCTCTCTTTTTGTGTAAGTGTGTGCGTTGTGGCCAAGCTGCGCTTAATATTAAATTATGACTCACTTTTCGCTTTTATGGCACAACATTTACAATTGAAAAGATTTTCGTTCCCACTCAGCGTCAGGCTCTGGCATTTAGTGGGCAAAAGTTCATTACGCCCTTCAAGGACATCGACGGACGGCTTATGCAAAAACTTGCCAACGCCATAAACTAAATTAATAGCCAGCGTCGCTGTCGAAAATTTGACGCTGCTATTACCCCAAAAAACGAGTTGTGTTTTTATTTCGCTGCTAAATTAATAGCTTCTGCCTTCGCCAACAAACCAGGCCTTTTTGAATAAACAAAATTCTTTGGCTAGCTCTGTTGATAAGGCCGTGAAGCCTAGCTAGGAACGAGAATTATCTCAACTTTGCCAGAGACTTTAAGCTGTTCCCTTGGTTAATGACACGGATATGAAATGCTTTTCAAAGTGTTGGGGAGTTAAATTGAGTGTGAGATCTTGATAGACCTCCATTGAATGCCACAATAGAGCAAAGACAAGAATGAATATTGCTTTCGTCTTAATTATTTAAATAAATATTTGAATAAGTTTCATTCTTTACATTTCAATCGAAAGTTTTGAGCGTTAATATTTAGTAGAACTCAGTCATAATGAAAAATTCGATTTATTAAATAAATTAAATTTATTTTTCATTAAAAAACTTTTTTTTGAAGAAAACGTGTTTGCTTCATTTTCAGTATTGGGAATAATTATGAGGAAACGAAGTTAAATCATTCAACTGCTTAATGGAAAGTGGGCTTCTCAGACTTTTATTGGCAGACACTTAAGTTATCTGTATTTGGCAATTTCATGGAATGTCGTAAAGCTCAATGGCAAGATATAAACGTAAAAGCTACAACTTTATGGTCATGTTGTTGAGAGTAGGGATTTCTTGCGACTTTAAAAGATATGTAATCATTATTGTGGAAGCCACAACATCAAAAACTTCCAAAGCTCATTATGCGGATCAAAACAATGCACACTAAAACCAAAATCTATTTAAAAAAGAAAACCTTCGAGCCATTTTCAACGCAACAGAAGCAAAATTCTGAGCATAATTTAAAGCTTAACACTCCTCGCTTCAGCTACAGCTAAAGGCCAAGATGCTAAGTGAACCACACAAAGCACTTAGGCCAAGCTGTCAAACATTTTAGCCGCCTTGCTGCGATTAGACGCAGCCGCAATTGTTATAACGTTTATTGTTTTGCCATATTTTGTGCACAGATACCAACACGCAAACACACACACACATAAAAAACGTTGCTAATGCGCCAGGAATAAGAAAAAAGCAAAGCAAAGCGAAAAGAAACTGTTTTTTGTGGGGAATGGTGCCCTCAAATTGAGATGCTGACAATGTGTGCACTGATATTTTATTTTTTTAGAGCTGCACCCTCAACACGAAAATAGAGCCGGAAACAAAAATAATAACAACATGCTACATGAGGGCGTCTCAGAGGAGCAGGAAAGTGGCAGAATATTGGTATTGGAAGTAAATGCGTTCTAAGCTACGTCTATACATCAGCTACAGAGAGAAAGAGAGAGAGCCAAGACGACTACATGCTAGACATACCAAATAACTTCACTTATTTATGCTCCGAAAGTAAACCGTGTTAGAATTAGGAATTGGTGGAATGAGGTTTGGTTTAGTTTTGTAGCGGAAGCAGCATCAGCTTTTGTGTCAAATGGCGTAAACGCAAAGCAATCAGCGATGAGGCATCAATAATTCGCAACGCGTTTTTCGACTTTCTCTACATCCGGTGTCTAGTCGTATCTCAGACCCCATCCAACTGGTCATATTAAAACTAAAATTGCTTTCAAGTTTGCGGCATTTGTTGTGGCTTCGCCTTTGACTTGACTTTTGTTTGTGGTTGGCGCCCGGCTCAGGCTCGCTTTGCCTGATTTATGGCGCCACTTGCAGCTGACAAGCGCCACAAAGTATGCCACTTTTTTTTCACTCTCTCCTTTTCTGTTTTCTGAGTATTTCAGCCTCAATGTTTGCGCTTATGCTAAACGCGGCCTATTAAAGCCACTGACGAGACGTCGTTTTGCCTTTTTTTTCGCTTTTGTCTCATTTTCATTTGGCTCGCTTCAGCTTTTAATATACATATATATACAATTTGATGCTTTCGCGGTCACGTTTTTATCTTTTACAAAGCAGCCCAGGGAACAACAACGGCCCGAACAAATTGGCGTTTGCTTTAATTTGTTTTTGGCTAAAGTGTTTTTCTGTCTTTTCAGTTTTGTTTTATGTGCCAGAGTATTTTATGAGTATTGAAAGAATAGGTATACCCTAGAAAAATATTTAAAAACCTCTTTGAAAAACAAGTATCAACATCCTTTACCATGAGATTAGCTATCTTCCACCCTCTTCCCTTTTATTATTTGTGTTTTGTTTTGTATTGTTGGTCACTTAGTGATCGCTTGGCGCTCTTAGCCTAGTCTTCGCAAGATTGGACTACTCCACTTCTATTTCTTTTCATATGTTGTTATTTATTGCCAATGTTTTTTTAGGAGATCTCCACGCTAAATTGATTTACTGCTACAATTCAGAAAAGATTGCGCAATTTTTATGTGAATTTAAAAGGCAACAAAGCCACGTGTATGAAAGAAAATAATTCACTAAAACCTGATGGCACAGCACAAAGTCAAGTTGTCCGCACACCAAATAGATAAAGCGTACGAAAAAATGGTGGGAGACAGAGAGAGAGAAAAAGAAAGCATAGCATAGCATAAAGTGCTTTGGCTTGTTAACATGTGAATCCACAAAGAATGCAGCGCACACAGCAGGCCGACTTCCGGTTCAGCCAACAAACAAACACACAGAACTCAAAACGAAGGCAAAAAAACAGGAAAAATATGAATACCAAACTCAAAAATCTGGTATGTAGCGCATTCTAACACGTCTTTGTTGGGCCCTTGATTGGACTGTGTGGCACTTCTAATTGAAATTGAAATTGTTGTGACTCCAAATTTTGAGCGCGGCCTCAAAAGTCTCTAAAAACAACTTGCAACAACTGGTTGCAGGCTTTAAAGTTTTTTTTACTTCTAACGCTGTCATAACCAGTCTAGTCCAACTAACAACTCTTCCATTCCCGACCCAACCATATTCGTAAATAGTTTGCACAACTTTTTGAGGCCAAAATGAAAGAAATAAAGAAGAAAACTTTTCCATCTGTTGGACAGAACGGCAAAATTTTAAAATCACATTAAGTGCGTAATTGAAAGTTGCTGTAAAATGCTTGCCATGCGGCACTAGTCTAAATAAACAACTTGCAACACCTTCAGACAGTTGCCAAAACCACGCTAAGCTAACAAACTTTTAAAACCAAAATTAAAATTCTTACAACTTTTGTGCCGACAGATTAGCTTAATCATTACTTTAAGAATTCTTTTTGTATTTAAATATTTATTTGTGTAATCAATATTAATTTAAACCCTAATAGTTGATTATTAATGTTAATATTAGCCATGTGCATGCTGCATAGTTTTCTAAACGTTCTCGCTTTACTTTAATTTAATATGTATATTTGTTGTTCCAAATGCGTAAATATGTTGAAGAGTACAGCAACTATTGACCAATCAAGCAAATTAAATTAAATAAACATACATATTTGGTTTGGTTTTGGCCCGAAGCAGGTTTAACCTTTGCCGTGATGAACTCACAGCAAGTACTTAATTCGATAACTAAAACATTCTGTGTGCAATTTCAATGGAAAGTCAAAATAATAACAAAATAACTAATTCAGTGAAAGTACATCATAAAACAAGTATAAACAAATGATAAACAATTTAAATTTAGACTTCTGATTTAACACTGCTAAATAAAAACAAATAAACTAGTACAATAAACAAGATTTGACACAGTTTTAATAAAAAGCTTAAACATTTATATAAACAGCTTAAACAGAACAACAAATAAATATATGTATGTATGTCAATATATAAATTGCACAAAAAACCATAATATATATATGTATATGTACGTCAAAGAGTATAGCTTTTTATGCTTTAAAAAATTCCAATAGCTAGCAAACAAAATTATTTGCGGATGTTAAACAAATACGAAAACAAATATGAGACAGCAAGCTGCTTTTGTTTTGATAAAACCGCTTCATTTCCATCTGTGTGTGTGTTTGGTATCTTTGTGTGTGTTTATTTGTTTCTGTGGCATTTTCTAAAGCACACACACATACTGGCAAGCTTGCAGCCTAAAGATGTCAAGGCTCAGATGCAAGAAAAATGTTATATTAAATTTATAAAATTTTGAGTCAAAATAATTGAACAAAAGCACAAATACAAACAACATTCACATTGCGTGGCAACTGATAAATTTGGTTCAAACAACAGTTTTTTTTAATTTTGACCCAAAAAGCAAAATAAATTTCAATTGTTTGTAAACTAAACAAATTTGTTTGCCATGTTGACGATTTAATTAAAATTTATGAATGTTGCATGCAGCATATAGATTACAAATTTGTATTTTGTTCAACGATTACTTTTCTTATGCCGATCAATGTATCGTATAATATGTTGTAAAGTTTCATTGGGAGGAAGGGGAATGTAAAGCCAACGGCTAACATAAATTGTCAGCTGCAAATCCTTGACAAATCTGCTGCATTGGTTTTCATTTCTGTATTTTTTTTTTCTGTGTTTTTTTCGCCGCGGTGTCCTTTTGGCGTACTTTCGAGATAAATCTTTATTGCCTCATTTTGCTCAAAGCCGATTTCGTTTTCGGTTTTTTTTTTTTTTGCCATTCTGTATGCCTTTGCTCAACTTACTTATTCGCACAGAATTCGTTGGCAAAACTAACTGTTCTGCCACCTCCCTTGTGCCCTTGGTGAGTGTGGCCAAAAAGACAAAGGGGCTCAGATAACGTCGCCATTGCGAAAAGCCCGCATCGCCAAAGCCAAAGCCAAAGCCATAGCCAAAACCAAAACAACTACAGCATCAGCAGCAACAATAATAGCAACAGCAACTTCAGAAATAAAACGGCAAAACTTTTGCAGCAATGAATGACAAATAAAAACGTAAAACATTTCAAACGCACAGACCAGCAACGACAACAAAAACAACAGCGCCAAGAAGAAGAAGAAGATGAACAAAAAATTTGTCCAAGTAGAACTAAATGGAAAGCGAAAAACTTTTCTGCCGGCCATTTTGTAAGTTGTCCATTCACTCGGCTTTAATTTTTAGCTGCGACATCGCCCGATTGGAGTTAATAATTAATTTTGTTGCCTTCTTGCCAACAAAACTAACTTAAAGCTTAACCAAGAATGAGAGCAAATAACCTTCTTGGCCAAAACTGTTGTCAAGTTGTGTCTTAAGTTTTATGGCTGCTGGCAAATGGCTTTTAGAAATGTTTGTTTCCTCTACCATACTTATTATTGTGTACATAAAAATTGCTTATTGATGGGCATGGGGTTCAAGACAGGGTTGCCCAAATGGCTGGCCATGATCCCTGACAAGGGTCAACATTAGCATTTAGCCCATTTTTGCAGTTAATAAAAGCTAAGCGAGTGCGTCCATAGATAAGGCAACAACAAATGATGGACAACTGAAACAATGCATAAAAAGATAAACATTTATTTAAAATAGAAAAAAGAAAATGAAAAAAAAATTTATATTTTTTATACCCAACCCAAAAATGGGTAAAAAGGGATAATGGTTTGGCAAATGTATGAACAGACAAAGAACACCGACCCTATAAAGTATATATATTCTTGATCAGCATCAACAGCCTAGTCGATCTAGCCATGTCTGTCTGTCCGTCTGTCTGTCCGTCTGTCCGTCGTATGAACGCGCCGATCTCAGAGACCATAAGAGCTATAGACTCAAACTGAAACTAAACTCCCTATACCATAAGCAGATCAAGTTTGTTTCGGATTATCGATAACACTCTGGTTTCGATATACACATGTGATCGATAACAAAAAATTCTGAATTCAAAATTGAAAAACAAGGTTTCAAACTATTGATAAAATAATGAACATTAAAAAAATTTCTAAAAACGGTTAAGAAACACCGGAGATATCGCAGTTGAAATTTGGTCATTTTGGTCATATTAGTCACTCGAAAAATAGATACAAATGACTGTACGCGTTACGTATGGGGTTAAGGGTATGTCCTAGTCGGGATTTCTCGACTATAGCCTCTTACTTGTTTATAAATAAGGATAAAATTTTATGTAATATTTCTTACCAATTAAATTTTTAAAAATGTTTTTTATTTATAACATTTTAAATTTATATTATTTAAAACATAAAATTCATCGTTTTACTATTCTTAAATAATCGCCTTGTGAAGCTTAAGTTTAGTTTATAAATCAAAAGGTAAACAAAAGCTTTCAGGTTAGAAAATAAACTTTATATATTTTTTCTTCAATTTTTACATCTAAAACTTGATGATTTGTTGTAGTTGTATAAAAGTTTCAACAGATTTCCTCTAGTTAACTTTTCAATAGTTAACAATAGTTACAAATGGACCCCCAAGCAATTTCCACAGCATTGTAATCATTTGATTGCCTGTTCAAATTTCCCACTGGATTTCCAACACATACCATCATACCATCATACCAGGCAAAGTCAAACTAAGCAAGGCCAGACTATACACACACACACACATATTGCTTAGTTCCCATGCACAGAGAACAATGAACAAAACAAAAAATGTAAGAATAAATAAGCCACAGTGTAAAAAGTTGGTCCACTACTCACATTAAGCATACGCCATGTATGTTGCCAATGTATACGCCTCGTTCCTGCAACAAAACACAATCGCCGCTGCTGCTTCTGTGGCGCACCGCCAGTGAAATTTAAATACAAGCAACTGTAATTATGAAGTACCCGGCTCACTGTGGACACCACGAAAAGTCACACACAGACGCGCACACACAAACACTCACACACATCTACCCGTATGTATATAGATATAGTACCCGAAGCCGTAACTTTGTGTTTGCTTAAACAGCAGCTGGCGCCGCCGCTTTGTTTGCTTTTCATATAAATTGTTTCGCACAATTTTCACAGTTGTTGTTGTTGTTGTTATGTTTTTTTTCTCGTTTTTCTCTTTGTTTTTTGGGTGTGTTTTAAATTTTCATACACATATTTCGTATTGTTCTTTTGCCCGCACGTTTCTCATTTAATTTTGTGTGTTACTTTTGTGGGTGGCTGGAGCAGGGGGAGGGGGCGTATTCATAACTTTTTTGCGTATAACCTAAGCGAGTTTTAATAAGCCACGCGCTCGTTGCCGTATTGCCTGTTTATGCATGTAGGCCATATACCACAGTTTAGTTTAGTTTAGCCAGTTTTCGCTTTGCTGCGGGTCAACTAGAAAGAGACAGAGTAAGAGAGAATGAGAGTGGGAGATAAATATAAGTTACATAGTTTTAGTTGTTTTCTTCTTTTTTTCAATGCATTTTTGGGTATGAGACAATTCCAACAATTTGAACTTTCAGCTTGGCCAGCAAACAAAACTTTGACCACAAATAAACAACAAATGGAAGCCAATGCTCCGTGGCTAAAGTAAATAAATAAAAATAATACGTATTTTACGTGTGTGTGTTTGTGTGTGTACGTATAAAATATATATTGACGCACAAATGCGCATTGTTTATGTGACTTGAAAGTAAACCAGGTTAAGCACCTCAGCTGAAATAAGTAGCAGTAAATATCTTAAAAATCGAAAAGTTAACATACCCTATAGTTAAATAAGAAATCTGTGGCATAAGTGATATAAGCTGTATTCAAAGGTTTGTCTTTAATGTCGTTTACAGGGTATATTATAGCTTAAGTGCAGCTGCTAACTACCAAAAACTAAATAAAATCAGGAAAAATGTGCAAAAAAATATTAAAATTTTATCTTAAAAATGTTATCCATATGTTCGGCAATAATTGCTTTAAAATAATGCTTAATAAAAGCTTAACGAAAATTATAAAGATAAATTTATACCATAGTCTTTATATAAAACATTTAAATCTCTTTTAATATAAAGTTACATCTTGTATACATAACTCTATAACAAATCATAAAAAGGGTATAAATGGTGCCTAAAACTGACTAAATTATCAAAAACAAATATTTAAACTCCAAAAAAATCGTTGTTAAGTCTAAAAAAAATGTGTTTACAGAGTACACAAAGTGCTTAGAGCAGCTGCCAAGCTGACGCGACAAACTACGAAGAAAAATTATTAAAAATATACCACGAGCAGAGTATGCACTACATGCAACCCTACTTATATAGTAGTTATGTAGTTGAGGCATTATTTTAAGGTGTAAGGCGCTAGCTGTTTGCAAGTGTGCAAAACATATAAAACACTCTCAGTGCAACGTGCAACTTCTGTTTAGTAGCAGCGTGCAACAAACGAGCAACAGCGCAACAGCAAAATGCTTTAAAAATATAAGAAGTCTACACACGGCCCATGTGTGTGCTAAAGTTTGCCTGAAAAAACCATTCCCACACACGAGAAGTACTTGTATATTACAAATGGCATAAAGAAATGCCCAGGGTCATAAATATGTATGGATGTAGTTTATAGTAGGGCGTAGCAGGGGTACCCAAAAACTGTTCTCCATATCAAATTGCCTGGCAATTGGATTTGGTTTTGATTTAGCAAGCATTCAACTCGAATTGGTCTCGTAATCAATTGAGAGCAATCAATGCCAAAGCCAAATGTCCCAAGCCAGTAATTGTGCGTTGAAAGTATAATCATCTTTGAAATAAATGCAATCGAATTTGTGTCGAAATAAACGAGTTAAAATCGATACGATTCTCAATATTACATTTAGCATCAGGCATTGGCATTGCATTGTTCGCATTTGAAGACTTTCTCTTTGTGTGTGAAAAGACCTTTTGGCTTGATTTTTAATCTCTGTCAAATGGCAATTGTTGCTCAGTTTTGTTATTAGCTTAAAAATGTAATCCTATCATTTGAATAACAATTTTAATAATTGTTTTAATTGATATTTTACTCAAGCGAAAAAGCTTATTTGATTGTTTTGATTTTTCTGTTTGAGTTTTATATTTTATGTCTTTGGAAAGTTTATAAAAATAAATCGAACAATTGCTTTGAGAGCACACAGAAAAATCAACAAAATTGAATTAAATGCTGAAGATTTTTCTGCTTGAGTACTTTTTTTCAAGCTTACTCCACCGTCTCCCAACCTTATCTTCATTCATTCTCCCTTCACATGTTGTTCAACTTAATAAAAATATTACACAACAGTCAGGAATGTCAATGAAGGATTTTAAATTCACGTTTAACGAATCATAAAAACCAATTTTCATAATCCTTTTTACTTACTGTACCTCAATACCCATAATTTAAATATGCACATATATTTTTTTTTTAGTATTACAATTCCTTTACTTCAGAGACACAAAATCACGACTTGATCAAAGAGAAATCACTTTTTTTTAAAAACAATATCTTTTTTTTTTTTTTTTTTTTTTTTTTTTTTTTTTTTTTTTTTTTTAATTTTTTTTTTTTTTTTTTTTTTTTTTTTTTTTTTTTTTTTTTTTTTTTTTTTTTTTTTTTTTTTTTTTTTTTTTTTTTTTTTTTTTTTTTTTTTTTTTTTTTTTTTTTTTTTTTTTTTTTTTTTTTTTTTTTTTTTTTTTTTTTTTTTTTTTTTTTTTTTTTTTTTTTTTTTTTTTTTTTTTTTTTTTTTTTTTTTTTTTTTTTTTTTTTTTTTTTTTTTTTTTTTTTTTTTTTTTTTTTTTTTTTTTTTTCTTAAAAAAAATTTTTTTTTTTTTTTTTTTTTTTTTTTTTTTTTTTTTTTTTTTTTTTTTTTTTTTTTTTTTTTTTTTTTTTTTTTTTTTTTAATAAAATTTTTTTTTTTTTTTTCTTTTTTTTTTAAAAAAAAAAAATTTTTAAATAAAAACCCATGTTGTACAACATGTCGATTCATTTCATTTTAATTGAAATTGTAGCCGAAACAAAATGCAGAAAAACTTAAAAATGGTTTTTTATTGTTGCTACCGCAGTTGTGATTAACTGCAGCTTTCATAGAGCTTAATTTTACCCCAGTAAGCAGCAATATTGAAAGAAAAGCCTCTCGGCAGCACACCCACAAAAAATGAGGGCAGCACACATACAGAAAATATAAATAAATAAAAAAAAACAAAATATAAAATATAACATTCTGCACAATTTTGTGAAAACTGTCTGAAAAATGCGCGCATATATATTTCAATGGTAAACCGATATGTTGCTGTGCCTGACAGCATGCAATAAAAAAATATACACACACACACTCATATGCTCAGTTAGTAAAAGAGGGCATGTGTGTTTGTGTGAGTGAGAGGGGTAGCTGAAGCAGGCCTACAAAGTGTATGCCTCAAAACGCAGCACGCACTGAGCTTTGGCCAAAAACCACTGATGTGCAAACAATAAAGTTCAAGGATACACAAACGAGTGTGTGTATGTGTGTGTGTGTGCTCCTCATATGTATTAGAGTTTGTTGCATACTTTGCGGTCGCATAGCCCGTGGGTCAACTTGCGCCCATGTTGACTTTGGCAGCCCAGTTAATAACGCACACCCACACTCGCATACACTCGCATACAAATGTTCACTTGTGCTGTCAGGCTATTTGTTGTTGAGTTTTAATTATGCTAATGCAAAATGCAACCTAACACACCAACACACTCTCGCTTACACACACACACATATATAGCCTTACAGGTGTTTAGTTGCCTTCAAGTCAACTGACTTCTATTTTGGGTCAAGTCGAGGCAACATTTAACCCCACGATATGTACTTGCATTTTGTTTTTTTCTACTTATTTTTAGTAAATTAATTAGTGCTGCATCCTTTACACACACACAGAATGTCGACGTTGTTGATATTTTTCTCGCACGTTGTTGTTGACTTTAATTAAAAATTCAAACTGTGTGGCTTGTTGCGATGAAACTAACTTTGTCTCCGTTTCGCTTTCTCTCTCTGTCCTTGTCTTTGTCTCTTTCTTGTGCTGTGTGTGCGAGTATTTAATTACTTTTACTTTAGGGGCAAAAGCGTGACAGGAACAGTAAACCCCTTGTCTGATACTTGGTAAAGCACACAATTCTAATTAGTCGTGGATTAATGCGAAAGTGCAACAGTAGCAGCAGCAGCAGCTGATTGTTAAGCACTTGTGTGTGTGTGTGTGTGTAAAAACCCTCACAACAACAACAATAACAACTTGCATATGGTTTCCTCACTTAAAACGTGATTTGTTGCAGTTATTTTTGAAAGAGCTTCTAATTAATTTGTGTTTTGTTTGTAAAGCACAGAAAAGTTTGCGTTTTTAATTAGTCAAACGCTTTGTGCATTAATTAAACTTGCATTTTTGTTTGTGACATTTGAAAAAATATAAAATTATATTCGTTAATTTATCATTTACCATACATAATGACTCTAAAAAAATATTGCATAAATTTGTTTTTGTTCAATGTCATAAGTTAAATTTATTGAGAGAATATTATTGAATGTAGTAACCTAATTTTGTTTATAACAAGCTCTCAATAAAATTAATTTTTAGTCAATTATCTATGCTAATATATTTATAATTTTTGAAATTTGTGCATTAATTACAAAATTTAACTTTAATTGAGAGTAATTATTTTAAATTGATTTTCCCAACTTTTAAATGTGATTTATTTTCTCTAGTTAAATTGATTATTAACTCAAAGCCATATTTTATTTCGCTCAATGTCGTTTAAATTCAACAAAATATTCCCAAATCGCTTTAAGAAATCTCCAAAGCGAATTTGAAGTCGCCTAAAGGCAGAAATCGACATAAGTTAAGTCTCAAAACTTAAAGTAACTTTTAAACTCATGCAACAAATTTGTATTGTATTTCGTTATTCTTCTTTAGAATATTCCTTGCCTAACTTGTTAAAAATAATTGAGCTCAAGTATAACATTTCCGCATAAACAAATACAATTAAGTTACAAGACTCAAGGATTCGTTTAGCTAAATTCTCAGTATGTATATAAAGTGTATACATTTAAGTATCACAGTAATATTCGAGGAACACGAAATATCTCAAGTTGAGCTTAGTCATTAATTTAAGTAGGTAAAACTGTGCACCTGATAAGTCAGCATATTTATTGAAGTCACACAAAAACTGGACAGACAGCCGACAATAACAAGATAGTAGGACAGAAAAGGTATCCCGTGGATGCCAACTAATGAAGTGGAGCACTTATTGAAAAGACCAAAGCCTGAAGTGCTAAATCATGATGACAAATGATATACGTAATTATGAAGTGCTGGCCAGTGAAGTGATAAATTTATGCATTATTTAGGCAAGGCAAAAGCTTGTCAAGTTGTTCCCAGTATCATTAAATCATAAATAATGAATTCATATTATTTAGTGACAATGACTGGAAAGAAAGAACACAAAATAGATATTTATAAAAGAAAACCACAACAAAAAGCTTTTCTTAGCTTAAACGAAACATTTCAATTGTCAGTCAACTGCGAATTATAAATTTAATAAATGAATTGAAAATACCACAAGATTCAAAGTGACAAATCACATTTTCTGATAGATAAATAAATGACAAACACTCAAATTTGAAATTTAATTTAAATAAAATAGTGTTTTCAATTTAAAATGTTATCTCTACCTGAGTGTCAAAAATTCTTTTCAGGCCGTATGATTGGTTCGCTTATCACAAATCACAAATCAGCGCCACACAATTTACTCAAACGAGCTGAAACTCCCAAAACGACCGCAAGGACCAAAAGCACATCACACACACACACACGCACACTCACACTCTTACACGATTTTATAGGTGTGTTTGAGTCACGCGTATTTTTTTCTTTTTGACTAGAAGCAAACGCTTGAGTTAGGTCAGAGTCAGAGCCATAAAGTGCCACGCGATAAGCACCAACAAAAAATGCAACTCGCAGCTATGACAATTTTTATATATTTCTTACACTATTTGCTTGTGTAATTTTTTGTGGATGCACAAACACTTACTTGCACTCGACACAAGACACAAGACGACTCTGTGTTTGTGTTTTAATTGCAAATGAAAATCTCGTGAAAATCACGACAAAAATCGCGCGCTTAGGCGAACAGAGAGGACGCGACGTTGTGATTCGTAGGATAACCGCACGCGTAGGCAGACACGAAACAACTAAATTTACAAGCGCCCAAATGTCGGCAACAGCAAAATGATTCTGCTGTTGATGCCAAGCGCAACAGCATTAAGAGCTACGCAACTACAACAGGGCTGTTATGCAGCCGAAGGACGTTCATCGAGTAGTACTTCGTGACAGCTGGCATCTGTAAGCTTCGGCTGCGTGCGGATGCTGAGCAATGCGAGCTCGCTCTCTCTTCGTTACTCTCCTGTGCAGATACAGCGTTGAGCATAGGTTCCACACATGTGTGTTTGGATGGACGGACACGTGCCGGTTAGTTTGTCACTCGTTCACTGGGTCAATATACAGTTTTGTTTGCTCTATGTGTGTGTGTGTGTGAGGCTCTTCACATTGTCAATGCCGCATATGCATTGCCGGTTTTGTGGATTACTTTTTGATTCGATTCGTTCGCCCCCTGTTTTGTTGCTTTTTTTGTACTCTTTGGTTTTTTAGCTTTGACATGGCTTTTAATTTTTATATACCACACACACAAAGAGCACACTTACATAGTAGTGTGCATACTTTTTGACTGCACTTTAGCTGTGGTCAAACTTTAACTTCATTTAAAGCGCTGATCGCATTACGCACCCACAAGGGGCTGAATGAAAGGTTAACTCCAATTGAGTCTGCAAATGAAATCAATATATTTATTGGTCAAGCAACAAATGCTCAACTGAAAACCATTCGACCAATACAATTGTAACCTGTCCCACACACACACACATACGAAACGGTTACAAATAAATTCGCTGCGTTGTCATTTCGATATGAATTTGCCGCTTCAACTGGTAAACGTGTGTGGGGAAGGACTTTTTCCTTGATTATCATGCGTGCACAACGATAATGAAGATATTGTTGCTCTTAAATTTGCTTTCATCTTGGATTTTGGCAACGTACACGGCGGCACACGCAATCAATGAAGCCGACGCCAGCTGCGAAACTGGCCAAAAAGAGGATAAAGGTCAAGATGCTTAAATTGACATTAAGTGGATTTTTATCTAGGCATTTGTGGAGTTATGGCTTTGGGGTAAATGTATGACAGTGTATCCAGTTAGGGGAAAATATAAACCACGTTTCACCATGTTTCCATTCCACTTTTTGGTGTGAGTATTCAAATAATTATTATTTATATTATATTTAATTATTTGCGTTATTAAATAATGCAGAAAAATAAAAAAAAAATTTAAGGATAAGAGCCATAAAAACATTATAAGAAGTTAAACTAAGCCTTTTGTATGTTATATAATTTTTAAGTGCATAATCCAAATTAAAATTACGTATACGTAGACTCATAAACTCAACCACATGCGGTGCTATAAGATTCATCCCAAACAAGAACTCATAAAGAAAAAGAGTAAAACAATATGAAGTAAAAAAAAATAACAAGCTGAGATTGGTGAGGGTAGAAAAGAAAGGAGTAAACACTCAAATGCATTGAATTGTAAACAATTTCTGAAGAACGAACATACAATATGATTAGCTAACATGAGTGGAAGTGAAAGGAAAGAGATGATTGTGGGTTCAAAAACAGGATAAACTGTTTGGAAAATAGCATGGAGCGGTTCAGGAACCGTACGAAACATTCTGTCCGGGCTGACAGGTTTGACTTGTTGTTTTTGTTGTTAGAAAGGCTGTGAAAGACATTTACGAGCGTTTGAATTTGACAGATTTCGTTTTTATTAAAGCGACAGATTCTGCTAGAAGCGACTGCCAAGCGCTCAAGCATATCAAATTCAATTGTATCCGCCATTCCTATACATGCATGTGTGTGTGAAAGTTGTGGAAAAATTTAATAAAAACAAGCCGCAATAGAACGACAGAGAGAGAGAGAGAGAGAGAGAGAGAGAGAGAGAAAAGAGTAGGCGATATAAAAAGAAAATCATATAAAGACGTCATAAAACACGTTGCGCACTTGAGCGCGTTTTACCACACTGGCAAAAAACGATATAAAATAAATCGGGGAAAAAGAAGAAGACGGAGAAGCGTTCTGCATTGCAATGCAGCCAACATAATCCTCAAATGGACACAAAGTGCGACAAAAACGAATTCTCAATTTAATGTCAATGTTGCAATCAAAATGAACACAGTGTCAGGCAAAAGTTGACGTTCACAGCAGAATTTCAACATATTTTCATTATACGTATCAATCAGCATCAGCTGAAAGCATCTTTCTTTCTCTCGCTCTCTTGTCTGTGGTTGCCTAATTAATGAAATAATTAACTTGCAACTTTTATTTTTGCTTAAGTGCTTTTCTAGCACTTTCCAACACCACACACACACACACATACACATTTTGCCATTTCTATGTATGTATATTTGTGCACGCAAACAATTAATTTCATCAGCAACAATAGCAAATAATAAAGGCAACAGCAAAAGTGTAGCATATTTCAAGGCGCTTGCCTAACATAAACAATAAAGTCAAGGTCTCTGCTAGACTCCACACACATACATATACATTTGTATGTATGTATGTATGAAAAAACAAGAAGAGCTCCCCATTATAATTACACAAAGCATTGCACAGAACAGAATCAATGCTCGTCTCAACATGATTTTGCTTAGCACACACAAAAATCTCTCTTTCATTTTCATTTTCTTGAACTTTTTTGCAACACGTTGCCAAGCACACAAAGAACGTATTTTTTTGGGGAAAAGTTCTGTTGAGCTTAGTACAGAAGGGCAATAGATTTGGCATCAAATTGTGACTTGTATTGCCCTCGCTGACATATAACGTGGTCGTATTAAAGGTATACAAATATTATAATACCTGACGTATATAATACTTGCTTTCTTAAAAATATGCTCTCAAAGATGTATGAAATACATTTTTAAGCCTTATTTATAGCTTAAAGGTTTTATTTTAATACTCAATACATTTCTAATCGCCTTTTGTTGTCACTATTCTTGAAAATTTGAATTTAAATTCTTAAGATCCTTGCAAAAACCCTTTTATTATAAGTAAGCCTCATCCTTATCATATTCATTCAAAAAGTTAGAGCATTTAAGGACCCACAATTAAGATGAGCATAAGAAAAAACCCTTAGCTAGCAAAAAAGAAACACGAAAACGCCTCAAGAAAGTACGAAAAAATAAGAAGCAGAGTTTGATGAGTGTGTCAGCATAAGAAAATTACACACACACACACAAATACTTTCGCACACACACGCAGACGCTTAGCAGCAACAAATAAATCAACAAATCAAAGAACTTAACTAAGAAACAAACGAGTCTCGTCGCGTGGCGCGTCCAACACAATGAATTAGCCAATATACACATGCATAGCAAATAAGTTTGTATGTAGGTTAGTTAGTGCGAGTAAAATCAAGAAAGACGGAGAGAGTCATTCAGACAAGCACAAACATGTGTAGAACATCAACGGCACGCTATAAAGCTATATAACTACACACATACCTATACATATATATTTAGATATAGAACATTGCTTGACAGCGGCATGAGTGATTAACAGCGCTGGCGACGACGACGACGACTACGACGCGACGTCAGGAATGAAGACAAGAATGTGGAAGAGGAAGCAGATAAGCTTAAGGGAGCCAGTGGCCCTGCCAATTATGTGGATTAGCCTCCATGGTGGTGGTTGGCTGTTGGAGATGTCTGGATTGGTATGAGAGAGATGCAGGCGATGGCGTCGCGACGCCATCATTGGGACTGGAACTCAAAGTTTTGGCAGCGATTTGCGACGCTTCGGCAATTAGTCAAAAGCAGTTAACACGCCCTTAATGCGAACGCAATGCGTCAAAATTGTATGCGTGTGTTTGATAGTCGTGTGTGTGTGTGTGTGTAGCAAATAATTTATCGGTTGGCACTTAACAACGTATTAAACCATATTTAATAAAGTGTATATTTTTAATTTGATTTAAAATAGGCCTGTATTTAATTGGTTAAAAGAGAAATTTCAAATGTTGTTTCCTGCTTTTTAAGCTGGTTTTAAAGTATTAAAGCCATTTCTGCATTTTTCCACATTAGATTTTTTATAACAAAAAATGGACTGCTATTATTTATATTGTCTTCATGACCAATTGATTGCAGATTAGTTAGTAACCTTTTAAATTATTGTATCGAATCTAAGTTTAACAAAAAACAAACCCCGTTAATAAATGCAAATCCCTCTTTTTGCCACTTTTTGCATATCAATTAACCCATTTTGGTTTGAGTTGAAACAAACTTACGCCCCTCTCCCACGCACACACACCCCACTTCAAAAATCAAAGCAACTCAAAGCCACAGCAAAAAGTAGAGGAGGAAATAAGCAAAAGTGAAGAAAGAAATCCCTTCGCCTATTTGCTGGCAGCTCATTGCCAATTAAGTTTAATTGCCTGGCAGGCTAAATGGCCTCAAGCCAAACTACTTGAAATATATGCATACAAAGTGAGCGCTCAAAATCGCAAAAATGCTTTCCCCCTCTCACGGGCCCAAAAAATGTATGGCTGAAATGGCCCAGGCCCATTTAACAATCAATTTATTCCACAATAATATTGCTTTTGTGGGCAACTTGACTATGCAACTAACCAATCGACCCGCAGTAGTTGAGGTAAACACCCAATGAGTGGAGGGTTGGGAGGGTTGCAAGAGAGGCATAAATTCATAAATGTTGTTGCCACATTTCGTTGCATATTCATGCAATTATTGAGTGCAGGCCGAAGCGATTTCGATTCCGATTCCAATTTCGATTCTAATTGGACTGATTTAGATACCGACTGTTGCCGGTTATTGTGTGTTGTAGCTGTTGTTGTTGTTGAAAGTCGTTTTGTGTGTGGTAACGTTTGGTTGCATTTTATTTTATTTGCAACTGTTGCAAACACTTACACCCAAACACACAGACACAGCACACGATAGCAATTGGCCAATTGAAAACTGGAATGCAACTTATTTGATTGCCACTTTTGGCAAGTGTTGATTTGTTAGTAGTATCGCTTTTTAAATACTCTACACATTTTTAAGGGATGTGATTATGGCAAATCATTCAATATCATATCATGTATCAAATATTACATATCTTAGATAATAGATCACAGAATTTAGATCACAGATCACAGATCATAGATCATAGATCATAGATCATAAATCATATATCATAGATCATAGATCATATATTATGTATCATATATCACATATCATATTTATCATACCATATCTCATATAAATCACATAATATTATTTAATATCAAATCATACTCTATCATACCATATCATATTATATTATATACCATTAATCGTATACCTTGTATTTCAAACCCCATCATAGTATCCCATATACATAAGTCATATCATATTATTTTATTTCATATACCACATCATTTTATATCATATTTCACCACATCATATTATATTATACCATATAATTTCATTGAATATTATAACAACACAAATAATATTATATCACAGAAAACACATCCTTTTCATATATTTTTACAATAAGTGGTTTATTTTAACTTTTAACTTACCAAACTTATCTAAACTTCTTTAATGTTTGTCGCATTATTTACTAAAATATTATCAAAATATGTATCCTTGACTTAAAGCGAAAGCATAAATGCAAATGCAGTCTTAAGCCTCCAACTAGAATTTCCTTTGCATTTGGGCCAAAGTCACGTTCACATGCTGTGCAATACTCTCTCTCACTCTTGCTGTTCGAGTGCAAACACTCACACAAACACATACATACATATATGTTCACTATTTATACGCGAGTTGCAACAAATAAACCAAAAACTCACAACTTTACTTAAGGATTTTTTGTTGTATTTACTCGCTGCATACAAAAAAATCAAATATCCGTGCCGTATATTGTGAATGTACAGTGCACAAATCATGCCAGGCTGTCAGCTTGGTAACACACACACACATACATACCTAGACTTTCGAGTACGTACACTGTCACGTGGTCACGTAGCTCATACGCACAGTTGGCAGAAGGACGAAACGAAAAGTATTGCGGGTAGAAATTTAATGTTTTCTTTTGACACAACAACTCCATTTTATTACTAATAAGAATACTGCTCAAAATACGCGTAAACATAAAAGTAATAATATTATATGGTATATAAAATATATATATAAATCACATTTGACACACACGGGCGCACAACTTCAAAAGGACTTAACCTACGAACACATAAACACACACACACACGTATAAATTCATTTTTGATCTTAGCAATAAGTACTACAATTAAGCAATCCCTTGTCAGACAATTAAATTGCGTAAACAAACGGGTGGAGATATTCCTTATGGTATATCTAAGAGTTCAACTGTTCGCCTTTGTGCAGTAGTCCATGAAAAATGGAGCTTGACTGCTGCTGCAACTGCCTCGGGTTGCCATCCTCGACGATTTGACCCTGCTCCAGCACTATAATGCGCTCATAATCCAGAATGGTACTTAGCCGATGCTGTAAATAAAAATAAAAGCCAATAAACAACAAAGAGCAACGAGAGCAAACAGAAAGAGAACGAGAAGTGAATGTAGAAAACTCACGGCAATGGTTATAATTGTTCGACCCTGGAACGCCTTGTCTGCAGCCTTGAGCAGTGCTCTTTCCGTGCTGCTATCCAGTGTACTTGTTGCTTCATCCAACACCAAACAGACGGAGCCACGTAAAATGGCACGTGCCAGGCATAGAAGCTGACGATGTCCGGCACTAAAACTGATGCCGCCATCACTGATTTCCGTGTCTGCAAGGTAAGAATCAAAGGAATGAAACAACAAAAAATACTTATAAATATGTATGTGCAATAAAATGAAGGTTTTTAGTGCGTAATTAAAGTTGTATTTAATAAGCATGACGTTATAGCCGCTTGGCTTAGTGCGCCTTTAAGCCTTAATGAGGCGTATTAAGCCATAGGAGTGTGGCTCAAGGTGGCAGTACGTATGATGTGTGTGAGTGTGGCAAGGATATGGTTGCCACTCAGCGCACGTGTGTGTTCGAAGCACAAAGAATTTGTTGGAAAATTCACCCGATGAGTGTCATTGATGATGAAAATTTCTTAAAGTTAAATAATCACAGAGCTAGAAAAGTTGTCTCAGAACACAGCTATTATAAAAAAAAATTGTATTAATATTAAAGCAGAAAATGTTTATTGCTAGACATGTTTATTTATTTATTGAGTCAAGCGTTATGCCAACATGTGAATATCAGCATTCAACTCAATATTTATACTCATACAATACGAGTCAGCATTTAACTCCCGACTAAATTGGTTTATAGCTCGAACAGACGTACACATATATTGAGTATACGACTGCAGACCGACAGTTTGCCACCAATTGCCAGTCATATGTACAGCTGTGTATATATGTTAGTGGCTAATCAACTTCAGTTCACGCAAATATACTTGATAGATGGATAGATAGATACACTCTATCTATCTATATGTGAATGCGTATGTATGCCACATGTGAGCCAATCAACACAAAAAATCAAACATGCATGAACGTATTTCTATGTTGTTTTTTTTTTTGCGCTTAGCAAACATCAAACAGACAAGTTAGACTGGGAAAAAGACTGCGAGACTGAATGTCTGGCAGGGTGGGAGACAGGAGGCCAATCTGGGGGGATGGATTTGTGAAGCTGGCGAGGCGGCCAAGCCAAACGTCATGTTTGCTGCCAAAAATAAACATGATTTTTTCATAAAGCAAACACAAACTGCTATTTTTGGCTACACTGTTACAATAATCTTTAATCTTCTTCTTCAAATTGCAATAAGAATTATTGATTAAATAAAGAAATAATATGAATATTCGAAATTGTTTCCACTTTTGGCTAATGATTATTTTTCAGTATGTTGGGCAAATTTTTGCAAGTGTATTTAGTAGCTAGCTAGCTAAATTCAGTGAGCCGCATTACACCAAAGTGACAGCCAGTTGTTGTTGGTTTGTTTTATGCAACAACAGCAATTGTGACAAAAAAAAAAAGCTGTAAAAATTGAGAAGCACTCAAAAAAAAAGCAATGCATTGTATTGTATTCAGAATTGAACACACACACACTTACCCAGACCGTGTGGCAGCTGCACTTTGACAAACTCCTTGAGCTGTGCCAATTCGAGACAATTCCACAATTGTAAATCCGAATAATAACCATGCGGATCGAGATTTTCACGTATTGTTGCATTGAACAAATGCACATCCTGTGGTATTATCGATAATCTCGTACGCAGCTCGTCTGGTCGGATTTGCTCAATGTCCACATCATCGATGCGAATATGTCCACTTGTCGTCTCTAACACACCAAATAGGGAGAGGGCCAATGAGGATTTGCCGCTGCCAGTGCGACCACAGATGCCAATCTGCCCAAAAGGAAGAGTAAGCGACAATGTAAATAAAGGGGTTTGAAAGGAAGTATGCTCATACTGCAACAACATATGTAACTAGTTCTAGCATCTCATATCTCTATGTGTGTATTAAATCTATGCTTCAGTTTTAAGCTGCAGCCCTTGCATCCTAAACTATACAAATTGTCTCAAAAATTGTTAACTGAAATAACATTGTACCTGCCTAAAGCCTTAAACATCATAACTTTTGTACATTTAAATCTATATTCCCTTGATTGATGTTTGAAATTATTTAGAATTAAAGTTGTCCTTAAGAAGTCGACAAAATACTCCGAAATGGCACACAAATTGATCTGCAACATTGGAATTTATTTGGTATTGTTTGGAACAAAAGCATGCATCAAACCGTGCCAACAAAAACATTAACAAAACGTGATACCAAAACACTTTTGAATATACAATTAAAATCACAGCAGTGCACATACCTACATAAGTACATATATCAGAAATATGTAAATGTATATTCTATTTGTATGTCACTTAGCCAACTTAAATAAATATGCTAATCGCTAAAATTGCCTATCTAAAATCAAAATACAAATCTAAAAGCAATATTACGGGTTTCCCCAATCACAATAACGATTGTTTAAATACAGTTCACAATCAGTTGTCACAATATTTTATATGCCTGCAATAGAGAATTTATTATTCGTTGATATTTTTTAATTTTATTACATTTATTTTTTTTATGTATGCAAACAGAAAAGATTCCAATGAATTTTTGATGACAACAGGTTTATTTACATATCCTCTGTCTGTCTGTTTGTCGTATTGAATAAAAATTTATTTTGCTTTGAATATTTGTTAGTTTTTATTTTTGAAAAGAGATAAATTAGAATTTCAAAATTGTAAAAACGAAAAAAAAAATAAGAACATTTCCAAAAATTTGCAAACAGAAAACCAAAGAAGTAGTTTAAATTTTGTCATTTTGCCAGTTATTTACTGTAAATATCGATGCTATTGTAAAGCAATAGGTTTTTTTACCCCGAATGTTTATAATGAATGTAAAGGCAAAACGAATAAAATGTTTTAACATTTGACCCAAATAAAATATTTGGATATTTAAATATCTTAAAGAGTGAACCTATAGCTCCTAAAATGGCTAAAATATTGCTGAAAAATTGAAAAAAAAAATTCAATTAAAGGCTTACTTTCACTCGAAAAAAAAGTTAAACTCAAAATCTACAAATAATATAAAGTCTTGCATAGAGTATAGTACTGTATAGTTTCAGACTATACAATTTTTTCAACTATGCAATTCTCCCCAGTTCGACGATAAATGTAATTGTGTGTGTGCACCGTACCATAATGATAATGGATGTTGTGAATGTTGTGTACCATCTATAAATATGTTGCAACCATCTATTGCTTGTTGCAATACCATTTGTCGACTATTCAATCAGTTGTTGACTTTTTACGCTGTCTAGCCAGGATTGCCATACTGTTACCCGGTTTAGATTTGTGTGGCTTTGGTTAGTTTGCGGCCAAAGTGCACACTCCAACCTCCACACACAACTCACACTCAGTCATTGAAAGATTTGCTATTGCAGCTGGCGTTACAGTTTGTTGAGCCCTGAGGTTGGCTACTTGCAACTTTCATGCGATTTCATTTATTGCTTACATTTCTGTCAGATTATTTACAGTACGGCGCACATTGAACCCAACTCTCTTTCGTTTGGTCAGCGTAAAAACAACAAATAAACATAAAAGATAGATGGATAGAAATATATTTATAGTTAACTCACCCGTTGACCCGCTGGTATCCTCAAATTCAGGTGGCTGATAACATTTTGCCTTTGTCCTTCATAACGCAGGCTGACATTTTGGAAACTGATGTCGCCGCGCTGTGGCCAGGAAATTGGAACGCTTTGGTCTACAAATAAAACAAAACAATCAGAACGGAAACCAAAATAAATGTAAACAAATGATTATATTAAATTTTAAAACCAAATCAACAAAGCGTGAAATTTTGTTGTGACCCTTTCACCAGATAGACAGACTATTTCGTATTTTACGCCCGCAACTGTCAGTTAAACATTGCTCAAAAAAAATATAAAAAAAAAACCTAGAAAATTAAACCAGTTAAGCAAAAAGTGATGAGGGCACAGAAACACACGCAACAAAAAACTTCATGAAAAAGGGTCCGTCTCCAGCATCGTGGCACGCAGTTAAGCGCATGCTTTAAAAGTCAACTTTTTGGCAAATACTCCGAAAGTAGTTTGAACGTGTGGTTGGAGAGGACTTATGCCCATATGACACTAAAGTAAAAACCCGAGTTAACATTTGCCCCTAAGAGCTTAAAATTTAAGTAGCGGTGTTGAAACTACATACTTTGTAAAAGAGAGATGTGTTCAGATAGATAACAGATAATATTAAATAGCTTTAAATACGATTTACAAATATACTAATTCCTGGTAAAATTATACTAATCGCAGATTTTATTACTCAAGTGTTTTGTTTGTTGTTCGCTTTGCTAATTCATTCAATAAATGCTAATACAGCTACTAAACTGCTAATTGCATCAACCTACTTGTAGCATGTTTTGGGTGGCAAAGTGTCATAAATCAATTGATAAGCAATGAGCCATCTAATATGCCTGGCACATAGTTAAGTGGCAAAGGTTCACACAGGCACATGCACACGTGTACATGTGTATATAAACTAGTACACTTTGAAAAAAATTCATATAAAATGGTAAGCTTACAAGGAATTATATTCAAATTAACAAGAAGATGAAAACAATTACTAACCTTTGTTTTTTTTTACGTATAGGGATAAATTTTTTTTAAAAGATTCGACATTTTTAATCGAAGTGTATTTGGTACTTACAAGTTTTGGTGCGCCTTGCTGGCTCATTAGATGCCGGGACGACCTTGTCGTCAAGTGTCGCTGTCATTCTCTTATCTTTAATCATTGACGTCCTTGCTGCTGCAGTCGTCGCCAGATGCTGCTGCTGCTGCTGCTGCTTGTCAACAACTGATGCTGCTGCTGTGTGCTGGAAGTTTAAGTGATTGCTAGCGTTGCCTGCATTTAATTTATCAGCATCTTGCTCTTGCTCCGGCTCTTGATTTTGCTCTTGCTCTTGGTTGGGCTCTCTATCAGCATTCTCATCTCCATTGGCATCAACGGCAGCTGACGTTGCGCCTGGGTAAACTTTGTCAACGGTGCTCGTGCAGGACGACCTATCGACTTCATTGCTGATTTCCGCATCCGTTTCAATCTCCCCAGTTGGTGTCGGCAACGTCGTGGTGTAGTCCTGAGCATAGTATGCAATGCGTTCGACCGAGCCCGCATACATCTCCATATCGGCCAAAAGTTTTACAACCCAATTAAGGTAAATCGGCACCAACAACGTGTAGTTGATGGCCAAGCCGACCAGCGAGGGTGTTGGTGTCAGTTCCTTGGGGCTGGCGCTTTTATTGATGGCATAAGTTCCTGACATCGTTGTCGTCGCCTCCTTTGCGTACCGGCTGCAACTGACGCTTGCCGTCGCCAGTGCCGTTACAATCGCCACAAAAACAATGCATCCTCCCAGGTAATCCTGTAATAAACGTAAAGGAGCAGTGGGAACATAAAGTGAAAGATAGAAAGAGCAACTGACATGATGAGTGCTTGTTAGTGTTGGCATTTTGGTAAAGATTTTTCGTGTGTGTGTGTTTTTTTTTCCACATGACTTTTTAATCAGCCCACGTGTGCGTTTTGCTTACTTTTTTTTTTGGTTTGGTTTGGTTTGGTTTGGTTTGGTCCTCTAAACGGATCCCGTCAACCGTCAGAGGAAAAAACAACTTTTAACTCTCTTTCATCTTAATGAAAGTTTTACGGGGTAGCTGCCAAACCACAATTGAAAACTTTTTTGTTTCCTTCTTTGCGGAACTGAGGCTGTCGCTGGCTTGATTGCCTCTATACGAGTATGTCAGTATGTGTGTGTGCGTGTGTTTGTATATATAGTAAGCTTTCGAAAGGGGCCCCCAAAGCTGTTGCATTTGTTGCTCCATAGTTTTCGACTTTGGTTTTGGTGTACATATATGTGTGTGTGGGCTTGTGCAATGGGCGCTTTGCTTTAAAGTGAGTCGTTGATAGTTTAGTTAGTTTAGAGTTTGTTTGATATTTGATCGATTTGCACACTCAATTTGTTCACCAATTAGAAAATATTACTCAAAAAACATTCTTTAAAAACTTAACTATCTTTGAGTACTATGTTAATTAAATAGTCGATTATTGGTCACAAAAATATGACGTGAAAATCTGATCAAAATTAAGTTTCAAAATTGCATTTAAAAATCGAGCTTATATTGACGAACTGATGGCAATCGGAATTTCTGTTGCACTTCCAAGTCAATTAATTATCTATTTTTTGCAACTTTTTTGCTATTCAACTTGAATTCGAATAATCGGTTCCACTCTTAAGATTTAAACGTTAGAGCTGTCTCTAATATTTCAACTTAATTTTTTCGAAAATTACACAAGCATTTCATTACCAAAAGAGAATTGATTTCCACAGTCAAATTATTTAATAAACATTTTTTGAGACAAATTGACAATATTTTCCACTGTGCGCTTGTCTTTTAGTTAGTTTTTGTGTCAACCTTAAATTTGTATTACACATGTTTTTATCTGAGATATTTTTTACAAACTTGTTGCTTGACTTACAAAAATATTTGCGTGGATATTTAATTTAATTTGGTATTCATGGAAAAGAATGAACAACTTTCTGAACGAAATGAAGAATTACCAAGAATTCGGGAATATTGTTGTTAAAGTTGACAAATTTGCTTTTAACCAACAGCCTGCAGAAAATAACTTTAAAAGTGTGTTTACTTTGACTTCATAATAGCAATGACGTAGGATTCAAGACACAAACATTTGGCAATAAGATGCTTTATGAAAGTTTACAGAAATTCTTGGCATTTATTTAAGGTCAAACGGAATTGTTGCAGACAATATTAATAATAGCTGACCTTTACAAAAATATGTTAGGCATAAGAAATTTAGTAGTTTGAGACCTCACAAAATTGTTTCAATTTGTCAAAGCTACTAAGCATTCTGTGCATATCTTTTTCTGATATATGAAGAATTCATTGATTACAAAACCAAAGAGTTCAAATTGTTAAACCTATGAAAGTCATTTAAATATTTAAGCTTGCCACATTCTAAATATTCAATTGGTATAGTACTTGCGGCCTTTGTTCTCTCTAAGACGTCACGCAACGGTCAATACATAAAGGTTCAAAGCCAAGAACTATGATTCCCTTTATGTGCATAGTATTAGATTACCACACTGTCAATATACCCAATAAAGCAAGTATGTTGCGCACAATTGCAGATGCAACAATTGACGTCACACACATACAATACCCCAATTTGGGGCACAATCAATGAACACTTAAGATCCATAACAGACACTTGCACAAACAGGTAAACTAATTTAAACCAGCAACCGCCCCACAGGCAGCTGGTTTAACATACCCCTCAAGCTGGAGTTTGTGCCCATCACCTCAACTATTAACAGCAACAACAACAATTGCCAGAAGTATCTGCAATGTGCAACGGAATGCTAGACAGCGAATAACGCGTCTGCTTAACTGAAATGCCAATTGAAATTCACACACACACTAGCACAAACTGTAGAGAAATCAAATATGCATAGCTGCCATATTGACCACAGCAGACGGAAAGACAGACATACATATGTACATAGAAAGGGAGTTAAGATGTTTAAAGGACACAAAGGACTACTTACCAATGATATGCCCAGCCAGCGATTACTCGTATTCAGTATGGTAAATGCAATTGTGTTCGCCTCGAGACGTTTAAAGAGTATCTCGGTAAAACGTGCCTGCTGATTGTATGCACGTATTGTGGTCACACCCTGTATTGTCTCCGATAGATGCGATATAACCGGTGAGTTTGTTGAATTCTCAATGCGTTGCAGTTCACTGAAATGAAGGCATTTATTATTGTGTTAGTAGCGTTGTAAGTTCTATTTAAATGCTGTTCTTAAACAATAGAAACTCTTATAGCTCTGCTAATCGTTTATATCCAAAATATATGTGTTATTTATGGACTAACAGGAAAATCTTTTTTGCAAAAACACAAATAATAAATTACTTTCTTCAAGAGTCATAGCTTGCTCATATTTTGCATTCAAAATGTATTTTTATTTAGTTTTGGCCAACAACTTTCATCAACTAAAGACCACAACAATTGTTGTCCAGTTGACAGTCAGCATTGCTGGCAACTTGGTCTGCACAAAATATGCTTGAAAGACAATTATAAGCCACAAATACTGAGATAGAAATCTGCTAATAGTGCCACTTGCACTATCTAAGCAACAACAGAGACAGAGCAACAAGACAACAAAAAAGGGCTAAGAGCCAAGGCGGCTGCAAACATTTAAGCCAAAAGTATGAAATGCAAAATTCTTTTGTTTTTGTTGAACGATACGTAGTTATGGCCAAGTTTAAGTGCTTATGACCAGAAAAAACTTTGGGCCACACAAACTGTTGACAGCAGCCATACGCCCCGTTGTCCGGAATTGTCAACTTTTCGCACACACCATTCGCCTTAACCAAAAGGCTAACTTTGTACTCTTAAGTAATATAAAGGCATATACATGTGTATGCATATTTGTTACACTTAACTCAAGAATTATGAAAGTCGCTTTGTCAGCATTAATATGCAACAAAATGTAGAAGAAAACATCACTTACCGCGCCGAACACCTGTAGAACTTCTGTATGGCATAGTAGGCACAGCAAATGGGCAGTGTGAGGGCCAGAAACCAGGGTGTAATGCTCACATTTATCAATATGGCGCACAGGCAGAGTAACGAGAACTGCAGCAAGCGTTGACTGGTTGCAGCGATTTTCTGTAAATGAAAATTTATATATACAATGTATATATGTATATGTGCGTTTGTATGTTATATGCATATGCATTGTCATACACTAAAAAAAATTTCATAAATTTAAATTTTTTGTTAAAGCTTAGAAGATTATAAAAACGTACGTACTCAAACAGTCTTTATGAACATAATACAGAACGTAGCTATTTATTTTTCTCAGTGTATATAACTGAAAATTGCTACTCTACATGGGCATGAACTGGTGGCAACTAGAGAGGCAACCAGGTAAATTCTGCGGCTCTTTTGGCAGACATTTTAAAATGACTTTTGCTCGTTTGCAACACGAATTGACAAATGACTAAATTTGTGTATGCCACAGGCTATCCTGTCGTCGTCCCCTCCTCACCAGGTCTCGTCCAGCCCAAAGCATGTCGTTTGCCAAAATTAACGAGTACAACAACATACATACATATACAATATGCAGGCAAACTGGCAGGCTGGCAGGCACCGTTGAACCAATCTGAATGAATCTGTATCCCCAGCTCACGTTTTGACAAATGTGTGCCACAAACGCTCAGCCAGCAATGTTTCATAATCAAATTTTGTTTGCACACTGCCAGCGATTTTTGCAAAGTGCCCAACCACTTGTACAACACTGCACAATAATTGAAGATTTATTTCGGGGGAAAAACACACGCTCTATGCAATTTACAACATGCTTAAAATAACAAAGTATATGCCACATAACATCAATAAGGTTTTTACTATGCGATTATACGATTTTGATGATCTGGCTCGACGCGAAAATTGATTATCATAGGTGACAATGTAAAGAATATTTACAAGTAAGTTTTAAAAAACTTCAAAAAGTGTTTACACGAGCCACAGTCAAAATCATATAGCTTGCAATTAGTTTGTATAAAGATTTTCTCCTTGCAAAGCAACAAACCAAAAATGCACAAAAGTTTTATTAAATCCACAAACATTGAACCAATTTAAGTCTTTTGTGTTGTTTTCTTCTTCTCTCTTACATCGCTTTTCAACTTTTTAATTAATTTACAAAAAAAAAAACATTGTTAATAATCGTAATTTAAATTAAAAGCTTGCATAAATATATTTAAAAAAAATTTACTTTATTCTTTTTGTATTAAGTATGAACTGATTTATATATTTAATTTATTTTAAGGGTTGTCGCATTGATTTAATAGCAAACTGGAATTTTCAAACCTGACGAGATAATATATTGTACAATAGTTTGAAGTTCAAGCTTGGGATTTTATAAGTATTACATCTTTTTGTTTTCAAAAAATATTTGAAGTTTTGTTATAACTTTAACTTTATTGTACTCTTCAATCTCATGAATCATTAAGGTTAAGCAACTAACTATACTTATTGAGTCTCAATTTATTGAAAGGATAACTAAACAGCAAACACTGCATCAAAAATCAATCAACTTTGTCAGTTCAATCAAGCCACAACACAAAGAGTTTACTAAATTTGTATGCAAAAAATGTCAAATGGCGTGCGAAAAAAGAAGAAAGAAACTATAATGAAAGCATCCCTTAAAAATGGCGTCAACAAACTCATATTTTACACAAGCACACACAGACTGACATACACACACACACACACACACACACACACAAGCGTGTGCATAATGCGTGCTTATCAGCGTAAAATCTAACGCAAAACAACAACAACAAACAAATCTGCTCATATTTTATGCCACACAATACAGAACGAAAGAAAAAAAAAGAAGGGCTAAGCGAAAATTATGCAGACATATATATGTAGATACTATAGGTATAGGTACATACAAACAACAACGAATACAATAACAATAACAAATCGTACCTTATCAATGATCGCCATATCGTTGCTGAAACGATTCACAATACGCCCAAGCGGCGTCACTTGAAAAAAATGCAAAGTTTTATGCAAAATCGTTTGCAACAGTTTATCGTGCAAATTACGGCGCGCATTACAGCCGGCCCATTGTCCGGCCGGTGTTGATATCATGGCCATTATAATGCAAACACACGAAATTGTTGCATACATGCGAAAATAGTACGTGACTTCGTCGCTATCCATGTCTGTGTCCGTGTCCGTGTGCTTGTCCTGATGTTCCACTTTCATGGCGACATGATGGTCGCTCCAATGTTGCAGCCAAACGTCCGTGTAGACACGCAAACATTGCCAAATTAGTGCGGTGATAAAAAAGACAATGATTATGGGCAGTCCGGAGGCGCGCATGTACAACACATATATGTGATGCGATATTTGGCCATATTTGCGTTCAACATCCGTTGACACTGCACCTGACCGTTGCCGATCGCTCTCCTCCACAGCTGCCTGCTGTTCCTCTTGTTTCACTTTCTGTTGTTGCATTGACAACGACGTCACGTCGGACACGTCGACAACGTCATCCACGTCATTCTCATCCATGTCGGTTTCATTGCTCTCATTGCTGGCGTTGTTATTGTTGTTATTGTTGTTGCGACCATTTGTTGGCAATGCATTGAAGTCAATCTTAACATCTGCAAGTAGAAAAGTATGGGATTTGATAAGCGCTTTAATAAATCAATCTTAGATCTAGTAACGACTTTCTTACACATTGAACCTAGAACAATAAGCCCAAGCAACAGTAAACAAAATGCAAAAAATGTGATAAAATATTTGTGTTTTATTTTTTTTTTTGCATCGATTGAGTGCACAAAAATTGTGGCACCAAATTGCGTTTCTCTCCACCTGTCAGGCTATCATTGCGCTTCCCTGCTGATGTTTGTTTCAATAAAATTTCAATTTAATATGCAAACACATACATATGCATACGCATATACGTATACGTTGACCCACTCTCATGCACGCATCGCAATCGAGCATACAACACAAAAAAATATGTTTTTTATTATTCTGTGCTATCTGTATTTATTCTACTTTTTCTACTTTTTTTGTGGATCTGCATTTCAACTCTTTTGCAATATGCAACATGTTTGCAATCAACATTGACCAACACACGCTATAGCCAGTGTTGAATACATACAAAATACTCGCACATATGTATATAAGAATAATACTAATTGCTCACAGTTAAAGCAAGGAATTCATGAATTCTTAAAATACATATATTGAATTCAAGGGAAAGAGAATACAAGTTTTCTTGATGAGAGATCTTTGAAAAACAAGAAAAAAGCTACAAAGAAAATAAATTTAAAAAATAAGGTTGCAGAAATGTATGAATAGCTAACATAATACCTATTTCAACTATAAGTTAAAAAAAAAAATGGAAAAAAAGTTTTTTATAAAATTTGTTAGACCAAGCTTTAAGCCAATCTGGCAGAGCAAGAATTAGTTGCGAATTTAAAACGGTTTTACGCCAAAAACAAAGCTTAAAATTTTTATAATTTAATGTAGATGATTGTATTGTCACCTGAACCAAATGCATATACCAGAAAGGGGGTTAAAACTTCAATACCTAACATTGAACCAAACAAACTAACCTTTTATAAACAAACATTTAAAAATCATTACTATAAACATTTTTTTGATTAACATAACAACTCAATGCTTTTCAATCACTTTCAAGTATTCGAGTGCACAACAATTTTCATTGCACTTTTGCCAAGGGTCGCAATTCCGAACGATGTCTGTGACACTCGAGCATCTGATTAAATTTGAAAGTTTGAAACGCTGCAGGCCCTAAATTCCGGCAAGTTGTCAGCCAAATATTGACAGCGAGTAGATAGATCAATGCATTAAGTTAAGCAAAACTTTTATGCCACTGCCAAACAAGTTCGGGAGCCGTCCGCACAGTACACTCAGGACACGTTGTCTCTTTGACTCACCGCTGGGAATACCGAAAAGAACTTTTAAAATCAAACTTGATTTAAGTTTGGTTCTCCCATACACAAACCGGTTGCACTGGCATCGGCTTTGGCGATTTGTGCGTACGCTGATATATTGATAAATATGCCAATGTTTTGTTTGCTGCATACTTGCAGCGTATTTGTTGTTGCAGTTTGGCTGCCGGCGGGCCAAATAAATGCCATCTAATCAATATTCATTACGCGACTAACTGCCGAAGAAGAGGCAACGCCCCAAAAAAGTTGTTGCAAACTTTTGTTGCACATTCCTCAACGTTTATTGATAGTCCCAAAGAAATGGTTTTGCACTGAAGATGCTTTTTAATTACCTTAAATGCAAAATAGTGTTTCGATTCTCTTTCTCTGTTCAAGCTTTGCCTTTCACTTAAGGGTATTTTTCTTTTAGCATTAGTTCGTTCAAGCATCGTTAATAGTCTTAAAAGGGTTGCTAATGCAAATGGATGTGTGTAAGTGTGTCTGTGGTTGCAGACAGTACTTGTTGTTGGTGCTGGTGCCACATGCCACATGCCACAAGTATGGCTTTTAAATTATTAAATTACACAAAAAAGCGAATGGCAATATTTTACTGCATTTAAAGCACACTTAAATTATGATATTCAATAAGCTGCAAGAGTGTTTAAAAATGCCAGGCTGCCAATAAGTAAGTGTACAACTGTTTTGCAACAGTCGAAAGTTATTTAAAGAGAAAATCACGTATGCGCACTGTCTGCCATCGATTAAGTTGACCCATATGGCGCAGAGCAACTTTCAATGCATACAAATGTTGCTGAAGCGTGGCGCAAGCAGCAAGCAGCAAGCAGTAAGGACTAACTTTAGCCAGTTGGCAACTAGGCAACTAGCTGTAGTCTAGTAGTCGTTACAACATGCCAGATGCATAACTTACGCTTCACTGGTGTCTCCACAGCGGGCGCAACAAGGGGAGCAGAAGAAGTAGCTTCAACTTGCATCTTTCCCTTCAATTCCAAATCTGCAGTTGTTTGTAAATTTGTCGTTGGCTGCGGATTGGATATGTCAACGACAGGCGATGAAGGCACTGAACTAAGCTCAACTGTTGGCAATAGAGCTGCGGCACTGGACTCCTCCGAGATGCTCCTACAAAAAGGGATAACATTGCATTAAGTATAAAAAAAACCAAAGAGAGTCGACAATTTATTGTGAATTGTGTGTTGTTAGACACGTTTTACAGAAAATTAATATTATATTCTTCAACTTTTTAGCTTTAAACTTTTACTTTTGTTTACCTTATTGAATTAGCTGCGCTGAGCGGACGATGATGTAGCTTTGGTTTGTTGGAACGTCGCATGGACATGCGTCGCAGGAACTGCTGAAAACTGCCACGACTCGTTGGCACTGGCTCTCCTGTAGCTGTATGCGCATCACCCACATCACCAGCTGCCTCCATGGCTGGTGGCGATGAAGCATTGCGTGTTACAGGCTGATGCAGTTTCTGTGGCGGCTGCCAGGACTGAGCACGTGGATATAGCTCCGGCGGTGGTGGCGTTACCCTTCCACCCGTCATCGAATCCCCGCCATCCGCACTGCTCTCCGCATAGCTGCTACAACTGGCCGTCAACACGCTGCGTCGCAACAGATCTCCACTGTTGGTGCTTGAGGTAGATGTGGCTGTGGCTGTGCTCAATCCGCTGAGACGATGCCACGAGTTGCGAGATCTGGCGCTGCTTCCACGACGTTGCAACGTATTGCGTCGACGCGGTCGCATAATCACATCATCTCCTTGGCACTCATCAATGGGCAGCGGCACATCGTAGATCAAATGCCGAGAGCCGTAAACGCTGGAACGATGGCGCTGAAAGCTCCCCGTCGACTGCAGTCCGCAGCTAATTCCACTAGCCATAGAAAGTGACTACGAAAAAGGAAATAAATATATAAGCCAAAGTCGATATTTGATCACAAATTTATAAAAATCGAGTAAAATTCGCGTTGTTAGATTTAAATGTAATATTATTTAAAAGCCCAAACCCAGAATTTTTAAATTGTTACGTGGTTATGGCAATACAAGGTTTTGACCAAACCCAAGCCGATTGGTTGTCAGAAACATATGGTATTTGAGCCATTAAATCAATTAAATATACTTTAAAAAGTTAAAAGCTAGAATTCAAAACTAATTCTAATATCATGTCAATGTTGAAATTCGCATCTTTTCAATACTTTTCTAATAAAAATAATTGTCAATTTGCGCGTTTATTGATTTTTAGTTATAAAGCAATTAGAATCAGCTCAATGTCCAATGGCCGCCGCCTAAAATTCTCTAATCCATGTCTATTATATTTATGTTTTTCACACATTTCGGGTTTCATCACATAATAATTATCAAACGAATATTTTATATTCTAATAATAATTGGTTTTGTCGAGCGTGTTGGCCTTCAATTAGTTTTCACTGATTATATTTGTTAATAGCACATTATAATTAATACTTTATAAAATTTAAACAATTAATTTTTATATCTCGACAAAATTCAATTAATGTTTGTTTTGCACTTTGAGGCTCTTTACTCACCGCCGGCAGATCATCGTCCTCATCATGTTCTGCCACAGGATTGTTGAGAGCATTGTTAAATGAAGCCGAGACACTGCCATCGCCGCAACCAGAATCCAGCTCCGAGCCGCTGCATCCACCTGCTTCCGAAGTAATCGATATTGAACGCTGCAAGCCCAGTTTGCTCACATTCTTAAATAGTTTCCAGCGCTCACGAGCCGTACGCTCGGCGGAACTGCCAACAGGATGATGAGAGATAAAACAAAACCAATATTGAATATAAGCATTAACACACTGAGAACAGTTGTGCAAATTATTATTATTATTTATCTCAGTGGCGGCCATTTCCCTACTGTTGACTTTAATTACAAAAAGTGGAATGCGCAAAAAGGAATTATGTAGACATAATATATATAATAAGTAGTGGGAATAATTTTTTAAAGAAATATTTTTACTTCATGAGGCTTTTCTTTTAATCAAATTAAGAGCTTGACAAAACAACTTTAAGGATGGTTTAAAAACAATTAAGCCTTCGTTTCTCCTGCAAGTTTTTGATTCTTGAAATGCACCTAATGTTTAATATCGATTCCAACAAAAAAAAACTACAAAGACATCTGTTGTTTTAGTTTTGAGCCTACGCTTTCATTATCTTAACTTTGTTGCCCAGCTTCTGGCCTTATGCAAATTCTTTCTTTTTAAGCATTTTGCTTTGCCATAAATGAACTTTAATGGCAAAAAGAAAACGCGTGGCCCAAATAGAGAAAAGATTTGGCTTGACGTGAAGCGTTGCAAGGATTCTTTTACTCCACTCTGCCTTACAAAAGGATAAGCCGATGACAATGCCTCCTCCAGTCAGTCATATTCTAATCTAAGCCTTTTGTAAAAAAAAAAAGAAAACACACTTACACACATATACTTAGACAGTTTTTTGTCAGTTTTTTCTTCCTTTTTTTTGGTTTCTTGTCGTACTCACTTTTGTTGTTGGTCCTTTGCGTTTGCATTTGCCTTGGCAATTATCGAGTTCCATTTGGCGATTATTTGCGGCTGCTTTAGCTCAATGTCCTTATAACTGCCGCAAGCTTGCAGGCGGCCATCTTTCATCACAATTAACTGAAAGGTCACCGAAATGAAACGAAAACGAATCAGACAAGAACCAAGTTAAATTATATATTGATTTAAGGTGTTGACTAATAAATACTCATTAGAAATTTTGTCAAACGGGATAACCTAATGTGTTTGTAGATCAATATAATGAATAACTTTGTTGCATTTATTTGAAAAAAACTAAGATTTTTTAACGCAAATATAACAAGAACTTAACTATCAAGTACCCTATAATGAAGTAAATACTTTTAAAGGGTATAAGCACAAGAAAAAAATAATAAAAACGAAGAGATCAAAACAACTAAAGAATAGAGATGCAAGCACAAAAGGCAATAAATTCAATTTCGAAATTTAAATTTGAAATTTTTTGCGTCTGGCGCTTTACTTTTTTATTCTTATGCGCCTTCGTTGCAGTAGTTTCTGCTGCTCAAATAATTGTGAAAATGTGTGTGCAGAGGAAGAGGGAGGGAAGGGGGTAGAGAAGGCAACGTGGAGTGAGAGCCAGTAGACCGGCAACAAATGGTCTTTCCAGGCAATTGCATTTATGGCCAAAAGGCGATAAATGGCCCCGGCAAAGTAACAAACGGATGCTAGTAAAAAGCACAGGACACTCGCAAGAGACAGAGAGAGAGAGAGAGAGAGTGAGAAGCAAAGCAACCACAGTCCCAATTCGAATACCAACGCTACTTCACTGTAAAACCGGACAGTTTGTCAGTGCTGAGATATTTGAATATGAAATGCTGTCGGGCCCAAAGGCGAACACACAAAAATCTTCGACAGACAGCGCCACTTACATAATCCGCCTCCCTGATCAACTGTAATTGCTGTGTCACTAGAATGATGCTGCGGTTCGACTTCAAAAGCATTTGGCGCACACATTGCTCGAAGACATGGCTGCCCACCTCATTGTCCAGCGATGACAACGGATCGTCCTAGAAAAGAACAAAAAACACAAAATTAATTTTACACTTCAATATCCAAATTGACAAGAATCATAAGAAATTTGTGCATATAACAAAGAATACAATTTAAATATTGATGGTATTTACTTATCATCATTGAAGCCTTGAACAAACTCTGAAACACTTTACATTAATTGCTTTTAATTACTTTAAATGGCTCAACTTTACTTTCTGCGAAGCTGGACTGCTTTAAAGGTTTTGACAGCTTAAACAACAACATAAACTTATTAAAAATATATTTTGTTTATAGCAAGAACTCAAATCAAGCAAATACCCTATACTTTTGAATGTTCATGCATAAAAACTTAACGAACGCAAAGCATTAAAAGAAAACTTAGTTTTTATATGGCTTTTCATCAACGACATGCAATGGCAATTCTCAGATTAGAACTCAATTGTCTTAGTTTATGTCACATACTATTATAAACAAATATTGTGTTTCCCGTACTTTATGGCACCAGTCAAATCGCGGCCATAAAACTTGTTTACGCAACGGCACAATGTGTCGAGCTTTTTATGGCAACAAAAACGTCGAACTTTAAGCGTAGTATCGTGAATTTTTATGATCGGATGCACTTCGCATAAAGTGCACTGAGGCGTCGGATTGGTTGAGCTTTCTTGGCCTTGACATAACTACAACTCACCATTATGACGACGTTAGCCGATGAATAAATTGCACGTGCTATGGCAATCCGTTGCCTCTGTCCGCCTGACAGATTGATGCCTCGCTCGCCGATAACCGTAAAGTCGCCTGTGGGCATTAGTTCAATATCCGGTCGCAGGGCGCACGCATCAAGCACAAAATCGTAACGCTTGGGTCGAAACGATTCTCCGAATAATATATTCTCGCGTATGGTGTCGTTAAGCAGCCAAGGACATTGTGGCACATACGAAATGGTGCAGTTTCTGTGGAATTAGAGAACTCGAATAGTTTATTGAGTGAACTAGTTCCAGAGAAGATATTATGCTGATACTAGTTCCAAACACAATTGATTTACATGCGAAAAGTTTTGCTAAGCTGCACTTCTATCTAAATAGCTCTTAAGCTACAAACTTTGATCGTTAATCATGGCAGACACACACACACACACACAGCCTTACATGTGTTAGCTTTTGCTTTTACATGACATCGCTAATTATGGCAAATGCGAGTGACTTCAATTAATTAGCTGCAATTTAGTTAAGCGGCTTATATGATAACTTTCACCGCGTTTTAGTCGACAAGCGTATAAACCGCAACCTAGTCGACAAGCGTATAAACCGCAACCTAGATACACATACCAACACACACACACACGCACCACATACTCACACGTACTTGCGGCATAATTAAGTGACTCGCTGTGAAATGCAGATAAGATGATTGGTTATTCACGGCGACCACAATATTGTCTAGCCTCAAACTTGTGTCCCGCACACACATAATATGTCAAATCATTTATTGCAATAGATGTGCGGTTGCCAGCAATCTTGGATAATTTAATGTACAGTTATTGCTTTGTGTTGATTTGTAGTTAAACTAATCTATTCTGATTGAGTTTAAGCTTTTCTTGCTTTAAAGTTTTAGTATTTGTACTTAAGTTTAGGCCATGAGCAAGGAAATTTTACTAGCAGACGCTTAACTCTGCACGTAACTCGCATTAAGTATGCGCCCTGTTGACCCGTTTAAGCCAACCACACATATACACACATCCACATTAAATCACACTTTACACCTCATATCAAGCAACGTCCTTCCCCCTCCCTTATATAGATGGGTTCTGCCTTTGCCACCATGTGTGGCAGCTGAAAATCACAAAACTGCTCACACTTAACAATCGTTAAGTTCACGCGACCCCTGCAATTCATACCACTATATAGATGTGGCACTCGTATAATAAATTTCCAAACCAAAAAGAGCAACAAGAAATAGAAAGAGCGAGAAAGAGAAAAAGAGAGAGAGCGAGAGACACACACAGCTGAACAACACAGACATTTATTACAGTAATTGAAATTATTGCACATTTTGCGTTTGCCAAGGCAAAATGTGAGAGAGAAAAAAGGGGGCAAGATCCTGGCAAAAGATGTGGCACTCCTTCTTTTTTTTATGTTGCAGCCTGCTGTGTGCGATTTCTGCTTGTTAAATGCATTTTTATATGGCAGCCACGCCTTCAGTTTGTTACAGTCGAAGCGGGGCAGCGGCCTCTTCGTTTATTTTATGTGCAATAAAATTAACATATACAGACATTTTGTGATAAATTACCGCATCACGTGATGTGCCTGGGAACGACTGTAAAAATATGTTGAATGACTGCGACGATGACTACGGCAACAACTGCAACGTCAACTTGCAACTGCATTGGCTACATTTAATTTTCTGCACTTTTCCCATTGCCCGGCATTTAAAAAGTGAAATTGTGATTACAGCAGCAGAAAGTTGTTGCACTGTTGCCATTAAGTGCCACAAGATGCATGCCACTGACGACACACACTGACAGTCTTCGAGCGTTCCGCTTCCCCTTTTTACTTCTTTGTTCTCGACACGGCGACAAATGCCTTTTAGCCGAAGCGCACACAGTGCAATTCATTTAAATTTGCTCAACGCTGCGTATGCGTGATGCGTTTTAATAGCTTAAAAGTCATGCGGCTTCTGAGTGGCTTACAAATGGTTTCTATGTGTGTGTGTGTGCACCTTTGTTGCAAGTCGCTTTGATTGTGGCAGCGTAGGAAAATAACATTGTTCTGGTTCATGTTGTTGTTGTTGTTACATATCGTCGTTTGTAATAATTAATGGATTATGCGTGCAAAAGGCAGTGCAGAAACCACTTATTTACCCATACAACAACACTAATTAGATGCTATTTAAGGCAACCTTTTAGTTGCGATGCTTAAAGCTCTTACGCTTTAACTAAAACTCTTTAGTTCAGTGTAAATTTAGTTCAATTAAATATTTAAATATTTTTATATCATCTAATTTCTATCTCAATGTTTTTGTTTAGTTTTGTTGCCATTTACCTTGCGGTGTTTGGATTTTTTTTTTCAGTTTTGTTGCATGTTGTCCATTTGGCATTGTAGCTGTTGCTGTGTCAGATTACGCACGTTTTGTTGTGTGCCCGCAAGCGATGCCAACGTGCAACAAGGACAGCGCAACGTTGACACGCCCTCCCCCTCCCCCTACCCCTCTGCCGTCCGCACCATGTAAATATTTAAATAATTTATGTGCCATTTTGAGGTGTGTCAACAACAGGCGGTCTGCTGATGCTGCCACGGCCACTGGCACTGCCTCGACCTCTACTGCTGCATACCCCAAAGGTAAGTTGCCTTTTAGTTTGTTTGCTCATTTAACGGCATTTAATTACATAATTTTCATGGGGTGCCCTCAAATTAATTAGCTAACTGACTCTTAGCTAGTCGCTACATACGATTCATTCTCGTTTCTCGCCGCAAGTTTAAAGGTCATTGGCTTTGGGCGCATCATCAAACTTAAATAGCACTCAAAATTCGTTTTAGGGCCAACACTTGAATCAACAATATAGGTGTTTCTTGCACTCAAACCCATGCACACACACACCTACGTTTAATTAAAGTTTTCCAATTGCTTATGTGAAGAGTGTGTGTGAAAAGCTTCTTCTTCTTCTACATTACACTTTTGCATGGGAGGCTGCCAATTTGGTAAAGCATACAAGAGCGTAGCGCTCGGGCAAGTTTTCTTGGCCTTCAACTGTGCAATAAATAAAATGCAATAAGCGCTTCGCGTCTTCTGCTTGCCATTTTACTCAATTTTCCAGCCAACCCACATACCCGCAGCCCCCTCTATAACACATACTCTTGCACGCGGCTCCTTCAATAAATTTTCTTGTACCACAAGGCAAACAAGTTCTTCAGTGTGTGTGTAACATTTCAATTCACAAGTTTCTCAATATATATATTTTTTTTTTTTCGGTGATTCAACGCCATGTTTGGAGTTGCCTACATTTTTTTTGGGTGCCTGCATTGCCATAATATGCGTTTTATATGCAAAAAAGCAAAAGCAGTTGATATCAATGCGTGATCCCCTGTGTGTACATATGTGTATGTGTATGTATATTAAGTGCCTTGGTTAGTTGCCATATTTATTTGCTGACTGACATTTTAAGTAGCCATTTACATACGGCTCACTTAAGCTTTTGCATGTTTTTAACCCATTTTTATGCTCTTGCAGATGGTATTAAAAGGGAGAAAGAGAGTTAAAATTAAAATTTGAGTTGAGACAACTATCTAAAGCAGACTAAATTTCTGTTAAACAATTGGATAAATAGATTGAAGTTGTTAAAAGTAAAATAAAAAAAGACAAACTTAAAGTTTGATGAATAATTCCTTATTCCAATAGACAACCAATCAGCATACTATCCTTAATATGGTATATGGTCACTCTAAAAGCTGACTTGATACATTTAACATGCATGTTATACTTATTTTGACGTGTTAATGTTAAGATCAAAAAGAGTTAACATTGCAATTTATAAAAAAAATAAATATATATAAACTCCACTTTCTCGTCACAATACGGTACTTACTTATGCCAAAACATATTGCCTGCTAGCAGCGGCATCTCCATGAGCAAAGCGGACAGCAGCGATGTTTTTCCACTGCCATTTTTGCCCACAACAATGGTCAATTTGCCTTTGGGTATGGCCATCTCTGGCACATGCAGCTGAACATTTGGCAGATGACACTGTGGATGCCAAGTAAAGAGTCCATCATTTATGGACACGGCAATGTCATCGGGCATCTTAAGCAGCAGGGAATCACGTCGCCAGCTATCAGTGTTTCGGGCACGTAACACTGAAAACTCCATTGGCTTCTCGCAGGTGCCGCCAAACAGTTTTGGCGGCCTTATTGCCACATAGGGTGTATTGCGCAACAGTTCACGACGCTGCTGCACCAACTTGTGATGGCCCAGCTCATGGGCAAATGAGGCTGGTGACTTATCTTCAGCTGGTTCTCCATTGCTCTGCAGCAGCGGTGTTATTGGTTCCGATTGAGCCAATGGTGCTGGTGGCGTTGATGGAGCCGGTGGTTGCGGTTGTGATGGAGCCTGTTGCTCGGGAATGCGTATACGCAATGCCATGCGTTGTTCATTGAGTCTATTCTCTGCCTGAGCGGTGCGTAGCTTCATATTGGACTTCTCCTGCGTCTCATACATGTCGAGCGAGGCATCACTTTTGCTCAAAATGCGTGCCATATTCCTTATACCCTCGAACTGCTTTTGAATCTCGGGCGCGTGCAGAAAACGCTCCAAGCGACGTGTAGAAACTCGAGCTGCTATAATAATGGGCACCGTGATTGGAAAGATCAGAAGTGGCACCGTCAGCTGTTGAAACAATGCCAATGCTGCAAACAGATGACTGGCATCAAAATGCGAACGTGAATCCTGCGGCAGGCATATATAAACCGCCAAGGTAACAAATGTGATCAGCACCGTTGAAATATGTGTCAAAATAGCTATGCAAAAAGTGGTTTCAATTAGAATATTTATAACAACAATTAATCTGATAACTTACTCATTAGAGTCCAGTACATGGCGTCTTTGTTAAGATATTTGAGCTCCTTTTTGCGTGCTGCTTGTATCTTTCGCAAAAATACTTCATCCCAGGCATTCAACTTGATAATCTTAATGCCAATTAATGTGTCGTGTATTTTTTTTAAGCGCTCATCAGTATATTTCTAGTAAGAAACGAAGAGAAGTTTAGATACAATAATAATATTATGCCAATTGTGATTCTCATTACAAAAAAACTTTTACTATCAAGTTTCTATGTTTTCATTAATTTCTGAACTTTAATTGTTTAAGCCAAAAACCAGAATCAAATCAAAGTGGTATCACATTCTTCACCTGTACTATTTCATTTTAATTGAAACAAAACAAAGATTGTACCTTTTCATAAAATGTTGTGTGTGCCTATTTGCTTAACTCAATTAATTTTGTTAAATTCTAACTGTTCAAGAACTAATCAAATTACAGAACAGCTGTTCAAGTTTAACATTTTGAGTTATGTTAAGTAAATGAAGCATAAAAGCCTCAAACTGGAAGCCAAAAAACCCAAATTCAATTAATTGTTGAAGAACCCGCACGGCAATAACTTTAAATCGACCACAAATCTGTTAACAAAAAACTTTTTAATGAGCCAACAGCAATGGCAGCAACAACAAAGTTCGAGAAAGCAAAACCCAAAGCAACAACATTCTTTAGTCTTACCATACAAAACTGACCTAGCACAATGCCCGAAATTGTGTAACAAATTGTGATGCAGTCGAATTCTGGCATATTCTGACCAAAATCTTGTACATTTCACATTTTGCAAATGAAATTAATTTTGTCCATTGTCTAGCACTAATTCAATTGAACAAAACTTATATACAATATTAAATTGTGGGCTACGGATGTATTGTGTTACTTACCGCTATCACTTCAGCATTCTTGGACATGGCATTGCCGATGAGAAACTGCAACGGTGTCATAATGAGAATGCATACAATGGCACCAATCACAGCACTTATGCCCAACTTCAGGTACAGCAAGTAAATGACCAATGTTATCTGTAAAGCAATATACCAAATATAAATGAGATTACATATATGTATATATTGTGTGGGTTTTCAGCATACAACTGATTTGTTTATGCATAATTATGCAGACATTGCAATATTGGTTTGTTGGCTGGCTTTGGTCTGTGTTGTGAGTAAATTATATGAAATAATTAACATTAGTGATAAAATATAAACTAAAAATGTGTGTCAAATGAAAGAGATTATTAATGTAGTGTGTATGGAGAACATAATAATAGAAAGTGCAAGCATGCAGTCAACAAACAAATTCCTCACATATTTAATGCAAATGCAAAAGTTATGCTTCATTACAAACTACAAGCTTTAAACCTGTAAGAGATGTGTCGTCACAACAGTAGTGTAGTAATAATTATAAATTGTTTACATAAATAAACAGGCTTTTTGGTGTCTTCTGCTTTTAATCATACTAGTTTGTGGCTGTTAACACTTGTGCAATATGTTAACTAATTGCTAGATGAACTTTATTTTAAGTCAGCATACTCTTAGCAATGTCCATATTGGTTTATTACCGTTATTAATATTGTATTACTTCCTTTGACCTAGTTCAATACGAGGAACCTTTGATCCCAATCATAAATTATATATTTGCTTCATTGTCTTGACTAATATTCGAATAATACTTGATATATATAGTATACGTTGTCTAAATGATTACATTTCATTGCTGAATTTAACTAATCCTGCTGAGTTTCCTTAGATATACTATATACGTTTATTGTTCTACGAGATAGAATGCAAAAGAGGCAGTCGAAAACGTTGCCAATACCTCGAACTTAAATGTTAATTAATTTTTTACACAATGAACATGATGCGATACGAATTTGCCTGCCTGCCTGCCTGCCTGCTAAAGCCGATTTGGACTGCATACAAACGAGTAAATTATAATGCAGCTGTTGCCATGACAGTTCCATGGAACAACGGCAGCATCGCCACCATGCAGCACCCACAAATCCTAAAACAGCCAAAGTACGAGCAGGAGTCGCCCAAACATTTACAAATCAATTTATGCTTGCACTATGCTGAACGGACTGAAGCTGTGTGTGTAACTGGAACTGAAACTGGAACAGAGTAAATACAACCTTATAGCTAATTATGCCGTATTTCACACACACACACACACATTACATTTAATACGCCCCTGCAGTCCGCGGTCCCGGTACCAGACTAGCGAAATCGCTAGAACTCAGTGATGGGTACTGGTGCACACTCGCACCACCAGCAATGTATTTACCTAACGAATTTAACTAGACGATGTCCGCAGAGCGTACCGAGCGGTACGGCGGTGCAAACCCAGTAGCTAACGATTTCCCTAGTACGAAAGGCCTAGGGATATCGTTAGGACTACCAAGCTAACTATTTCGCTAGCTAACGATTTCTCTGGTACGAAAGGCCTAGGGATACCGTTAGGACGCCCAAGCTAACTATTTCGCTAGTACAAAATATTATCAAAGACACATTTGTAGTTAAATATTAACAAATTTCATTTAATTTCAAATTTATAATATAAAAAGTTCAACTATTGTCTTAAATTATTTTTCTTAATAATACGTTTTTGTCTTAACTGTTTTAAAAATGTAAAAGATGTAAAGAAAAACTTATCTTTTTGATGAGTCCTCCCAAAAAATCATATACGTTGTACTCCAGTTAAAGTTCATCAGTTACAATATATTTTAAATTTGTTATTGGCGCAGAAGGACCAAGTAACCTTGCCATCGTATTCACCTGAAATAAATATATTTGATTTTTAAAAAAGCATTATAGAACAATGTAAATCGTCTTTACTTACAAATACATTCCTGTTGCCGAGGTCAATAGATTTTTAATGTGTTGATCCGCACTCGCTTGATAACTTTTCACTATTCACTGCACCGAAAAATGCGCTCGCGACAGTGCAAATTGAAGACAAAATTGACAAAATTCTGGTTATAACAAGTTAATTAACAGTTAACTTTGTCATACACGCTTTGTCTTGTTCTGTTGATTTGTTGCTTTTATTGTTTATTTTGTGTTTTTCGTTTTATTTGCCTTGGGAATTGGTGCATCACTAGTCGTTAGCTTAATCGCTCTACCGGTGATGCACCATAGGATAGTTTTTGTGCTTTCGTTTATTTGCCTAACGATCTTATGCATTACTGGTCGCTAGCTAAATCGCTAGCTACTAGTGATGCATCACAGGACTAGAACTTGGTATGCCTTGACACCAGCCGTACCGCAGGGGCATTAATTATGCGTGCTTGTGTGTGTGTTTGTGTCTGTGCATACATTTACCTGGAGAGCAATGTGTGTTAAGTGTATTCTGTATTTGGTTAAATCATTAACAAGTTTGTTTAATTACATAAAAATCCCTTAGCCTTAAACTAAGTGTGTTGTTTCATGAGACAAAAACCCCAAATATTTGCACAACGCATTTGCGTAATGCATTTAAATGCCGAAATGCAAATAAAATTTGCATGCAAATAAAATACAAATCAAATGCAATTTGCAATTTGCAATTTATAGACGGCCAATTAAATGAAATAAATCCAAATTGTGATTAAAGCCATAGCACAACAAAATAAAATAACAATAAAACAACGACAGTCCAGCAAGTGTTATAAATTAGATTTCAAGTAGCACACAAGATGCTCGTAAACACTCGTAAATAACAAACAAACATATGTATATATATACATATCTTGTTTAATACGAACCTTGAATGGTATGGCCCAGGCATAGTGAGCGATCCAAAAGAATTGCATTATATTGAGTGTGTCCTCCGTCATGTGATTCGTGATGGCACCAATGTCACTGAGGCCTGTACAGAAGGAGTAGTAGCAAATAAATAACATTTAATATTGCATGTTTGGGCCATTGTTAATAAATGTGTTTGGCTGTAAAAGCAAAAGTTAAGTTAAAGAAAAACTTAAATCTAAAATCTATACATAATGCTATTAGCTTCACTTCCATCCATAATTATTTAAACATACCAGCTGTCTAATAGTATATTTTAATTTTTAATTCTCTTCTTTGTAATTAACAATATCAGTTCGTACCGCTTTTACTTTTTAAAGTGACCTTAGTACTTATTTTAACTCTCGCGACTCAAAATAAACATTAAAGTTACTAAAGTTACATGCACAGTTTTACTACAAACCTGTATAATAGATCAATCAATCCACTTAAAGTCAACATATGTATGTGCAACTATTAAATCTAATTTTATTTTCGTCATGAAACCTGCTTTGTCAATAAAGCCCAACTCTGCCAATGGAAAAGCAATTTGTCTACACCGGAGGCAGAAAAAAAGTTCCTACTCTAATCGCAACTAAAAACAAATAGCTATCCAATGGCAGGAAAATTTCATTGTGCGCCATGAAATGACCACGCCCACTTAAGCCAATTACACGTGGACATTTTGGATGCCAGCTATGTGGATATAGCCAAAAAAGACTTCAGCCGTAAAACTTTCAATTAACACCAAACGCACATTTACCTCTGTCAAACACGAATGGAGTATGACACATAGAAGCGTGGAGAGTGAGTAGGGTTTAGGTGCTAGGTGTTAATGGTTTGAGGATAGAAGGTGGCTAGGGAAGAAAATTGACAAAGCCAAACACTCACCGCCTGAACGCTCTGTTCGTTGTGTGCCCTTCTCCACCTCGCCAGGCGGTTTATCATCATTTGGAGTTGGCCTAATGTTGCCATTTTGTTGCACAGCAGCAGCACGAGAATCGTCATCAACATCAGCGGAACCATTGTTGGCACAACCGCTGTTAGCATTTAGAAGCAAACTTTTGCGATAAATTAGACCCTGTAGCGATGTTTTAATCCTGATGCCCGTCATGTTGAGCACATGCGTTGAGGCCTGCGACAATGCGGCCTGTGCCAATGCAGCCAACAGCACCAGCCAAGCAATGCTCCAGCCATTTGTTAACAAATCCGACCATCTGGCATAGTAAATTCTCACATCGCCAATGCCAATACCAACACTGTAAACCCCATCATCATCATCACTACCACCACCACCAGCAACAACATAATCATTATCATCATAGTAAACAACATCGGCCGCACCATCTGTGGCCGCATTTGGGCCCAACATTTGACTACTTGTCGACCCAACTCCCAACTGTATTGATGCCTTTGCATGTTCCTGTGCCGCTGCCGCATAGAGTCCCTCAATGTACTGCACTATTTGCTGGATGGCAAGTGGTCCAATCAATGCAAATAAATCACCGGCCAACTTCAAAATGCCGCCCAATGCAAACATGCGCCAACTGTTCTTTATATAGCAATACCACAAAGATGGCGGTGAGCTCGATTTTTTCTGCAAAAAAACACAAATAGAAAAAAATATTTATTTTAATAAATAAGCAGTTTGCACCTTAATAATACAATATATACATGCCTTTGAAAAATATAGATATATATTAAAACTATTCATAAAGTGTTAAAAACACACATATTGAATACATTTAACCCCTTTGATAATTCCTTTTTGCAATGTACATCTAATTAATTTTGTTCACACTAGTAGATATTTATCAAAGGATACATTCAGATGGCTTATTCTTGCATACACATCATGGCCATGTTTTCGCTTTACACATTACTCTATATGGCGCGTCTCGTTTGTATTAAGTGTAATAAATAGGCTCATTAATGCCAGACTTTTAATATATGTATGCACATATATACAATTATTCTTTGGCTGTGCTTTGCCTTTCGCTTGCCGTTCTATAATAATTTACACACCCCGTTGCCATTTTGTCATTAAAAATTGCACACAAAATGCGGCAAATAAATTAACATTAAAAAATCAACCAAGTAAGAAAATTTCAATTAAAAGAAATCAATTCGACTGATGATATCCTATTTATTGTATTGAATATGTGTTTTTGCACATAAAAAAAACGTTTAAAAAAAATAGTTAAAATATTTTACAATTTTTTTTGGCTTTATTTGCATAATTTTTTAGTGCAGGGCATCATGAAACTAACTTAAATTTTATTGTCTACACTTTCACTTTGTTATCAAGTTAATGGCAGGATCTCTCTTTGCATACCTATATACAATATATATATATTTGTTTTTCCTTTATTTTCGCATTGATAATTTATTGCGTTTGGCCAACGGCGGCATTGCATTTAAATAAATAATTAAGCAATTTGCTTGTTGTGCTTTTTGCAAATTAAATACAATATTTTCTTAATGGAAATTCAACAGAGAGCCAGCCAGAAAGAAGTCTCAATTGTAACCAAGTTTTTTTGGCCAGAGGCATTTAATTATTTATTATTACTTCCTTCCTTATTTTTTTGTTAAATGTATGCTTTTTAATTAAATGCCGCTCGATGCGTTTCGTTCTCATTTAATGCGTTAATAAATAGGTAATTATATTTAACCATAAGTATCAAAGGCAAAGAATAATACATTTTTTTGGTTTATGTAATAGCTTTTTAATGGACCTTAACTATTAAATCGTTTAAACTCACCCTTTTCTCGGTGTATATGTATAAGAATCGATCATAGTGCGCTCTGGCGCTATCTTCTAAACGCATTTGTCCCAGATCTTCCAGTTCAAGAGGCTCCTTATAGCCCAACCACAGCAGCGATGTGAGCCACCAGAAACATATTTTGGAATAGAATGTGGCCAGAGTGTGCTTATAGCCAATACGATCATAATCCTCCAGATAGTCATCCCGATAGCGCTGAAAATGGTTGAAAGAAATTTAAATATTTCCACGAATTTTTTTGATTATTCAGTTTTAAAACTTGAATGAAGCTCTGCACTTGAAGTGACAGTTTTTCTTGTTGTGCTGCACATTTCATGCCCAGAAGAAAACAAAGCCATGCGAAACTAGAACATAACTCAAAAGCAAACTTAGCAACTAGTCTTAAGTCCTGCTAGCGAATTTTGCCCCAACAACACCCACAAAGACAAGTTGGCATTTTGTAGCCTTGTAGCGCTTGCATGTGTTACTGTCACTTTTAGCTGCATACGCCTTACCTTATTTGCGAAGGGTATATTAGCTTAAGCCAAGAGTTTACATTTTATTTTATTGCAAAACTAGAAAAAGGCAAAATTCTTGTGAATCTTATTTTATTTTAACAAAATAACATCAGATTTTTATTAAGTTTATGTTACAGGGTATTTTGTACTCCCCTACGCCACAAAAACATTTCAACTTGATTTTATATATTCTGTCCTTTTTTTTACTGTTAGTTGTTGTTGCTTGAAATGCAACACGTTTTGTGTGCTGCTCAACGCCTTAACAATGGCACTTCGTCTGGCCAGTCTTTTGGCTTTTCTTTTTAGCCATCTTTTGTTAAGAGCTGTTGTAGCTGTTGCCGTTGCCAGCTGGCAGTTGTTGTGGCATTTGTTGCACTTAAGCGTCTCTAAAGCAGTCGTTTTTTGTGGCACTCGACGTGCGGTCAAGCACGCAACGCCTTGAAGTATGCAAACGCTTTGGCAAACTGACATAAATAAAATATTTGCCAAGCACAAAAGCGCCTTTTGAGAGCTGCAAATCTGCGCTTAACCTCAATTAAAATGTAAACATATTAAAATCCAGCTGCAGTCGCTGCACACAACTATACCTTCCCCCAACCCCTCCCGCTTGCTCCAGCTAGTTGCAACAAATGCTAATCCCCTGGTAAATTAAATAAACCTTTTGCATTGTCATCGTGAGTGAGAGAGGCAAGTGCTTTACTTTCTCTTCCACGGCTATTTGCTCAGCTAATTTAACGCGCACCCCTCGCCCTTGCCCTCTCCCTTCCTTGCCAAAATGCAAATGCAAACTGCACTGCAAACTCCCTGCTCCTCTTAGCCCATTCTTAGATAGACAAACACACACACACACTGCTCCGCCTAACCCAACATCCGTTTTAAACAAGAACAACAACAACAATATCACCGCCAGCAACAATATCAACAACCAAATCAGCATCCGCCTTGTAATATGCCCTTCAAGAGACTAACTAGGATAGCTCTGAGTTTGGTATATAAAGTGGAAAATTTATGGTTAGGATGTAAAATTTTATATATTAGCAACTTCTGGTTAATTTAAGGATAACATGTTTAATAATAATAATAGTATTTGTAATAATCAAACAACCCTAAATTTAACAGCTATTAAAATAAGTATACGTAATCAGCTATGAAGCATAATCTTTGTAATTTTAAAATAATCAAATCATTCGTAACAATGAAGCCAAATGCTTCTCAAATTTCATTTACAAATTATTAACATTTACAGCGTATCAAATAGTCGCACCAAATCACTTAAAAAAAAAGCACTCTCACAATTTGTTTGTATTTTCGGGTTTGTGCTTAGCGTTGCATGGCATTATTTGCTTACTCCCCACACCCACTCCCCAGCTGCCACTTTCTATTTTGGAAAGCAACGCTTCGCCCACAAACTTGTGCTTTATTAAAATTATGCAGTGCATGGCGGCACCCAAATTAGTTTGGGTCTTCTTCTCCTGGCAGTCGAGTTGGAGCGCAGCAAATAAAGTAAAGGCACGTGAAGCGGCATTTTGTCAGTGCCACAGCATCCGGGTCCTCAGAGTTATGAATGGTGGTCGGAAAAGGGGGCCGGGTTTTTTTTTTTTTTTTTGTTTGGGATATGTTGACAAATGCCCAGCGCTCAATTGTATCATGCTTTATAGGCAGCTTAACTACGTATCGTTTATGCAACGTAATTCCATTGGCTGCATTTGGGCCTTGCGCAATCCACTCAGAAGACACCACTTACAAAATGTATGGCCACACTCCAGGGTGTCTTTCATTTGAGCACCGGAATTAACATACACAAACACACACACAAACACACACACATGCATATAGTTTTTTGGGTTTGGGCAAAGTTTGCCTTTCAATTGGCTTTTTAGCCTCAGCTGGCATTGATTTGATGTTTGAATATCACTCATACGACATGTGTATGAATATGTCAAAAGGAAAAGTTAAGTTAAAAGCCGCCTGCATGTGAGTGTAAAGTGAATACGAATCATGCCCATACATAAATTTAAGCAACGAATAATCAATAAGTAGAATATTGAATGAAGCTCAAGTATGATAATATTATGCCTATTTGCAGTCAAAGCGGTAAAAGGTTTCAAAGATATGCGAATTCTTGGAATTACTTTAGCTTTTGATTCAATTTTACAGAAATATTTTGTTAAGATAAAGTTCAATGAAAGTGAAAGGCAACTGCGAATCTTCAAAACATTGAGCTAGATTGTATCTAGTTGTTAGATTAAACAACGTATTTATTATAATGTATTGATACTTTTGTAGCAAGAGCTTTCAGCTTAATATTATTATTAATAAATTTATTTCTTCTTTAATATTATAAAACTTACACAAATAATCATCACACACATAATCGATACTGCAACAAAGCTTATATTCTCTCGCATATCCCCACAGCCTCTAAGAATGCTACAACTATTTTCCGACTTTCCCTTTACTTTTGCCATCAATATTTGATATTCACATATAATTCTTGCAACAGAAATCACACACACACACACACTTATAGAGTTGCAGCAAAGTGCTGCATATGTGCTTTCACCTTGAAGTATGCAACAGCATTAGTGCATTTGGCTGCATAACAATGACGGCCACAAGTGGAGCAGGGGCACAAACAACAACAACAACGGCATCGGCGCCGGCTCGTTTATAGCCCAAAGGGCCAGCACCTGCGTTTGGCACACAACCCGGCATAAACAACTGTAAACTGCAAGTTTTATATGAAGTTCATGCTGTCTGGCCCGCTTCAACCCACCAAAAAAATGGGGGAAAAAATAGGTAAGCAACCAAATCGTCCAATGTAACTTTAATGTTTTTATTTGCTTTGCTACTTTGTTGCGATTATTGCTCTGCGCCTCTCTTTTAGCTTTGCGCCTTGTTGTTGTCGTTCTTGGTTTGTTGTGGCAAGTTCTTAGTGTGTTTGTGTGTCCTGTGTGGCAACTTTGGATTTCCGGTCTCAAGCGGAAATAATGTCAAGCATGAGGAGACACAGTGCGACTGAAGGCATCCTTTGGCTTTTACATTGCTTGCCCTCGTACTTATCCCGTTTAAATATTTAAATATCTTGTGGGCTTTATATGATATGCATGCATGTTAATACGATAACGCGATTGAAAATCATGCATGTTGAAACTTATGCAGGGATATGCCAAGAATAGTTAATATCTACCTTTAAATATAGATTTTAAAAGTTTGCTTCTATTACCTCCTTATAAATGGTGTATCCATCGAGTCCGGCTAATGTCAATAGACAAAGCACCGTTATGGTGACCAAACACATCTCCAGCTCAAAGATATCCTCGTGGTAGGCAACTTCGGCTAGTTCATCAAAGCGCAATAGGAAAATCAACATTTCCATAGCGACGCTGCCATACAAGTAGACTGTGAAATGAGACAGAGTTTGATTAATTTACCCGGCATCAAATTATCAGTTCAACACATGCATACACAAGTGTATACACACACATACACACGCACCTGTCATCTTTTTGCGCTCGAGCACACGATGATAGCACATTAGCATAATTGTCAACAGGATGGCGGCGATTGCATTCCATACGGCGCCAGCGCCAATGATAATCAAAACATTCAACTCCCTAGGCGTTGAGTCAAAGAGCCGCTTTAGCTGCTCACCATTGCGCTCAGGCAGCAGACTTCTGGCCAGCTCCAGACTATTAACGGCCAGCAATAGCACTGAAACAGCTGCGCGCAAATTGTGAAATGCCAGCAAAGTTTTATGGCACCTGCAACGAGAAAAGCCCAAAACGTTAACAAAACAACAGCAATACATACTTTAAAGTGACAACTATGAAAAAAAATATAAACAATGAAACAATGGAATAGAGAAATAAAAGAATGTTGGTGCAAATCGTTGAAATAAGCATCTCTATCAATATAATTCAACTTATGGTTACCTTAATAATCCAAATGAACTCTGCTTAATATCTGGTAGCTCTAAATATGCTCGTTCTTATCTTATAAAGAACTGGTTCGTTGAACATTCTTATGGAACTGATCGAAGTGACAAATTAGAGTGACCATAGATTTGACTCAAATTATAGCATCACATTCATCGGCAGCGATATGATCATTGTTATTGCTTAAATCAGCCTTTTACGACAATAACAAATTTTAAGTAGAATTTTTACTATCCATTTTCTTAATGGTGTAAGTATAATACCAATAAGTAGGTAAGTACATTGCGGACAAAGCTCAGCTCGCATAAATGTCACAATAACAACAATTGTGAGTTTAATTAAGTGGAGTGCAAGACGACCAGGTGGACAGACTCAAATACTACTAGTTAGGCCAAGGACCAGACAGTCGTTCCTTTGTACACATATATATATGTAACTGCCTGTGTGTGTGCGTGTGTTTGTTTTCAAGTGTTCTTTGTAATTGCCACAATTATATTCAAGTGTTTATGACGCGTTCCCTCTGCACAGGCTGGCCTCTGAATGAAGTTCACTTTCCGCTTGCACGCCTCCACTGAAGCACGAGCTACTGCCACGTCTGTTTGTTGTGTTGTGTCTCTGTGTGCCTGCGACTCTGGCTGGATGGGCCATAATCTTAAGTGTGATATATGGCGCCCACTTGACTGGCGCACTTTTTGATTGCATTGCCATGGTTGTGTATTCAAAATAAGCTAACAAACTTTTAATTGCTATAAAGTGGAGTTGCTGGAGTCAATTTGGATTATACACAGGCTGGACTTTCCCTTGAGCTTATTACGTTAAGTAGTATAATAAAAGTAAAATATGTATATACATTTTCAGTATATAATTAGCATAAACAAAGATGTTGTTGTAGCTTTCGATTGAAATTCTTAACTTGAGTGAAAGCAAAAGTGCACTGGAAAAAATCTTGTGGTTTTAAAGCATTTTTTTTACTTTAAGTATCGACCTGAAAACTGTGCACAGATTTCTATTCCCTTTCTTTCTCCTTGTCTAAATATACTATATATTTAATGATGTGCAACAATGTGGCATACTTTTTGGCTGCATAACGTGAACATTTACACGTTTGCACATGAAACCAGTCAAAATAAAAACTTACAATAACTGGAATTGAGAATTGCCGAGCAAGCAGCCAAAAAGGGGAAGCCATAGAGTCAACCTGCGTCCGCAATGCCGTTGAAATATTATTTATTACGAATACTGTTGCATACTATTTGGCGCAGTGTCGGGCTCAATGCACACGGCAGGGTTTATATATACCAGTTATATATAGCTATAAGTTGATATATGTATGTGAAGCGTTTTTGGGCTTGTTAATATTTCGGTACGGAAAGACTTTCCAACAATTGTGGCTTGATTTTAATTTTTTAGCACACTGACCAATTTTTATACACTTTGGTTTCCTTTTTGGCTGTGGCGGGGGGGCTAAAGGGTGTGAGAACTTTATTTATTGTACACACAGACAGTCTATGAATTTAATGAAAAATGTCTGCCTTGACAGCCCGGAGCGAAGGCGAGGAGAGACTGATGACATTGCAACAACAATGCTTACATATTAATTACATTTTTGACCGCTCTAAAATAGTATGAATAATTGATTTTCATATTTGTTCGAGTTTTTCATACTTCACTTTTTTTGGCCCAATGTGCATTTAAATGCAACTGACCAAAATGTATAATAAAAAATTCAAACCATTTCCAAATTTTCAATTTATTTTTTGTGCAGTTGCAACATTTTTTATTGATGAACAATTTGTTGAAGTTGTTGTATAGTATTTGAAATTAATAGTTGTTGATTGAAAAACATGATGAACAGTTCTAAATGTTCTGTTGTCGCCCATTTGTTTGTGTGTAGGTGTGTGTGTGAGAGTTGCCAACATTTGTTGTTGCAGTGCCCTCAAAAAATTTTGATAAATGATAAATGATGCAAATTTAATTATTTTAGTTTGGCATTTTCAATAGTAAAATAAACAATGCGAAAATTTAAGTGTCATATAAACTATTTTCTTTGTTTAAAATGCAGAACGGAGTAGAGTTTTTGTAAACTTTAAAGGCGTTTGGAGAATGAAAAGGAATTTATACATCTCTTTTTTAGTTTTTTTAAGATTAAAGTCTTAAAATACAAATGTTCTTTTAATAGCTCGATCAAAATTCATGATCAAACATTTGCATTGATTATTGTTTCTTGAAATCGTCAGTGAAGAAATGAAATGTTGATCCATTCAATATTTTGATGTTCTATAAATAACAGACAAGAATATCAAAACACACTTGCCACACATGTTAATTGCAATTTACTATCCCCGTTCTAATGAAACTACACCTGTCCAACCCCCTTGCGATCGACAAACTATTTGTTCTTGGCCGGTTTACGTAATGCAATGAAGTGGCAAATAAAGAAATCGAATAGAACTCAAAATAGTTGAGTCTACACTCGCTCGGTGAAGCAGGTCCAGATACACTTGTATATAAATAAAGTACACACACACACACACACACACACCTCGGCGTGTGTTTAAATTGGAGCAACTGATTTGTTTACAAAAAAAAATATAAAAGTTCCAAAAATAACCAAAAAGAAAATAGTATAAATTGCATTGAAGTGTAGTTGCAGTTGCAGTTGCAATACTTTTTGTTGTTCTTGTTGTTGCTGGTGTTATTGCTGCCTTGGCACGGGACTCTATTTCTCAAGTGCCGGATGTATTATGGCCATCGGGAGCTGATTTTTTATGAATGAGCGCAGGGGGCACGAGTGTGTGTGCAACGTATTGTTGCATGCTGCTGTTGTATGGAGTTGTTGTTGTTAATGCACTTGATTAAAACTGTTTATTGATACGCATCCTTACATATATATTTTTTTTTTATTTGTTGGGGGTGTGAGTTAATCCATTGCACTTAGAGTAGTGCTATAAGTTCGATTAGTTCCGGATATCAATGATGTTTTAAATGAACTCAAGTGGCATTGAATCAAAATGAAAGTGCTTAAAGTGAGTGTGTGTGTGTAATACAAGAAGCTTAATGTGTACTCTAGTTTATTGTTTATTGGCTTATGACTTATGGAAGCAGTTCTTTAAATTTAGTCAGTTCAAATGAGAACTTGTTCCATAAATCGTTCATTTCTAAGCAACTAATGCATCGATAACTGCCCTGAGCATAACTGTCTATAGATCTTAACTGCATAAGCATTTGTTCTACATTCCTTGGGCAATAGAGAGTAAGAGTTTATTTCAATTAAGCGTATTGCATCGACCACAGATAAATACTTATGACAACAAATATTGAAATGACAATGCGGACAACTGTTTAATGTTTAGCTGGCTCATTTTGCAGCTGCTGTCGGCATTCAGATGATGAAGATATATGCGCATATTGAATGACCAATGACCAATGATCCAACAACTCGAAAAAAAAAAAAACATATTTAAGCATTCTGCCATGCGACCATGCAGCTTGCGGCTCATTTCATTTACGAGTGTTCAATGGTCAGTGGAGCCGATGACAAGACCAAATAACCCACAAATAACAACAACAGCATCAACAACAATCCAAAGCAACCAAAACAGTTTCAACAAAATTCCTATGAAAACTTGTGCGCCTCTTGATTACATGCTTGTTTACATATATCTTCTGTATGCAAACCGGAGTAAACTTTTATTAATTGAGCTGGTTCCAATGTGTACACAAACACACACACACACACACATACAATAAACAAAACACAAACATGCATCAAGAAGACTTCAACGATGATGACGTAGTGCTGCAACAACAAAATTCTGCCACAAGCCACAATCCAATAGCCGGCAACAACCACCGCCACAGTCAGTGGCAGAGCCGCAAAACGTCGCCACCTCCGACGACGACATCGTACATTGATCTACTACAAACAGACACAATATTGGTTTCTAAATACACTTTCCAAAAGAAAAAATATTGAATTAAACAAGAAGGCTCTAGTCAAGAGATCTTGACTAGAAGATACCCTTAAGCCGTTACATAATGCGTATAATTAATGACCAATCTTCAAACTACAATATCTTCAGTGTTCCTTAACCGATTTTGATAATTTTTTAAATGTTCATTATTTTAGCTAAAGTTTTAAACCTCATTTTTAGAATTTGGCAATTCAACTTTCTTTTGTTATCGATAACATATGTATATCGGAAACCAGAAGTGTTATCGATAATTTAATAATTTATTTGTTAGGAGTTCCTAATCTTAAGTCTCTAGCTCTTATAGTCTGAGATCTCGGAGCTCCTATCTACGGACGGACGGACAGACTGTTGGCTGTTGGCGCTCATCAGGAATATATATACTTTATGAGGACAGAGATTCTTCCCTCTGATTGTTACATACATTTGCACAAAATCATTATTCCCTTTTTTACCCATTTTATGGGTTAAGGGTATAAAATTGTCGAGCCAATTCTACAATATTCTTAGATTTACTTTTAATTGAGTAAGCGTATCTAATGCGTCGACTTTGTCTACTAATATTTACTTTTTTATATATAGTATTTATGAAATTGTTGAACTATTTTTCGTTTGACTTATGTCACGGCTGTCAGTAAATAATTCAAATGATTTTGCAACTAGATTTAGATTTCATGTTTTTGTGCCGACGTCGTCGTCGTTGTTGTCGCTGCTAAATGAAAATGTATCTTTCGACATGTATCTTTTATATATGTATATATTTACTTCTGTGTATCTGCATCTGCGCATACGATTTTGTCGTTTAGTCATGCATTCAGCCAGTCAATCCGTCATTTAGTTATTCGGTCATTAGGCAAGTGTCTGGGGACGCATAAAGGCCAATTTCAAGCAGTGCACCATGGGCATAACACATATGCTAAGTTCAAAATGATTTACTAAGAAAAAGTGCATCCCAAAGATACTCTATATGGATAATAAAACGTATGTTAAGCAAAATGTTGTATATCGTTATTGTTGTGCGTGTTTTTTTTGGGGCCCGGCATGCACATTAATATGTATATTTCAACAGCTGAACTAGCGCCACATGAGTAGTAAGAACCTCCCTCACCCCTCTGCCACAAATTTGTATATACACACTGCGACGACTTGCTGTCTTTTGCATATTGTTTATAAACGCATGTGCTATATTTAAACAAAAATAATGTTCCCCATTTGTTTATGTGTCCAGAATATGGCCTTTAATCACTGTGGAGCTTGATTTTTCCCAAAAGAGCTGAGAATTTTATAAGAACAAGTGGTTTTGTTTTACTTTCATTTACATATTTTAATGTGCTTCATACTTATTTTGTCCAAAGATACCAAAATCCAAAAAACATATTCGTTTTTTATTCTTTTATTTAATTTTTCCGAAAATTTATCGACAAAATTTAGTTTAGACATATATAGACAGACATAAAAGAGGACGTCACATTATGATACAGATATTTCCAATCCTTCAATGATGTTGCCAAGTTTTTTTTTTAGGTTTGCTGGGGACCAGAATTCAACTCATATTTTGAAAAAACCCCTTCTCAGGGCCTCACGTTTTGTAATATGATGGTAGGGAACTTTGAAATAAATCCTTTCCTATTGAAACTCCCTTAAAGACCTGTTGCATTATAATGGACCTTGAACGGCTTTGGGCCAGGTTACGACCGACCACCGGAATAAGCGTACGACCCAAAATTGGCAGAAAAACTTTGAAACTGATTGGTGGCGGCATTGTTGTACATCAATTTACAAAAACTTTTAAAACAAAAAGGAGGACAAGCACGAAATAAATTTGTGGTGTTGTTTGTACAAATTACTGAATGGAAATGAAATATTCAAATAGGACTCAACAGTTAGAGGGTGTTTAACATTAAAGGGCTACTTTGGTATAGTTATTTTCGAAATTTTCCAAAATAAAATTCTATAAAGTCTAGTCATAACAATAAGATGAGAAATCTCTTTTCCTGGAACAATTTTAATCAATTAGTCACGAAATTTTCCAATTAATTTTGAATGTTTTTTGAAAATAGCTTTTAATTTTTGTAGGGGGCTTTAAATGATATGGCATGAAATTGAAATAATGAAAAATTAATATGCTTTCAGCATTCATAATTTTATGCACACACACACAAACATACACATATATGTATTATGTAGGCCAGATATTTCATCAATGAGATACAGATTTATAGCTCGTTAGCTGAACAAAAAGAGAGCGAAAATTCTGAAATTGTGAATGTGTATATGTACAATTTGTATGTACATGTTTTGAATCAAAGATAAGTAAAGTATAATATCTACAAAATGTTTTTTTAACTCACCTCTGATATTTTTTCCAGACAAAAATTGATACGATAATCAGCACAAATATGCAAAAGCATGTTAAAATGTATTTAACACGATCTATACCACAAATATCGGTTTGTAAGTTATCATAGATGTCACGCGCAGAACCATTCAACTGATCGCAGCGTATAAGATTATAGAATTGTGCCATTTTAATGGATTTTTAACACTCTATAATGCTTTAATTCGCAAAATTCGATTACATGATACATTCAAGTATTAAAGATTTTTTCTTTGTATGTATCTATTAATTTTTTTCAATCGATTTCGCGCACAGAAAAGTCCAAAATTTAGAAACCACACAGAAGAAAATTCGAAAATGTAAACAAATTATTTCGCAATTACAAATATACACAGCAATTAGTTAGCTTGATCGTATTGTACTTTGTATTTTTTCAAACGCAATTTTAATTTTTAGATACACACATTTCACCATTTGTATGTAAGTACTCTTTTTATACATATAAATATATACATACATTCATACAAACGCATGCGGCGGCTACGTTTTACGTTTAATTATGAATTTTTTCTCAACTTTTTATTGTAATTATTGTGAATATAAACAAAACAGCCGAGACATTAAAAAGAAAAATATGCGCACGTTTCGACTGATTCTGAAGAACGTCCGAAATCTTTCCCGTTAGCAGTAATCGTATGTAGATTGTAGCTGCCCAACCGTTTGCAGCCGAGGAACGCAACGTACTGAAAGAAACGGTAAACATTCAAAAAAGAACTCTCGGCAAGAAGCTGTGCGTGCGTGACCGTGAGAGACAAAGAGCGCTGGCAAGTGAGCGAGCAAGCGAGCTGGCGAGCATGCACGTGCAAGATCTTGCAAAAGCTCTCGCGTCACTTGTTATTCTTATACCCAGTGCAACGTACGGCAAAAGTGTCGTTCGTATTGGTTGAGACTTGTTTTCTTTACATTACCTAATACACCAAATGAAAAGCATGATTTTTGAAGTAATTTAAGTAGCTAAGCTAACGCTAACACGTTTTGGCAAACAGGTTAAACGAAAATTCGCTAATCAAATATAAATAAGTGATAAATACAATATATATAGTTATAACAGGGTATCGTCTAGTCGGGCACTAAAGGATGCGCAAACTACTTGTTGTTTTGTGTCGCGTACATTATTTGTTTATTATTTTTGTTTTGCTGTAAATGCCGGCAAGTTCCAGTTCCAGTTCCAAACCACTTACAGTTTGAGAACCAGCGTGCATGTCAAACCACACGCAGCAAGCAAATAAACCGGCTTCAATTTCGGTCAATTGCAGCATATGTAGATTCATAAAAACGCTAATAAATATAACGTTAGTGAAAAGTTTGCTCATTCGTAATAAGAAATTTCGCAGGTAAGCTATAACTGTGATAATTATGTCAAACTCAAATAATTTCTTTACTTAATATTAAAAATTGATTATGCGTTTTTGCCTAAGAAATCCCGGTAATTTTATCCCAACCTTTACCAACCAGGCAAAAATACAGCAAAGAGAATGTAGCTCGGCTTATAAAGCAATTAAGCCCACTGTGCTGGTGCATGGTGGAGCCGGCTCAATACCCGATGCAACTGTTCATGCCACCAAACAAGGTGTGAAAAGAGCAGCGTGCAAGGGTTACCAGACATTGCAGAAAACGGGCAGCGCATTGGATGCCGTGGAAGAGGCGGTAAGAACCTTGGAAGCAGATTGCACATTCAATTCGGGCTTTGGAGCCGTTCTGACAAGAGAAGGTACTGTAGAATTGGATGCGGCCATAATGCATGGAGCACAGCTGGATGCTGGTTGCGTCTCGCTCGTCCGAGATATAATGCATCCCATAACCCTGGCCAGACGGGTCATGGAGAAGACACGACATCGGTATATGGCTGGTGAAGGTGTTATGCGTCTAGCTGAAGCAGAAGGATTTGAATTGCTGCCCAAGGGTGCACTAATCACGGAAAGTGCACTTAAAGCTCTAGAGGATTTCAAGGCCAACTGGATAGCCACGCAGAATGATAGCAAGTTATATGGGTCGCCGGGCACGGTTGGTGCTGTAGCAATTGATGCCAGTGGCAATGTGGCAGCTGCCACATCAACGGGCGGCGTTATGGGCAAGCTGCCAGGCCGCGTGGGTGACTGTCCCATCCTAGGCGCCGGCACATATGCTGACAATGAGACGGGTGCCGTCTCAGCCACTGGTCATGGTGAGACCATCATGCGTTTCAATGTCGTCTCACGCATACTGGCATTGGTGCGGCACGAGAATCAGACGATTCAACAGGCAACGGAGCAAGTACTGCAACAGATGACAAAGCGTTTCCATGAAACAGCTGGCATCATAGCCATCGATCATCGCGGTCAGCTGGGCATCTATTTCACTGCGGCGCTTATGTCCTGGGCGTATCAGCAGGGAGATCAGTTGCACTGTGGCCTTAAACCTGGCGAAGATGAGGTCGAAACTGTATGCAGGTAGCTGTAAAACGTGCAAGGTATTAATTTCAGAAATGTATAAAATTACAAGTACATAGAAATATAATATTTTCACTTATACAATAAACTTACAAACACATACAAATTGATTTAATCTGGACGCAGCCAGCAAAAAAAAAAAATAAATAATTGATGCTGAAAAGTCAAACTGTGCAGCAATAATCACAGCTGCCGCAAATGGCAAACAGGCAAGAGGATGTTGATTGTGCCTCTATAAAGAAACCCAGTGCTTGGGTGCAATTAAGTTCGTGCTCATTGATCCTCTGCTGTATGAGCTGCTGTAGTTGTGGCATGTCTGCCGCATGCTCAAACTGCACTCCACACTCACAGGTGTATTGGGATTTGGTACGCTGAAGCGATTTTATCAAGCAAACGGGACAGAGTATTGAAATTTCATTGGTATCAGCATCTGGTTCAGTGTATAGTGCTTCCAAGTGTTGTTCTTGCAAAGCATACCACTCGTTAACATCGGAGAGTAGCTCCTCGTAGACATGTTGCTCTAGTTCCAGGTCCTGGTCAAGCTCATTTAGCTCCAAACGCAGTATCTGCTCCAGTTCGGACTGCAATTGTTAAGAGCGTTAAGTTTAATTGCGCAAATATTTTTAATATTTATGCCATACCATCTGCATTTTGCGATTGCCATCGATGTTGTCTTTGCGTGCATTTATTATGCGTATGCGGCATTTCTTTAAATTAAAAAAACGATATTATTTTTTTTAACAAGTTAAATAGAAAAACCAACCACTCACCTCACGCAATAGTTCACGCAATTTTGGTGTTCCCAAACGATGACGCTTGGCCACATTTTGAGCGTGGCGTTTCTGCTCAGCGCTTGTGTTGTAAACGACACTGCTGGGACTCTGCATTGTAACTAATTTTAACAAAAACACATTAATATCAAATAATTTTGCTGAAATTGTGAAATGCGCGGGCTGGCATCACCAATCACAGCTGTTCAGCTGTCGAAATGCAGCCCTGTTTCAAATGTGATGCTGCACAACACTGACACGCAGGGTTGCTTTGACTATATTTTGACATTTGCAACATGGCGTGGTTCAAGCTTCCGCTCTTTCTTTCCCTTTCTTTTACCAACGTGCATAGTGTCGAGTAAAAGGTTAGTGTAACATTTTCAATTTTCCTAACAAAAACACTGCTAAAATGTTGACTATTTGTGGTTCAAACAGATGCCAGCCCCGGCCGCTAAGAAACCAGCAGCTAAAAAGCTGCCCGCTGTGCCGGAGTCCAAGCTTAAGTTCAGCAAGAAACAAATCAGCAAGCGTGTTTCTGACACGAAACGTCGTCTGAAGCGTGCCGCTGTCGTTGCGCTGCGCAAGAAGGAGAATCTGGTGCGTGCTGAGAAGTATCAAAACGAGTACATCAAGGCCGATCAGCGCGAGATTAAGCTGCGTCGTCTGGCCAAAAGCCGCAACCAGTTTTATGTGCCCGCCGAAGCCAAATTGGCGTTTGTCGTGCGTATCCGTGGGTATGTCATCGATTTATTATTGGCTCTGTCATTGTTGTTGTTGCTGTTGCTAATTTGTATTATTGCATTGTAGTATCAACAAGGTTGCACCAAAGGTCCGCAAAGTTCTGCAACTGTTCCGTCTGCGCCAGATCAACAATGGTGTGTTCATCAAGCTGAACAAGGCCACCATCAACATGCTGCGCATTGCTGAGCCCTACATCACCTGGGGCTATCCCAATCTGAAGTCGGTCCGCGAGCTGATCTACAAGCGCGGTTATGTTAAGCACAGCCGCCAGCGTGTGCCTATCACCGATAACTTTGTGATTGAGCGCAAGCTTCGCAAGGCGCACAACATTCAGTGCGTTGAGGATTTGGTGCACGAGATCTTCACCGTGGGACCCAACTTCAAGTACGCCTCCAACTTCCTGTGGCCGTTCAAACTGAACACACCCACCGGTGGCTGGCGCAAGAAGGCTAATCACTACGTTAACGGTGGTGATTTCGGCAACCGTGAGGACAAGATCAACAGGCTGCTCCGCAAGATGGTCTAAGAAGCAGAGCTTTTCAATGGAATAGTTTAAAAAAAACAACATAAAACGGTCTGGCAACAGCGAAAGAAATAAAATTAACTCTTTTTTTAAAAGTAACCAAATACCGTTCACAAAATCGAGTGTTTTTTAAATTTTATTGATGGTACATTTGTTAATATTGTTTAATATTTTATTGAGTGAAATAGGGAAGATTCATTGTGTTTACGTGCAACTTGATATACATCAGTGTTTAAAAACAAAAATCATTATTGTTGTTGTGAAATGCTTTGCAGAAAATCCATTCTGTCAATAGTAAATTATGCACATTGCAGCTGCTGCCAAAAATTTTAAAAACGAATTCGATGCTGCTACTGCAACAACAATGCAGTGCAATGTATTATAAGTTTTTAAACACTGATATATATATTTATCACCGAAACATACATACATGTTTTTAACAGTTGCTCTATGCAAAAAAAAAAATAATTAACAGCAATGTTATTGCTCTGTTGGTCGGCATAACAGCTGCGATCTTACGGACTATGGATGCAAGAAATGTGAATTGGATTACAATTTCTTTCAATTTAACACAACATAAAACCTTATTTTTAAAAATGCCCAAGTAGTATATAGAGTTAAACGGCCATTTCCATTTGAATCTTTCCATACGGATTATAGCCAACGATTTCAAAGTCCTCGAAGCGAAAATCTTCAATATTTGTAACCTGACGCTTAATGTTGAGCTTTGGAAAGGGCCTGGGTACACGTTGCATCTGCTCCTTTAGAGGCTCCACATGATTGAGATAGACGTGAGTATCACCCATGCTGTGCACAAAGTCACCAGGCTTCAGACCCGTCACATGTGCTATCATATAGGAGAGCAGCGCATAGGATGCAATGTTGAAGGGAACACCCAGACCCATGTCAGCACTGCGCTGATACAAATGGCACGACAGCTCACCCCTCGTCTGTGACACAAAGAACTGGGCGAGGCAGTGGCATGGTGGCAGAGCCATCTGTGGTATATCCATGGGATTCCATGCCGACATAATAATGCGACGATCCGAGGGATTATTGCGAATGGTGTCTATAACCTGCTGCAACTGATCGATGCCCTGTCCAGTATAGTCATCATCGCACGTACGATACTTTGCGCCAAAGTGACGCCATTGAAAGCCGTACACGGGTCCCAGATCACCAACAGCTCGATCTTTGTGACCGCACTTGTCCAAGAACTCGCGTGTGCTATTGCCATCCCAGATGTGCACGTTCTTGGCCTGCAACAGCTTGGCATCGGTCTTGCCGGCCACAAACCACAATAATTCCTCGGCAACGCCACGAAAGAAGACACGCTTTGTGGTCAACAGTGGAAACGATTCGCGTAAATCGAAACGCATTTGGGTGCCAAAAATGGATAAGGTGCCAACTTGGGTGCGATCTACTATCTTATCACCCATCTTGATAATCCGATCCAACAAGTCCAAATACTGCTGTTCATCTTTGTTTGTTGTTGGCTTCTCAAGCTGAAGATTCTGATTCTCTTTCTCTTTCGCTCCAACATCAGCCTGGGAATCTCCCATGCAAAGCTGCTTTGATGGCGAAGTTTGGATGTTGCTGCTGGTCGAGTGCTTTTTGGGTGACAAAATGTTGCTGCACTCCATTTTTGTAAATTTATAATATTTATTATAACAATATTTAATGTTTGAGATTTTTGCTGGCTGCGCAGCTTGTTTTGTCGCTAAAACTGTTGTCAATTGGCGCCAAAAGCAAACGAAGCCCGCCAAAATCGCTAGAATGCAAAATACAACCATGGTCAGAGAGGAGTGCGGTTCATTTGAAAGTGGGAATATAAAAGAAGCTTCCATTTTTTTTTTTACGTAAGCAACTGCGCTTTAGATTTCTACTTACAACTCATCGTATATACCGTATATACGTTTTATGCGAATGATTAGAAATGCACTAACACCATTAACCATGCAAATTTTTTGCACTGCACAATATGGCAAAATTCACTTATTTGTCAAACGATATATTGATAAAATTAGTATATATACACTGCAAAGACGCCTTTTATTTTTAGAATATTCAATTCTAGAAATAGCTTTTCATGATCAATAAAAACGGGAGACGGAGGATAAATAAGTTGTAACGTTACAGTTAATGCCAAGTGCTGCCACCTTTTTCAATTTTTTCTTTATATTTTGTGTGCCATCCCTAGTCGGTTTTTATTACGAGTCTTTTAAATGATAATCTTGAAAAACTCAGACAACAAATATTTAGGTTAATATCTGTAAATATTGACCAAAATTTGTTGGCAACCGCACTATAAATATAGGATAATTTGTATTATAATTTTTAAAGTTTTATATGAATTAAAAAAATAATCCGAAAAATCTTCGAGTCAATCTTTCCCATAACAAACGTAGTTTTGTAAGTACCTGATAATCAAACTAACCTACAGCAATTGCATGTTTATTAATATTGTATTTTGCAGATTTGTATGGAATTTTGAGTTGTGTTTGACTTTTAAAAATCGGGCTTGGCGCAATTTTAAAATGGACAAAAGTTCGCCAACAACTAACAATTGTTTTCTTATGTTTATAAAATGCCGTTTCAAGGAAGAAGTTACAATATTTGAATTGTTTGCCTTGCAGCTGGCAGTGTTAACAATACGGAAGTACATATGTTTATATTCAAACATATTTTATCATGAAGCAAATGCAAATTTAAAAAAAAGCAAATCGAAACCATTGCTCACAATGTGGAAATCTTGCATCTTGTTGACATTATATACCAGTTTTGCTATAATTTGTTGTCAAAATATTTGCGATTTATATAGCATTTTACAAATGTGTACTTAGTTTATATGCTAGCGCTATTATGCGCCATTGTCTGTTTGTTAAGTTTAGAAATTCCTACTGATGTGTTGTGGTAACGTGTATGTTCTGTACCAGACGTTGGCCCCAATACTCTTCCAGATTGAATGGCTTGAAGTTTTTTAATTGATTATCAGATTCAGTGCAGTAAAAAACTTGTGTGTCCTGCTCTCGTACCTGAAAACAACAAGAATATATTAATCACGTACTCGTACACAAGAGAAACTAATTCCATTGTTTGTTATTTCAATGTATTTACTTACTTTGCACCAAGCATCGCGAATGTAACGTATTAATTCATCGTGCTGTGATATGGGTACACTCTGCTGCTGCTGCTGTTGTTGTTGTTGCGCCGACGCTGCATATTGCACATTTGTGTTTGTTGGTGCATTATTAGTGCTATTATTGGAGTACTGTGTGCTATGCGATGAGTTTGTTCCTGCCGATGCCGAAGATGATGATGATGATGATGTTGACGATGTTGTTGAAGAGTTGGCGTTGTTGTGGTGATGATGGTTGTGTGGTCCATTACCGCTGCCCTGGCGGCGTATATAGGGGTAACGTCTGTAAAATATATTAATTAAGAGAAATTAATTTACACATGCATACGTTTGTATGTATATCACCTAGTTTTTCACGTCCACACACACACACGCATATAGGCAAACACCCTCATACACTGTGTTTACTTTTTTCAATTTGTATGCGTCATTAGAATCGCTTCGCATTAATATATTTTGTTTGTTTATGAATGCATGTAAAACTTACCCATTATTGCGGTCCATCTTGTTTTTGCGTAGCTGAAAATATTGATTCAGTAACTTGTTTTTGTTTATCACAAAAATCCCAATGCTATTATTGGGTGTATTGTGAGCTATATTTTTTTTTCTTTTCGTTGTTGCATTCACGGTGAAATCGATTGCTCATGCTTATATCGATATTTTTAATGCGTTAGCAGGGCCATTAGCCGGTACATTAACAGTGGCATTACAGCAATCGATGCTGTTATTTTTGAATTAAAATACATTTAAATTTTTTTTCACAATTTTGTTTAAAGTTTATTTTTATAAAATTCATAACATATATAATTTGATCAACTGTTAATAATAAACGTAAAAATAGCTGCACATTTACACATACATACAATATTAAAAGGAAATGTAGAGAGTCTTCATTTAAAAAAATGTACTTTACAAAAGAATTAACCATAAATATACACAAATATATGCATATATGGTCCTTACTGAGCATTCTTAAACACAACGCAATGTTCTTGTATCAATAATCAAGTCGATATATGATCGTTTCATATGTATTTTGATAATAAAACTACTTTTGTCTTTTAACAAAATAAAATGCACATTCCGAGTTTCATATTTGTTCGTTACAATTTGGCAGCACCATGGGAAGGGGGGGAGGTTTGAAAAAGTACCGTACGATTTGTTCGATTCGTGAATAATCATATTAATAATAATAATAACTTCTATGCCTATGTGCTGCATACATACATATACATATATATAATATTTCATAACGGTTAGATTTGTGCTAACAGTTATATAATTAGTTTAAAAACTATTTTGGCGGAGCGCTGTTTACGATTGAACTAAACAACAATTAATTTTTTACACTTACTTACCACACATACATACATACATACTAGTGTAGTAGTGCTAGAAAACGATCGATAAATACACCATACCCATTAATAACAGTTAGTTGAGCGTGGGCAAAGATATTATTATAGGGAAAAAAAGTGGTGGAATAAAGAAGAGTATCAAGTTTCGAGTGATATCAATTTCAAGTTACCAATTAAATTGGCATTTACAATATTTAAATTTTAAAAAATTTTCGAAAACTTTAACCAACCACTTGGATTTGTTTTTAGAGATTAGGACTAAAATTCAGTTAGTTATCGATGGCTTTCGCACTACTACCAGGAAGTTTACGTACGGTTCTACGTACGTATTTACATACATATATGTTGATTTACAGATCGTCATCGCCAATGCCCTCAAATGCCTCATTCCGCACCGCAGCAGCAGCATTATCATCATTTCGAAAGAAGACGGCAGCAAAGGTGCGTGCTGTTGTCAACTTGTGTTGTTGCTTAGAACGTTGAGCTAGAAACTTGACCGGCGGTGTTGTTGTTGCTGCAGCGGTTGCTGTTGTTGTTGATGTCGACGTTGATGTGCAGGATGAAACGGAGCTGGGCGTCGATGATGTTGACTCCGAGGCGGCCCGAGATGTGCTTGCCTCCTGCTCATCATCGCTACCACCACCGCCACCACTGCTGTCATTGTGCAGCAGCTCATCGACCATGGCCTGCAGCGACACAGACATGAGCATTGCCTGCTGGCTGGTGATTGTTATCCAACGTAACGTTTGCTTTGACATCAGATACTCAAACGAGAGCTGCAGTTGTGTGGGCTGATCCCGTGACTCAAAAGTATTGTGCATGGCACTGACACGCCAGCAGCGCATGCGTGTAACCCGGAATTTTGTCTCATAGATTTTGGCACCACGCGCCGTACGTAAGCTGAGCTCCCGATTGCCAATGGTGACCAGTGCTGTGGTCTCCACATCTGGATAGTCCACTTGGGCGGCACCAAATTGCAAACAGCCATAGGAGGGCAGCTGACGCACTAGCTCCAAGTATTGTAGGGGTCGCGATTGCAATTGTAAACCGTACAGCTGGCGTCGCATCTCGGGCGTGCAAATGACCCACTCCCGGGCCACATCTGCCAGCGTTTGATGGTAGAGCAAGTTGAGCGCGATCTTGTTGCTCAAGAGCTTGGCATCCCAGCGGGCGTTCCAGTAGCAGGTGCGCAATAGTAATTGACATGGCTGAGCGTGCAGACGTGTTATGAACGGTGACTCAAAGTCCATCAAGCGACGCAGTAGCAGCACTGTCGGTGGATCATCGGGCGAGGATGAGGACGTGGTTGCGGTTGCGGTTGCATTATCGTTTCCATCTCCTTTGCGCATTAGATACAAACAAAAGAACTGCATTAGCTCATCGGGCAGCTGGAGTGTGCGGCAGACGCATTGCAGCAGCGCACTTGCATTCTGCTGAACATGACAATTGACCAGCAACTGTGCACCGTTCGATCCACTGGTGTATACCTCTACCTGCAACTGCTGTTGCTCCTCCTCGCTGCCCACCGTGCACTCGGAAAGCGCTGTGTCCAATTGGGCGCGTTGCAAAAATTGTTGCAGGTAGGACAAGCGTGCGATTCGTGCATCCTGTCCAATGATCTGCAAATAGTGCTCGAGGGCAGCGCGTCGTGTTTCCAGCTGACTGTTGCTCAGCGGCAGCAGGCGTTTAGGTGGAAAGGGGGGTAGAGCAGTGTCTGTGCAACGCCTACGCAGCTGTTCGTGCAACGCGTGCAGCTGCTTGTAGCGCAGGCAGCAGTGATAGTTGCCATTTATGTATATGTTGAACACCGTGTATGTGGGCGAGCCAAGGTTCCCATCTACATATTGCTCCTGTGTGTCTGGTATTGAGAAATGCATTTTTTTGTTGCTGTTGCTACTTTTGCACTGTCGTTGTTGTTGTTGGGAAGCTGCTGCTGCTACCTGCTGCGTTCACTTTTTCATTGCGTTACACTTGTGCGTCATTGACGTCCTTTGCCTTTTGTTGGCCAATTAGTCACTATGTTTTGATTTGTACATGTATATAATTATTTAATTAAAGAATCTGCGATTGTGAGTTTTTTCACCTACACGCTAGAGGTGACAATCAATATTTGGTCACAACGATAGCTAAAGTCTGTTCAACTATCGATATGTTAAAGACTAGTGGTTGATCACGACGTCAGGTCCTGCAAATGAAACTGATAAGTTTTATATTAAACAAAAACAAAAAAAGTCGCTGAGATCAAATACCAGATTTGAAAGCCACCCATAATTGCGAGTGCCGAAGCAGTAAGACAAGCTTCATCTTTAGAGTTCTTAAAGAATAATTCAAATTAAATAAACAATTCCGATTTAAGCCACAGTACATTTAATACAAATTCTTTTTCTTATTTATATTAACATACTATTTTAGGAATATTATTTACTATGAAATAAAACATTAATGCGTATTACGGGCTCTAAGAATATTTAGAACTTCTTTTTGAAAATTGGCTGAATCCTTAACCATACGCTTCATCAACGCCAATTTCTCTCTCTCTATTTCTATTAATTTAGCGTAGTTGTCTTCGACGTCGTCGTCGTCGTCGTCCTGGCTGACCAAATCAAATGTTGCTGCAGACGTTCCCGCCAGATTTATGCACATTGTCATCATTGCTTTGTTTTGCTCCATTGCAGATAACAGTATTAAAAGTTCGGTTGACTTCATATTAAAATTGTTTTAGTAAAATAATGTATCAGCGTAATCAAAACAATGCAGCTCTACTCTTAACGCATAATGCACTTTAGTGCCAATGCAACCAACCAATTCTGCTTATGCGTTGATAACGATATCGATAGCAAACTCGCCACATTCGTCCAGCATCAAAGCTGATCAAACAGCTGATCCAAGAAAATCAGCTGTGCATTATTCTGTTAGAAAGAAACGTGAACGACAAAACAAAACACATGTATTGTATACGCACCAGAAAGACACAAACGGGATATATATTAAAACTTTCAAATGGAGCTGCCAAAACAAAGACCACATCATGACATAGGAGCACTGTTTGCTGATGCAAAGGATTTTCTACGCATCAGTGCGCCAATGGTGCGCTACAGCAAGCTGGAGTTCCGAAGATTGATTCGGCAGAATGGCGTTCAACTGGCGTTTACACCAATGATGATTTCGGATTCAATAAATAATAGCGAGAAGGCTAGACAAAATGAGTTCTCCACAGGCCCCGATGACCAGCCCCTCATTGCTCAGTTTGCCGCCAAAGATGCCTCAGAATTCGTGACATCAGCACAGCTCATTTATCCCTATGTGGATGGCGTCGATTTAAACTGTGGCTGTCCCCAAAGCTGGGCCATTGCCAAAGGCTATGGTTGTGGCTTGCTGCGAGACCCAGATCAGGTGCGCGACATCGTTCAGTGCCTGAGAAGGACGCTGCCCACGGATTTCAGTGTCTCAGTAAAGATGCGTCTACTTCAAGGCAGCGAGAGTACGACATCGGTGGAGAAGACTATTGAACTGGCTCAGCAGTTGGAGCACTGTGGTGTTACATTCTTGACATTGCACGGACGCACGCCGGCACAAAAGCATTCCAAGGATACGCTGAATGTTGCGGCCATGGCAGAGGTGGCACAATCCTTGCAAATCCCCCTGATAGTCAATGGAAATGTGGAGAGCTATCAGGATGCGTGCGAATTGCATGCCAAGACACAAGCATCTGGAGTGATGGCTGCACGTGGCTTACTCGCCAATCCGGCTCTTTTTAACAGTGACTATCCTCTGGCAACAACAACACCCAAATCATGTGTTCAGCAGTGGCTCGATATTGCCGAGTCCGCTGGTGAGCACTTACTTTTCCAATGTTTTCATCACCATCTGACATTTATGTGGAGCAGTGAAATGAAAAGGTCGCTGCGCGTTCAATTTAATAGCCTTGGCAGCAAATCAGAGGTCCTGCAGTTTTTAGACGAGCATTATGATATACGACCAAGTGTTTCCAGGTCTGCGGATTACGCCATTTACACAAATTGCACGTACAATCATTTTACACCGCCAAAACATGCGCGACATCTAGCGGCCGAGGCGGCGGAAAACGGCTGGAACGCGGCAAGTGATGGGAAATATTTCACAGAGTTTAAAACCGAAAAACTTTCCAACGAGAAGACAGAAGATCTTGAATGGGGTGGTTTATTTGATGGCGATGACCAATGATTGACTTTCATAAAAAGCTAAGAATAAAGTTGTATTCAAACAAATAATTTTGTAAAGTGACCATTAAAGTGCTTAAGGAAATAAATTAATATTTTTATTTTAAATTAAAAAAATCTATTATTACTGGTAGCAACGACTCTTGATACTAAAGACGTTCCATGAATATCACCATCTTATTTTCCGCATCAATTAAAAGTCTGTGGTCTTTAAACAAATATCGATTTATATACATATATTTATATTCATCAGCAAACATAGATTATTAAATGAATAAATAAATAAGTCCCATGTCAAATGAAGTAATTTTAAAATCTCTACTGTTCTAAAGTAATTCGTCTTCGTTTTTGTGGTATTGCTGATTCGTTGAAGACAGGAACTAGCTGAGTTTTAGCACTCCAGCGGCATAATGTCGATGCGGATGGCAAGTTAAAGCTTAGACCATTTTTCATAAAATTGTAGCCCTTGGAGGAATAATAATTAATGGCTAAAAGGATCTGCCTCTGAAATTGCGAATATTTTGACATTTTGTTGGTCGTTATAATCTTTGCAAACTCAACTGCAGCCTCACTTGCTTCCTCTGATATACACACAGAGTTTTTGTAGTGTTCCTCAGCCTTCTTCTTTAAGACATCAAGCTGGTTTTTAAGATTGTTTATCTTTAATTCGTATGATTTTTTTGTCCTTTTAAGATCCACTTTCAGCATTGCTTGATTTTTTCTAATTTTCATATTTTTTAAATAATAGGCATTTTGCAGTTTACAGTATTTTGCGCAATTCCCACATGTAGGTTTTAAATTAGGTTGTATAATTTCATCCTCTTCGATTAAACGGCTAAACGGGTCGGGATCATCAGGAAGATTTTGGCATGGATAGGCATGTTTTTTCAAAAAATTGTTTCTCATCATACTCTGGCTAAAATGCCGCTTACAAATATACAATTTTTGTGCCTTTTTCCCATCTTCAATTTTACATATTTGAGTCCACTCCTTTTGTTTGGAGTCAGGTACAGAAAATAGTGTGTTGGGTGGCGATTTCGTATTACAAAGAGGAACAGAACATTTACGCTGGCTTTTCTTCCTTTCAGCGGTAAATGTCGGCAAATGAATTTCTTTTTCATGTCCTATTAATAATTAAAAAATATTAAGGTCTATAATTATTGTTACCGAGCTACAAATTGTGTTTGGAAGGTCTGTTATTACCTAAATTAAGTGTTGGAATTGCACCCGATTTCAACTTTCTCTTTCCAAGGCACGAAGGATCAAAATGCCGGCTGCATACTCGACTTTTGCTATTAATTCCAGTCCCACTGATTTCCAAGTTTTCGCACCACTTTTTAAATAATGCATCTTTATTTTCGGGAAATCGATAGAGAGAAATACTGTCTTTGTCAGTAATAATACAATTTTTTGCCATGCAGTGGTACAAATATGCACTTTTGTTCTTGACTTCATTCATTTTTTTGCTCCAATCTCAAAATTAAATTGTCAACAAATGCTATAGCTTGTCCACGAAGTCTGTGACTGGTTTATTTGCCATTCACAGGCTCTTTCGATAGCCGATCGATAACTTCTAAAGAAAATTGTCGGGCATACCTTGCCCATCTTCAGCCGCAAAGAAAGAAACCAAAACAAAACAAAGCGAAAAAAATGCGTCGCCGAGAACTGCAAACTATACAACTGAAGCTCTCCGAGCTTAAAGAGTACGAGCAGGCAAAGCTGGAACGTGCCAAGGCCCGACAGCAGGTAACCTCGCCACGCACACCAACACCAAACTCAGACAGCGATATAATGCTGCTGCCCTCAAGCAGTGTGCCGGCAATTTTGCTGGCAAACAATGCGGCTGATGGCGATGATGCTACATCCAAGGACGACGCTACATAAGGCAAACAGATGGTAAGTCGGACATATTATATTTAGTACACATACATACATTACATGATTACAGTTAACAATTACATTCAGTACTCATCATTGCTATTATTGTTGTTATTGCTGTTATTATTTTGAAAACGCACGGTTTCGAATCCATCGACAAGTATCTCTCGATCCTCGGTTTGCTGACGTTCGCGCAGCCATTGCTCCCGCACCGGCACATACCGCCGCAAACCCGGCCACTTGCGCCAGCATCGTCTCTTATAAAGCATCCAAACAAATCCCACGGAGATACCAAAAAGAAAACAGAGCACAAATATGCTTATACCACGTGCATGCGAGTGCGTCTCCGTATCCACCTCATGCTGACCAGCCGATGCCCTTGCCACTGCATCAATCTTAAGCTTAAGCTGCTGTTGTTCCAGCTCCGTAGCCAGCTTGATTTGCGCCTTGTCGCACAAAACGATGGGCACATACCGTGTGATGACATCCCCTGCCAAGGAGTGAACACGCACCGCAAACTCATCATAGCTGCTATTCAGTGTGGCTGCACGCGAAAAATTTGCCTGGGCATGCTCCAAACGCGTTAAACAGCTTAGATGTGTATCGTTCTCTTGTGTACTGTTGCGATAGTGCAGCACATAGTTAATAATCAATCCATTCGGCTGTGCCGGCTCCACAAAGTGTACCATGTATTCCATTGTCTTGGGCACACGGCAAGCGCTTAACTGGGGCATCAGATCCGCACTCATTGTGAAATTTGTGCGCTCATTAAGCGTTGTGGAGCTGCTGCAACCAATTGCATTGCATGCCTGCAATTGCAACGAGTACAAGCGATAACGTTCCAATTTTTGCAGCTCATAAACTGTTATGTTTGGCAGCAGAGGAATTTTCTGCAATGGCTTAACAGTCTCGCCACAATTTTCGGGCGCATCTAAACTGCAGCGATACATTTCCGACATTTCCACTATGAAATGCTGATCATCGGCAAGCTCAGCCTGATTTGCACAGCAGTCATCGTAGTCATGTTCCTGCAGCAAACGCCAACGTGCCGCATCCATGTCCTGCCACAGCAATGGCGGCTGCCTGCAGTAGTTGCGCTCATCTATATAGGCAGCATCGTCCAGCAGCTCGTAAATACTCAACATATAATATTCAAAGCCTAGTTGTTGTTGGTTGTTACCCAGATGTAGTGTCATTGTATTATCCGTTTTCTTTGTGACTGCCAAGGTGGGTGGCTTTGGTATATCCATCTTTGTCTGTACATAGATCATATCGCTGCGCGCTTCCTGTTGCACATCGCCACCAAAGGTGCGCAACAGGCAGGCATAGCGTGTATTCGATTCCAGTTGACTTAGCTGATAGCTATAGTGTGTTCCATTGTCCTGTAGATCGTCGACAAATAACAGCAAACGCTGCCAATTGATACGCGTACACACAGGCGCCTCCAATTCGCTGACTTCAGTATATTTTATGCCCGGTGGCATAGATCTATAAATAAGCTCCAATTCCACGCTCATCTGTGATTTGGGCCAACTAAATTGCAATGTGCGATGCGAGCGTGCTTGAACTGATAGCTGCAGCTTGGCTGGACCACAGAGTACCTCCTGATCGCTGGTCTGCAGCGAGTCCAACATCTTGTCATGTATGACCTGGGATTGAAAGTCCATCATGTGTTTGTTGCACAGTTTATTGTTTCGATGCATAAACATGCCGCCATTAACAAACTCCAGTTGCACAGAAGGTTCCCATAGCTCCGTCAAATGCTTGTTGTCGTATAGTATAAAGGCATAATGCCGATTCTCGAGCGGATCGCCGTGAATCCTTCGCAAATTGCTTAAAAACTTTAAGCTGCTCAACTTTGACGAGCTACAGAATAAAACAAAAAATATATAAACAACTACATATACACATCTGATATTGCTCACCGATAGATCTTAAGATGCCCACGGATTTCACGTATACTGCCTAAGCTGTTCTCCAGCTGCAGCTCATTAACTTCATTGCGTATGGTGATGATGAGACTGCTATTGACAATCTGACAGCCGCGCAGATCCTCGGCATCGGCTAAATTGTAAATGGCGATCAAGCCATCCCACTGTTCCGGTGAACATACACTGACGCACGGCTCCTGTAGACCACAGCGCACGCAATCCGACTGCGCATTTGCCTTGTATCCGCTGGGGCAGAAGGCAACACAGTCGAAGCCATAGGTAAAGTGACCATGATGGGCGACACACTCGTCGCGGGTATAGCAGCGCTGATACTGCTCCAGCATATACCTGCAAGCGGACTAAGGCTAAGTGATAATCAACAACAACACGCCCACAAACCAGGCGTGGCTCAGTGCTCACTCACTTGTCCGCTGGACAGCGTTTAACACAGACACCGGCATCGGTTAATCCACGGCAAACCACACAGCCAGCAGCAGTGGCATTGTGGCAGCCACCTAGACACTCTTCGTGACAGCCTTGTAGACTCCTACGAATAAGCAAGAAAGTGTTTTTAATAGTTAAACCAAATTACCTGTTGATTAACGTGTGGGAGAGAAAATTTTAACTTTACAGAAGGCATAATTTCCCCTCTCTGTTAAGCAAATGTTAATATGCAAAACAGTGTAAAGTCTGCTAATTAACAGTGCAGCCAGCTTCTATGAACTAACATTGATGTTAATCAATTATTACCGATCATAATGTACGACATCATCATTTTCAAAACGTTGGCATGTAAAATTGGACCAACAATAGTTCGATGCGCATCCCTTGCAGCTGGCTCTGCCCGTACAATTGTTGTTTGGTCCAATAACAATGTGATTCTCGCCGGCACTCAATGTTAGCCGATCCCAATTGATCTACAAATCAGGACAAAAGCTTAGTTGGCATATCATAGGTGTTCGGGCTGCATTACTTACTCCATTTAGTTGGCACAGTTTGTGGCAGCTACCAATGTAGACATGGCCGCGTTGAATGGCCACCAGGGATGGAAACTCCAACTAAAAGCGGAGATCATGTATTAATAGGTAACTGATAATCATTTTACGTGCTTACCAGCTCTAGATCAGGCATACTTGTGACGCCAAGGGCATAATTGAGGAACAGTCTGCGACCGCGTATCACAGTGAGATGCGGAAACATGTGCCGTATACCAGTGAGGCCGCGTACCTCCGTAAATATCATAAAGTCGGTGATTTCTCGCAATTTGGGAAACGAATATGTCGAATAGTTACACTTTTGGCTGGGCATCAGGGTGATCATAACATAGCCGGTTATCACTGTACAGCCGTCAAGAAGACTCATTTTGCTGCACTCGTTGCGTATGTCAATGCTAGTACACTCCTTAATTTCGCTTTCCGGATTGGGCTGTGCTGTTGCCAACACAGAGATGGCGGCAAGCGCTAGCAACATGAGCTCAATGTTTAGCAACATGTTGCCGATATTGTCTGATAAATGTGCGTGCTTATAATTGTTGCTGTGACTGGAGTTGGTGTTGTTGTTGTTGCTTTAGTAGTTTTAGTTCTTGTTGTTGTTGCTGCTGTTTACATCGACGTCTTTTCAACATTGCTCAGCTTTTTGCACTTTTTATCAGATTTGTTTATTTGCTGTACCGTGCACAGTTATTGCATTTGGCGTTCCTTTAGCACCGTTTGCTGCGCCTAATTAGCGCACTGGCTTTGCGATCGATCCCCCCGAATTCCCGATTATCCGCAATTTATGACTTGCTTACGTTTTTTTCTCTCTCTCTTTTTTTGCACTTTATCTTTAACGAAAATCGCACAAAGGGTCTCTGTACATTTTTTTTTTATTTTGTCACGGCTTTTTTGCTTACTTGTCTAAAAATGTGAACAAACAAACAATAAATGCGCGCACTTTACATAAAAACACAATAAAAACCGAATTTTTTAAAACTTGTCTCGGGATTTTAAAGGCGGCAAGAATGGCGAGGGTAAACGACGAATTGATTTTATTTGCCTATTCTGTTTATCCCTTTAGTTCGTAGAGTTGCCAATTATATCGATCTTTTTGCCAACATAATAAAAAAATGATATAACTAAAAAAATTACAACGTCGTTAATGTAAAAAAAAAAAAAACATTTTTAAAATAAATTTGCAATCACTTTTACTTTTTCAAGTTCAAACAAACGGAATTTCTCACCACATTTAATTTTTTGTTCTATTGAAACATTCAATCAATTAATTAGACAAACAATTTTCGAACAGCCTTGATAAACAATTAAGTTTAGGTAAACTCAAAATTATAAAATTTTGTGAACGATCTTCTTTCATTTCAGTTAGTCATTGCAGGAGATTTAAGCAACGATTGACGATTTACTTAAGGCTTATACCAAAATCTCAAGAGGATTACTTTGGAAATCAAACTACAAACACATACATACATATATATATAAATAAAATAGTATTCACTACATATTTAAGTTGGATTATACATGTCAAACACTTTTAAGTTATAATTACGTAAAATTAAAATCTGATTAATAAGTTTTTGATTTGATTTTGTTTAACGAACGCAATTTTGTAATAGTATAAATTCGAAACGAATGTAACAGATAAACACGACAAGTTTACAGAGATTCGCGCACGCTACGCTCTCGTTGCCTCGACGAACAATTGCCGACTGCCGGTCAAAGTCAAACCCCAAAGAGTCTGGCACTGTCGTCGTCGCCGCTGTTGAGACGGAATCGTAACGATCTGTGCGAGCCATCAAATTGATTTTTCATTTGGCTGCTGCTGGGCTACACTGTGCGCGTCGTGAATGAGGAATGCGCGGGGCGCCCTTGCATCATATGGCGTCATTCAGAAGCTGAGAGCCGTAAATTAATTTAAAAAGCGTTTGATTTGTCTTCGAAGAGCCAAACAAGTTAATTTGTCGGAAGCTCTTACGTAGTATTATGGTGTATAGAACGAGTGCATACACATAAGATCAAGGCTATAATTTCTTTCAGTGTACTGAGCTGGTTATTTGGTGTCGCCCTTCTGCCCCAAAACAACCAGCTGATCCGCCTGGCTCATGAAAACAGCTGACTCCAATTAGCCACATGGCACCGGCCTTTCAGATCACACAAACACACATACATATGTACATGTGTGGAGAGCAACTGAATGTAACTCGTAATCAAGACTGAGAGAATTCTCATGTAGAGCAAGCAAGCAGCTGAGCCCAAGAAGCTATTAACTTTAATGATTGAAATAAAAAACGGCCAAAACAAAATAAAAGGGGCAGCAAAAGAGGAATTGCATTTCGAAGATTTTATGATCTATGTGTTGTCGACCTTGAGTTTTTTGTTTTTATAGGTTATCGGGATGTATTGATTTATAATTAGTTTTTTTGATAAAGAAACAAAAATCCGAACCGAAAGTGCATTTAAATTTCGAAAAGAAAAAGTCGGAAAAGAAATTGTCACAAATTGGTTTCTTTGCAACGCATTTTTTTGATGTTGTTGTTGTTGTTGTATGGAAGATCAGTTTCTATAACCGCTGGCTCGTGTGTCAAAGTTCAATTAATTCAATTGAATTATTTGTGTGCGTAAATGTATTGGATGGGTTGGTCAGACGCAGATGAACCTATCAATATATACATCCAGAGAACATACACAAAATGACAAACGCTCTTGGAAGATCAGAGAAAAACAGTTTGGGTTGATTTTGCAAAATAAAATATATGTATATACGAAAATATATCTACATTCATTTCTTTTTTAATTAAAAACTTAACTTATGGAATTTTTGTGTATTGGGAAGGCCTATTCCGGAGGCGTGTTGTCATGTATCCATTCCTGGAAATAGACCAGACTGGTGTAAACGCTGGGTATGCGAAGACCTCCACAGTTATCGGAGCCAAAGGACATAATGCCGATCTGCAAAGTAAAAGATTTTAGTGGTAGCCTAATCTTTCAAAGCAAGAAGCATTTTTACCTGTGAAAAGATACCGTTTTCCTGAATGAATAGGGGCGCACCACCAAAGCCTTGACAAACATCCTTGCCCTCGCCACCGGCACACATCCATTGCCCCTCAATCGAGTTGGGTGATTCGAGGGCTCCAGTTGAACCATAGTTGCGCAAGCATAGATCCCAGCTAGTGAGTGGCACATCCAGATGCGACATCTCCGGCTGACGTATGCTCGATGTGGACATCTTGCCCCAGCCAGCAATTGTGGCACGTTTGCCCACCACCAAATTGGCACGTGTCTTTTGCAAGCAAATGGGCTGTGTGGCAACTGCAAAATGCACGACAATAATATGCCAAACATTATAAGATTCACTTAATACTCTTCAATATACTTTAATCCAGCCTCCTTCGATTCAGCCACAATGATTAGCAACATTGTTGCGCTTCTCACTGTTCGCTTCAATATTTTGATTTTTGATCACGTACGCCCATAAAACATTATAAAGCCATAAAAAGCACCAGCAAACAAGCAAAAAAAAAAAAGTAATTTCAGTAACGCCTCCGTTATACTCGAAGCTAATGTGCTGTTTATTGCCTTACTTGTAAGCATCTTCATCCATACCCAATTATCTTATTTGTAACGATCGCAATAATATTAACGCCATAAAATTCAATTTAAATTTGTTTGATACTTTTGATTAAAATGATCCCGGGACCAGGTTTTTTCTTTTCTTTTTTAATCTGCAATGCACCTGCAGAGTATCAATAAATAAGCATAGCGACTGTAAAGGGCCAGAATTAAGCATATTCATTATAAAACAAGTTAGAAGGCTCTAGTCGAGAAATCCCGACTAGGACATACCCTTAACCCCATACGTAACGCGTAAAGTCATTTGAGTGTATTTACCCAGTGACCAATATGGCCAAAATGACAAAATTTCAAACTGCGATATCTCCGGTGTTTCTATACCGATTTTAATCAAATTTGTTTAAATGTTCATTATTTTATCAATAATTTGAAACCTCGTTTTACAATTTTGAAATTCAAGAATTTTTTGTTATCGATCACATGTGTATATCGGAAACCAGAAGTGTTATCAAAAATTTAAAGCAAACTTGATCTGCTTATGGTATAGGAGAGTTTAAGTTTCAAGTTTGAAGTCTCTAGCTCTTATAGTCTCTGAGATCTACGCGTTCATACAGACGGACAGACGGACAGACAGACGGACAGACGGACATGGCTAGATCGACTCGGCTGTTGATGCTGATCAAGAATATATATACTTTATGGGGTCGGAGATGCTTCCTTCTGTCTGTTACATACATTTGCACAAAACCATTATACCCTTATTTACCCATTTTATGGGTTAAGGGTATAACAATAAGGCCATATTCCTTTTACGAAAAGTTTTCCTTTGCTTTTTTATACCCTTAACCTATGAAGTGGTTAAAAAATGGTATAATGATTTTTTGCAAAAATATGTAACAGACAGAAGGAAGCATCTCCGACCCTATAAAGTATATATATTCTTCATCAACATTAACAGCCGAGTCGATATAGCTATGTCCGTCTGTCCGTATGTATGAGCGCCAGGGTCTCGGAGACTCTAACAGCTAGAGACTTCAGATTTGGACCTTCAGCTCGCCTGTACCATGAGCAGGAAAAGTGTGTGTTTTCATTTATCGATAACTCTTTCAGTTTTTGATATACAAATATGATCGATAACACAAAAAAATTTTATTATAAAATTGTGAAAATGAGGTTTAAGACTATGAGTAAAATAAAGAACATCTAAAAAAATTGGATCAAAATCGGTCAATAAACACCCAAGATATCTCATAATGAAGTTTAGTCGTTATCTTAAAAACGTTAACTCAAATGACTATACGCGTTACGTAACGGGTTAAGGGTATGTCCAGTCGGGATTTTTTTTGAGGCTTGCTTCTACATAATCATTAAGCTTTTGAGCCAAAAGATACAAAGTCCATGTCCAATGAACTGTTGCTATACTCAAAAATAGATTTTTAGTTAACTCATTATTTGCAACACTAAACACAAAACCCGAAACATAAATATGTTAAGCCCCGGAAGACCTCACTTGAATTTGGGCGTTGAAAATGGAGCTCTAACCTCAAATTAGCGGCATGCAATGTCTGTATATAAGTGAGATACAGTTGACATTATTGAACTTGGGCAGTGAGTGCGACGCGAAAAATGGTATCATAGAACTAAACGATTTTTAATTAACGTTGACACTGTGAAGCGTAACCCGCCCCGCTTACCCGAATAGTTGAGGGGGGTTTTGAGCACAAGCAGTGCAATGTCATGATGATATTGGCCTTGTTTATAGTCGGGATGCACAATCACATGACTGATGGCATGATTGACAGAGCGCGGTGCACAGAAGCCCGTTGTAGCGCAGTCCGGATCACTGCTGGTGTCATATTCACCCACGCGCACCGATGACCTGCCAAAAAAGGGAAAGTATAAAAGTGAAAGATCAATTGATAAATCGAATGACACACTTACAGCCGATGGCCATCGGCCTTGGCCAAAGCACAATGGGCTGCAGTAAGGATAACGCGTCGGGCAATAATAGAGCCGGCACAAGGATAAGCAAAGGCTCCAGTATTGACATCTGTAATGGCACATAATAATGGAATATTAAAAGTCAAAATCAGTTTCACGTTCAACTTTCATATAACAAAGTTTTCTATATAAGAAAGCTTCGATTTGGTACAATTCGATCTCTTTCCCTTGAGATTCGTTACATAAAACTTCCCTTGCAATATAACATTTTGTTATAAAACATATACTTACGCTTAAAGCCAACTCGGGCAACAAAAGGATACGAGCCGAGTCCTTTGTAGAAGTGTCCTTGTACCAGAGATTTGCCGCACACCTGATTCTTTTCCAGTGGACTGCTGGGACAACAGACATATGGCATCTCCTCGCCGCCACCACAATAGAGCGACTTGTCACCGTAAAAACAGTTTTTGGCCACCTCATAGATCATTGCCGTACAATCGTGCAACGGAGTGCATTCTGTACCAAAGGCACACTCCGTATTGGATGCCTGGCCCGCGATATAGGAGCGTGCTGAAACCGAGTGGCTGGCACTTGCGTTTCCATTGAACACTCCACCATAAGTTGGTGGAATAATTAATTTTTCTGAGAAACAGTTTAAAAAACAAAGGAAAAAAAAACTATATAATATAAACTAAATAGGTATTTCGTTTGATCTATATAATTCTTCAAATTTGTTAGCTTATTCATTACTCATTAAACATTTTATTTAGTTTCTAACAGGAACCGCAAATAACTGTTATCGTAAAATTTTTAACCAAACAAATCATAGATAAGAAGACGTGTAAGGATACTTAAGTAAACACCAAATGACTTGTATTTACTTCCCGTCTATGATTCTGCCAAAAACCTATATTTTCAACTATTATTATAAAAAAAATTATTCACGGTTATTTTTTAATTTTTAGTATAAAAGTATTTTACAATTATTTATGATTACAATTTTTTTGTTCCATAAATAACAGTTGTTTTTTGAATTTTTAAATTAAAATCAAAAATAAGAGTAATTTTATGATTTTCATTTTTGCTTTTATTGTTGATTTTTATTAAAAAAAATCAAAAAGTAACTGTTTTGAAAAAGACTTTTTAAAAGCAAAAATATAAAAATCAGTCAATGATTTTTATGATAAAAGTTATAACCGTTACAGTTCCTGGTTTCTAAGGAAATTTAGGCCTTTTTCTCCATGCAAAACCTACCAAATTCACCAGCTTCCGATCGAATGCATGCAAATAAATTGCAAGCTATAAAAAAAGTTGCATGCAACGATTGCATTATGAATAAAAACTAAGCCAAATACCACTTGATCAATTCAACTTATGAATATATTGTACTGTATAAAGTATAAAACACTTATTTATTAGAACTGTTAACGCATAACTCCCGCTTTTCAACTTCACTTTCGAACCGTGCGCGTTCACAAAACGTTTTCAACTAAAACGGCTCGACGTTGGACCTGGCCATTAAAGATCGTGCAGGCCAAATGAAAACGAAAATTTTAATAGCCAGTTGGGGTGGGGTTGGGGGTAAACTACGCTACTCGTTTACTCTTTGCTGGTTATTAACTGATTTTTATGACAGTTTGGTCTCAATTCGCGACCATTTCCACGTTGTCGTTGTTTTTGTTGTTGGCTTTTTTGTTTTGTTTATTCGTAGAAATTTGTTGTTATTTTTTTTTATTGCCTCTATAGCAGATGAGTTACAGTCGTTTTATGTGTGTTTTATGAATGATATGTGGATCAGAAAGTATATATAGAGTCATTAGTTTGTATGCGGTTTTAATGCATTCGCATCATTGCATTTTGCTATTGTTAACACAGAACTGTGGTTGGGCATATATAGTGGAAAAAGTATAGTTAAATGCTTTGGCAGAAATGTTATGCATTTTTGATATAATACGTTTGTTATAAAGGCGGGGCATAGTGAATAAATGATGCGACAGTTAGTTGCACTTTTTCCATAATTGTTTGAGCACTAAAAAAATTGATGCATAATTTAATAATATGGGATTTATAGTTAGTTTTAGACTGCTTAATTTAATTTTAGTCAGTATTATGATGCATAACGCTGCCATATGTTAATTGAATAATTCAAAAGTACTTTTATAAATTGGATTCAGGTAACGAAATATAACTGTAAGTTATGTGCAATTAGGCAGTATGCATTTTTTTTTTTAAATAAAAAAAGGAAGTCTTTAAAATACTTGTGAAAATTGATTTAAAAATATAGTTTCATATACCAAACACATATGTTAGGATATTAAATTCATTTAAAAATCGGTTTAGGTTTGACGAAGTTTTCCAAATCGATTATTGGTCACAAAAAATATGACATGAAAATCTGATAAAAAATTAGAATTTTAGATTTAAATGCAGTATTATTTAAGAACCCAAGCAAGGATTTTTAACACATTGCATTTGCACACAACCGAATGCTTTCTTCTTGCCACGCGAGTGAAGTTATTTAAGTTAATTTTACTGTATGCATGTGTGTGTGTGTGTGTTCATATATAATATTAAAATATTTTGAATGAGATCATTTTAAATTTGATAAGCGGCCGACTGACCGACCAGAGCGGCGGTTCCACTTTTTTAAACATGAAAACAAGCGCGACAAAACGCACATTAAAATGTTTTATTGCACAAACGTAAATTTTTCAACAGCAGTAATACATACGCATGTACATTTGTAGTTATGTATTTATATGCCTCTACTAAGCTAATTCGTTTTCTTTTTTTTTTTTTCTTTTTAGTAATTTGTAAATTTTACTTTCATTACCCATCATTTAACGCACTTTGGCAGGAAAAAGTAAAGACTGCTTACATTTTCTTACAAAATGTTTTGTTGTTTATTTGTTAGTTTGCCTCAAAGTCGCAGTCATTGGATTGATTCTCATCCAGGTCCTGGTCGGCTTCGCATTGAGCGATTACACTGGACACACTACTCGAACCGCTCACATTGTTCTCCATGGAGGTGCTGCTCGTTGCATCGGCCAGAAACTCTTGCTGATGCTCCTGCAGTGCATCATACACGTATTCGTAGTTGCTTCGAGCGCGCAACGGCACTGGATAGTTTTGCATCACCTCACGAAACACCTCAAAGCGATCACGCAGCTCTTCGTCCATTTGCTCGCTGCCCCGATCCTGCGACTGAAGTGCATGCAGCATTGAATACATGAGCACGCGATTGGAAATGTGACATTCAGGCAAGAGGCTGTGTTCCACGCCCTGATTGGGACACATGTTGTCCAGTTTGTCTTTGTAGCAAATAAGTATAAAAAGAGTGCTAAAAACTAAATCAGATACACGGAATAAAACTAGGATAGTTGTATAGAATTGTTGCACAATCAATTCATTTTACAAAGTATAAAACAATGCTTACTACATGTTTACAATACAACAAATATATGCAATCCAATTCCATCATGCGGAAGTTAATCTATAACAATACCGCTACAAAGCTCTTTGAAGTATGATCTGGATAATATTTCAGACAAATTACAAAAATCCGTTGTATTTTCTGCACTTTTGACTTAGTTTAATATTCCTTGTAAACTTTACCAATTTGGGTTTTCTTTTGCTAATAATTATTATATACATAAACAATACAACATACGGTCAACCCATTATTAAACAAAGTTTGGCTAGCAGTTATATGTCATCTATTATGATGAGCTTTATTCGTGTCTAAATTGCCAGAAAATTGTCCAAAATAAACGCAACTAATTTGCGTGGTCTTGTTTTGGTAGTAGTTGGGTATTACTTTATTGAAATGCGGTATGAAATCAATTGTTGAAGCATTTAAATTTAAATACATAGTATAGTAATACAGATAAATCAATTATAACGAAAAAAAATATGATAAAACAACTGACGATAAGTAATATCCACGAAAAGAAACATAAATGTAAATGGCTTTTGTGTGCTGGTGTCATTAGACATTCAAAAAGACAGTTATGGGACAATGATCGCTGCCCAAACATTGGCTGCGCATCACATTGTCTACAATACGTGGAACAAAACGCTCCGAAACAATGCAGTAGTCCAATCGCCAGCCAACGTTCCGGGAACGAGCATTGGCCATATATGTCCAGAATGTGTATGCTCCCGTGCGCTTGGGATACAAGTGACGGAATGTATCGACATAGCCAAGGGACAGTAGCTCTGTCATCTTGTCTCGCTCCTCTTTGGTGAAGCCAGCGTTGCGTGTATTGGCCTTTGGGTTTGCCAAATCAATTTCCAAATGCGAAACGTTCATGTCGCCACAGATGACGACTGCCTTGAGTGCATCGAGTTTTTGAACATAAGCCTGGAATAGCTTTTCCCAGCGCATACGCATTTCCAGGTTGACCAGCTTGCGTCCGGAATTTGGCACATACACATTGATCAAAAAGTATTTTTCATACTCAGCGGTGATCATGCGGCCCACATCATCAAATTCCTCGTTGCCAATGCCATATTCCACATTTATGGGCATTATTTTGCTGTAGATAGCCACGCCAGCATAACCTCCAGGCATACAGAGCCAGTAGGGATGGTAGCCGGGCAGACGCGTCATCTCATCGGGTAGCTGATCGTTGGAGCACTTTGTTTCCTACAAAAAGAAGTTGTTTAATATTTTTTGGTAAAATGTTTTCAAAATATAAATTTTTACCTGTAAACAAAATATATCTGGCTCCTCAACTTCTACAAACTTCAGACCATCCTTCTTTAACCAGGCACGCAGTCCAGCTACATTCCAGCTGGAGATTTTCAAATTATACGTCTTGTCTTCTGGCGAAGTGAACAAACTTTTATCGTAGCTGCCAGCAGTCTCCGCTTCTACCTTTTGTGTTGCTGTCTTTTTGGTCTTGGACGCTGGAAAACAGAAGTTGAGCACATTTTGCAAACTTTTTAATACCATACCGCCACAGCCGGGCTCCATCAACGTACTTTTCGAGCCATCAGCTGCGTCGGCTGTAATGGCATCCCCATTCTCCTCATTGATGACTGGAGCCTGACGCTTGCGACCGCGTCCTGCAAAGAAGAATTTTATATATATAAATCAATTTATTGGTAATTGTTAATTTCAGTCTACCTGGTTTGGTTTCCGGCACTGGTTCTGATGCATTCAGATTCTCATCTGGATTCTCATTTCCACGCTTGGGCGCTCGCTTTCTGCTAGTTGAAGCGACTTCCACTACCGGTATCTGTGGTGGCTCAACACTTTCTGCCTTTCTGCCCCGTTTTTTGGCAGGGAGCTCAACAGTATCATTGGTTTTCTTTACTGGTTTGGAACGCTTCTTGCCAACTAGTTCGGCTTCTGGTTCTGGCACTGGATCCTCTTCAGCCTCCAATACCTCCGTAATTTCTGTGTCTGCTAAACGCTTGTTAGCGCGTGCACGTTTTGTTGTAGCTGCTGCTTTAGCTGCTGGTGGAGGTACAACAGGCTCTGCCTCAAGCTGTTTGCCTTTGTCCTTGGTGGCTGTCTCATTTACATTCTTTTTGGCGCGCCCTTTTGTAGGAGGCGGTGGCTCAACCGCTTCAGTCGTATCTTTCAGTTCTGGTTCCTTCTTTTTGCGTCCGCGCGACTTGATCGGCGCTACGATGTCTTCCTCGTTAGGGGATGGTTTATCTTTCTTGACGCGGCCCTTACTTACTACCTCAGGCCCCTCTGTTGCCGGTGTTTTTTCTTTTTTAGCACGCGGCTTTGTGACTTTAGTTTTTGGTTGTTCTTCATCCTTCACCTCTGTGGTGGGCTTTCTGGCACGGCCTTTAGGCTTGGGTATCTCTGAAACCTCTACGTCGATTTCAAGCTTTTCAGTCTCCTTCTTTTTTCCCCGCACTGCAGTCTTTTTTACAACAATTTCAGTTGCTTGTTCACCATTGGCTTCCCCAGCAGCCGTTGCAGCTGCCACTTTTTTACCGCGCGCTTTGCTTTTGGGTGCCTGTTTTATATCATCAGTGACTTCATTGTTAACCGAAGTCTCACTTAAAGACGACGCATCATTGCCATTTGTTGCAGGCAACTCTGACGCCGTTTGTTTTTTTGCAACTTTTGCGCGTGGCATGTTTAACAAAATTCTCCTTTTAATATTGCAGTCAAAAATTGACTCTTTAAGTATGTAACAAACAGAAACTTTTCTTTACGTTTCCTACTTTTTTTTAATGCTTTTAAATGACAATGTCAACCAAAAATATTACAGACAACAGCCTAACAGCTCTGCGCGGGCAATGGCAATGCCATGACAAGCCGGCACCTTTTTTAACTTGCGTGAAGTTGGCAACCATCGTTTTGCTTTTACGCGATGTTTTGGATAGCTCTGTAATACGGATAATTTATGCATTTGGTACCACCCATTTATACACATAATGTTTTGCATGCGCTTAAATTAAGAGTTTCATTATTTAAAAATAGCAACGTTTATGGGAATTTAAAATAGCTGTGTAACATTCGCTATTTTAAGGAAGCTGCATACCAGCCTTTGAAGCAATGAGCAGTCTTGACATATCGATAGAAGCTACAAAAAATAAAGTCAAAAATAGAAAAAAGCAACCTACCGATAACATCGATTGTGTTTTTGATTGTCATTTCAGCACTACCCGCTGTATCTTTATTTTAAGTTTTATCATATAAACAATTTGTTTTTTCGAAAAATTTTAGTGTTTTTGGCATTGTAACATTTAAAAATAAACTGCACTAAGCAATACTTAATGACACGGCGCTTAGCTTAGCACAAAACTTAACGAAAACGCGCATCAGTCATCATCGAAATTCCATCTCGCAAAAATGCCGAGTGAAATAATTACGCTGCAGCTTGGTCAATGCGGGAATCAAAGTAAGTGCAATTTTAATTTGTAAGTGGATGCTGTTAACCAAGAAATATTGCTTGCAGTTGGCTTTGAATTTTGGAAGCGCTTGTGCTTGGAGCATGGTATTTCACCAAGCGGCGTGCTAGAAGACTTTGCCACTGATGGCCTGGATCGGAAGGACGTTTTTTTCTATCAGGCAGATGACGACCACTATATACCCCGAGCAGTGTTGCTAGATTTAGAGCCACGTGTGATAAATACGATAATGACATCTGCTTATTCCAAGGTGATTTACCAAGCCATAACAGTTCTTAAAATATTTTTATAAAATGAATGCAATTTTGTTTAGCTTTACAATCCAGAGAACGTGTATCTGTCAAAGCATGGTGGCGGTGCTGGCAACAACTGGGCGTCTGGTTATAGTCAGGGTGATAAGTTGCAAGAGGAGATTTTTGATATAATCGATCGCGAGGCGGACGGAAGCGATTCGCTTGAAGGCTTTGTTCTATGTCATTCAATTGCTGGCGGCACCGGTTCGGGTATGGGTTCCTTTCTAATGGAACGCCTGGCAGATCGCTATCCCAAGAAACTCATTCAAACATACAGCGTGTTCCCAAATCAGGATGAGATAAGTGATGTTGTGGTGCAACCCTACAACTCAATGCTAACCCTTCGTCGCCTGACCACCGCTGCCGACAGCGTTGTCGTATTGGACAATACGGCACTTAATCGTATTGCCTGCGATCGTTTGCACATACAAAATCCAACCTTTACACAAATCAATACTCTAGTCTCAACCATTATGAGCGTGAGCACCACGACACTTCGATATCCATCGTATATGAACAATAATCTCATTGGCCTTACGGCACCTTTAATTCCAACGCCGCAGCTTCACTTTTTGATGACTGGCTATACACCTCTAACAAGTGACTCGAATCTCAATAGCCATGTAAGTTCTTGCAATTGGTATAAGCCATTTTTTTCTTCACTATTTTTATTTGGTTTACTTTCTTATCTACCCTATTATTTTATTATCTTTTTTATTTACATTTCATATTGGCTAAAATACAATAAATATAGCATAATCCATTATCATCGCATCAGGCCGTTAACGTTCGCAAGACAACCGTTCTGGACGTGATGAGGCGTCTGCTACAGCCAAAGAACATGATGGTGTCAACTGGTCCGGACAAAAGCAATCATCATTGCTATATTTCCATACTCAACATCATACAGGGTGAGGTGGATCCCACACAGGTACATAAATCTCTACAGCGTATACGCGAGCGCAAATTGGCACAGTTTATACCATGGGGACCAACGTCTATACAAGTGGCGCTGTCGCGCTCCTCGCCGTACGTGCAGAGCAGTCATCGTGTTTCGGGCTTGATGTTGGCCAACCATACAAGCATTTGTTCGCTGTTTGAGCGCACCTTAGTTCAATATGATAAGTTAAGAAAGCGTGGCGCATTTTTGGATCAATTTCGGCGCGAGGATATATTTAAGGATGATTTAAATGAATTGGACGAATCCCGCGAGATTGTGGATGGTCTGGTTCAGGAGTATGAAGCGGCTACACGCACCAACTATTTAGAGTTTTCGGCGAACAAGCGTGGGCCAAGAGGCGATGGCGATGCAAGATCGGAGGAATCGAAATCATTAAACAGCTTCGATATCTAGGACCAGTTGCCATTTATTGTGCCATATGCGTGCCATGGTCAAAAACATATTAAGTACTCCTTACTTGCTCGAGTTTATGTATTATGTGTTTAACTATAAATAAATTATTGACACGCAAGGATTCCAAATCCTTCAAGTATTTGACAACATAAATTGTTATGACAACCTACTGAACTCATGAATACAGTTACAATAAGTGTATTCAACGGTAGAAATTTCATGTTTGTAAAGCGTAATTTTACGTCAATAAAAACAAAGTAAATTCTTTCATTTATTTGACATAGTTTATGAAGCACTAAAATGCAATTTTCTTTTTTGAATAGGTTGGTCCATAGTGTAACTAACAAGGTGAGCTCATTTCGATCAGGTGGCACAATTTTCGGTTCGATTGTGGCCGCCCACTGGTGCACCTGTCATCAGCGCGAAGAGATGCCCACCAGCAATGATCGTGTGCAGCATGCTGCACGCTATCTGGTGCGTCTGATCAATGATCGTTTGGCCTCACATTCACAGTGTCGTACGCTGTATTTGAACTCCATACTGCTGGCATTCATAGCGGCGCCACATCAGAAGATGGTCCAGGAGATCAACAGTGATTACTCTGTGGACATCACATTGCGCTTGCAGACAAAACCGGGCCTCGCTATCTTTGAGTCCACGGTGCGCATGAGTGGCTATACAAGCGCTCTAACTGGTCGCATCAATTTGTATGGCAGCTAGAGTTATTGTGTGAATGATACAGCATTAAAAATGTTTTGCTATTGCCACAGATATTTCGGCCTTAGTTAAGGCTTAGTTTGTGTTTAAGTTAATCATACAACTATTTCTATGAAATATATAGTATCGAATAATTAGCGCGGACTTTGTAAACATTTAAAAAAAAAAAACCAAACAACTTTTGTCTCACGACTTATATCGTTTATATTCATTAAGTGACAATAACATAAAAAAAAAATAGCTTAACATAAATAAAATTTTTGTATATTAATACTCTCATGAGCATAAAATGTAGTAAACAAATTGTCTGAGAATCGATATTCATTGAAAATTGTGAATCAAGGCTTTTAACTATATACAAAAATATATATACATATGTAACACTTAGTGAACAAAAACGTTGTACAAAGCTCTCTTTTATCACGTTTTCAAAGGCACAAGTTGAATATAATAACAGTTTTCATAACCAAAACCATTTCGAAAACCAATATCGCAAAAAGGCTCAAAGGTAAGGTTTAGCTTTGAATGTTGAAAGTTTTGGCGAAACTGCAAGAAATTTATTAAATTTAGCTTCCAACAGACAAAAACATCTGGTTACTTACCAAATCCTCATTCGAGTTAGTATCATATAGTGTCATTTTATAGCAGCATAGAGTTAGGACAGAAGAACGTTTACTTAAAACATCCAACATAAAACGTCGACTTTTGACAAAGAAATCGGCAGATAGCCACATGTGCGATATATTAAGAACATTAAGAGCGGGACACAGTGAAACTGTTTGCCAAAGTTCAATCTCACTGCGAAATATTTGGAATTTAAGCAAATGCAATTGCTCTAGATAAGGCATAACGGAGACTAGAGATTGCAGCTTTTCCAATTCATATCCACTATAGTCGCAAAGAGTAAACTGACGCAGGTTTTTAAGCCTTTCAAGGTGAAAGTCATCAAAATTCCATATGCTGTCATTAAATATTATTTTCTGTATGTCTAGACCACGCATTTTTGTGATGTAGTTTATAAGATATCGATCATAGGTTTCTACTGTAATGTAAAGCGTTTGTAGACGGGGCAAGCTTAAAATGCTGCCCAAAACCTCTTCCCGATAGTCAAAATCTCCCTTCCGTGACCATAACCACATGTCGGTGAAAGATATGTCTTCGAGCATTTGAAACTGTTTTAACGATGCATTTATATCCTTGAAACTATCGTGTAAATCCAGTTTGCGTAGTTGTGTCCATTGGGCAGCGATGCTGCAGTCAAAATGTCCGTCTGGACAAAGAGATATCAGTCCTGGAAACAATTCCACCATTAGTTTCATGGTCATGTTATCAACATCCTTTTTCATATCATAAGTTAAATGCTGCAGATTTGGAAAACTGTAACCACACCAATGTTCCATTGCCTCAAAAGTGACATTTAGAAGAATCAGGTGCTGCACAGTTGGTCCAATTGTACGCAGAAGAATATTCAGGAACTTTGGATTCTCTTTGATCTGTTCAGTATTTAGCATAAATTTGCTTTGGCGCTGCCATGCATTGATTATATTAACATTTAATCTGTTTGATGAGTGTTCCGTTGCTTCCCATAGCGCCAGTTGATCCTCCAGCTTCAAATACTTAATTATTAGCCATTGGCAATCGTCGGTAAGTTGATCCATCACCTTGCTTGCAAATTAGTAGAAAACTCCTGAACAACTTGTATTTTTGGCTTTTATTTAGTGTTGGGTTGTTCATGAGTGAGCAAAAAAGAGTTGTTCATCGATCTGAACAAGTGAGCAATATTTCGTACTAATTGTTCTTTTTGCTCACTTGCTCTTTTGTTCTTGTTTTTGTTCCTACCGCTCATTTGCTCACAGCTCACTTGCTCCCTTTAGCTTATTTGTTCTATTTGCTCAGCTGTTTATTTAGTGCATTTAGCTCATTTGTCCACAGAGGTTCTTTTTCACCGTTTATATGGAGATTTTAGTTTATTTCCGGCCGTTATATCTTAGCGCCAAAAACAAATTATTTTCATGCAAATTAATAAATAGTTTTTAAAATGTCATTGATAATGATTTGAGAAACATTTTTGTTATTTTATTAATATTTGTTAATTTTTAATTTGTTTAAGGTTTGGACCTATGAAAAAGTAAAAATATATATATTTTGTTTAAATTTGTTATAGAAATGTGGTTTTGATTTAGTGGTAAATGGTTATGAAATTCAGTTTATAATGCTGTCAGTCTAGCTATTTCTCGCTAAATTAACAACAATGATACCTAACAACAGATATGAATTAGTTGGTATTTTTATTTACAGCTAAGTATTTATAATTAAACAGTTTTTCAAATTTTTTTATTTATGTCTGTATTCTCATCATTTTAGGCCGTAAAGTTCAGTTCATCTGGAGTTTGAAAAAGTTATCAGCAGACAAGGCTGCCAGACTTTTTTTTAAAACAGATCTACGATTCGTTCATTTGTCATTCCGCAATGGCAATTGAACAAGTTAGCAAAAATGAACTAGTAAAATGAATGTTGATGCTTCTCTCATTTGTTGAAAAACGTACGTGCTGTTCGTGTTAAACACAAATGCAATGACGTCAAATGAAATGGATCAAAGATGCAATATGATTGAGCCTAGAGAACAAATCTCAACATTTGCAGTGCTAGATTTGGAAACATCGAATTTGCCAGCATATAACAATAATCGGGTTAGTATTACGGAAATTTGCATATATGCATTCGATTCGGCAATTTTAAAAGATAACGCATCAACGTTGGAACTAAAAGCATTGAACTCACCACCAACACCTAACAAGGTTCCATCGTCACCCAGAGTGATGCACAAGCTTACTTTGCTATTTCAACCTTCAATGATGGTGCATCCGGATGCAGAAAGAACTACGGGTAAAACCCCGCTTAATAATGTAAACAAATTTGTAAATGACTCATAATAATTTACAGGCTTAAGTAACTACATACTGGAACGTGAATCAAAGCTTAACGAGAATGCAGGCCAAATTATACATAGATTCTTGGAGCATTTGCGTCCACCAGTGTGTCTGATAGCTCACAATGGCTGGGCTTTTGATTTTCCCATTGTAAGGCAGGCGTTTGAAAAGTTAAATATTAAACTAGGATCATCATTGCTGTGTGTGGACTCGATGCGTGCCTTCATGGAAATCGATGATAGCCGGTGTGAAACAGTATCGATAAAAGAAGATGATCTACAGCCAGAATTAAAAACGGAAGAGAAACAGATTTCCAAACTAATCACAAACTGGCAGGCAGTTAACGAAACTACCCCAAAGCGTCCAATACTAACACGAGAAAATGCTCAACGAAAGCGCAAAATTTTAAACGATGAGGATTGCGATTCAGATGAAGATAAGGATACAAGCAGACATTGTCCAGCAGCAAAACGTTTATCTCCAGATTTTGGAGCACGTCGACAACTGTTTACTGGCTTGAAATGTGCACAAACGAAACGTTTTCCACCACGCGGACTATATAAACTGGGCCATCTGTACGAGCGCACCTTTCAGCAGCCGGCAGAAGAAGCGCATCAAGCTGAATCGGATGTTATAATGCTTACAAGGCTCGTACAACATTATGGTGTTGATTTTCTAGCCTTTGCCGAGGAGCAAGCCATTCCATTTACAGACGTTGTACCTTTGGGTGGAAAAATTCCCAAGTAGTATATATTTTTATAAAAATAGCTTTAACAATTGTATATGTACTATTAAGCATGTTTGCATGAATTATTTTAATCTGGTTTGATTATGAAATTTAATGTTAATATTTGTAAGTTGCAATATATATATTTTTATACATTTTTAAATAAAAAAAAAATTTTTGAGTTTAACAAATCTCAAAAAAAAAATCGTATCAATGTGTCAGGTTTGCTTAAATTCATTTAAAGGGATGTACAAAACAATACAAAAGCTTGAAATTTTCTTTGTCTTGATAACGGCAGCTAAGCTGCATGTATATTATTTGGTAAAAAGAAAACAGCATTGGGGGTTAGTAAAATAGAACCATATATTTGCGTATTTATATTAATATATCGATAAGTATTTATTTGTTGTGTTTCGATAGTTTGTACAGTCACAGTTAAAAATTCGATAAGTCGCTAGAAACTGCTCCCAAATCAGCTGTTCCCAAACAAAGAATGAATCAGAACAATTTACGTTGCGAAAAACAGCACAGATAAAAGAACAAAGATCAAAATACAAGTGGTAGTAAAATCATTAGCAAATACGTTCATTATTTAAGACTTACGACACTTGCCAAAAGCACTGAGAAAATCAGAAAGTGAATTATGAATTTATCCTTCGCTGGCTGCGGTTTTTTGGGCATTTATCATGTCGGTGTGGCCGTCTGTTTTAAGAACTATGCACCGCATCTATTGCTAGAAAAAATAGGTGGGGCCTCGGCTGGCTCGTTGGCAGCTTGCTGTTTACTGTGCGATTTGCCATTGGGCAGTATGACATCCGATTTCTTTCGGGTGGTAAATGAAGCGCGCCGTCATTCTCTGGGCCCATTCAGTCCGTCGTTCAACATACAGACCTGCCTGCTTGAGGGTCTACAGAAGCATCTGCCCGAGGACGCACATAAACGTGTCAATGGACGCCTGCACATATCGCTGACGAGCGTTTACGATGGCCAAAACGTCATTATATCCGAGTTTGAGTCACGCGAAGAGGTACTACAGGCGCTCCTATGCGCCTGCTTCATACCTGGCTTTTCTGGAATATTGCCGCCCCGTTTTCGCGGTGTGCGGTATATGGACGGTGCCTTTTCGAACAATCTGCCTATTTTGGATGAAAACACAATAACGGTTAGTCCCTTTTGCGGCGAGAGTGACATTTGTCCGCGTGACCAAAGCTCACAGCTGTTCCATTTTAACTGGGCCAACACTAGCATCGAGATCTCACGTCAAAATGTTAATCGCTTTGTGCGCATTCTCTTTCCACCACGACCCGAGTTTCTATCCAAATTCTGTCAGCAAGGCTTCGATGATGCACTGCAATTTCTGCATCGCAACAACCTAATTAATTGTCGACGCTGCGTGGCTGTTCAATCCACATTTGTTGTATCCGAAGCAATAGCACAACCACCAGAATTTGATCCAGAGTGCCGTGAGTGTAAAAAGCACAGAAAGGTATGTAATAAAACAAGCATACATTTTGTTTATTTAATCATACAATTTATTTGTCAGGACGCCTTGAGCTCAAACATGCCACAAACAGTGCTTGATGTCATACAAGACTACATTGAGCAGGCAAATAAAGGATTGGCCAACTGGATATTCAGGCATCGTGGCATTAAATTGCTCTCGCTGCCAGCTACAGTACCTATGGATTTTTTACTGGCTACCGTCTATAAAATAACCAGTCTAACACCAAAATTGACAAAGCAAATGCGACAGTTGGTTGCACAGTTCAATACTGCAATTCAATTGCGACTCTTCAATAAATTTACGCTTTACGATGCTCCACATTTTGATGCCACCGGCTTGCTGCACTCCAGTCGTTTATATGGCCCGCGCGTATCTATACTAGTTGATGAATGGTAAGTCACGTTAAGAGTCCTTTGAAATTTTTATTTATCGTAGCATTATTTATTTACAGCGGTGCTACACCATTGAACGTTGATGTAGATAATTTTGAACACGTTCTGAAGATGAGCACACATAATGACGCCTTATATGCCTACTATTACACTGATAATAGCACCAATCATGTTAAGGTGACCGAAATATTTGATTTCGATGAAATGACGGAACATGGAGAGCTCGGAACCGATTTGCAGCTATATGAAGGTTCCGTCGAGGATCATCCGAACCCTCGCCAGTCACATTCCCACAATGCGGTTGTCAGCGAATGGAATGGTGTCGAGTCCGGTCAGTATTGTACGGTCTTTTTAAATCACCCCATCACCCGCCGTAACTAAATCATATTACCTTCATAAAAAGAAAAACAACCACAACAACAACAAAAAATTATCAAGCCATTTCTTACAGTACAAATAATGCCCACAACACCCGAATTACACGATGTCGCCTTTTAAAGCACTCACGCACTCACACACAGTAACCGAATTGGCAATCATAAAAGCTAACAAATTGTTCATATCATTAGTCAGGTATATTTTGCTTTGGTAGCCCCTAACTTCACCTTTGCACTGAATTTTTATCAAACTACCGGAAACGTATAAAATGTCATAAATTTCTACCGCTTTACAGACTTTTTCATAGACGCTCAAACGCCAATATCGACAGAAACACCTCTATCCGCGGGAGTGCCTGAGTTGCCGTTCTTCAACACCTTTAATATTGAACAAAATACGCCAAACGAAATTATTGATCCAACGACCGATCAACATTCGGTCAGAACGTCTTTTAATAGCAACGATTTGTGTATAGAAATTGAATGAGATCCCCCAAAAACATGACACTCAAATTCGAATTTGTAATGCAACATTTCCAAAGCGGCTCCTAGCCAAGCGAAGAGCCCTGTAGCTTTCCGTTAGCTTGTTATACTTATATAATCGTAGTACGAAATCGTATGTATGTATCCCTGTATCCATGTTATTATATATTGTCTCTCTTGCCTGCATAAAATTTTGTGCTTTTTCTTTTCTTCTCCGCCTAATAGTTCAAGCGTTAAATAAAAATTGTGTTTAATGTCTTTTAATTGTAATATACAAAATAAACAAAAATTTACATACATCAATCAATCATCGTTTTACATTTTGTCAAAGAAATGCCCATGAACAAATATGTGGGAACTATTGAGGTAACCTCGTATTTTTTGCTAACATACGCAATTCCTCAAGTTTGTTTTAATCTATTCTAATAATTGTTATCAGTGCAAAACTATAATAATCATCTGTCACTGTGTGGCCTCATCGCTATCAGTACCTCCCGGTCTATATTTTCTGTAAGACTCAGCTGATTTGTACAACTTGTTTTGTGCTCGTTAACGCAAAACAAAAACGTACTAAGTAAACAACTACACGCTTAATGTGACGATTTCGAAGGACAGATATGCATAGATTTAAAACAAATATATGAAATTTCGCAATTGCATTGTTTTCTAAATCTTCAATTGTAGCCCAAAGCATACAACTTTTATTTATTTTTCTTTTTAATGTCGAAAACTGAGTTTTATGCTTAACAATTAAATTTGATGGGTTAAATATACATAATATACGTTTGTTTTACAAAATTATAATGCAACACTATATGCAAATGAAAAGTTACTTTTTGCAGTAACTGTACTCAATGAAAATTATATATGTACCTGGGTTTGGTGTGAATAATACACTCAATAAAAATTTATGGTTTCTTTGTTTTTTGTTACTGAAGTTATCAAAAAAACGTCAAATGATAATTGGTCTACACATCCCTTGCTTTTTAATCGCATTAAGTAATCAACCAAGTAATGCATTGTATGTATTTGATGTAATGTAATGATTAACATATTTATCGACTTCCAACACTACATATAACTATATATAGTTTATTGTTAACTAGACTACATACACACGCCTTTAATGCTGGTATCTCTATTAATTGGTATATAAAAGTGCACATGCACAGACATAGAACCGAGGTTGTTGCACTTTTTAACATAATCGATTTATTTACTCTTATGTTTATTTAAATATATTGAGAATTTATTTGTTTTTTTTTTTTTTTGTATTATAATTTAAAAAGCTTTCAAAAGACTTGTTAAATTGGCATATGCAAGAAATTACCTGTACAGTATAAAAAAATGGGTGTAAATAACAAAACTTAAAGCCTATGCTTTATACAAGGGTAACTTTAGTATTAGCTTATTCAATTGATTTTGCATTAAACGCCGCCATGTACATAATATGCGGTTCATTTTAGAATATAATAATTATATAGTACAATTTATAAATAGCTGCTTTATATATATTAATTATATATATATTTATTTCTGTGTTACTTACATATTATGTTTACCTATCCATGGTATCTTATGTGTATCATGCATATAATATGTAAGTGTTATTACTTTTCTGCGTTTGTGTTGATTTTTCTGTGTGTGTCTGTCTGGTCTGTTTTGCTTTCGCGTTGTGTCAAGACCGTAACGCACTTAATTAACAGCGGCACAGACACCACAGCTAAAGCTTATAACGAATATAATCTAAGTTATATACATTTGCCAATGATGATTACTACTCCTCACGTCTGCGTGCGTCGTTCGTATTCACTCCGTCTGTAGTCAGCGGGATATTCGCGCGGCATGACCGGGTAACGTGGATCATTTCGATAGCCCGGCGGCGGTGGCGGCAGTCCAGCAACCATGCCTTTCGGCATATAAGGGCTCGGCAGGTAATGGCTCGAGTAGGCATGCGATGGCAGGGCGGAAGAGTATCTGTGCATAAGAAAGATGCAATTAGATGGTGTCATCTGTTAATAATCTATCTTTTAACTAACCTGCGCTTGTCAGGTCGCCGTTCACGATCACGCTCACGATGATCTCGATGATATCCGCTACCGGCAGCACCGCCGGCGCTGCGCGGATATGCAAAAGCATACCTCTCGCGTAGGTTATCAAAATTGTAGCTGTCAAAATAACATGGTGTAATATAGAAACTCTATAACATAGTTTTTCATTTGTGGGGCACATACCGTTCCATACCATGCCATCGATCCATTTCTGGCGGATAGTTTGAGCCAACTGGTGGCGGCTCATAGCGCCGACTACTGCCGAGTGCTGATGGTGAGTTAAAACCTGAACGACGTGCGCTACTGCCCTCATAGCCACTTGGTGCGCCGCCACCGCCACCGGCATAGTAATCTTCGCCTCTATGATGCTTTTTACGTTGATCCTCGTGACTGCCATGTCGCGGTAGGGCGGTTGCATCCACATTCAGGCGTTTAAATGACATTGATTTGAGGTTGTCGCTTATGCCAGCACTGTTCATGCCAATGCTGCTGGCATCCGCATCGTTCTCATCACGTTTCCGCTTAATTGGCGAATCGTTGGAAAATCGGCTACGCGCTGACTTGTCTTCGACTGGCGCACCGGCATAGCGTCCCTGACGCTCCTTATCCTTGTCCTTTTTCTTCTTTTTACCACTCTTGTCGCGCTCCTTCTCCTTCTCAGCGGTAACACCATTTTCCGTACGCGCTCGCTTTGATTTGACGCCATCAGAAGTTGACGAATCCTTTGCAGTGTCTGTTTGCGTTTTCTGCCTAAGTGCATGCTTATAGATCTTAAATAGACGCTTGGCATCCAGTTCCGTGAACTTGGACACAAAGTACCACAGATTGCTGCGCCACTCCTTCTTCTCCGTCTCACTATATGGCTGTAGGCAAACATCAATCTGTCGCCCGATCTGCAGCAGGCAATCACGTGTATGCTGCAATTGATCCTGATCAGACATACTGACATCTGGCTGATCGAGAGCCTTAAGAGCTTTCTTCACAGGTCGCATTTTCTCCTTGCACTCATTAAATATACTCGGATCCAAATCGCCTAGCACTTCCAGAGCCCGAGGCTCATTGTTTGCTGTAAAATGCATTGGCTTGTTTCCATTATTGTCGGATGAGCTTGTTTTCTTGCTGCGACCCTTGGACTTTTTCTTTTTCTGTGTGCTGGCCGCGTGCTCCGCTGTCCCGGTTGCAGCAATGGGTGAGGTAAAAACGTTGGTGCCATCTGTTGCCTGCCTGGCTGTGCTATCGCCCGGAGCGATCGTGCTGCTTTTCTCCTGTTCGGCAACACCATCCTTACGCTCCGGCGTGCTGACTGCTGCGGTGGTCGAGTTAAGATTAGCTTTCAGCTTGCGTGGCCGTCGCTGACGTCGCTTTTCACCTTTCGTCAGCTCCACATTCTTCTTGATGATCTTGAGCAGGTATTCGGCTCTGGACTGCAAATGCTTAGCCTGGGGTTTACGTGTGTCGTTGAGCAATATCTTCTCGCTTAGCTTAAGCGTCTGATCCAGTTTCATTTGCTCCCAGGAGCCAATGCCGTATTGATAAATGCCACGTAACAAATGAGTATCCTCGTCGACACCCCAGTCTACATCAAAGTTTGCCGAACGCGTCTTAATGTTAAACGTCCACTGCTGTCGCTCGTGCGCTGAGCTCGGCATAAGCTCATTGAGCGGCTGTAATTCCTCCTCGCAGGCAAGTAACGTTTTTGCATTGAACGACACGCCGCCCAATTTCACTGAGTAGGTGGCTCGAGTGCGTCGTTGTTTATTGCCCGGCGGCTGCTCCTCTTCCTTGACAGTCTTGACCTCTTCCTCCTTGTGCTCGTCTAGGAACTGCACGCAACGATCATGCAGCATCTCGCCAATGCGTTTTAATTCCGCTAACGGCTTCTCCTGCAACTCGGCATCACAGGCAATCGCCTCCAGACGCTGCAGCGGCGCCGGAAACTTTTTGTAGCTGCGTATAAAACGACGCAGCTCGGCATCAGTGAACCCATTAATTTTCTCTTTCATTGCGGGACGTCCACGTTTACGCTGTCTTCCATCTTCGCCTCCAGCGCCGCTCGCATCGGAGCCCAGCTCATAATCGGAATCGGCTGAATCGTCGCCTTGCTTGGAACGTGCACCGCCTTTGCCTGTGCCCCGTTTGCCGGCATCGTTTTTATTCGCTGCGGCTGTTTTGCGGCGTGGCGGCAGGTACAAGTCTTCCATTTCCTTGGCACGATTCTCATCCTCAATGACCTTGCGGAAGCCCTCGGGTATTATATCGTCCCAATCTTTGCTGTCATCCTCATCATCAGCCTGTTGATCCTTGCTCGCCGCCGTCTCACTGGGCTCGTCCTCTTGAAACGCGGCAATGGAGGCAACCTTAAACGCCGAAAGCAGATCATCACCGGGCATTTCTGGATCTTCGTTGCGTGTCTCAGCGCGACGCAGTATTTCATCTATATCGCAAACAAGCTCCTCCTCGTGCTCCTGCTCATCCTTAAATAGCTCTTCGGCTCCAAACTTAAGTATGGCTGACAAGTCGTCCTTGTTAAAGGGATTCGAATTGGAGGAATGGCCATTGCCGCTCTTGTCAAGCACTGTGCGTCCCGTGGTATCCATGCGTTGTATCACCAAATGATCGAGCACCATTTTCTGCTTGGCTCGCTCCACAATTTGCTCCTCAACGGATCGTGCTGTGACTAGGCGATAAATGTTAACTTGATTCTTTTGGCCAATGCGATGGGCACGCGCTTGCGCCTGCAAATCATTTTGCGGATTCCAATCCGAATCAAAAATAATGACTGTGTCAGCTGTGGCAAGATTAATGCCCAAGCCACCAGCACGTGTCGACAGCAGAAAGCAAAAATCTTGACTGCCCTCAGCATTAAAGTGATCCAGTGCCTGGCGACGCATTTCACCCTTGATGCTGCCATCTAATCGCTGGAACGAGAAGTGACGCTTCTGCAGATAATCAGCAAGCACGTCCAACATGCGAACCATCTGTGAGAAGATGAGCACACGATGGCCCGTCTCCTTGAGGCGACACAATAGCTTATCCAAAAGCACAAGCTTGCCGGAGCCCTTTAGTAGCACCTGAAGCGCTTCATCCTGCTGCAGACCAAAGAGCTCAAACTCTGAAGGTCGAATGAGTGCAGCATGATTGCAGCACTTTTTCAGCTCGATGACAATGTTAAGGAAGGTTGAGGTGGAGCCACGCTTACCCTTGCGCAAGGCATCAAAATTTTTGGTTAAAATCCATTTGTAATACTGCTTTTGCAGCGATGTCATCTCTACGCGCAATATTTGTTCCACTTTGGCGGGTAACGACTTCTCTACATCCTTTTTGACACGCCGCAGTATGTAGGGCTCCAGCTGTTGATGTAAACGCGTGTAGCCCTTATCCTCAGCATTGCCGTGCTGCAGTTCAAAGTTCTCCCATGTGTCGAATTTGGTGGGCATAATGAAGTGCAGCAATGCCCACAGCTCTTTGAGAGAATTCTGCAGGGGTGTGCCAGTAATGAGCAGGCGATGATTTGTCTCAAACTCCTTGAGCGACTTGTACAATAGAGAGTCATCGTTTTTCAGACGATGCGCCTCATCCACAAGCAATGCTGCCCATTGAAGCGCACCCAGTTGTTGTTTATCCTTAAGCACAATCTCATAGGTGGTGAGTATGCAATTGAATTTCAGTCTTTTGGAACCCTCAAATTGCCACTCGTACTGATGGATTAGCTCGCGTGACTTTACATCGCCCAGGTATGTGACTACATTCATATCGGGCGCCCACAAATCAAACTCCCGCTGCCAGGCGGTCATTGTACTAAGCGGCACCACACATAAAAATGGGCCATACAAGTGATGTATTTTAAATAGCGAATAGAGAAAGCATATGGTTTGTATGGTCTTGCCCAGACCCATTTCGTCTGCCAATATGACTGAATTCTCCTTGCACCACGAGTGTAGTAGCCAATTGAGACCATCCATTTGATAGTCGCGCAGCGTTAGACCCTCGGACAGAAATTCTGGTTGAAGCTTAATGCGTGAGAACTTGGGACGATATTTGATCACACGACAGTGACGCGATGGCGTCCATTTGGACTGTTCGCGCTCTGTAAACTGCTCAACACAGCGTTGCCATTTGCGAAGCACAAGTGCTGCGTCCTCCCATGTGGACTCCGAATACGGTAACGATTGCCACTTGCAAAGGAACTCCTCACTGCCATCGTCAGGCTTAGTTCCGCGTGCAATTATCCGATCCACATTATTGTAGGATTTAAGCAGATCATGCTGCAGCTCAAGTTGGCACTCAAAGTAATCAATATCTTCAGGACCAGCATAGCGACGCCAGCAAGCCGTCTCCTGCTCCTTTTTGATGAAATTATCGAGCTTTTTCATGCCCTTGGCCTTCATGTCACGAAGCGTTGTCTCCGACTCCCAGGTATTATGTATGTAGCTCCATCCTTTCCACTTAATCAGGTATTGCACCTCCGAAGATTCTCGGGTTTCATCAAAATCCGCATTGGGATCGCAGCCGGTCTCCTCGATGGCATATATCGTTGTCTGATTGCCAGTGCAGCCCTTTTTGCCCACACGCTGCGCAAGTATGCGCTCAATGGTCTCACATTTCTCATCTTCCTCAGCGGCAGCTGCATTCGCTGCTACCTGACTCTCATCGTATTCAAATTCAAGCAGATCCTCCGAATCGGTGGCCTCGTTCTCGGACGTCTCTTTGTAACTAACAGCAGCAGCTTTCCGACGTGTAGCACATCTAATTTATAAGATTGGCAGCTGAATCTATTGTTTGTAAAATATATAATCGGGATATTAAAATACCTTTTGCTAGCATCATCATCGTCGCTGTCGTCCGAACTAAAGGATTTCACACGGCGTCGTGACTGCTGTTGCTGTGACTGTTTGTTACCGCCGGAACGTGCATTACACTTGCGTTTCTGTGATCCGAACGGCGCCTCATCGCTGTCTGCATCGTCGCTCTCATCGCTCTCGTCCGAGTCCCAACTGCGTATTAAATAAAAAGTTCTAAATAAATATACCTCATTAGCAAAGTAAGAAAAACTTACTTTTGCTTATTCTTCTTTTTGGCAGGCTGTGGTCGCTTTGATTTGTCAGCAGCTGGTGGTGGGGCTTTGCGAGGCTGTCTCGTGGACCGCTTCGGTCTGTAGTCCTCTTCCTCATCTTCCTATTGAAAAAGTTTAGACTTGCATATTCACTAGCTGATAAGCGTGGAAAACTTACGCTACTGCTGCTGCTGCTGGCAGATGTGGGGGAGGCATTGGCAGAGCTGTCACTGGCATCATCTTCTTCGGCGCTGGCTGCGCTGGCTTCGCTGGCGGCCTGAGATTGTTGCGGCTGCTGCACTTCATCATTCCCATCACCATCTTCATCATCATCCTCATCGTCATCGTCCTCGTCTTCCTCGTTGGCAGCTTTTGGCAGCGTTGCGCCCGAGGAGCTACTACTACTACTTGTCTGCAATTTGCTGCTATTGTTGGTACTGTTATTGTTGTTTCCTCCATCCGGCTGGGCTTCGGCCTCCGGCTCAGATTCAGAATCACTTGCGCTGGACCCAGCGCTGGAGCTTTCGTCTTCATTTCCATCAGTAAAGCCATTCGTTTTGGTATCTGCTTGTGCGGCCGCTGCTGTTGGTGGAAAACCAGCCACCGCCGTTTTAGCAACCGTCGGCTCCGGAGAGCTGCGTCCATCGCTGGAATTACCTGAGGAACTGTCCGAATCGGAGTCGGAACCTGATGAGCCGCTTCCACTGCCGCTTCCACTACCACTTGCATCTTCACGTGTGTCATCTTGTTCGTCTGAGCCTATACTTTGCGACGATTCATTGAGTGCCTGTGTGTTTAAAAGAAAAGCCTTATAAAAAGGACACGCCGAATGCAATTCTTACATTTTCAAAATAACTAAGAACCGCTTTTTATTGCTCTTAAATCGTTTAATTGGTTGATTTTTTAAAGATATGCACGGAACCTTATGTAGAATTTATTTAATTGCATTCTTCAAGCCGTCAGTCAACATAAATAGCACAAATAAAATGTTTAAGCCGCGTTTCTTACTTGTCAATCTTCAATTTGTAAATTCCCTACACTTAACTGCCTTTATAAATGCACTAAACTAAACTATGAACAGCAGGGACTACAAAATTATGTTTTAAACCGGATTACAATAAGGGAATCCTGGACAGATGTAAAATCAACTTAAAATTAGGTTTCCATTTTCCACATAGCGAGTTCATCGCAAGGTTTCATAAGGCTTGATTCAACTGCATTGCTTACTAAGAGTACACTGTATGCTTTTGTAGTGACAGTACCTGGACCTAATCCTGTCCAGCTTTCAACTGGCACATCGTTTTGGTTGACTTAATAGCCAGTGACTTCCGTACTTTAAAACAAATTGCAATTCTTATAACTTATCACACACTTTGGTCACTTACGCTTAGAGCAAGTTGAAGTCTATAAGAATAAGGAAACTTATTCTTATATACCAAATCCTGTCTAGAAATAGAGCGAATCTTAGAAATATACACATTGCTTCCAACATATACACATAATGTTGAGCAAAATATTGTTTCTTTTAATTTTGAATTCCAACGAAAGAATGTGTTGCATTAAAAACCGTAGATGCATAAAGCATACTTGTGGGTAATCCTCTCCAGAAATGTAGTAAGTATTCTTAAAACAATGCGTTTTTGGTACAAGTATCCAAAGTACATGGCTTTAACACGTTGTCAGCCAACGGTAGGCTGGTTAACTGCACTAACATTTATGAAAATACACTTTCTACGTAATCCTTGACAGAAAAGCCGGTAAAAAGATCACTCGTACGCGGATTCTTAGCTTCTGATGGATATTTCTTTGCCAAAATGCACTAGATTCTTGGACAAATTTACATTCATTGATCAGCAGTAATTATAATTATTGTTTTATACAAAAATTGTTTAAAAACAGGGATATTGCTTTAGTAGTAGTCTTTTGGCGGGCTAATTGTCCAAGACAATTGGTCAAATATCCATGGATTGGAGCACGAGGAAAACTTTGTACCTGACAAAATGTGATTACGTAATCGATGAAAATTTTCAATTGCCACTGGAATTATATAAAAATAGTGCATTTTAGTGCATTTTTGATGCGGCATTCAACAAAAACAAACCGAAATGCCCAAATTCAAACGGAATTTGCGGAAATGGGTACCCAATGGATTTTCAAAAATTTTACACTGACTGCCACGTAGGATCGTTAGGTATCGTTTGCCGTTGTTAAAACGGTGAAACAACCTTAGATATGTTTGATTTAAGCACTTTCAGGTAAAAAGACACTGTCTATTGCACCAATTGCCATACAAGTGACGGAGTCTCAAACGGGGGGACACCTCTCGGGCCCATATATGTGACTGATAGCTGCCACACCCACAAAAGCAGTGTTCAATTTAAATACACAGTTTTTGAGAAATATACTCACACGACGACTTGACTTCGATTGACTTACAACGGCTTGTTTTGAATGATTAAAAGATTTCATAGTTTTCTTGTTATTTTTTTTCTCATACACGACGTTCACTGTCACAGCTTTTTCAAGGCCTACTTACCTGGCTCATTATATTTTCGTGGAAGCACACTCAGTTGCCTTATAGCGCTCATTAAACATGCAATGCACTTGTTAACGGTTCTGGCAAATGTTTATATTGTTTATTGATATGAGCAACTTGTTTTTAAATGCAGTTTTCAACCACACAAAAGATGTTCACGTCGTCTTAGTCTATTACAGTAAAAAATACGCCATTTTGTTTTAAGCAGTGTTGCATGTACAACGAGACCTATCGAGTTTATCAAAGGTGAGCTATTCGATAGGCACATCGCATCCCACACACCTGTTTTCGATTGTTGCCAGCTGATTTCGGATGCTGCCAGATGGGTAGAGGCTGCAATAACAAGTTGGCAGTCCCACAATAATTACACTAACTACGTTTACGCTTTTCGTCACATCCACTTTCTGTAAATGTTTGTGTTTTAATCTTCGAAACTATCCGAATCGCAGCATGTAGCACTTGTGAAGGCATAAGAACGTGTTTAAGATGAAAGAAGTGGGCATAGCGCTGCCCAAATCGCGAGGCGTTGGTGTAGGGATTGTGGGAGCACTACTGCTAATTTTCATTTTCTATTACTTTTATGGAGGTTACATGACGCTAACGCTTTTTGCTGCCATTCTATTACGTATGTTGGCTATAACATCACTGCCATCAAGTTTCTAAAATCTTTACTCTACTTGCAGTTATTTTCTACCATGCACAGGATCTGCTGTTGTATCATCCGGACTTGCCAACAAACTCACGCATTTATATACCCATCCCAACAATGCATAATTTGCCGCATCAAACCGTTAGCATTAAGACGCCTGATGGTGTGACGCTGCATGCGTTCTGGATTAGTCAGCCAGCAGAGCGCTGTAAATCCGTGCCCACATTGCTCTACTTTCACGGCAATGCCGGCAACATGGGACACCGCATGCAGAATGTATTACAAACAAACCCAATGTGATAATCTATACCCTGCTCTAACATAGATTCATTCTCTTTTGAACAGGTTTGGGGCATTTATCACCATCTTCATTGTAATATTTTAATGGTCGAGTACCGTGGCTATGGCCTATCAACGGGCGTACCTTCGGAGCGAGGCCTGGTGACGGATGCACGTGCTGCAATTGATTATTTGCACACACGCCATGACCTGGATCATTCACAACTTATACTCTTTGGTCGTTCGTTAGGCGGTGCTGTTGTAATTGACGCTGCCGCCGACACTGTCTATGGACAAAAGATAATGTGTGCAATTGTGGAAAACACATTTACTAGCATACGTGATATGGCCGTGGAGTTAGTGCATCCAACTGTGAAATATATACCAAATTTACTATATAAAAATAAGGTGATTCATAAAAGTTAGTTATGAATTCAATTTTAACTCATATCTTCTCTTTTTTTTCAGTATCATTCACTTCAGAAGATAAGCAAGTGCTCGGTACCTTTTCTATTTATATCGGGCCTTGCGGATAACTTAGTGCCACCGCACATGATGCGTGCCTTGTTTACTAAATGCGGAAGCGAACATAAACGTATGATTGAGATCCCGGGTGGGTCACACAACGACACATGGATAGTGGATGGGTAAGCTTCAATTTTATTTTACTTGATTATTCGATTTCCCAATTTTTGTATTATTTTGTAGGTACTATCAAAGCATTGGAGGCTTTTTGCTTGAGCTACAACAACAGCCATCTCCACTACAAAAACCGCCAGAGAAGAGCAACGTTTGGGTAGAACTGGAACATAAAATTATTGATGTTTGATGCCCATACACTCACTCACACACACACATACACTAAAGTGTTCTATTGACTGTGTTAACACTGCGTTGCTTTACTAATTATGTACATACGTGTAGTATGTACAATTGTATCAGTGTTTTATAAATCTGAATTGTGCACTTAGGTTAAAGTATTTAAGTCGCTTGCAGTTTTATTTATGGATAGTACAGACAAGCATTATGCGCTGTGGATTCCATGTTTTAATTGTTAAACTACTCATGTATTTTAGGTTAATTGTTAACAAATAAAGAACAAGAACTAGCTTTAGGTTAGCCTTAAATCTAAAATCAGGTTCCGCGAATGCTAAATACAATAAATAAATTTTTTAACTTTAAAGCAGCTAAAATCCACTGAATTCTTCGCCACTGCTACAATCTAGCTCAAAGTCCTCATCATCATCATCATCATCGGCGCAGGCTTTAGCCTTTTTCACTTTACTTTTAGATTCCGTCTGCTGCTGTTTCGATTGATCCTCTTCCTCCTCCGTTATGCTAGCGGCTTGCTTTGCCTCAGCCTGTGAGCGATGATGAAACACAAACGAAACGCACTTACTCGCTGTCCAGGCCTGTGATAGTATACTATCGGGCAGACCGCGATTATTAGAGCAGTGGAACCATTGTGACAAGTGGGAGGTGCAATCAGTGTTGTCTGGTGGCGGCTGCCGCTGAACATCATCAAAACATCGCTTACACTTGAGCCTGAAAATCAAAAATATATATATTTGATATATGTCTTATGAACGAAGGGAGGAGTTCACCCACTTGTTATGCGTGTCGGATAGCACATTGGCCTCAAAGCTGAATAAATCCTTAAGATCGTCACGTGTGAAATGCTTTTCCGAGGACTCATTATTGTCTATTATAGTGCTTGATAGCGATTTTTTGTGCGTCTGTCGTTGCAGTATCTTCTCTTCAATGGAACCACTCTGTTAAATAAGAGAAATTAGTTAAATATATTTTATGCTATATCTGTACTATTAAACTTACTCCAACCAATCGATAGATATAGCATGGTTTCTTTTGACCATCGCGCCAAACACGCGCCATGGCCTGTTCATCGTTGGCCGGATTCCAATCGGGATCAAACATAAACAAACGATTGGCGCCAATCAAATTCAAACCGCAACCGCCGGCCTTGCTGCTGAGCATAAAGAGGAAACAGTCCGAGCTGGGATCATTGAATTTATCTACGACTTTCGAACGTTTCTTAATCGTCATTGTGCCATCCAGACGAACATAAGTATATTTGCGTTTGCGTGCTAGCTGCTCAAACAGATCCAGTGTTTGCGTATAGTTTGAGATGAGTACAACTTTGTCATCGCTATTGGCGCGAATTGCAGCCAGCATGAAATCTAACAACATGAACTTTCCACTCAGCTCCGGATTGATGTCTCTACAAAGGGATTATGACAAATTTTAAGAATATTTAAATTTATCTAAATATTGCACTTACTTTGGCTTATAGTTTGCAGGCAGCACGTTCTGTGAATTCTCAAAACCTTTTTCGCGGGCAGCCAGCTTCTCGTAGATCAAGTCCGGATGGCTGCACAACTTCTTGAGCGTAGTAATGTCCGATAAAGCCGTTAATGATGCTTTTTCATTACAATCTGTCAATATTAAACCAATTAACACATATTAAATACTCGGGGTTTTAAGTATTCAACAACATACCTGCCAGACTACGTCGCACCTGATCCGATTTAAGAAAGTTTGTATATATCTGTAGCTGCACTGGAGTCAATTTGCAGCAAACAACCATTTCGAACTTAACCGGAAGATATTTGGTTAGAATCTGATTGGTGCGACGAATAATGCACTGATTGACCAAGCCAATGAGCTCCTGCGTCTTGAGCAATGCACGTTCACGTTCCGCATCCGTGGAGTCAGCATTCTGACCACGCAAAATGGCATTCTCGAAGTTGCGTTTAAAGTCAATCGCACTGCCAAGCATCTCCGGATTGACAAAGTTAACCAAACTGAAATACTCGGTTAGGTCATTTTGAATGGGTGTGCCGGAGAGTAGAACACGTCGCTTGGTTTTCAGACCCATGAGAGCCTGGTAGGTCAGATTGTCGCTGTTCTTAAGTCGATGACCCTCATCGCAAATGACCATGCCCACCTCCGTCTTGCAGAGTATGTGTGCGTACAGCCGGAACGTCTCGTAGCTGATGAGGAGTACGGGTGTTCCGCAGCGAGTTGAGGTATTCATGGCAAATTGTTCGAGTGTTCGAGTCGTTTCCTCCTTGGAGCCACCCTCCATAGCCAAGCAGTGCATGCGACCGTGTAGCCATTTCGTAAACTCTTTCTCCCAGTTCTTGACCAGCGATGACGGTGAGACTACAATGGCTTTGGATATGGTTGGCTTACAGTCGGCGCTTTGACGCAGCAGTGTCCATGTCAATGTAACGCATTGTAACGTCTTGCCCAGACCCATCTCATCGGCCATAATGCATCCATTGAAGTTTCCACGTTTGCCCTCGACGCACTCGTACATGAAACGAACACCCTCGCGTTGATGTGGACGCAGCACGTTGCTAAGAAGCGGATCGACGACGACATGTACTTGTAGGGTGCTTGGGTCCATTGACATGCGCTCGTGTTCCGAGTATGCGGGCGGCGTATACAGCACCAGGGCATTGCAAGCCTGTGGGTCGTGTAGTGCCCTACGCACTATAGTACGTCGTACGCCCAGTGAACGATTTCCGCCATAATCTGGCACATAATTTGCGATGGGGACTTTAAACTTGCGAGAAAGTACCTTGGCAATGGCCTGCTCATATTCGCTGTTGGCCGTAAAGCGTATGGGCAGTGGCAATGCCACAACGTTGGTGGCATCCCGTAAAGCACTTTTACGTTTTTCCAACTCCTGTTGACATGCGCGTTTGTTTTTCTTTAGCAGCGGCGGTGTAAATGCATCCTTTGATTTAATGCGCACTCCTAGACGTTGACTGGGCGCCAAGCTCCGCCTCTAAAAAGTGTTTCTATTAATTTTTTTATAATGTAATGTAACAATATTGTTTACCATTTTCTGTCAATTATTTTCTATCTCTTTTAAAAGCGCGGGGACATCAGCTGTAAGCTATAAGTTGTACAGCACTGAAACATTCTTAGCCACTGGTCACATTATTCACACTGCTAGGATGACACTTAATTCGATACAATTTTTTTAGCTTTTAAACTAAATACTACGTACCCAGCCATATGTATCTGTTATTTAGTTGGCGTGGAGTAACGTAATGACCCCATCATAAAACAATTGGTTAGAAAAAACTAAAAAAGTGTCATCACATCATATTTCAATTTTAAGGTGACCATATTGCTTTGTTGGACCGATACATTTATATATTTTACACAACACTAGTCTTTTTGCAATTTATTTTACTTCACAGAATTGATAAGAACTGACTATTAAACTAATTTAAAAACTGCCAACACACCGAAATAAAATACCATCATTAAATTAACGTATGTGGCATTCACCTAAATACAATATGTGCATAATAAACATCTGCAGCGCACAAATCTAAATTGCAGCGAGCGGTCGCTGCTCGGGTTTCGGCAATTTGCAGTCGTGGTGTTTTGTTATTGGAGCAGCACCAGCAGCAAACAAGATTAAAAATAAACTATTTCGGAATGTTACTACTTTGAAAGAGAAGAAAAAACATGCACACATCGCTGCCGATAACGTCACTAACGTACAAGTGCAAGAAAAAGTGCAATACATATACAACACTTGTTTTTTGATCGGGTAAGAAGAGTCATAACTGTTTAATTATGCCAAACATACAACATATGTATGGTTTATATGTATGTGCAAAAAATAAATAAATTATTTTTTTTATACCAGTCTGTCACTCCAAACATTTAAATGAGACGCTGGTTACAATTTAAAGGCTAGCGAAATACAAATTCAAAGCAGACAACACGATAATTTCAAATACTTGCCCAAGAGCAACAACAAATAACACGTTCAAAGTGAAGGTCAACGTCACAACGCACCAAGCAACAACAACAACAACTAACCAGCAGGTGATAAGTAACGGCAACAGTGGCTGCCCAAATTAAAAAACGATCAGCAACAGCTGCTTGGAATTGGAGCTAGCACTTTGCCAAAGCTTCGGGCTTCCAGTTCCAACTAAATTTATAAGATGTGCTCAACGTCATCGATTGTGACACAGCGCTTGTGGCTGCCCGCTTCGTTCTCTCTTTTCGTGCTCATCGTCGCAGTGATCAGCGATGAAACCAGCACGATACCCACACAAAACATGTCGCACAAGGAGCGTGCCGAATTGCGGTAACAATACACATATTATTTAATTATTTCATTGTCATAAACGGTGTGGAAATATGTAATTTGGTATTTGCAGCGAAGAGTCGCGCGAAATGTTCTATCATGCATATCACGCTTATATGGAGAACGCCTATCCTGCCGATGAACTAATGCCACTCTCCTGTAAAGGACGTTACCGCGGCGTGACGCCCTCGCGCGGCGACATGGATGACATATTGGGCAAGTAAGTACAATAAAACAAATCAAAACTATACGCCTTCGCAATACTGCATAAAACAGCTTAGACACAGTTTATAAGCTTGCTAAAGCAAAGCCCCCAAAGCTTTTTAAAATACGATTCGTTTCGTTGTTTTTTTTTTTTTCAAGAAACCAATTATGGACAAACTGAAACAAATGTAGTAAAATCTATAACGATTTGATATTCCGACTCAAACTTGGAATCTTAGATTAAATGGCGATAATTTTAATGATAAGATTAATATTTTACCGAAATACTGCGTTTTCTTACTTTTATCTGATTTGGCGTTGTAAAGATAACATATTTAGGAAGGCGTATTAGATATAAATCTATCACATATTCTTTATTATTTACTTATATGCAATTTTAAACCGTTTCTTGCAGCTTCTCAATGACACTGGTGGATACACTGGACACACTTGTGCTGCTTGGCGACTTTGCAGAGTTTGAGCATGCCGTCAAGCTTGTCATACGGGATGTGCAGTTCGATAGCGACATCATTGTGTCGGTGTTTGAGACAAATATACGCATGGTGGGCGGTCTGTTGTCAGCGCACATTCTAGCCGAGTATCTGCAGAAGCAGGCAGATGTAATGCACTGGTACAAGGGTGAGATGCTAGAGATGGCACGCGAGCTGGGATACCGTTTGCTGCCGGCGTTCAATACGACAACAGGCATACCGCATGCACGGGTCAATCTGCGACTTGGCATGAAAGATCCACAGCTCAAGAAGTCGCGGGAAACATGCACAGCATGTGCAGGCACTATTCTGTTGGAGTTTGCCGCCTTGTCGCGCTTGACGGGTGATCCTGTATTCGAAGTCCGTGCCCATGCCGCAATGGATGCACTGTGGAAGCTGCGACACCGCGGTTCCGATCTTATGGGCACTGTGCTAAACGTCCATTCTGGCGATTGGGTGCGTCGAGATTCGGGCGTAGGTGCTGGCATCGACAGCTATTACGAGTACCTGTTCAAATCGTATGTGCTGCTAGGTGATGACAAGTATTTGGCGAGATTCAATCGCCATTATAATGCCGTAATGAAATACGTCAGCGAGGGTCCAATGCTGTTGGATGTGCTTATGCATCGACCGCATGCCAAGTCGCGTAACTTTATGGACTCGCTGCTTGCATTCTGGCCCGGTCTACAGGTGCTCTCGGGCGATCTCAAGCCGGCAGTGCAAACACACGAAATGCTTTATCAGGTGATGCAGATGCACACAATGATTCCGGAGGCATGGACGGTGGACTTCCAAATACACTGGGGCCAGCACCATTTGCGGCCTGAGTTCATTGAGTCCACGTACTTTTTGTACCGTGCCACTGGTGATCATCATTACTTGCAGGTTGGCAAGCGTGCTCTAAAAACGCTTCAGAAATATGCAAAAGTTTCTTGTGGTTATGCGGCTGTCAATGATGTGCGCACCGGCAAACATGAGGATCGCATGGACTCATTTGTGCTTTCCGAGACATTTAAGTATCTGTTTCTGTTGTTCTCGGAGCCACAGGATCTTATCATCAATGTTGATGAGTTTGTTTTTACAACCGAGGCGCATCTGTTGCCATTGTCCATAGCGCAACTAGGGAATTCCACGTTTAGTAAGTACAAAAAACGTTTTCTAATGTCAACATTGCTTAATATTCTAATATTTGTGTACCTTTACAGGCTTTCGTCAATCGGACGAGCACAACGTACTCGACTTCATGCGAACCTGCCCCAGTTCCAATAAGCTTTTTCCTGAGAAAGTACGCAAACCATTGCGCAACTTCATTACGGGCTCGTGCCCGCGCACCACAACCGGCAAGCGACTCAGCGCCCTGGATTTTCAAGCAAGCAATGCTGATCATCTGCGAGCTGTATACGACATGGGCATCACCATGGTTTCGGTAGGCGAGCGTAGCCAAGGCAAGGTGCGACTGTTTCATAGTTTCTATAATGTAAGTTTTTTGTTCAATCTTCTGAGATTTTTTTAATTTTTTCAATATTAAAACTGTTTTCGCCAACCCTAATACAAAATTATTTATTATACTTTAAATTGGCAGGCCAAGAGTCAGGAGGAAGGCGAAATGGGTTTGCAGTTCATGCAGGAAATGTTGGAGCTTACCAAAATGCAGAGCATGAATCAGCTGGCACAGCTGCAGGTGCGTAAATCACAAGAGAACTTTCCGAATGTCTTAATGGTGAGATTATCGCAAAAGTTATACAAATTAATGTCTATTAAATAATGCGTAGAATCGATTGAAAGCTATTTAATTACTAGAATTTAAAATACTTTTATTCAAAACTAATTAATCTATTTTCTTTATTCAATAACAGGCGGTTGCCTATGCGCTTGACGATCAGAGTCAGGACTGGACAGCACTGATGGCCGGCCCATCGCACTTCAGTCCAGAACTAATTGGCGAGCAGTTTGTTGAGGGCGAGATTGTATTGGCACATCCATTCCGCGCATGTGACGATGCGCTGCAGAACGCCGGCGATGTGGCTGGAAAGATTCTGGTGGCTGAGCGTGGTGATTGTACGTTTGTTAGCAAAGCGCGTCTGGCCGAAAAAGCGGGCGCATCGGCGTTGATCGTCTGTGATAATGTATCGGGATCTTCCGGGGAGACGCAACCCATGTTTGCCATGTCCGGTGATGGCAAAGATGATGTCGCCATACCCGTTGTCTTCATGTACAGTTTGGAGTTTACGAAGCTGTCCGCAGCGATGCTGCGACGTCCAAAAATGCGCGTACGCATCATGCAAATGGTGGAGTTTAAGCGCTGGCAGATCGCCAAGGAGGCGCATCAAAATGAAACAGCAGCAGCTGCTGCAGCAGCCGCAGCGGCGATGCCAAAGAAAAAGCCCGACAAGGAATTGTAGTGACTGCTTTATAAAGGTCCGGCCCCTCGCAATAATGCTTCAATAGCGCCAGCTTAAGTCTAAACGTGCTTTTCGACAAACATTTCACCAATTGTACACGCCATATATCCAAGTATATATGTTATTTCTTACCTTCATTCGCATTGTCCCGCGAAAAATCTTTTACTTTACCAATAAGCATAAGACTCAAAACACCGATAATGAGAGGATCATGCACATCATTAGCTTCATGGAAGCGTAAACGGAGCTACAGCTTTTAGCATTTAAACGTTTGCTTGACATAAAATTTCCTAGCAGCTAACGACTTACGACAACGTTATGCAATTGCCGGGCTATACTATTTATATGGCCAATGTATGTATGTATCTGATATGTATGATATATGATATGAATATGCATGTATGTATATTGCATATGTATAGTTGTATTTGTAGTCTCTAAACTTTCACAACTTTTATATGAATTTTACTTTTGTGTAAGAAAATCTTGTGTACATAAAATTAGCAGTAAGTACAAAAAAAAGAAGAAGCAAAAAACAGAAACTATATAATAATAATAAATAATTAGCTCATAAAGTTGTATTTGTAATGATTGAATGAATATGTAGTTGAATTTTATTAGTTTAAATACCAAATGCGTTTAAAAAATACATCATTCAAACTACTTCAACAACGTGTTTTTGGAATTTATAGCTTTGGTTGCAATTAAAAGACGCTTTGATATAATTTAAGATTTTATTTGTGTCTATAAAGTTTTAGGTTTTCATTTTGGTGTTTTTTAATAGTTCTTCTTTCTCTAAACATATATAGTACACAGCTAGCAGTATGCTAGATTTAAGCCTAAAGCTTTGTATTTTTCTTTCAGAAATTAAAAGTAAACATTTTGTAAATTACAGTATAAAAAATTGAATAAAAATCAACTGGTATTAAGACAACAAAAGTAATAAAAATAAAGATAACATATATCTTTATGCCATATATATATGTAATACATAGATTTATAGCTACAAGGTTGTTGAACTAAAACACTTTAGTAGTAACGATACTTATTCAAGAGCATCAATGCTTTATACATTTAGATATAGGCGGTAAAGTATTACAAACAATTTTGGTAATCAAGAATGGATTTTTTTTAAAATAACTAAAACTATATATGTATATGTATTTACGTGTCTTCGCACCCAAGCTACATTTAAAAAGACGGGGAATTTAGCGTTGCTTGCGTTTTTGGATTTTCTTTTGTTAAATTTGTGTCGTATCATCGTCTACACGGCTACGGGAAGCGGTGGCTGGGATGTGGACATCAATATCTTTTCCTGATGCCCAGTGGCCAATTTCAGTACATGATTGGCAATGCTATCCACGGCGAGCGTTGTCGATGTCATTGTAATGATTTGCGACTTTTGGCGTGTGTAGAAGCGCTGAGTGTTTTGTGGCGCCACATATGTTAGCTGACACGGATCCGAGGTACTTATCCAGATTTCATCGTCCGTTGGCGCTCTTAGTATTAAATGATCGCCCGTATTGATGGCCACCAATTGTGAGTCAAATTGCGGCGAAGGCAAATGATGCACGTGCAGCAGGCGGTGCGATGGAGTTGCATGCGATAGCTCGCAAGCAATAATACGCAATTCGGGCCAATTGTTTGCTTCCTTGACATGCTGATAGAGCACAAGCATGCTGCTCAAATCCATGTCAAAGCTGGGAAAATGCACAACGCCCAGATTAAGGCCAAGCTCAAAGCCAAAATCATAGTTCATCAGGGTATCGCCGCTGCGATGATCCCATATGGTAATGCGCGTCTGCCCATATCCAATCAATCGATCCTCCGTCAGACACTCAATATGATTGAGCACATGGCGCATCTGTTTAAATTCGCGTATGCTGGCCAGCGTATCCAGTGTGGGCGTCAGCGAATACTTGCATATGCCAGCTCGCGGCTTGCCCAAAACCAGCTCTTGCTGGCAGGCCATAACAAAGTAGCGCGATTCCACAATGCTTGTATATATAACCTCGCTCGGATCGCTGCAAGAGAAGAAAATGTAAAATTGAATACATTTTTATAAAATTATATCGTGGCCCACTAACCAATTGACAGCATCCAAGTGCACTGAATGCATCTTGGGTCTCTGTTCCTCATCACAGTAATAGTAGACATTCACGTACAACGATAACAACTTGCTCTCACGCTTATGATGATCCAGCGGATGGCTGCGCATCTCAATATAAACCGGAGTCGAGTTGTGTATGCACAGGCGATTGTTATGCGGCGTAGAAACCTCAATATCTATATAACAATATATGATAAAATTAATAAATAATTAGAGATGAATTTGTTTGCTAACCGTTTGTAATACGTCGTGTTCCACCCAAATAGTCCCAGCGTTGTGAATCGCTATCATCCGAATTATTCGTATCTGTGGATGTCTTACGTGGACTTGGATTAGTGTTCTGTGTGCTGTTGGGTGAGTTTGTATTTGTGGCAAAAACGTTGAATGCATGCTGTTGGTTAGCGGCAGCAGCATTGCTGGCCTCTGGAGTCGCCTTACGGAGCACATTAAAAATAGTGGAGTACTTCCAGAACGAGACGAGCTTCTCCTGCAGCACAATAAGCTGATCCAGCTCATAATACATATAAAGCACTTTGCCATTCTTGCCCGCCAGCGGGTTGCGCATTGCCACTGAGCCCTTGGACATGGAGTAAAGTCCACCTGGTGGCGTTATCTTAACATTTGTCGGCACATTTGAAGTGGTTCCGGCTACTTGGCGTACACGCCGTGAAAAGTGTGGTGCACGCTGCGATGTGGGTGGCGACAATGGTGGGTATTGAATCAATGATGGCTTTGCCAATTGCGCATACGATGCGGACAATTCATAGAAGGCATTATCATTCTGTTGCAGCTGTTGCTGCTTTGTTGTTGCTGCTGTTGTTGTGCTGAATGAAGTTCGTTGGGCTTGCACACAGCATTGACATAACGACGCACTGCAGCACTATATTGGGGTGGACTAATCATATTTTGCTGTGCAAGGAACTCCTGTGCTGTATCCTTCAATTGCATGGAGGGTTGCTGCTTCATGGGGCTCTCTTCCGGCGTTAATGGCACCACATTCGAGTCGCCAACAGGCAATGTTGTTGGCAACGATTTGGTACGCAAACGCTTACGCTTAGCGCCACCTTTTTGTTGTCCCTCCTCCGGTTGCTGCTGCGTTTTCGTGGATTTGGTTTTTTTATTTAATTTTGGTGACGGAGTTCGCAGCTGCTGTTGCTGTTCGAGACGATGTTGTTCCGTTGGTGGTGGATGACATATTACCGACTGTTCGCTGGGCGCTGCTATCTTTTTCTCCACAACATTTGGCTTGTCCACTTTGGGTGTGGTGTTGTTCAGACGTTTGACAGCTGCCTGTGAGCCACCGCTTAGGCGATGCTTGCTGCGTCCATTCGTAGCCGCATTTGAAAGCTCATAGCTCTTGAGCAGACTAACTTTGCGATTGCGTAGCAATTTGGAATTCATGTGCGTCGTCGATCGAGTGACCAAATCCCGATCGGATTGACCAGTTATTGCATTGCCGGTGGTGCGCCGTCGCTTCGTTGACTTCGTTGGCGACACCTTTTTCTGGGTCTTGCGCGTTGCTTTGGCAGGGGATGGTGGCTCTGGTAACTTATTGTTGTTGTACTGTGGGCGTGGCTCCGGCACGACATGCGGCGTGCTAACTTGAACGGCGGGCTGACTAATGCTGTTCTGCATATCATTGTTAACGGCCTTCACAATGTAAATGGCAGGCTGGGCTTGGCGTGCCTGCCGCAAACGTTCCTGCATCATTGCATGAATTTCACTTGCGGCGGGCGCTGCGGCAGCATAAACTTGTGCAAATGCCGCATCCAAGGACATTGTGTGAAAATCATTGACAGTCATTGGATGCGAACTCTGCATTGTACTATCGTCATGGGGGACACTGTAGTAGAACTCATTTGTCGGAGCAGTGTCTGGCATCGTGCTTATGGTGGAGGGCCGCGGGTATACAAAGTTCGTATTGATACTAGGCGGAGCCGCTGAGAGTGTGTCCAAGGCCGATAAATTACGCATGGGTGAATGGCTCTTCTTGGAGCTAGTATTGCTGATAATGCTACTTGTGTCACTCAACTCCTGACCACCAGCCATGTTTTCCTCTTGCGGCAGCTGGTCGCGTTGTTTCCGCTCTCGCCTTTTGCCGCGAACATCGCTACGCATTCGTTCCAACTGCTGTTGTGTGCGCACACGCAGCGTTCGACGCGCCAAATTGCTGCTGGCCAATTCTCTCATGGCAGTGACCACGGCATTAGCCGTTGCCAGCTCGGTTAGACCCAAATAATTGCAAAACTCGTGCTGCTCAAAGAACTGCGGATCGCTGTTGCATTCCACGCCAATAGAGCATACTGTTGGAATAATAATTATGATTTAGCGAAAACCATTTGTATATTTATTATTAAGGCTCACCTTGATGCTGACGTTGCTCCTCGCGTTCGTCTTGTTCATTATATGCTTGCGACACATCATTCGAATCTTCAGGTTGCGAGTCCTCCTCTTGTTCTAAGCAGACTTGGCGTATAGGTGGTGCGTCTTGTTGGGACAGATCTGTGGTCGATGTTAGCTTTGTGTTCAGAGGAAGTGAAAAACGTGTTTGGGTATGCATTGTTTTGACGATGGGTTCCTGCTCTGGTTGCTCTCCCTCATGATCTGGCACCAGCGTTTCTGTTGATGGATTAACCATGACCTCATAGCAATCATCATCGTCATCGTCGTCATCCAGATCAATAAGTTCGATGTGTTCAACGGGTGGTGGAATGACCGGCAGTAAACGTCTATAGCTGGGCCGCTTTTGTGTGGCAGCTTCCTCGCTGGAATACGGTGTATCCGGTGTAACATTTGCTTCCATTGTTTCACCTCCCGACTCCTGTCTAGGTTTAGTACGACTTTTGCACCGGTTCTGATAGAACTCCTCAAACTTGATTTGGTTAGTGCGTTCAGCCATATGAGCTGCAAATTCAGCGTCGAATCCCTCTACATCCTCCACCGCCTCGCATGTAGTTGAGCAATCCCAATTGGCCAATTTCTCGCTCAGGCTCATCTGTGGTTGCGATTGACAAAGGTGTGCCAGTCGACGATCCAATGCATCCGCGGATAATGTGTTTTTAAGTAATGGCATATACTTGCGCATCACTGGCGGCGCCGCTTGATCATCGGCGGTGCCCAGCTCATCGTCGTAGTCATCATAGTCGCTGCCATTTGGCATAGATGTGGAGCTGACTGGAAACTCTGTGGTGCTACTGTGCGGTGCTGGAGCTGTCGCTGCAGTAGCAGCAACTTCTTCCTCTACTGCCGCCGCTTCCTCTAGTAGATGATGGTCACTGCGAATCTCTAGCTGTTCCATGGCCACCTGCTGCTGCTGTTGCGTTGGCAGCTGCAAGCTGCCATCCTGTTCATCAGGATCATGTTCCTCTAGCTCGTGATCGTACACCTCACAAATGTCCGGTTGCTGCTCATCCACAAAATCGTCACACTCCTGAATGGCCTCCTCTTCGGCTACGTCAAGTGGTAGCTGTTGCTGCTGCACTAAATGCTGGTGGTGCTGCTCATAATGAGGATGATGATGATGATGATGTTGCTGCTGATGATGATCCAGTGCCGCATCGCTAAGGTATACATGCGGCTCACCTATGTGCTCCAACTCCTGCTCACTACCATAGCTAGCACCATTATTTAGCTGCTCGCTCTCTTGGGCAGCATGCTGTAGGCCCATCAGATAGGAATGTTCAATATCCTGCTCCACAATGATCTCATCGTCGTTTAAAATCACCACATTATCATCATCTTCGTAGATGACGCATTCTTCGTGCCCTTCATCCATCACATTTTGACAATTCACATCTAACTGCTGCTCCTGCTGTTGCTGCTGCTCATGCGACGGCACAGATTCGCTTCCGCTGAGATTGCCATTGGTGATGTGCATGTAGCCTGAAGCAGAAGAACCAGCTTCCAGCAAAGCCATGGGTGAACCTAAAAGCAACAAATTTAACAAGGATTGAAACAAGTGAACAGCAAGTCGACTCACCTGCAACTGATGGACTGAGCAATACCCGTTTTGGCGTTGAGCAGCCTAGTAAGTGTTGGGCATCTAACAGTTGGACATTTGTAATATTTCGGCTGATGCCAAATACAAGATCCGTTTGGTTGGTGGGAGCATGCACATCATCTTGCAGATCATCATCAAAGCCTCTAAAAGGGCTGCTATCGGAACTCGCTAGCAGGCTGTGTATATCAATGTCATCTGATATGTACGGTAGCATGTTGTCCGTCGAAGGATCTGCCCCATACAACGATACTTGGATTGTGTCAGCAGATGCTGCACTAGTATCATTAGGCACATTGGCGCTTGTTATCTCCGACTGTGGACTGTTTAATGGTGAGAAAATGTTAAGCAAACGCTCCTCGGCTGCAGCATATTCAGCAGCAAGCAGCATATTCCCGCATAGAAGCGCCCGTAGTTGGTTTACGTTTTGACATTATGTTCGGGCTATTGAGCACTTAACGGCGCAAATTGCACTCGCGGTGCAGCGAATGTTGTAAATAATAGACTTGAGATAGATTGAAAAGAATTTTATTTTTTTCCGAATTTAGCACGTGAAATTTAAATAAAATAAATCAATCTTTCGAGAAAGTCTAGGAAACAATGCCGAAATCAAAACTGACATGTTTCTCGCTGTCTGTTTTGTTTAGTTATTGATATTCGAATTCACACATTTTCACGTCTTTATTATGTATTTCATTTTCTTAAGAACGTACAAAAAACAAACTTCATTGGGAGCAACAATTCGCGGCACTTGTCGGTATGTAAAGAAGAAGCACTAAGTATCGTTTATGCGGTGTTCCATTACACGATAACAGACATACAAAATTGTTTTTATACTGCATAAGAAAATGTTTGTTCTTTTAGCTGAAGCTTTTTATATTTTTAGCGGTAGAGTTAAACTTCCTCAAGTAGTTTTTATAATACTTCCAGTAATAAATTAGTAAATATGTTTTAAGATTCATGGTCATGTTTTTATTCTGTGAGAATAGTCATTTTGGTATTATCGCGCTTTCCCCGTAGCGGTCACACTAGCGGTCAGCTGGTAGTTTTGTATTAAGGGAACGTCAATTGAGCAATACATTTATAGCGCGACTAGAACAACTAAATTTACACACACTTGAGAAAAACTTCGGAACGTTCGCGCGCTGATAAGCAAAACAAAAACTCAGTAGCCGCTGCGAGCCTGTGGAAATAAAAATATTGAACGTATACACAACTAGGCACAAACAAAACTTGGCGCTCGAAGTGTGCACGTCGCCTATGTTATTTTTCGTATAATAATCAATGTGCTCATAATTGTTCGGTATTCTCAGTGTATATAAAAATCGGCATATATATTCTCAATATATGCAAAGTTTGTGATTCTCGTTTAGGAAAACATATAGTAAAAAAAATAAAATTTTAAAAAATTAAGTAATAATGAGTGAGAAATTAGTGAACGGTACTTGCAACGGCAACAGCGATGCAAGCAGCAATAACAAATGCAACGGTACAAAAAAGGAAGTACGCGTATGGTGCGATGGCTGGTGAGTCAGTTAACAAGTATATACCATATACATACAAATGTACATTCACGTATGTATAATATCTATTGACATTGAAATGCGCATTTTTAACCAAATGTATGTGTGTGTGGTATTTTTATAGACTATAGTTCTGGTATAACGGTAGTTTGGTTTCCATTGCGTCACTCTTTTGGTTGATTATCGGCAGTTGCCATTTCGTATAAATTCAGCTGGTTACCCACACCACCACTTATCGCTTGTGTATGTGTGTAAGAAAGAAACAATTTATTCTAAAGATAGCTTAGTTAAATGATTTTAAATTGCTTCAGGTTCAAGGTCAGCTAAAAGCGAAATCTTTTGCTGTCATTTAATTTAATGCAAATGTTCCATTACGTTGTCAATTTACACAATTGCATACGTAGAGAGAGTACTTTTTCAATTGATCGGCATCAATAACCAATAATTTATCTAATTATAAGGCGCACAGTGTGCCTGACTTAACATTATTAGATTTTCTACGCAGCCCGTTTGACCAGTTTATTGGCAGCTCAGGCTAGACGATTCACTTTTCTGTGCAGTACAGTGTTCCCTCGTCAAAGAGTATACATTATTTTCAAAGTCGAAACACAAACTTATCAAACTTAAAAATTAAACTTTTATAAATGAGTGTTGAAAAAAACTACTGTATTTTTTTTTTCGTTTTTGTTTTTTTTCTTATAGAAGCATTACCATACTAAACATATTATCAATTAAAAGACTTCCGGAAAGCTCGCGCATACATATAAACATATGTACATGTGCATACATAAATACCAATTGCTTATGTGCTCTCTCTCTCCTTTATCGTCTCCTTCTCTCTCCTTTGTATAACAAAAGAGATGCACACGCCCAAGCATCGCATGATTCTCGGTATGTACATAACGTAGTGTACAGCTGTCGCAGCAGCATAACACCATTGTCGACCCCTTCCATCATCAGCAGCTTCCTCTCTCTGTTCTCGGTCGCTTTTTCTTTTTATTTTATTGTCTGCACGTTTCTGTATTTGGGTAAGGTTTACGTGGCCAATGTTGAGTGTGGGCCGGTCCGGCGTCTGCCCAAACATCACGTGATTTTATATATTTACGCGCATGCTCCCCAACAAATTGTCGAATGCGACGTTCATGGCGGCGTCCTAGTTTTTTTCTTTTTGTAGACGCCGGACGCGCCATTGACCCAAGTGGTAAAATCAGCGACGTCATTGCTTAAGCATTTCTTTTTTGTTGTTGCACACAATTTTAAGTACCCTGTAAAAATTAAAAAAATCTTCGGTCATATAAAAAAAGATAAATGGGGTGAGACTACTACTAGTTAAAATCAGTTTATTTTAATTAAAGAAAGTGATGTAGAATTTACGCTAGGAAAATTTCACAAGTCATCGAGAAATGTTTATAGGGTACTTACAGGTCGAGTTGTTGCGATTTTCTTTGATTTTGTGTGCATTTGTGCATAATTAAATTGACATATTGCAATTTACCGAAGGTCAGATACTCGAAACAGCAGCACGTGGCAAAAACCTTTTCGGAGAACATTTGCTAAGGTCAGACAGTCAATTAGGGGATATTCAAAAACATAGGGCAAAAGCTCAGCTTTCGTTTTAGTTGGAAATAAGCCAACAGCCAACATGTGATTATATCCCATAAAGATTTAAATAATTTAAAGCATTAAGTTCAAAACAAAATTATCTACTTCCGGGGAAAATTTTGATGATTAGTGCACCGAAGATGAGTATGGGTTAAGTAGGTCAAACCCTGTGGGTATAGCTAAACGCTGATAAGACAATCACGCAAAATCCATTCAACACTTGTCATCAAAATTTTTTTTTGTACGTTATAAATAAATTCTTACATTGTATGTGTGTGTGTGTGTGTGTTTGTATTGTTCAAACCCGAATCACGGCCCATTAACCCCGGTATTTAAAATCGTTTTCCTATCGATGCCAAAAGATCATTGACGCAAGCAAGCATCATCAGGGCATCATTATGGTTAGCTCCAAAAATATATAAGTATATTTATTTTGTGTAGCCCCATGTCAATGAACTCTTGGTAGCAGAGAGACCCTATATCATTTTTCAAAACAAATGTAAACCCCTTGGAGGCGGCGGCACTTGTTGCCTCCCAGAAAGTATTTCATCTGTGTGCTGTCGTATGTATGTATGTATGTAAGCTATAATGCTTGGTTTTGCTGTTTTCAGTGTTTTGGTTATCGCCCAGAGCGCAAATTCTACTCTGAATCGCGTGATATTTTCTTTAATCAGCAGCAACGCTCGACGTTAACTCAATTGATTAAGGGGGCCCCAGTACGATGTACTTGATCCTACACATGTGAATACATATATGTATGTAGGTATGTGTGTGTTCATCCATCCAGTCGACACAGATTTCTTGTCGTGTGTGTCGCAAAATCTCCGGGATCAAAGGTTTCCATCGGTTTTGAATGAATGGCCCACACACTCTGCCACTCAGCCACCAAGATACAGTTTTTGGAAATTTGTTGTTAGGTCCATCTTTAAAGCTTATCAGCTCATATGTAGGTACATATAAATTTATAGTAAATATTTTCGATTATACCATATTATGATGCTGATTGAATGACGTAGCTTTGTTTTGGCCTTGTCAAGAACTTGCTTATGTTGTTAGACAGCCTTGATTATGTCTAGTAGTACATACTTGTATATATATGTATGTGTGTTTACAGTGGTCATTCGTCAATTGAAGCAAGTTTTATTTGCAAAACCTTTGTATAATTATAGTATTACGTAGTTTGTTTACCTTTTCCCCACATGTTCTTAATTCTACCAAAAAATTCCCTTATTCGAAGAGAATTACATAATGCTATTGGCCCAAAAAGTAATTACGTGTTGCATTAGTAATCAGTCTAGGCAGTCTGCCGATTTGATAAAGGTGACGTCTTAGACTGTTGTTATCAAACATTTTTTTTTATGCCAATTGCCCGGAATCTGATTACAATTTGCGTTCTTTGCCGAGTGTGGGTGACTTATCAATATATTCCACGCTTGTATGTTTTCTTTTTGGCTTAGTAATATTATTTTTGTATCAATATTGACATACACACACATTGATATCTTATGGCATGTTGAAGTTCTAGTTAACAATTCCAAGGAATCCGTCAGAGAAGCAAAGAATTTCGATTGATCTATAACAAAACCCATCATCATCAAGAAAAATTATCAATTTGTATTTTTAAATGTTATTTGTGCGTTTTGTATAAGCTCTTAAAAATAACAATTAAATATTACTACAATAATTATCCAAAAAAAAAAAAAAAAAAAACGGTTACACGTTTCGTAAAAGTATATAATTGCGGCACGATCTTTAAAAGTGGCTTAAAAGAAAATTTTGCAAACAAAAAAATTGCATTAAGATACAATTTGTGTGGCTTGTCACGTCGAAAACAGTTGCTGGCCATAGTGTGGCACGTGTTTGCCTAGAATTTGCGTTGCGATATCAGCATTCCATCAGTCATCAAAAGCCATAAAACATATATATGTAGTATATATAGTACTACAATCACTCACTAGACACATACTATATGTATATATGTAGAAATCAATGAAAGCATCGCCTCAAATGTATGTGCGTGTGTGTGTGTATCTCTGTGTGGCAATGCACAACAACCTGATGATCGTGTCCAAAGTGCGACGACTATGGGGGGCACACTCTGAAGAAAGAAAAAGTAGAGCAAACGTTGTCCGTCTTGCAAGAGCGGATGGGGGGTACCCAACAACAAGAAGCTCTCAAAGCTTGTTCATCGAACTTTGAGCAACAACTTGTATGTTCAATGAATGCGATTTTACTCAGTTTATTTGCTTATTTAAATGCCTGGCGTTAATGGTGAATATTGTGATTGACTAATAGTACATCATAGATCATAGTGTTTACACAATCTTAACTGCGCAAAATATCACAATTTGTTGTTATTTAAAAACTATATTGTGTCTGGTAGTACTTGAAAGATGTCAAAAGTCACACAAGCCCTGATTGATTTGCCGCATGTCAATCTATTTCAAGCTTTAAGTGAGGTTTTTGAACTAAACCCAGCCCAGCTGCGGCTTACAGTTTTAGTACCCTGTTTTACTGAATGGAAATATTTGTTGCCAGACAAGTGCTAAGATCGCGTGTGGGTTATCTGACACATTTAAGCTCATGTTTTGCCCAATGAATCACTAAACTGGGATCACATCATCGCATGTTAATACTATGTCAAGAGCAAGGTCGTTTCAGTTTTTTGTTTTTGTATTGAATGTCATGCTCGATTTAATGCTAATTGGCTTTAATAATTAGCTTAGTATCAGAATGTAATTAGTACTGGGTCTTCAAAAGGGCATTATAGTTTTACGTATTGATTTATTTTTGATTCTGCAACAACTTTCATTTGCCACGTGCTACAATTGACGATTATATGTAAGGTGATAAGGACAAAAACATCAAACAATAAGAAAATGACATTTCCTGCTTTTTACATTTCTATCTCTCTTCCGTTCCGGGTTGTGTTTCTTTGATAAGCGGATGCAGTATGAACTAGAGAGAAACATATTGTCTTGTTCTTGTGCAATATTATTAATTTAAATATCTGTTTTGTTTGTAGCTACGACATGGTGCACTTTGGACATGCCAATTCACTGCGACAGGCCAAAGCACTTGGCGATAAAGTAATTGTTGGCATCCACACCGATGAGGAGATCACCAAACATAAGGGCCCACCCGTCTTCACCGAGGAGGAGCGTGTCAAGATGGTTAGAGGCATCAAATGGGTCGATGAGGTGGTGCTCGGTGCGCCCTATGTGACCACCCTGGAAGTTCTTGATCAAAATAACTGTGATTTCTGTGTGCATGGTGGTAAGTTTCTTTGCATCATCCATAAATAAAAGTAATAAAATGTACAATTGATTTTTCCAGATGATATAACAATGACGGCCGAAGGTGTGGACACCTATCATTTGGTCAAGTCGGCAAACCGTTACAAGTAAGTGCTGACCTACTTCTAATGTTTGTTTATATGAGACTCAACTTTTGTTATTCTTTTTCACAGGGAAGTCAAGCGAACTGCTGGCGTTTCGACTACAGATCTTGTTGGACGCATGTTGCTGTTGACGCGTAATCACTTCCGTCAGGGATCAGCTGAATATGATATCGAGAAAGAAGGTAGCGTCCGCTTCTTACAATTACCAGTTACGGAACCGATTTCGTTTATTTTAGGTTACATTCCATAATGTGTTGTTTACTCTCATCCGCCAGCTTTTCGTTTCCATTTGTCCATCCTTCTTTTGTCTTAACCCAAACTAACAAATACTTGTTTAACTTTGCAACTTTTTATGTCTGTTACTTTTACTTTTCAATGTTTTTATTTCCCTGCATGCTGCCCTAACAAGCACACACACACACAAACACTTGTACATATATTTAGAGAAGCAAAAGTTTAATACTTGTATATACTATTCAGATAATACGAACCTGGGCCAAGCACGCATAAAACACACACACACAGTTTGTTGGTTGGATTTATTTCCGTTCAGACCTTGTCTAATAGCCCGTAGCATTTCTTTGAACGTAACAAATACATTTGCTTTATTTTGCTCTCTACATCTTTACTATTTCTCTTCTTTTTATTTCTATGTACGCACTGTTTACCACTAACCAAAAAAAAACTCAAATATCAAAATCAAATCAAAAAACCTATGAACTAAAATCTCAAAATATATATCCCGTGCGTGTTGCTGCCCCGCGTTCAAACCAAAATGCAAAACCCGAACAAATCGAATCAAAAATACCTGCAATCAAATCAAAACCTAACTGTAAATGCGCTCTAAACTGTATTGCTCATATGTCTGTTGCCAAAAAAAAAAAAAAAAAAAAAAAAACTATTCGATTTACAGAAAAAGAACATTTGTTAAAACTTCAACAACTGCAATCCCGTTTAGGTTCATCGAACATGGGACAGGATTCAGCAGCCAAGAGCCCCTGGACTGGTTGCAGTCAGTTCTTGCCCACAACCCAGAAGATCATACAGTTCAGCGATGGCAAAGCACCAAGTCCCGGCGATAAGATTGTAAATATATACCATACACAAAATCTTCTACATGAATATAACCATTATGAATGTACTTTGCAGGTTTATGTTGCCGGCGCTTTTGATCTCTTCCATGTGGGTCATTTGGATTTCCTGGAAAAGGCCAGCAAATTGGGCGACTACTTGATTGTGGGCCTGCACACAGATCCCGTTGTCAACTCATACAAAGGCAGTAACTATCCCATTATGAATCTGCATGAGCGCGTCCTTAGCGTTTTGGCCTGCAAAGTAACTACCCCAATATCTTAACCAAAGGCACCTTAACTAACTTTGTGTATCATTGCAGTTTGTCAACGAGGTCGTTATCGGTGCACCTTACTGTGTCACTGAGGAGTTGCTGGACCATTTCAAGATTGCTGTTGTGTGCCATGGTCGCACACCCATCTCACTGGAGGATGGTAAAGTTGATCCGTATGCAGTGCCCAAAACGCGTGCCGTATTTGAATTGCTGGACTCGGGCAACGATATGACTACAGAGCGCATTGTAGAGCGCATCATCTCGCATCGGCTGGAGTACGAGCGCCGAAATCAAGCCAAAGAAAAAAAGGAAATTGAGGCATTTGAGGCGCTGCAGCGTCAAAAGCAAACGCAAAAGGCGGGATAGAAGCCCGAGTTTTTAACACGATAGATAATTGTTTTAGTTACCATCAACCAACCACCACCAAGTTTCTCGTTTAGTTTGTTTCGTTTTATCGTTTTGTTTGCATATTGCGCATATTAATGTTTTGTTTTTGTGTTAGCAATGAATATTGCTGCGGGCGGCCCCCTTGCTTCATATGCCCCCCCACCCAAACACACACAGTTATATACAAACTGATATATGTATGTATAGAATAGTTTATGAAAATCTAAATTTTATGTATGTATGTATATGTAGGTTCAAATATTGTAAAAATTCTTTTAGTATGTTTTAAGTGTAACGAGCTCAAACCTCGACCAAATTGTACGAAATATATTATAAGAAATGTGTGAATAACTGTGTTGCTAAGATGATCAGTTCCCTATAACTAAGAAGAATTATATATTTGCGAGCGGTAATCTCTAAATTAATATGTTTGCTAATTAAACTTATCATTTCCTTAGTTAAAATCTATGTCTGTGTACCATTACTTTATGCTTAGTTTTATCAAATTATGTACTGTACTATTGCCAAAAACAATAAAATTATTTATAGCCTTAATTCTCATTGTTTTATTTTATTTTGCAAATGCCACCATTTAAATTAAATCTTTTGCTCGCCCGTTACGTGCAGCTCCACATTAAGCAGTTGCTGCTCTTCACACAAATCTTGATAGCTTATTAGAACAACATTGCAGTCTGTCTTGATGAATTCGCGACATGAAGGCTGATGCACCGCCGATGTCGGCAATGAGTAAGCCTTCAAGCACTTGGCATAGTAACGTGTCGATTGAGATGGTTGCACCACACAACGCAACGCAATGGATACGCCCTGCAATGGCGTCGATGCCCAAATGACAACTACATCGTCCATCTGTTTGCGTTGCCATAGCAGCGAGTGATGTGTGCGACACGCAAAGAGTAATAGAATATTATGCCTTGAATATTGGCGATATTCCCTGGGGAGCAGCGTATTGCGTGGACAGTTAAGGGGATTGAAGCCATGACGCTGATAGCCATATACGCCCAATAGCGTGTTGACATCGTAGTCGAGACATTCTACATTGCAGCTGGCGCGCAAAGTTTGTTTTTCAATGGGATGCGGCACATCCATAAATGGCAGCCCGAACCTTGACATATGGTCGTTTAAATAATGTGATAGCCAAGCATTTGGGTCCAAGGTGCAAGTGCAGCCATGACATGGACATGAAATCATTCTTAGTTTTGCCCATTTTGATTTCTGATCAGGTAACACATTCTTGGGTGAATGTCGGCCGCAATTAATGGACGATTCATACCGGCTTAGATGCACTGTGTTTGTATCCGTCGTGGTCACGAGCGCAGGCAGTCGATAGTTTGAGAAATTCTTGGTAAACAGTATATGCCTTGTCTCTGCCAAACGCTTTTGACGTTTCTCTTGGCGGCGACGACGTTTGCTGGCGCCACTTGATGGTAGTGACTCAGCATCCAAGTTATACCTTGTACTTTTGGACGAGCTGGTGGCTTGCATTTTGATGCCTTTAGAGATGTTATAAAGACAACATAATTTGGAATACAACGGACTACAAATGTGTATTTAAACAGAATTATTTGGAGCTAACATTTTTAGTTAAAACTAGACTGCTGGGTTTTTTTTAAAGGCATTTTTGCGTGTGCGACCTTTTCACTGCGCGTAAACAAACACTTTTAGTCGGTTAACAACACTGGGTAAAATATTTTACAGCACTACGTGAACAGCTGTTCTTTGCGTTCTCACACACTCACACCAGTTCATAAATTTTCATGTTTTGTTTTTACAATTCACAACTGGTTCTGGCTGCGCATGGGTGTAGTGTTGCTTGTTGTGCTGTTTCTAGTTATCGCTTCTCGGCCTTATGGCTAAGATCAAAGTGTAGTATCTGTTCTTATCAGCTTAACATCTGATAGTTTCTCCATTGGAGAACAACAAATGTTAAACTGATTTTTGGAAACAGACGGAGTGCTAGGGGCTTGCTCCACCTCTGTCGCGGGTTGGCCCGGTATTGCAGTACCGCCGGGATTTCGGCCCAACTATATAATACATTCAATAGCAAATAAGGAATTTTGCATTCCAACTCTAAAGAGCTGGAAATAAAATTCAGAAATGGAATGATGCTTGGTGACTGTCCTGAGCAGTGATGTCATTTCCGCTTTTTTCCCGTCAGATTTGCTTTTCAAGTTACGGCGGGAAAAAAAACTTTTTGTAAATTTAAGCATTTTTTTAAATTTTACTTTACTTAATTTTGAGAGTTGTTTAATTGAGTTTTATGGTGAAAATGGTATAAATGTATTTCTATCGGCAAAGTATCGATATTAACTTTAATGGAATAGTTTACCTCAAGTGCCCACACCTAGGTTGGCGCTACTTCCATCACTAATTGTGAAATAAAAGTCAAACAAATAAATTACAATGCCAAAGAGGTAAACAAGCAAAAGTGATGTCTGGCTGCAAAGCAGTGAATTTAAATCTATTAGGGGATCCCACTGATCCAACTAGGTTTTAGTTATTGCAAATACAGCATAACTGCAAAATTATGTATGTGCGTGCACATGCAGCAACAAAAAACAAATTTTCAGTCACTATTAAATTCTGAAGCAACTTTTGCATCAAAACAATTTTGTTTAGGCCCGGAAAAAAGTTTTGAAAATAGACCTTGGAAGAATTGAAAACTTTAAATGGGTTAACAAGAGTATTGTATCATTAAAACGGAATTGAAATGACCTATCCATTGTTACCAAACTTTTATAAAATAAGTATAAATAAGGCGTAGATTTAACTTTAAATGTTGTCAAAATACTATGCCCACCATTTTTTTTTTTTTTTTTTTTTTTTTTTTTTTTTTTTTTTTAAAAAAAAATCAGCTTTTTCTTAACTTTTTCTCTGGGATTCCGCTTTTTTAGCTTTTTTTCGTTGATTCAGCTTTTGCTCAAAAAATATGACATCAGGACTCCTGAGCGCAACAGATTCTTTCTTATGCCGTGCTTGTCCTACCTCCAAGCGTCATATGGTGGCGGCCAGCTTCGAGTCTTATGATGGCCGCCCGTTAATGTATTAAACTCACCGGCAAGAAATCCGATGCTTGCCCGGTGCATGATGATGCATTATGGCCCGGTGGTAATATTACCCCATTATGTTTCCGTTGTTCTGATTGAACCCTTTTTTTTTTTTTTTTTTTTTTTTTTTTATTTTTTTTTTTTTTTTTAAAAAAACCACAAAATTTTTTTAAAAAATTTTTTATTGTGTTAGTGGGGTCGCTCATGATGAAATAACATAAGGTGGGGTCCCGTCGGCAACAGACATACTAAGTGCAATAAGTGCGAGTGAAAGGAACATAGTAAACTGAGTGTCGTATTGAGTGTGAGTGAGGCGGCAATGTGTTTGTTGATTAACCCTTAGCATGTCCGTATGCTTTGAATATGCCACTTATAATAAAAAGACGAGATTTTTTTTTTAAGTTTGATTTTTAATAATTTAGAGTTACCAATTAAACGCTGCTTTTGGTTCTTAATACAAATTTTGTTGTTTAAGTACTTAAGTCTTAAATATATTCTTATTTTAAAGTAAAAAGAAATTACAAGTTTATCCAGCTCATAATGTAAAAAGTTGAAGAACTTTTGGGTCCGATTGTGGTCCCACTTAAAAATAATTACAAAAATCGTTAGCACTGTATCATAGGATTTCTTGTTGCTGTATCTATATTTGTATTATTTATTTATAATGCGAAAGAACAAGTTAAACTTTTAAAGCCCATGTGTAATTTGCTGCATTTCTACCACATATGAATGAGCCGATAGTCGATTAATCGATAGGTTCCGGTCCCACGTAGTGGAAATGAGCCCACCTTGTTAGTTACATTATGATCCAGCTCTACATTTTGTGCTGCGATTACTAATTTTTCTTCAAATTGTTTGTTACTTTAAAATTGTCTTGTAAAATGAGAAAAAATTATTTCTAGCTCTTTGAGCTTATTTTTAAATTCATCCGACTGTTTAATAAGGACCCCGTGAGACACCTCATCTACCTAAGAAAATGTCGAAGATTGTTTCAAGCAGTCACTTAGCCTAAGCCTTTTAATGACATAGCTGGCGACATACTTGATGGCATCCTCCGTCATTGACGGACCGTTGACGGACCGTTGACGGACCGTCAACTCATCCATTTCGATGTCTGCAGGTATGTTGTTAGCTATGCATTGTTCTTCATCTTCAGGCTCAACATCTTCAGGCTTATTTTCCTTATTTTCTAAACTTTTAGAGCTAAAGTCTAAATTAAGCCAGCTATCAGAGTTGTCTTCTTCCACATTTCCGGTGTTTCTCAACAATTCTGTATTCTTGGCAGGATAAAGTATAAGAATTATTAGTAAATAATAAAATTGAAAGAAACACATAAAAGACAAAACACATAAGACACCACATAACTACCTACATTCTCGATTCACACTTTGCTGAAACATATAGCTAAACATTTAACAATTATAATTAATAAAATAAATTAATTTTGTAATTCATTCTTCTAAATTTGACATACCTATTAAATATTTTCTTAACCTATACTTAAACTGTAGTAGGTCAAATTGACCACCCGTCGATCGCATAGCGCCAAAAAAATTTTCCACTATGTCTTGGTTAAGACGGCTAGTAAGTAAATACTCCATGTTGTATTTATCTTTTAAATATATGAACAATCCATCCAGGGATGCATTATTAACGATTATCCCTTTTTGAAATGGCAGCTTTTGGGATTTGCCAAGAATGTCAGAACACATTAATTTTGTCATTTTTTCCAAAACATCTCTTTGGAATTCGAGTTGCTTTCCATAAGGCTGCGTGGATTGGATGCAATTTGCCGTTGGCAGTTTTGAATTAAAAACGTCGAACCAATCATTTAGCAACTTAAATAAATCCGACGTTTCGCAGGCATTCTCCACATCATACCCCAACGAATGGCAGCGTCTGATGGAGCTGGCGGTAGTATTGGAAAATAGCTGCGTTGCCAATTTAACCTTCTGTTTTTCCAGCGACCGAACATTTAAATGGTTCTCGCTTATTTTTAACAGTATAGAGACATCTGACTTTGCACAATGATTAAGAGTCTGTTGTACTGTGGTTTTCGTCAACTTTTTTCCATTCAATGTAAATCCGGAATCCACGTAATGGTTTCGGACCAACTTTATTAAATGTGGTGTATCCGAAAAAACGAAAATTTTTGAATTTTCGTCCGTTGGATGGCTAAACCAGGTTTTTGCTAAAAAAAAAATTACAAAATATTAAAGATTATTTTTAATTTTAATGCTTGTGAAAAACTTACATTCTGATACACCAAGCTCCGACCAAAGTCTTTGGTTTCCAAAACCCAAATCGGATACAATAGCTACTACTGGATACCCTTTTGTGTGTAGCTTCCTTATTATGTTGTTAAGGGTATCTGCGTCCATTCGGGTGCTGAAGTCAAAAAAAATTGGCTGCTCCCACGATTTTTTGAGGCCACGAACAATAGCCAGTTGCACATAGTTGCTGGGCTCGTTAACGACATCTGCTGAGCTGTCGTGCTCACAGGCTGCACCGAAATTCATCTCGTCGAAGGCCAGTACGCAAAGCTTGTCGGCCTCATCAATTGCGTCATTTTCCATTAGATCTATGGCAACATCCAGGCATCCGGTCTTTATCTCCACATCTGATAACCATCTATACAACGTGGTACGGCTGGGTAACGGAAATCCCTTTTTGTATAGATGGTTATACGCTCGAGGGCCAGCGGTGTGGAGACAAATAGCTGCCGATATATCGTCTGATGTAAATGTGCTTCTTTTACCACCATTCTTTAGTATTTTAATTTGCGTCTCTGTAAAAATTTTTGCAAGAGACTCCTCTAGTTGGCGAGACTCCTCAAGCTGATTTCGTAAACGTTGTAAATCATACTCCATCGCTCGAATTGTCTGCCTCAGGCTCTTATTTTCATTGGACAATGAACAGCACCTACAAACACATTCACATTACTGTTTACATTATTGTACATGCTTTTACTATTTAAACTTACTCTGTTTGCGTACTTGAACTTGTGTAGCCTTCTTTTACATATTCTGGTTCAGGCTCTTTTTCTTTTGTCGGAATGGCATCCTTATTAAGACGCCTTCTTTTATTTGCCAGGCCTTTGTTTTGTGTAGTCTTCCACTGCGAATCGTTAAAGTGTGTGGCACAGATTTGCGAGTTTTCACCCAGGCTGCACCCCAGGCTTTGTTCCCACAATTTTCTTTTTATACTACACTTCGGAACATGAACTAGACTCACTCCCGTTACAACTTTGCAGCAAAATTTGCAATATTTCATATTAACACGTGCACGCTTAAGGTTTAATGAAAAACAAGGAAAAATTTCGTCCGTACACAACCTTTCTCTTCAACAAGCAAACGTTTACTGAAATAAGTGGATACTTCGTAAAACTTCGGCTCCGACGAGACCTCTTACTCGCACTTATTGCAAGCATACAATAAGTGGATGTCTGTTGCCGACGAGACCATGGTGAAATAACATGTATGTTATTTCATCATGTCATGGATGAGACCACCTTATGTTATTTCACCATGGACGGAACCACCTTATGTTATTTCACCATGATTTCATCATGGTTTAAACGTTCGTTTACCTGTTTCATTCGAATCATAGTGTAACTAACAAGGTGGGCTCATTTCCACTACGCGAGACCAGAATCTATCGACTATTCGACTATCGGCTCATTCATATGTGGTAGAAATGCAGCAAATTACACAATACAGGGCATTTAAAAAGTTTAACTTGTTCTTTACGCATTATAAATAAATAATACAAATATAGATACAGTAACAGCAACAAGAAATCCTATGATACAGTGCTAACGATTTTTGTATGCGATTATTTGTATCGAAGCGGGACCACAATCGGACCCAAAAAGGTGTCAGCTAATGGAAATGAGCTCACCTTGTTAGTTACACTATGATTCGAATTGTGATAATGGCATGATGACTTTCAGATGAGCACAACGATTTTTAAGCAATGTAGTCGCTAAAAAAAAATGTTCGCGCAAAGAAAAGGTTCTATTTAGGTAGTCTTTTGCAAGGATGATGCGCTTATAAGTCAGTATGAAATAATGAATCATTTAAGAGGACTGTTTTGCGTTAATTAAACAAAATGATGTCGAGTTGGAAAACTAAAGGCAGAACCAAACGTCGCTTACGTCCTTAAAAATTCATGGCAAGCACAGTTTTAACATATGCTACGTTGAGTATCTGCCCAGCTGATGATAACGCGCGGTTTCGTACAGTTTGTTTTTAACGAGTGCTTGTACGCCTTTAGCATTGATTCACTGAAATGCAACCATGCTTAAATGCTTTGCGCTATAGAGCTGTCGCTGTTTGTTTATTTTATGGAAAATTATTTTAAAAAAAGTTTTATCTTCATTTTACTGTTTATAAACACATTGATATAATACACAAGATCTATAAAAAATTTGTTACCTTTATTTTTAACATTGCAATACATTAAATGTTATCATTAACTTTAAATGGAATAAAAAAGAGCACATGGCAACAATGTACCACTGGCATTTTGTTTGATAGACGCCGTATCATATGTTGAAATTTTGTTTGCTGCGAGTCTTTAAGCACATACGCGTCGTTTGATTCTGCTTTTAAATTGATTCTTTGGTGGTAAAATGGAAACAAATCCGTTTTTTGAGAAACTTATTGCGTCTGTGGAAGCGCATCCGGTAGTGTACGACAAAAGTCACAAGCATTATTACAATATTATTGAAAAACAAAAAGTCTGGAAAACGATTGCTGCAGAGTGCAAGAAATCTGGTACGTTTGAAATGTTAGTAACAGATCATCAATTTTAATTTATTTTCTTTTTATATTAATAGAGAGTGAATGCAAGCATCGTTGGAAGTTGTTGCGGGAGCGTTATGGAAAACAATTGAAGAAAATGGATTCTAAAAAAGGCATCGGACAACCATGGTGCTATTTAGATTCCCTAGGTTTCCTTAAAGAAAGTTTATGCCCACGACGGTATAAAATTCCTATTTCTCGTATTCGCGACAACGCAACAAAGGACAACAGCCAGAGCACCGACGTTAAAAATTTAGACTGCGCTGAAAACAGCATGAACTTCAGCGACATCAGTTTATCAAATTTAATTGATGAGAGTGAAGAATATAATATGCAGGAAGTCAGCGAAAAAGCAAAGAGCTTGCCAGTTGCTGCACCACAATTGATTGCGCCAGTGCCACCAGCAAAGCCATCTCTTGTCGCTGCACAATGTAAAACAATAGAATTGCTTATGGAGGACTTGCCACAAGATGTGCAAGACAAGTTTTTTACAAAAATCTATGGCGAACTCATGGTTTTGAGATCGGAAGCCCGAAAAAAGAAGAAGAAGAAATAAAGCACTTAATTAATGCTTATAGAGCATATAATCATTAAACAGTCGTTTAGATATTTAGTCGTTTACATTTATTATTGGTAAATACACCTATTATTAATACAGTTTGTTTCTTTTTGAATGTTTGCTTTTCGTTTTTTGGTACATTTAAATCATACAGTTTACACAATGTGTTATTGGGATACGCACTTTTAAAGAAACGCATTAACAATGCTGCGATCTTTGATTTCACATATAAATATATTTTTAATGATTAATCGGTTTTTAACATAAACATTTATAGGCGCTCGAGTTGAACATTGAATTGTGTTTTTTCAGCAATTACGATACGTTGATATACATCATTTCTTTGTCGCCACATGAATTTTGGATTTTTTTGCTTTTATATAAAGGATAACTTACAACTTTCAACTACTACATAACCATCAGAGGCCGGCTGTTGTTGTTGTTTTTGTTGCTGCTGCTGCGTTTTATATGTCAGACTAACTACTAGATAATAATACTAAACTGGGTGTGAGAGAATAGCTGAGCTACATACGTTTCGGAAACGTTAACTGCGACTAAGCGCTTTAGCTTTGGTATATAGATTTAGAGAGCACTACGTTCAACTTTTCAAATAGAGAAATATGAAGTTTGTTATTTGAATGTGTTTTAGAGTATTGCATATAATACACATATGTAAAGCTGGGTGTATATGAGTGTTTGAGTGTTTTAGTGTAGTTTATCGAAAGTGCTTGAGAAAACGTTGTTTGATTTTAGGCAGGTCAATTTGAGAAGTTACACAACTACAGCGCCTGCCTCAGAACGACTGACTGGCAAGTCGGGGCAATTCTTCCAAGTATCTGAGAGTGGATCATAACATTCGACGGCGCTAATGGTAACCTGGGCACGATAGAAGTTTGCTTCGCAGGGCTGAAATCAAAGATTCATAGATTAAATACCAACATACATTAGCTATCGAATACAAATCTACCTGATCTCCACCAGCCACATAGAGCAGACCGTCGGCTGCAGCCACAGCAGGTATGGCGCGGGGCACGTTCAGGGCACAAACCGTCGACCATTTGTCATCGTCAAAGTTGTAACGCTCCACGGAACTTAAGATGTCCTGGCAAATGCTGCTCCCACCAACCACGTACAAATAGCGATCCAGCACAGCGACTCCCATTTGACAGCGTGCTGTTTGCATGCGTGCCAATTGCGTCCACTCCTTGGTAACGGGATTGTAACTGAAGAGAGAACAAATAATATTATGGGTATACTCTCAAAAACATTGTAGAGGTTTACTACCTTATCAAATCCGGCAAGTGTCTGGTGGTTGTAGTGCAGCCGCCAACTATATAGATGAGTCCTTCGAAACTGACAACGCCCATGCTAAAGCGTGGCTCTGGCATGCTGCCAATCAGTTTCCAGTTATCCTTTTCAGGATCATAACATTCCATGGTGCCACCAATGTCATCGCCAATCCAACCGCCCACTGCAAACAAATTTCCGCCCATAGTGCATAATCCAAATTCGCAACGTGGCACAATCATTGGTGCAATGGGCTGCCAAATATCATTTTGTGGATCATATACCTCGCCATTGGCCAAAATTTGTGAGCCCCGCTCGCCGCCCACCACATAGATTTTGCCATTTAGTGCTGACACGCCAGGCAGAATGCGTCCCACTTCCATGGGCGCCGTTTCAGTCCAATCGCGTCGGAATATATCAAACTTGGCAACCGTCTCGAATGTGCAATCCGCCGAGTTCCAAGTGCGTGGCGTGTCACGATGTGATCCGCCAATAATGTAAATATTCTTCTTGGCCAGCTGACGTGGACAGACGCGCAGCGGCACCAGTTGGCCGCGCTTCGAAGCAATGTCCCGGCATATTGAACGCAATGCAATCTTTACCGACATGTCCCGACAATCATCCTTCAGTGCCTTATCGATAACCTTGACGGGCACAAGTGCCATGCGGACATGCGACAATATGTCGAAGACATAGCAGCGACGCTGCGTAACGTCGTGCTTGATCCAACGCAGTGCTGCCTGGAACACCTGCGACTCGGAGTCAACGCGCAACAGTTCAGAATTCAGAAGCTGAGACAACATCGTCTGCGGAGTTTCCAGAAACTCATCCTCCAGCGTTATCTGCGTGTGAAAATAATGTGGACGAATACTTTATTAACCAGAAAAAGCGCAAAGTGCAAAAGAGTTTGAGTTGTTTATTACTTATTCTACCTACAATATCTTTTTTGAATGTATTATTTAGTTGGGCCGAAATCCCGGCGGTACTGCAATACCGGGCCAACCCGCGACAGAGGTGGAGCAAGCCCCTAGCACTCCGTCTGTTTCCAAAAATCAGTTTAACATTTGTTGTTCTCCAATGGAGAAACTATCAGATGTTAAGCTGATAAGAACAGATACTACACTTTGATCTTAGCCATAAGGCCGAGAAGCGATAACTTCAAACTCCAAATAATCCAACACTACACCCTTACATGGTCAAAACTAGTTGTGAATTGTATTCATTATCCTGTGAATTTCTTAAAAATCATCCTTAGCTCAGCTATGCCCCATTTACATTGCATACTTCAGGGAGTATATATTTCATGCATTGTAACTTTAAAATTCCCAACCAGTTCAAGCTGTGTTTGATAGTAGAGTCAGTTGGTTTACCTTCACAAATTACTCTGGCTTCTCTTCAGTTGTCGAATAAATCTTTCGCCTTTTACTAAAGATTTCCGTGGAGAGGAGCACTCTAATGAGTCTAAACTCAATTTTTGGTAGTGCCTAAGCTGGACTTGTCCGCTGGGCCATAATTTAATACATTGATAAAAGTATACTAAATTTAGAATAGCGTTTATGTTTACATCATTAGAAAGTTAAAAATGCCTAATAGAAGTGAGTCTTCTTAGAACTTTCAAAATAGATTTGTAATTAAAACTTGTTAATAAGGTAAAAGAAAGCAAGTTTAAGCTCTCAACTCCCTGTACCAGAGTAATTTCATAAAGTCAATTACATTCATGGGTTTCCGTAGTGTAGCGGTTATCACGTGTGCTTCACACGCACAAGGTCCCCGGTTCGAACCCGGGCGGAAACAAATCTTTTTTATAATTTTTCCCCTTTTTTTTTAATTTTAACTTAACATAATAAAAGTTTGTGCTATTTACCGCTGGAAAGTTTGCTTGCACAAAGTTCATTGCACTTTTCGCAAGTGATTCGCAGTTGTGGGCTTCGGCAAAGCGCAAAATGCCTAAAGCATTCGTGGCATGCAACTCACGGCAGAGAAACTCACAGCAGCCATCGACCACCTCGTTTAACTGCAGCATATCCGCTGCAGCAAGCAGTTCTTGCACATTGGACTAAAGAAGAAAATAAAGGGTTACAAAAATGCATACAAATTACTAAAAATGCACAAGCTTACCTGAGTTATCTCGCAGCGTCCTGAGTAAATAAACTCAAGCAGAATATGCAATATATCGCCATCAATTGTGTGCAAAACTACCGACTTCTGTTTGACTTCATTTAGGCCCAGCTCAGGTCGGAACATTGCCTCGAAATAGGCACTGGCTGAGCTTAGGACTGCACGATGTGCATTGAATGTGGATTCGCCTGCAATGATTTCGATATCGCAGAAGCGTGATTGCTCGCGCAGTTGATTGAGATTGGCCAGCACCTTAAACGGATATTGGGCGTTGCAGTAAGAGGGCAGATTTGTGCGTTGTGTGCTTGCAGCAGCTGCTGCAGGCTGGCTGAAGTAATCGTTATCGTTATCGGTGGTGTTCTCATTGCCGTTGTGACAATTTGCATTTGCATTGAATTCATGGTGTATAGAGTAGCTTTTCAGCGGTGGCATCTCGTTATTCTTTTTCTACGATTTCTGATGGCTCTATATAAATGCACTTTGGCAGCTTGTTCGCTTTCAATTGATGAGTTAATTAAACTTAATTGCTATTGTTGCACTTTACCACACCACTACGAATACAATTGTTTTCATTAATCAAGCACCAGCATACACATACACACTCATAAAGGCACACACAGACACACACCCACACAAGCACAAGTGCTGAGATGAAAATAACTAGGCAGGTTGCTTGTACATATTGCTCTACACAGGTTGTTTTTTTGGTTTTTTATGCTCGAGGTGTGTTCACTTTCATTGGTATGTATTTTTTATTGCACTGATATGACTAAATATAATAAATTAGCTAAATAGTTGTTTCTCTCAAGTGAACATGTTCACATTGATGAGCGATGATGATGTTTTACACAACACTGAAAGCTACACGCACAGCTGTGGTAACCCAAAAAACACAATTACATTGTCTGAATGTTAACACAGCGCGCAGAATTTAAATTGGCAAACTTTTATTTTCAAACCTTTGTTAAAAAGGGTTATAAATACCTTTTAATCTGTAACTAGGTGGTCTACACTAAATTAACCTTAAAGACAAGTTTATCGTTGAATTAATTATTAATTTTACTAAGAAAACTTTTAGGCACGATTCAATGTTATCACAGCTGTTCTGTTATTTGAGAATGTTATTTAAACTGAAATCGATATGCTGCACACTGTTTGTTGACTTGCAAAAGTTCATTGCTTTGTGATTTCATATCAGCGAGCAGCATTCCTGCAGTTATTTAACCAATAATATTGTTATTGTTAATGTTATTTGATAATGTTGTGCCGTAAGTTATTAAATGTGCGCCTCAGCAGCCTAGTACGGCGCTGGGCGAGCACAGATCCCCTAAGTTTACAGAACGAGAAACTGCAATCGTATTTGGAGTCTCTTCGCCAGGAATATTACGAGTTGCGCGTAAATGCAGCCGGCAACAGTAGCCTTTATGCCCGCCTCTCTCGTCTGGATCCCGTAGTCAATTCGCTTGAGAAGCATCGAGCTCTGCAGCGCAACATAACACCCGAAAAGGAGTTGGCCGCCGAGAAGGATGAGGATATGCGTGCGCTGATGCTAGAGGAGAATAATGTGTATGCCGATCTGTTGCGAAAACAGGAGGAAGCAATGCTGCAAGAGCTCCTAACGCTAGCAGACAATGTTGACTATCCGGCATTAATATTTGAGGTAAAGGCAGGCGCTGGCGGACAGGAGGCCATGCTCTTTGCCCAGGAGCTATACGATATGTACACCAGTTACTTTGAGCACATGGGCTGGGAATACGAAGAATTTGCCTATGAGACCACCGACATTGGTGGATTGCGGCATGCAAATCTGCTGGTCAACGATCCCGATGCCTACAACTGGCTGCGCTACGAGGCGGGTGTCCATCGGGTGCAGCGTGTTCCGGCTACAGAAAAATCAGGACGTATGCACACCAGCACGGCCTCAATTACAGTCATTCCACGTCCAGCGGATGCGCGCGTGGATATAGCAGAGCGTGACCTCAAGATTGAGACAAAACGCGCCAGTGGTGCCGGTGGTCAACATGTCAATACCACAGACTCCGCCGTGCGCATTGTGCATCTGCCCACGGGTCTGGCCGTCGAATCGCAGTCTGAACGCTCACAGCTCAAGAATCGGGAGCTGGCATTAAAACGTTTGCAGGCAAAGCTCATGCAACAGCAGCTGGAAAGCGCCGAGGCTAGCAAACAGGCGACACGCAAAGCCCAACAGGGCAATCTCAATCGCAACGAGAAGATTAGAACATACAACTTTGTGCAGGATCGTGTCACAGATCATCGCGTGCAGCAGGGAGGCACACTGCACAATCTGAATGGCTTTCTCGAGGGTGGCCAACAGCTGAGCACACTCATTGAACGTTTGCAGTTGGAGCAGCGCAAATTGAAGCTAGTGGAGCTACTGGAAACGTGGCAGCCGCCAAAGCCGCAAGAAGAACATCCGATAAAAATGTATAATAAAAGAATTGTTGCTGTTTTTATAAAAATATATTTATGTTAACATACACGCGCCCAGTCGGCGGCACTGCCAATGTGGATGAGATGCTCCTTGACAGCGGCTTCGAGAATATCGCGGATTTCACGGCAACCGGCCATGGCGGTCTCTATGACCGTCTCCAGTTGATCGATGTGAAAGCGTTCGCTCATCTCCATAAATGCAATCTTCTCAGCGGTGGGTAATGCAGCAATGGTTAGTTTCGGGCCACCAGAGACCTCCTCAATGTGTGAGATGTCCGTCAACGGAATGTTGGATTTGCTCAACGATGCAGTGCAGGCAACAACAAACTCGTTTAGGCAAATGCCCGCATCAATGAGCGCGAGTGTGGCAGCATTTAGGGACACTGCATAGTTGGCACCATCTGCCTGCAACACTTCCACATATATATCAATTTGGGAGCGTGGATATAACTCTGATTTGATAGCTGCACTCAAAGCCTGCTGCAAATACATTTTGAACTCTTGGGATTTGCGATCGCCTCGTGGTCGATTCTTGCGCTCCGCTGTGGAGAACGTTGCCTGGCTGTACTGACAGTTAATGATTAAATCGTTGCCTTCGGTTTTCTTGGCCTTGGCCTGATGTGGTCCATAGACGGCGGCCAGAACTTTAGTGTTGCCCTGTTCCATGTAGGCGCTGCCATCGGGCTGTTCGAAAACGCCGAGTTTGCACTTAATGTGGCGCAGTTCGTGTGGCCGGCGACCGTCTAAACGCAATCCTTGTTCACTTAACAGCTCCATTCGGCCAGCCATGTTTTTAATTTAATGTTTTTTAAATAAAAAGCCGCACGTGCAAATGCGTTGTTTACGCTTTTCAGCAAGTCAGCTGTTTGTTATCGTATTGGTCGATGACATATGCATATGTTTTTTTTATCGCCCAGCCGCCACAAGCAAGCAGTGCAAACCACTGAGGTGAATTCGTTGCGGTTATGTTGAGTTTAAATTCAAACTTATCTAGTTTAAATAAAACAATAAATATTCATTATGCATTTTGGTTTTTATTCTGCACATACATATATTGACATACATACTAATTCATATATCGTTTTTTTATTATAGTTTTCTATTAGTTGCATTTGGTTTTGTCTCTTTTGTTAAACATTGTTTTTCTATTATTTGCCCAATGAATTGTTTTAGTTTTTATGATGTATTTATTTTGATTTCCGGTAAATTTTGTCTTGTTGGAATTTGCAGGTTAAAAGTTCGGGATATTTTTTGTTTTTATATTGAATGTTGCAATAGCTTTTAAAAAGTGCCTCAAGAAGTCAAAAAATCTCTTAAATATAAATTAAACAAAATAAAAGATAAACATTCTTAGCATTCTTTTTCTCGTCTTAAACAATTCTCAAAACATTTTGAAGAACTTTTTTTTTTAGGGATTTGTGGCTTCTTTTTGTTAGACCTGGGCCATTGTATTTGTTATCCATTTCTTACATTCAAACTACATCGACATTCAATTTCGGAATAATACATATCTATTAAGTTTTTTTGCACAAGACCAACTGGACGACGGCTTTCGCTTCTTTGCTATATCATCAACGTTTAGGTTTTTAGTTTTATGTTTTATTCGTTTTATTTATTATTTTTTGTATATTTATTTAACGATATGTTGGTATACAAACTTGCATTTAATACCCTGACTAATTTAGGGATTTAGCTTTGTATTTGCTGAGCACACAGAAAGGGCGAAAAATTGTTAGAAGCATTCAAAAAGTGTTGAAAAAAAAGTTTCCAAATATTTGAAAGGAGCCAGGCCCTTAGGAAATAGACACTGAAAGCTTTATAAGGTTTGAACAATATTTTTATAATATTTGCAGTCACGCTCTGAATTAAATTAAAAACTAATTAGGTATACAAAAAAGTTATAAATCAAATAAAATTCGAAATTCAGAACATGACTTTTGGGCGTTTTACAGAATGGGGTTTTTTAGTGTTTTGTTTTATTTTCTTTCTTGTTAGGTTGTGGCACATTCAAAAGAGAGTGTTTGATAGCTACACACACACACGCACACATTTTCACACACACACACACACACACATGCACACTGAATGGAACCTAAACATTATACAATACAAGGTATATAACTAAAAGTATTTGTTGCATGGTTGCCGCATGAAATCCTAACTAAAATCGTAACTAACGTGTGTCATTTACTGGCCAAGCTTGGCCGGACTGAGCACCAGTTCCGGTTCGAGCTTGCTGGGCGCCAGCAGCAGACCGCTGCCACGCCCCCCCATCATTGTTGCGCCGGCGGATGACGGCTGTTGTGATTTGTGCACCATCATGCTATCGAATATGGATGACGATGCTGATGTGGCTGTTATCGAGGATGCCGTCGCTGGCCGCATCGGTTGCAGTATGCTCAGACTTGTGGTGGCCATGCCCGTTGTTGGCTCCGGCACCTGGCCGGGTATGCTGGCTGTTGCTGTTGTTGCCAGCGGTGGCGCCGGCAACGGCAGCAGACTTATCGTCGTTGTGGTGGGCGGCATGGCAGAGGCGGCGCTTATCCGACTGCTGGGCATGGTATACACGGAACTGGAGCCGGTCAGTGTCATGCCGAGCGGACCGCGTACCGTCGCCGCAGCGGAATAGGTGTGCGGCAGCGCCGGCGGCAGATCATAGCTAGTCGGATGCGACTGGGAGCTCGTGAGGCGTGTGCTGCTGTAACTGCTGCTGTAACTGTTGCTGTTGCTGGCGGTGGTCGTGGTGGGCATTGTCTTGGGCGTGGCACCCGTTGAGATGCCCGGTCTTTGTGCGGGATTGCTTTTGAGCCGGGGTATGGCGCCAGTGCTGCAGCTGCTCGGCAATGGTGCTATCGTCGACACGTCCGTGTCCATCAATGACGTTTCCTCCACAACGACAACGTCGTCTAACGAATCTCTGATCGTGGATGACGATGACAGCGATTGAGATTGTTCCTGTAGTTGTTGTTGCTGCTGTTGCTGTTGTTGTTGTTGTTGTCGCTGTTGTTGGAGTGCAACACGTTGACGCAACAATTTGCTATTGGGTCGCTCATCAACAGTGCTTAGGATTGGTGTTGTTGTTGTTGTTGTTGTTGTTGTTTTTGTGGCTTTGGTGGTACTACTCGTAACGGCAGTTGTTGTTGTTGTTGTTGCTCTTGCTGCTGCTGCTGTTGCACGTTTGGCTGTCTGTTGTTGCTTCAGCTGCTGCTGTTTCCTTCGCTGTTGCTCCATTTTCACATCCGTTTCGTCCTGCTCCTCATCGCTCATCTCGCACAAATTTAACGCCGTCTGCAACTTTTTCATCTCTAGCGGTGCATCCGCTGCAAAGAGGTAAACATTTCAGTTAACCATAGATTCGATTTAATTCCCTTACCACTCATATGATGATCCATGGTCTCTGGTTCGTTGATGATGGGAACGACACGATTGATGGCCGTCTTCTGTTCGTTTTGCATGAATAGCGATGTGGTTGCTATTTGACGCAGTGCCTCCATTCCCTCATTTAGCATCTTGCTCTGACTGCGCTTATGCGCAATCGGATACTTTCGACTATTACAAAGAATTATTATAATAAATATTTTCGGTCCATTCTACACAAGTCGGCAAAAGTATTTTGACAAAATTTAAAGTTAAATCTACGCATAATTTATACTTACTTTATAAAAAGTTTGATATCAATGGATAGGTTTTTTAAATTCCGTTTTAATGATCCAATCCTCTTCTTAACCCATTAAGTACCCATTGAAAGTTTTCAATTCTCCCAAATTCTCCCAAAGGTCTATTTTTAAAACTTTTTTCCCAGGGCTTAATAAAAAAATGTTTTGATGCAAAAAGTTGGTTCAAACAATTCTAATAGTGACAGAAAAAAATTTTTGATTAAATTTTACTAAAAATTACTTTTGCCCTCTTTTCATTAAAAATGTTCATTTTAGTCATTTTTAGCAATTTTCAAAAGATCATAAAAAATACATGCGAAGAGATTTTTGAACAATATTTTTTTTTAAAGTAAGTATAAATTATGTGATTTAACTTTAAATTTTGTCCAAATACTTTTGCCGACTTGTGTATAAGTATTATTCTTGACATACCTGCATTGCGGGTCCTCTGGCTATTGAAACGCGTTTGCTCTCATTGCGTAGCAGCGAGGTCGTGTGATCCGCATCGATCTTGTTACCATTTTTTTTGCGCGTCTTCTTGCTGGATGAGATGCAGTGTGATGGGCAAATGCAGAAGAGAATGCGTAAAATGCAACAAATTAGACCCAAACCTGTATGAAAAAATATTAAAAAAATAAAAAATGAAATAAGTATATTGATGAAATTTGGATGGATTTCAATTGATTGTATTGCCTATGAGAGAGGGCCCTATAAGTCTTAGCTCCACTGTTTTAAAACCCTTTTCGCCGGTGCCGACAAATGCAATAACCAGGCCCAGTGCGACAGTGCCGAGGCCGACATAAAGGAAGGCATTCGCAAATGTGCTGGGTCCACGTAGTACGCCCAGAAAATCTTCATCATCTGAGGAGCCGCCCAATGAGGCATCTTGGATCTGGCAATAAAATGTTATATTTTATATTATCCATTGTTTATATCTTATTCTAGAGAGCTGTCCCTATGCAAACTTTGTTCATTTCCTTTGCTTAGAGACAGCACTTAAATATTGTTTATATGTAGATATTATGTATATCGTATAATGTTATAAGGGGGCATGAAAATCGCAGTTAAAATGAATATGTTTGGCTTTGGGTATTTATGGCTTCAATCAATATATTTTGTTATCCTGCGCCACCTAGCGTCGAATGCGCTGAACATTTACTCAGAGCGTGAGGTGATCGAAAAGAAATACATTAAAATATGCAGTTAAAGAGATAAAGGTGAGTTTGCGTGAGAGAGAGAGAGAAAGTGCAAGAAGAGAGAGGGATTTTTGTTTTGCACGATTACAGGTTGTTGTTGTTGATTATATGTACACAGCGCTATGTGAGTGAGCTCTACGTGATGAACTTACTCGGTTACGCTTCACCCAGCGTCTGTGGCAGGTGGCCTGTTGCGTTTGCTGCTCCTGTACGCTGCAGCGGCGGCCGCGCTCCAGCCATGCGGCGCGTCCCTGAGCGCACTATGTGATCAAGGTGATATCGATATGGACAACGAGCACGAACATCAAAGACGATAGATCGATATCGATTACAGGCGATGGCGACGTATACAACACGCGCGTACACACACACACAAACGCACGGACAGGAACACACATACAAACATACACCCACGCACACAAGCGGAGCGCAGTGTGGTTGTTGTTGTTGTTGTCGGTCGTGGTAGCGTTGGTGTTATTGGTGGTGTAGTTTGGTTGTGTTGGTGTTGGTGGTGGGCAAATGCATAGAAAATATATATACAGTTACTGTGGTTAGTTCAACTGTGTGAGAGCAGCGCTCGGTGGATAATATATATTTTTTTCTTTTTTTTTTTTGGACTATTATAAATATTTATTCAAAAGCATACAGGAAACAGAAAACAGAAAATGAAGAGTTAACAAAACAAGTACAAGTCATTTCACAAGAGTAACGACTAATGCAAAAGCAATCAAATTTATAAATTTCGATTTCAATTCTCAATTTAATATTCAATTTCATAAAGTTGTTTGCGGTTTTGAATTACGAATTCACCAATCAATTACGACAACAATATAAAAATACTTGGCAGCCAATTACAAAGACTTCGTTTTTTTCACTCCGTCTTCTTTTCTTTTCTTTTCTTAAGTATTTTTAAAGGCATTTAAAGCACACATAGAGATTAAATAGGAGTAAACAGTTAACAGTTAGGATAACACTTATGGAATAAAACACACCAAGTAAACGGGGGGGAATTATAGTAGTTTGGTTAGGTAGAAGGAGTGAAAGTTGTCAACAAATAAAGAGAATAAATAAAATCAAATCACATTTGTAAATGTTATAAATAATTGATAAAGAGGGGGGTTTGGAAAACACGGCAAGACAAAACTTGAACTGCATTCAAAATATTAATTAAGTATTCATAATTTCATATGCTTTAGTATAGCAATTAAATATTTATATATATGTATCTGTGCATGCCGCAGCAAAAATATAGTTAATTGTTAAGCTCACAGCAAGACAGTAAGTATTTAGTAGATGTTTGGTATCTATATATGTATATTATATATTTCATTCATCAGATCACTCATGCAGCAAAATTAAAGGGAAAACGCATTTTTAAGATCACACCCCGAAAAACTTTGAGCACTGTAAGACATCTTAAGGCTTTAGTTAAAGCCTTTTAAAAAAATAAAAAGTAATAATTGGTAAATAAAAAAATTTTTTTTTTATAAAAACGAAAGCAAAAATCACATTTATTTTATGGCCCTTTAACCACTGTTGTCGCTGGCACGTAATTTACGTGATATACGATATATGATTTATTTATTTGCTTTTTAAAGTGAACTCCCCGTTAAATCAGACAAACAAAAGTCAATGCCATTTTAGCTCGCACACACACACAATCACAAACCCGACACACCGACAAAAAGAATAAACACCTATACGCAGACAGACCTACATTTAGAACATACTAATGAGTGAAAGCGAATTGCGAGCCATGACTCGTGGGCGCTACAAGCCTCAGAGTTAGTAAGTTAGTATATAACGGGGCGCTGGGGCTAGGCTAAGCCAGCTACTAAATATGCTGCGTGTTAGTAATAAGGCAAATAAAATGACACAAGCACACACAAACAAACGTCCAAACACTGAGTGTCCTATATACACAAAGCCAACAGACATACTTGTACATATATATATAGTATAGTATATATATCATTTGGTATAGTATGTGAATGCCTTCAGGTCGCACGCTTTGCGGAGTTGAGTTTTGCTTTTAGTTCTGTTTTTTTTTTTTGTTGTTGTTAGGTTCTGTTTCTCGTTTCTGGTTTCGTTTGCTTTTCGTGTGCAAAAATCGCAGCCACATGGAGACTATCGATCGGAACTGTGTTGCCCCGACTAAGTGTGCTCCATATATAAAGCAGAGCTGTAACTGTAACTGCCCTTGACTTGTTGTTGTTGCTGTTGTTGATGTTGAACAAGTAGTTGTAGGTGTAATCAACAATTTGCGACGCTGATTGACGAATGACGAAGGCGCCCTTTGACTCCTCCATAGCTAACTGGCACGCATTCACGCAGTTACACCAGTGGGTGGTGGGTGGGGCTTGGCATCTGTTGGGGTTTGGTAAACAAAATATTATTGCTGAACAGTTGACCCCATAGCAGGCAGCTAGACTTGGCAGGTGTGTTTGCTCAGCGTTCGAAAACTAGCACCAATTTTGAGCGTAGAAATATAATTATAATTATAATTGTTTTGTGAGACAGCTACACGTGTCGCCGAGCTAATTGCGAAATTTCGCACTTTAAATAAATACATTTATAAAATATTTGTATATGAATGTATTTTGCATATTCTTTTGAGTTGACTTAGGCACGCTAGATGTTCATTAAACTTTCACCTTTTGCAACTAATCGTTACATTTTACAACATATTGACGCTATTTATAAATACATATACACACAAACTAAAACAAGTTTACGCCTAAAAGCCTAAGACCCCATCTGCCCACACACTTAGCGCGCTTAAGCCACACGCAATGTAGCCAAAAATGTTGTAGAAATTACTGCAAAACCCCGCAAAACATCTAGTATAGAATATTTTGGGTTTAGCTTGATTTTGTTGCTAACTGATATTGTTTGTTGTTGCTATGGTAGGTGGGTGACAAAACGCTAATGAACAGCGCACACGGAAGCCAGCGGCACTCAATCTGATGCCGCAGAATGTAGCTGCCCTAAAAAGTGTGCTACAAAATTTTATGTTATGTGTTCAATGCCTTTATGGCAAATCGAAGTACAGCTGCAGCGCACAAACACATGGTCACCCTGGCAAAGCCTAACTATAAAAGCTTTAAAATAGCTATGAAATGCAATTGCATTATTAAAAATTCTTTTTAGGTTAAAGTAAGATATTGTAACAAAGTTTAATCTAGATTTTTATGGAGAGACAACAACCTATAGCTCAGTCCCAAACTTTATTAAGACTTTTCTAATAGTGTCAACGTAAGGCCTAAAATGTTTCGCTGTTAACGTGTACTTATACAAAGTTGTAACACTTTTGGAGGTCTTCAAGCTAATTGCAGCGCAACTTTTAATAATGATATGTAATTAGCTGTTGGTCTGGGATTTGTTGCCTGCTTTGAATGTCGCCATTGATTTGCTGCATAATAATAATAAATTGTTGTGCTACCACAAATTAACATGTATTTCCAAGCTCCCGCTTCCCGCTCCTTGCCGTCTAGCAGGAAATGTTGCCCATTAATGACAGCAATTTATTTTGGTTCATTGATTGTTCAGATTGTTTAGATTGTCTGGATTATTGTTGGGGATTGTGTATTTCTTTTGGATATTGTTTGCTGTTAACTTGTTGTAAATACTTGCCGAGAATAATATATGAGCTGTGCTCGGTTTTGCATTTGATATAAATCATATATGGGCATGTCGACATGTCAGTTTCATAGACAATAAAACGGGAATTCAAATTCAATTGTCAGGAAATGTTAACTTAAGCATGTTCTGCTTTAGATTATACTAATACCTATTAATCTATACAGTAAAACCCCCAATTTGCCACAGCTTATTTGCCAAGTGTATCTTAAAAATGCAATCAGTAGAAAGCAAATGGGCGAAAACAAATTTCTCGACTGAATAAAACTCAGTGCAAATGTCGATGGACCAGCCACAAAACCCCAATTCGTGAGAACAAATGGAGATAGATCGAAGCAGATAATACCCTAAACTAAGAGCATATTTCAGCATGCATAAAAAAGTGCACGTTCATGTCGGCAGCTACTACGAAACTTGAAACCTTGGCATGTGTGCAAATTTTATTATGCAGCTGGAAAAGTGAAGCTGCACTGAGTGGAGTTGAGAGCTGGTCTGCATCAAGTGCAAAATGCACTTGAAAAATCAACAATCAAAGTATTTGAGAGGAGAAAGGGGTTGTCGGTTTTACAGGTGGGCTGGCAGCCAAGCTCATGTTGCAAGCAAAAAGTGCGCAGGCTAATGAAAAATGCAGCTGTAGCAGTGGCAGCCACAGCTGCCACTGACACACTGAAAAGCGCATAAAGAATGGAAAATCTAAAACCCACGAGTGGCGCTAAGACAATGCAGCTGCCCAGAGAGAGATAGCTAGATAGATAGAGAGTGAGTGAGCGATGAAGATGCTCTGCCTGCCATTCAGGGACAGAGACACAGAGACATTACAGGCAATTTCACTAAATGACACTGAACGCCTCGACCCCCCCTTCGCCTATCCCCTCACACTTTCTCTGTGCTCAGTCGCGTGTTGATGCTTCTTTTGTTTAGATGTCGCAGCCCTGAAGCAAAAAAGCCTCAAGGTGTTCACAGCTCATGCGGCGAATGGGTTTTTTGTCTCTACAACCAGTCCATATAACTGGCACACGGCCAGGGACCACGGGCACAGAGACGACCACTTCACAGCAACCAGGCAGGCGGAGGGGAAAGGGGGCCAGAGTGTTTGTGAGGCTTTGCAGTAAATTTGAGACACAAATCAGCATTAAATAGGTCCAGGCATAGGTCTAGATGCAGCCTCAGGAGCAGTTCATTAGTGCCAATAATGCCATGGGCCACTTCAAAGGACGCAACCACAAAGCTTACAAGGCCAATTCGAAGGTCCTTCAAGTCAATAATGCTGCGGCATATGAACTGAGCATCATTTCAACAGTTGAAAACAATAAAAGGAATTTTGACAACAAATTTAAAGAGAAAATGTTAAAGGCATTATAGTTTCAGTTTAAATATGCTGTGCGTATACTTGATACCGTCTCTAGTTTTGGATACGTACTTTTCCAAAGCTTCAAAAGCACATTAATAGTATTTGGAATCCTTCTAAGCCAAATGGCCAGATCGAATAAAAATCACTTGAAATTCAATTTAGTGCGCGTTAAACGCATAAAATCCCTAAAAACACATGCAACACATGAGGCAGACGCACACACACACAGATACAAACAAACGCGTGTGTCGACTTCAAGGTTGAAACTAGATAAAAGATGCAGCAAACAAGCTGAACTTAAAGAGGGGGCAGCACATGGAGTCCAACAAAACAATTTGAAAGCAAAACCACAAAAGAAAGAAAGAAAAAAAGAAAGTGGCCAAGTTGTGTTACGGAACCAGGAAGCAAAGGCAACAGCGCCGATTGTATAATGAAATCGGAATCGGAATTGGACCAGCGGCGCATAGTCTACAGATATGGCATGAGGACTGACATGGTGGAAAGGTTGGTTGGTTTTTGCCTTTGCCATTTTCTTTTTCTTGTTTTGGGCCATGGCAGGATCTACCCCATGGGCACCGCAAATTAAAATCGTTTTGTGGGTAAATGCGCCACAGACTGTAAGTGTGTGAGTAAGTGTATTACTCTTTGTTTGTGAGTGTGTGTGTGAGAGTGTGGGTATTTGTGTCTGTGTAAGTTTAGTGTTTTAGTGCGAACGCACAGCGGAAACAAACGGTTCTTTCAGCTTTTCTTTTGTGCCACTTCCGGCCATGAAATGCAAACGTCGTTTAAGCTTTCTTTTTTTTTTTGGTACCCTCAAGTTTAGCAAATGTTTGAGAATTGGTATATAGTAAAGAAATTGTATTATATTGTTTTAAACAAGGAAACTTATCAAATTGATGTTCGCCTCAATATTATGTCGAACATACATACATATGTATAATAAAAATCTCTTTGCAAGTCGGAAAAGCTTTTTCAAACATTCATAATAGTTTTTATAAATATTAGAATCTAATAAGCTTTGCTCTTAAGGCATGAAAACTCAAACCTTTTTTCTTTCTTTATTAACTTTTCATTCAAGTATTGGATTTTCATAAGAGAAACTTTTTGTAGTTTTAAAGAAGGTATTTGCAAGTCATGTTATTTCTTTCGGAGTTAGTTTTACCTTCAAATGGAAATGTCAAATGGCTGTCGAGACGCCAGTCGGCTGGCAAAATGACGGTGCTAATTGAACGCATGTCATAGGTTGATTAAGGAGAATTTAACAATGGTCCGAGCACAACAATAAGACTCAACGGCCATCGATCAGAGTTTGCTGGCTTTGGTTGTTGCGCTCAATTTCACATTTAAGCGGCGACAACGACGCGACTCTCATAAATCAAGAGCGTGCGAGGGGAGAGTGAGAGTGGAAGTGAAAATGAAAGTAAGCGCTGAGAAATATGCTACATAATTTGTTCGCAATAAAATTTTTAAAAGTGCTGCGCCAAGCACTAAAACTCACTCGACAGTTCTCAAGCAGAACAATGCGGAGAAGTGACATGCAAGGGGAAGACTTGGCAGAGAAAGAGAGAGGGGGGGGGATAGTAGAGTAGTTGGTAGGGTGTTATTTCAGTTCCATTTGATTGCAGTTCTGTACGGTTGTTGCATTTTGGCTGTCTAAAGGAAATGGCCTAAAACTTGAAAAATTATGTTAACTTTTGCAGGTTGACAGCAGTCAAAGTTGGATTTTTTAACAGCTTTGGTTCGAGGACATTCATTTGGGATTTCGTAGAAATGTGTTAAATAGTTTTAAGTCGATTTTTACTTACGTTGTTCGAGCTTACCACAATGTAAAGACACGAATATATACAGGCGCGAGCGAGAAGAATTACACCGAAAATCTCAAGATTTTGTTTGAGAATGTTTATATACTATTGGTTGTATGTATTTGATGGAAGACATGAGCTAATAGACATACAAGATGCCTTTCTATGTAGTTTAACCTAGCTTAAGTACTTTTTTAATAGCGTGATTAAATACTAGTTTTACCTCTCCCTAACATATTTCAAGAAAACGTTGCCAAGGCCAAAGGAAAAAAGAAAAGCATTTATATAAATAGGTTAGTTCATCATAGGGTGCATTAGATTAAAAGATCTGTTAAGTGTGTTGCAGCAGCAAGTTGGCAGCCCCAGTTGCCGTAGCTGCCATTACGTTAATTGTCATGCAAATATTGGCTGGCCCACTTGTCAAACCGAAAATCAACAAATGCAAATACCAAAACAAAGATAATAATATTTAACAAAAAAATTCATTTTTATTTTATAATTAAGCGCATGCGAGCGACGCACAAATAGAGAAAGAGCGAAAGAGAGAGAGTGAGAGAGATGGAAATATAAAAGAAAAACAGAGTTAGAAAGAGAGAGAGAGAGAGAGTTTAGGAGAAAGAGTGAAGGTAACAACAATTAATTGCAGTTGTTTTAACATAAAATTAGCGTCAGGCAATGCAAGCATGCAATAGACAATATTTGTATTGGTTTGAAAATTATACGATAGTACGGTAGCTATTTGACTTGACGATACTTTCGATATGCTACACATACACACACTCACAGACACGCACACTCATACACACACACGCATAGCCACATTGAGTCATAGATAGATAAGCTATTTACTAAACCTAGCACGCTACTAAGTTCTTAGTCACAAAGAGCACGGGCCACAGCACACACAGAGAGAGAGATAGAGAGAGAGTGTGTTAGAGATTGACAGACAAAGAGAGTTATACAATATTTTATAAAAAGAGCGAGACAGAGACTGACAGATAGAGAGAGAGAGAGAAAGAGAGCATTGCGATTAGACGATTAGACGTTAGACACCAATATATATTTATTTATATAAAATAATTTGCTGACAACTATTTGTAACTTTAAATATGTAGACTGTACCTAATTCTCGCTGGCATAAATCTGAAACTTTTGTTTGGCAAGAGCGTTGCATACTTTAAGGCGGTGGGTGGGTGAAAGAAAGAGATATACAGAGAGAAAGAAAGAGAAGAAAGAGAGAGCGCATGATAAATTGTAATTTGATGTCGCGTACCTGCGTTGAAGAAAAAAATTAACAGTAAGGTGTAAAGTGTGTGTGTAAGTGTATGTTTGTGTGTGTGTGATTGTTTGGTTTATTTCTTGAGACTTATGTTTTCGGATTTTTGTGCGTGCCTCGAATATAAGTGGTTAGAACAAGAGAGAGAAAGAGAGTGTTCAAGAAATAGAGAAAGAATAGAAGAAACGATAAGCAATTTGTTCAGTATGTGTTAAGTGTTGTATGTATGTGTGTGTGTGTGTGTTTGAAAACATAGCTTAAAAATGAGCGCCATAAAATAAAAGCATTTTGAATAAAGCGCAATTGGTAGGTGCCATAAAAACTTAAATAAAAAATAAACACAAATATAAAAAATAATAATTTATGTGAATGTGATGTGGGTAAACGCGAAACGAGTATTTCATCAACATCAGTCAAGTTCCTAAGTGCCGAAAATACAAACTCTTTGAATAAATGCAAAGCACTGCCTCATAATCGTATATATTGCTCCAAATGAGCAATCTTTAGCTCTCTCTTGTATAAGAGAGTAAAGCAATCAATAAGCTAAGAAAGGGATTTGTATGCTTAGTTTTAAACAACTCATAAACCAACAACAAATTTTTATGTTATGCGATCTACGTATACTTAATGAGCTGATATTGTTTGGCTTATTTCATTATTGGGGTCAGTTTTGAATTTTGTACATATGGATGGGCCGGCAAAGCTAAACTCAAAGGCTTGCTAAACTACTTGAACACAGTTTCGTTATAACGTATTTATAATATTTGGTTATATGTAGGTAATACGTCAGCTCCGACTTACCCAGAGTGCTGCAATTGGGCAGATTGTATTAACAAACAAAATTAAACTTACAGAGATAAAAAAAAAAACAAACCCCAAAAGCCTTAAATTTTTGTTTTGGTTTAACTTATGCTATCGCGTACACGTTAGAGTATTTCATTTTTGTATTATTTTGTATATTTTTGTATTGCATAAATATATTTTTTTCTTTTTTAGTTTTCAGCGCTTGCTTCAACGTGTGAATGTTCCACAAAAAATTCAATAAGCTTTTGTTTTTGTTGTTGATCCGAAATTAAAATGGTGCATTTCAATTTGGGGCAAAGTATTTTTTCCGTTTTGGCAACCGTTTTTCGGGTTGTCAAAGCGAAAACTACTTTTAAATACTTTTTGTAAAACATTCAAATTGATTTGTTTTTGTTGTATTGTTTTTGTGACGATTTCCGTTTCGCTGAGTGTTTTTTTTTTTTTTTCTATATTTGGCTTTGTGGAACAATTTTCGCAATTGAATCAAGTTGAGCTCCTAGATCGAAAACGGGAATGAGAGGCAAGTAAGCTTTACAGAATCATTTTGGGAAAACTTGATACCATTTGTCATATTTATAGATTTAAATGCATATATATATTTTTTTTGCTTATGTGTGTGTGTTTTTCTTTGTTTTGTCTAAGTTTTAGTTTTTGAATGGTGGTTTGTTCTGGTTGTTAGTTAATGTTGCATACTTTCTTTTAGTTTATCATTGAATTTGTTGATTTGTATGTTGTGTGTTTAGTTTTGTATTCGTATGACTACAACTTAAACTGAAGCTTTAAAATGAGCTAATCTAAATATATATGTATGTATGTTTATGTGTAAATTATAAACTCAACTGATCTGAATGCATAATTAAATTATGCGCACACAAAATATTATTCGCAACTGTGTTGTCTACTACTATTAACAAATATTTGCAATTGAAATTGGCTTTACGACTTGTTGAGTAGCCAAATTGATTTATGCTAATCACTTAAATGATGTTATGTAAATATAACCGCGCGAGAATATTTGCATGCGCTAATTAACGCGCTTATTTATGAGAATTCGCCCAGAACAGGAGCGGTCGAGTGGGTCACAATCAAGGCCGCGGACTACACAGGCTTCATAATAGTTTGTGTGCGTTTTTTCAAGTTTTCTTTCTTATTAATATGTAAATGTCATGAGTTGGCAGTCTGGCATTGTTTCGCACGTGTGACTTAAGTTAAGTTGGCAGCTCTTGCAGTACAGTCGCTTGCGCTCTACATGGCATTTTAGGGAGGGAGAGAGAGAGCTTTGTACTCAGGTATGTACATGGGTCGTTCAAATCAAAGCAATGAAAATGCTTGTAAATATTCAATGCAATCTTTATGCTTCTTGTTGCCACTTGGGCGATTTCCTTTTGGCTACGGCCCGGCTTTGCAGTTTATAAAATATTTAAAATATGTTATTGGCTCTTGGCATAATCAAAAAAAACAACAAAAAGGAACGCAAAATCTGGACATAAAAGAAATGAAAAACCAGAAAACAAGATTCACACCAAATGCAGACCAACAAAATATTTTAAATATTTTATATGCAAATGCTTTGAGGGTAAATTAAAAACACAGTACTGGCAATAAATGTGTGTAATTTAGACATTTACAGATACAAATACAGATATAGAAACAGATACAGAAGTTTGAGTAGTTTAGTAAGAATTCAAGGCAAAAGCATTTGGATTTATTTACAGGCATTTTCATTGTACTTTCAAATTACAACCAACTGCAAGACGGCAACGTTAACGGCACAACGTTGTTGCGTTTACGGCAATCACGTAAGTGTTCATTACGTTACACATACAAAAACAAAAAGTAAACGTATAAAACACGTAACGGTAATAAGAGAATTCATGTTGCATATGCTTTTAGAATTGTGAATGGTGGGAGATTTCTTTTTTTTTTGGGGGGGATTTCTTTTACAAAATCCTTTTTTTATGATTTTGATCACTTACTTCCGGCGGTGGCGGCGGCGGCTCCGGCAGTGGCGCCGGTGGCGGTGTCACGTATGTGTTTTTCTAGTTACGTAATTGGCATACAGAGTTACGTAAACGTAATGTGATGATTGGATTTGGTTTTTTTACGATTTTCATATTTCGCAACGACATCAAGACGCAAAAAGGAAGAAGTGAATTTGAGACGTAAAAAAAGTAACGTAAAATATACGTAAAAAACGATTGCGCGTTTTGTTGTGTCGTGTTGAGAATGTAGCGTAACGCACATTACGTATGCGTAGCACGTTACGTAAGTAGCAGCAAGCGAAAGTGACAGCGCGAATAGAATAGTTACAGAATAGAAATGTTCAATAGATATGTGGGTGAGAAAAAAACAAGAGTTTTTAGAGATTTGTTAATTATTCTATTATGTAAGTGAAAAGGTGAAGCCAGAATCATAGATCGTTTGAGTTTATTTATAAGATCTACGTATCGTGTGAATAACATAAGAGAATGCGTTTATTTGTTTCAAAAACTACAAAATCAAAACATATTTGTGTATGTGTTTATTGTGTGATCGCAAATTGTTTGATGTGCTTTATATATTTGTTATGTAGGTAATTTGTATTTCATATTTCATAGCTCAGTTTTTACTAGTTGATTTAGATTTTAGTTGAGTTTATGTGGAAAATAGTTAGAAGCGTTGTTGCTTAATAGTTTTTTCGTTTTAAAGTACTACAGGGTTTATTATTAATATTGGGGTTTTAAGTGCAACGTGTGTGTTGTTGTGGTTGTTGGGAAGAGCGCACTAAATAGTTGTTGTTGTGGAGTGAGTGAGTGAAGAGCTACACACGTTGTTTATTTACTTAGTTAGCGATAGAGAGATAGAGAGTGAGAGGGAGTGAGAGTTGCCTCTGATAATTACTTTACAGTTAGTTTGAAGCAGGTGCAAAGTTGGCGAAAGTGTTTGATATTCTTTGATGGGGTGGGGTGTTGGGTGTTGGGTGGTTTATTAGCAACTACATTTAAAGCTAGGTGTAGTGGGGTGAGAGACAGAGACAGTTAGATTGGGTTATAGTTTATAGAGCATTTATAGATAGTTAGATAGAGAGAGAGAGAGAGAGATACAGAAAAAGACAGATTTAAAGCCGCAAAGATAGAGATAGATAGAGAGAAAGAGATACAGAGAAAGGTGGGTGGGGAGTGTGTCTTAGAAGTAGAGCAAAAGCGCTAGTTATATATTCGTATATTAATATATATATTAGATGTATATCTATATAGAGAGATATAATATTTAAGTATTTATAATTGAAAAATAGTTTTGTGAATTTAAGCTAATTGTACAGCGCATTAAGTAGTTGGCTGGCAGAGCGCTCAAGACTTGAAATATATATGTATGTATATAGCTAAAACTTGATTATATATTAAATCACTACGAGACGAGACAGAGCAAAGTTAGGTTATGTACGTTCCAAAGCAATTAAATAGTTCTTCTACTTGTTGGGAAATATGCTTTCAGTGCCAAACAGCTTCTGGGAGCACTCTACAAAGTTAACTGCAAGATTGGATTGAGTAAAAAAAAAACTAGTTAAACCTAGCGTTAAACTTGTGCTTCACCTCTAGGCACACTACTCGACTAAATCATATGCTCTGTGGGAGTAACTGTTGGGGGAGTTTGACAAAATCAAAATGAAATGTGTCATTGAAGAAAGAAACAGATAGTTGGATAGAGAGAGAGAGAGATAGAGACAGAGGGAGAGTATAGTAGAGAGAGAGATAGGTTTGCTTAAAAAGATAGTCAGGTTGTATAGAGAGATATAGAACTTGGGTTTATTTTAGTATTTGGTTCAACGTATATCGTTTAAATGGATTTTGGAGAGCGGGAAAGGGCTTTCGGGACTTTAGAATTTCATTTTAGCTGATGATTTTCATTTGACGGCTTTTTAAATTGAGTTTTGCGCTCGTTGCTTATTCATTTAGATAAGTTTTGTTTAGAAAGCAATTGGAATGGTTTTAAGTACTTTGCCTTTCTATTATTTTCATATAGAGAGGGAGAGAGAGTGTGGTATATAATTAATTATATATATTTATTTTCGTTTTTTGCTTTTTCTTTAGTATTATTGTATAGTTTTTTTGGTATTTTATATTATTACCCATGACTCAGGTGGATAACGAGGAAATGGAGCTATTTCTTTAGTTGCTACATTACTAGGCAACTCAAGTCTTCCACCTAATTTTCGTAGCTTTCTTCTTCTCGCCACCCGAGATTTCGATCTTAGCATCAATGCGGCCTGCATCTTGTTAGTTGTTGTTGTTTTGCTTGTTGTACGGTTTTAAACGGTTAGAAACGGTCCAACTGTCAAACAGTCAAACGGTAAAAAAGTCACGTTGCGTATGCGTAACAAAATATAAACAGTTGCTGTTTACGTTTGCGTTACGCTTTACTTTGGTTAACGGTACAAAATCAATGGGATGATACAGGTTACGTTTAGGAGCTTAAATACGTCAAAACTAAATGTCACGTTTTGTCAATCAATCAATCAATATAAGAATTAATCGATTTGCCTGTCGCTGCTGCATCCAATTGCTTTACGTAATTGACGTTATGCTTACAGCTACGTTAACGCAACGTACGAAAGAAAGAAAACGTATAATGAGCGCACGTTCGAGATTAGGCACAAGGAGGAGGATTATATAGAAATATTTATAAAGAAGCAAAGAGTATATTGATTTTTCTTCTTTTCTTTTTCTCAAGACTGTGGTGCTGTTATTGTTGGTGTTGAGCAACTGCGTCAGTGATTAGTTCCTGGCGCAGCTGAGTGGCGGGCTGAGGATGTGCTGCGTTGATTGCCAGTGGTCGGCTCTGCGTTCTAGCTCCGTTACGTCGTTGGTGTTGTTGGTGTTGTTTGTTGTTGCGGATCCAGCGATGAAGTCCGCCTGCTGCCGCCTTTTGCTGCTGTGCTGTCCAGAATGACTCTGCCGTTGACACGTTAATGATGCGCGCGCACTTTACGAAACGTTACGTAACGTATCGAAGTGATGATTGTTTCAACTAGTTGTATATGGCAATGATGTTGATTGTTGATTGTTTTGGGCGATTTGCGTATTGCGTCTATTGTTTTGCCGTTACGTAGCGTAACGTAACGCGTTGCTGAGTTGCTACGTTGCCACGTTGACGTTACGCGGCAACGTATTCGTTGGTGATTTCATTTTCGTTTTGATTTTGGCATTAAAAGCTATAATCATTTATTGATCTCTATATATTGACAGCGGCCTTTGGCGTAACGTTAACGTAAGCGCACTATCACGTAACCGTAATTGATTGCCACACTTAGTCTATGCATTTGCCTAACTAATCTACTGCTAATGCGTATGTAGAAAAATTTTTATTGCTATTTTGTTCGTAAGTTTCTTTCACAAATCCTATTGATTAACGTTATTTACTAAGTTTTATTATTTTTTTTGTTAAGCTACGTTTTCGATTTACGTTTTGCAGTGTAAATGAAAGAAGGCAATGTCGTTGTGTTTCTTTATTTTTTGTTTTATAATTATTGTAACTTGTTTGCTTTTGTTCAATATTTAATCATGTTCGATCACATTTGGTGCGTTTGTGTTTATTATTCATGTTTTTTTTTAAAGAGTTTCTTAACAAGTAGAAAATATATTTAAAGCTTTTGTCGTAACTCTCCAATTGTCAACTACATTCATTATTTTGTTGCGTTATTCGATGCGTTTTACTCTTCTTGCTGCCAGTTGCTGTCATGTTGATTTAGAATATATTTTAGTTTAATTTATTTATTAGTTAAGTTCATATCACATATGTTGCAGTTGTTTTTTTAAATTTATTTTTTCACTTTTTGTAGCTGTGTATTTATTTTATTTATGCATAGTAACTTTAAGCCTTTCAAAACTTGCTAAATAATCAAGTGGAAAATATTTGTTAAATTGCGTTTATTTTCGTTAATTGATTTGTGTCCATTTTATGTCAAGCCGAATTCCAATTCAATTTTCAATCTTTGTTGTGATATGTATATTAAACGATTGCATATTTTAAAGTGGATTAAAAGTAAATACATAACGTCAAGTGGATAAGCGCATTTTAAATATAATTGATTTTTATTTATTATTTAATTTTTGAATTTATTATACATTCTTTGTGATTTCAGCATTCATCTGTTGTTATTTATATATTTATTAGTTACTTGTTATTGTGTTTTGCGATTTTCGTTGAGACTTTGATTGCTTCTGATTTATTTATAATAATAACTTCCACATAAGTAAATGCTTATTTATTTAAATCAAGCTGCTTTTAAGCAATTTATTCTGGAATGTGCATTTTTGGGATGTGCATTCATAATTTCCTTTCAAGATAACGCATTTATGTTATAACATTTCCAGGCCACTGCAGCCAGGACACATCAATTTAATAAATTTAATATTTTACTTGAATCAATTTGCAGTTCCTTTTTCAGAGTTAACATGGATGTTTGGGGTGCAAAGTTTTGCAGGCCGTTAGCAAATCTCAAGGAAAAATCTTCTGAGTAATGCAAACAGAGTAAATATTTATGGCCAAGACTCGCATAAGCCATGTTACAGCACTGCTAAGCCATAATTCAAATGCCAGCCCAAGAGATGCAGCTACTCAGCACACATACATACCTAAACATGCATGTGTGTGCATGAGCATGCTATATGTATGAATGTGTCAGAGACCATTTCGCGGCCCCCAAAAATCACAAAAGTTACAGAGAAAACGGCTGCAGCTGTTGGAATTCATATGCAAATGCAGTCAAGGCATCCCTTTTGTAGTTGTTGCAGCTGTATTCTTTTTTCTCGTTTTTTTTTCTGTATAGTTTTAGAGCTGGCTGCAAGTTGGTAGCGTAACGAGTGAGCGAAACTGGCAACTGCGAAACCCAAAAATTTCAATAATTCAACAGCGCAAAGCGGAAAAAGTCACTCGTTGAACGATGCAGATGAAATTTTAATGAAATACAGATTCATGCTACACACACACACATACACTGAGGGAGATACATGCATACAGTAATATTGCAGTCAGGGCCGTTAATAGACAATAACATGGCGCACAGAGACCCTTACACACACACAAACACACACACAACGACAGCTGACATAACAAAAGCTGTTCGCTGGCAACGCCTAAAAGATTGCAACATTTTTGCAATTAAACACAGATACACAAACGCAAACACACAGAGAGGCACAAACATACATATTCAGTCATGATTTTTGGCACTGTGTCCTGCACATGTTGCGGTAACAATGTCGCATGCTGACAACATGGCCAAGCACAAGTCGCCTATGAAAATTAATTTGCCACACGATTTTGCCAATGTGTGCGTGACAGCCAAGTAAAGCTACTCGCCATGTTGTAATATATGACATTTTGTTGTAGTATTTATAAAATTTCATTAACAAGAAACGCGTAAAACAATAAACATTGCCTGTCTGCATTTAATGGGCCAATTGTGTTGAGTGCATTAAAATATATTGTCAGCATTTCGAATATATTAAAATTTTAAACGAGGCAGAGATTTTATCTGAGCCCTGAAGCTAATTAAAGTCAATTGCATGTTGAACTTTGACGACATAAGTTATTGAGTTCAGGCATTTGACTTTAGCTTCAACCTTAAGCAGTAGTCATTAGACCATTATATAAGCCAACTTTCACATTTAAATGCCATTGCAATCGTATTTTTTGCACTCAAGTCTTGGTTGAGTGAATCAATAATAGCTAAAAAGGTTATAAATTTGCATATGCGAAAAAGAGCCTATAAAAACCGTAGCCAAGTGCCCATAAGACGTTGAGACGCCCACAAACACGCCCATTGGGGACTGTTGCAAGTCGACAAAGTTGCTAATTAATTCGAAGTGGCAGCACTCGTCGTAGTGGGAGCTTTATATGCCGTACTCAGTATACGGTACTCACTATTCGAATTGAATATTCGCTTTCGACTTGGTAGTGGGAACATTTTTTGGCACGGCGCCCGCTGTCTTGTTTACATGTCAACTGGGCTTTGCGAGGGGTTGGATATGGAGGGAGGGGGGTTGCAAGTGTTACGAATGCCTTGTCTACAGGTAATTAAAGCCAGTGAATCGCTTCGAGAAATTTGCATATGCTACATGCCACATGCCACGTGCAGCTTTGCTACACGTGAGAAATGTGCAACTGTCCTCGTTGAAAGTCATGTTATTTGATTGTCCAAAGCAATCATATATCTTCCATTTTGTGTATGTGAGTGAGTGTGTGACCCGTTATATATATATGTGTGTGTGTCTGTATTGACTGTTACTTATTCGAGCGCATAAACCAATTTTGTGCCGATTAACCAAGCGTTAATTGAGCCTACTTTATTGAACCATTTGAGGCATGTGATTTGCGGCCGCTTAATTGATTATAAAACCGCAACGTAATATAAGAAAAAGAGGTTTTGAGATTATATTCCCATAATAAGAAAAAAATCTTTTAATACAACAAGTATATGTTTAAAAGATACTAAAATAAATGAGGTTTTAATAAAAAATTTGTGAAATGGATATATTGTATAAGCGAAAGCGATTTCTAGAACAGCGACCGATAAACTCGTAGGCCCATAAAAATGTCAAATGCAATTGAGTTCTGTGGGGAGCACGTTATAATTTGTGTCTTTTTAAATGCTTTTTATTGTCGATGGCAATGACGACACACAAACATGTATTTATCCAATAAAGCGGCTTACACACACATTGATATAAAATGGGCAAACATTAAAGATAAATGTTAGCCAAGAAGGAAGCAAGTAAAACGATAAAATAAAAAACGCAGCGAGCCAAAAATCGAAAATGAATTTAAATGTGGCTTTATAATAAACGAGATGCGTTTATCTTACAAAGATAGTGTTTGTATGTGGGAGAAAGAGTCAATGAATAATGCAAGCGAAATTCAATTTATTTAGCCACAAAGTATGCAACAAAAAATGAACGCTCAGCATCGCAGAACAGATCCACTGATTGTCACTTAATTGTGACTTGTCATTGACAGTGGGCTAACGAATATAAGGAGGGAGGATTGAGGCGTGTTGTTGGCCAAATTGTGTAACTGGGACTTCAATATGTCACATGCAATTACGACAACAACAATAAAGAAAGCAACGACAAGCCTGACAAACAATTACGACAACAACAGCGAACAGCGCAAAAAAAATATACCGAATGAGTCTCCTGTGGGGCTGGTTTTGGTCAACACAGCCAACATGCAGCAGCAAATGATGAAGAGCCTGTGAACAACAGAGAGCAAGAAGGGGGGGCATCAGATCGCATGCCACAGGCGACAGTTTGAGTAATTATTGAGACTGCAATTTTGGACTGTCCAACGCCAGAGCCCGCAATTTTTTTTTGTTTTTGTTCTTTTTGGCAGCCTTCGCGTAATTGAAAATTAAATTGCTGCTCGATGACAATATCTGAGATGGTTTGTGGGGTGAGTGTGTGTGTGTGTTGACAAAATGGAGGCTGTGCACTTGAGCGTTAACGATTTGATTCAGTCGTAATGCCACAGAGCTCAGTTAAGCTGATTGTTCAGGTTTTGTTAGTGGTTGCCATTAGCTCAGGGGCAGTAAATTACACTGAAACCTGTCTATACGATTTTTAATCAACAATAAATTGCAAATACCTTAATACCATTCACTAATTGGAATAAGATTAATGCACAATTTACAGATTTCTTGCCAGTGATCGAATAGTATAACAGTTTCAAGGCCATTTGTTTGTTATACTCGCTTTAACATAATGTCATTAGTTGGCTGCTACAAAACTCTTACAAGCTTCTAGTGTTAAAAAAGACTGCGTTACATATTTGAATTTAAATTAATAATGTTGTTAATCTCATGAAATCATTATTATTTAAATTGTTCAAATACGCTGTTCAAATTTATAAAACATTAAAAAACAAGTTAATGATAGTTAAATAAAATGTGTAAATATGTTCACCCTGATGGCAGGCGGCAATTAAAGCTAATGCACTTGCTAATCTCAATTTCAATGCCGTCATCTTGCTTATTAATGCTAGCCTGTTACAGCACAGTCTACTACATATTTTTACACCTTTCGTTGCGCCTTTTTTTTGTTACCTTTCTAGCACGTTATTTGCCATTTTCATTTTCATGACGCTGTTTTTTGTTTTTGCCATTCGCTTTGTATTTTTCACATTTTTGGCGTCCGCCATTTTGCCGCACACTTTTTCCACTATTTTCCAGCTAATTTACTAGCCGTTTGTTTTTGTGCAAGCTATGTAATATGGGTGAAAGAGAAAGCAAGTAAATATATATGTACGTACCTACAAATATACATACATACATACATATATATCTATGACTCTCTTAGAGACTTGAGTGGCCACTCGGCAAGTGCAAAAGAGATGAGAAAGAGAGAGAGGGAGAGCAGAACGGGGACGTGAGTGGGCGCGGAATATAATAAATTTTAGCCGCCACAGTCGCTTGTGCTGTTTCCTTTTTATATATTTTTATTTTATTTAACTTTTTTTTGCAACCATTTGCCTTTGCTCTGGGTACAGGGATTTTCTTTGTGCACAGTTTTGTTTAATTTGTGCAATTTTAAATACCCTCGAAATATGAAAATGTTAAGATGGGGTAAACGTAAAACACACAACTTTCATATTATAGTAACACAAAGTTAGAAAAGAGTATTTGTAAGTCGGGTATTCTCTGTTTAAATGTTCTTACTTGTTTTACCATAGTTTTTTGTAGCGTTTTGTTTATTTTTTCTTGTTGTTTGCCGTTGCAACTCAAATAATTGCACTGCGTTAAGGTTTTTAATTCGTTTCGCGCTCGTAAAGCGAGTGTGAAGGAAACTTTAAAGCCTCAAAGCTTGTGAAACACTCGACTTCCGCTTTGCCGCACTACACGGCTCACCTTGAGCCACTGGATGTTGCACATTTATGACACACATGCGGGGCTGCCTTTTGCCTTTTACACAACATTTGGCAAACGGCATCTCTGGCTTAAAGGGGGTGAGGGCGGCACAAGGCGTGGGAGATTCAATGTCTGAGCTTGCCAAGCTTTTTTTTTCTTTGGGCGTCGCATTATCAGGCCGATACAAAGGCACATTATGCGCTTCCGATTTGTTGCTGTTGTTTTGCTTTGCTGTGTTGTTGCCTGTTATGGCATCGCAACAGAATGAGGTTAGCTCTGGAAAAAGCTGCACGAGCGACAAAAGCCAACGAATCGAAAAGCCAACGGTTTTCGTCTGTCCGTCCACTTGAGAGTCTAGTGGATCAATTGAAGCTGTTGACTTTGGCAGCAGCTTTTCAAGATGAAACAGAAAAGTTCAAGATAAAGCCAAACCTTTAATGGCTTTAAAACAAGTTGAAATTTCACATTGCATTGAAAAATTGTTATGTTTTTTATATTACCAGTAAATTCGAGATTTTTATATCACAGCCCTTAACCATAAGCAACATATCTATGAAAAATTCTCCTCCAACATTTAACTAAAAAAGCGTATAAAATAATCCAATATATTGGGGGCATGCCTTTGTTTGCAATATTAAGTTTAAGTTTAAACTCAGTTGACATTTAGAGTACACAACAAAAAATAACATGCATATAGGCGTATACTTAACATACAGTTCATAAAATACACACACACATATACTAAGACATAATCAAAGGCGAAATACAATCACAATCAGGTAAACCTAGTTAAGAAGTTGAACTTATCCGGATTTACCTCGAGGTGCTCACAAACGCATATGCCCTCCTCACAGTAGGCGCATATCTGCCATTTGTGTCCATTGTTCAAGCCCTTGAACAGCAGCTGCGGCTCATCACTGACCAGCGGCTCGTACTGGGTCTGCTGGAACTGCAGTTCGCGCAGCTGGCGCTTGAGACCGCCAGTGACGCCGCCACCTTCATTGCTGCTGGCATCACTCTGCTCGAAGGCATCGCTGCGACGCATGCGATAAACGCTGCATTTGCGCTCCAATGGCCCACTTGGCGGCTGCATGGCTTCATCCTCGTCATCCAGCTCCGCTGCAGTAAGAGGTTGACGCTCTGCTGAATCGTGAGGCTCCTCATCATCATCGGCTCGGCGCAGCTTGACAACTGCTGCTGCCTCGGCTGCTGCTGCTGCATGACCCGGCGAGGCCATGGGCGTGGCTGGCGTTACAATGATTGAATCATGATAGCCAGCGAACAGAGCCAGCTCTGCTTGGGCGGCAGCTGCTGCTGCTGCCGATGTGCTTGGCATGCCCAGGCTCAGATCAACGGTTGCTGGCGATGTTGGCGGTGTTGCCTCCATTTGGGATACCAGCGGCAGCGATGCCGTTGCCGATTTATGCAGCTGTCCGCTCGCTGATGCAGCTGCTGCTGATGCCGCTGCGACTGCTGCTGCTGCCGCTGATGGTGGGAAGCCAGCGCTGCTGCCACTGTGCCGATGCACAAGTTTCGGTGAGACGCGTCCGTGTGATGAGGCAAACTGTTGATAGGGCGTCTGCGTGGGTGTCGCATGCAGATGACTATGATGCATGTGACTATGCCCATGGCCAATGCTGCTGGTATAGCCATGTCCCAGCCCTTGTCCCTGTCCCTGGCCCACGCCCTGTGGATGCATGCGCATCTGCAGCACAGATTGGGTATCGCTGCCAGCCTCCTCGATGGGCAACAGCGAACGGGATTGCGTGTAGGTGGCGCTCAGTTTACGGCCCTGGGGCTGTGGGGCGCGCAGATAGTTAGTGGGCAGCTGATGGAATTGCCGGGACTGGCTGCGTGTTGGCGTCGAGGCGCCAGGATCGATAGCCAGACCCGGTGCTTTCGGTGGATGTAGTTTCGCTTGTATCAATTTGTTCTTTCTTCTCCTGCCGCTGGCGTTGACGCGCCTGGCGCGAGGCCAGCGATGCGCCACCCGCTGCTGCATACATTTTTGTTTCTTTGCTTTTTCGCTTAGGTGTAGCTCACTAGTTACAAACTAAGTTTTTACACTTAATTAACATTCGTTTGGATTTGGTTTTAATACGCTAACACTTTTTTGTATTTGTGTTTCGTTTTCTAAGTTTCTAACACCAATTTGATAATTACTAATCTTACTAAGCAGTTCTAAACACAATTTGCACTTTTCTAAACTTATATAACCTCACTTTTAGCAGCATAGAAAACATAACCTCAATCTTATCAAGCCTAACCTCAATTTTGCAGCACTTTTCAGTTGCTTATATAAAGCGTGTGTTGTAAAATAAATGTTAAAATTCTTAGCAAAAAGTTTTCGTTTTATGTTTGTTGCTATGTTGTCCTTGTTCTTCTGTCTGTCCCTGTATTGATGCTTAATTTGCAATGACTTTCCTTTTAAATAAAAAAAAATCCTGTGCAATTTGTTATGTCTGTTTTTATCTAGGTCTTTTAGTGTAGTATTTTCGTATATGTTTTTGATTTTTTTTGTTGCTTTTTTTGGGTGTCTGTATTGACAAAAATGATTGTACTTTGGATTACTTGCTTAAGCTTCAACCGAGTGACATACATATGTTATAAAAATTGTTAGAAATAAACCTTTTTCGAAACCATCAAAAGTAAATGTTTTTTGTTGGCTTACCAAATCTTTAAATGTGTGTGTGTTTTGAATTCAACGGAAGAAACTAAATTTACTTAACTTAGGCTAGGGAATACGTTTTTGTGCATTTTTTTTTTGTTCTTTTTGTTGTTGTTCTTTTTGGTTTATCAAAAAATATATGTATATATATATGTCAAAAAATTTGTTATCGCTTGGTGTCTATTAAAAAATATGTTTATATATTTTTTTTTCTTCTTGTTTATAAACATTTAAAAAACTATGCTCTGCTCACAATCGAATTGCATACTTTTGGGGTGTATTGTCTGTGTGTATCCTTTGTTATAGGTGTACCTCATCGCTCGGGCCATATGATAAAAATAAATTGAACTAACATTCATATGATGTATATTTATTTTGTTAATTTTTGTTTGTCTTGCTAAAAGCTGTCTGGATTATAATTATATTTATAAAACGTACTTCACATTTAAGTATACATATAAACATATAATATATATTTATTTTGTAATTGTCTAACTAGTGTTGATTAGAGTACAAAAAGCGTTTAAATTCTAAAATACACACACAAACACAGACATATACACAGTTTATTTATTATTTAAAATATTTGAGTATTTTCGTTTGCGTTTTTATTTTTTCTTTATAATTTGCAGCTGCTTTTAGCAGCGTTTAAACATGGAAGCGTCCTAAAGCCTGTTATTCGAAATATTTCTATTAAGTTTTATATTCACACACGCACACACACATATATGCACAGAATTTTGGCCAGTTGAAATACACACGCACACACACAACGTTTGATAATCCTTAGTTCATATCAGCTCGACTACATTTTCGTCTTTTTTTGTGGCTGTTAAATTATAATTACTTTTTGGAATTTGTTTTCATTTTGATATCCGACATTGCACAACATTTTCTATAGATTTTGCTTGGTTTTGATTTTTATCTAAACTTATACATAAAGACGGAATTACTGCAAGGAACACGACGATAATTGATAATAACATTACTTAAAATAATATAAATATATGGTAGACGCATATCTAGAATGTTACAATGTTATAATCTTATCACTAAGCTGAAATAGTGTTTTTAAAGGAGTAAAGAATATATATTTTAAATTTAGTATATAAATATTATTACATCGTTTTTGCAAAGTTCTTATTGGCATGCCCCAAAAAAATTAGATTTTTCATATACGAAAATAAAATGTTCATAAAGTGATTAAGGCTTAAAATGGCTCTTAATAGATACAAAAAGTTACTGAAATACTAAGAAAAATAAACAAAACAAAGTTTTACGCAGCTGACCAAGTAATATAAAAGCTTTTTATATCATACATATAAAAAGTTTATTATATTCACTTCTTTTTTTCAACTGCATACAATTTTCAACTCATCCATCATTAATCAATTTCACAACTCGTTATGGATGATTTGTTGAAAAAGAAAAAAGTGTGCAAAGAGAGAAAAAGAGAAGAGAAGCTATTGAAAACAATTTTCACAATCGCCACACCCGCTGGCCACACCCTTTTCAAAACTCATCAAACAATAAAATGTGCGAAACTTTTTTATTTTGACTTTCACTTCAAGTTCGCTGATAAAGTTCAACATCAGCGAATGGAAAAATAAATTTCATCTTGTGCCACAAAATAAAAACAACAAAAAACCAAGCAATAAAGAGACTTCACATCGACACTTTTGTGTGCAGTAAAAAAATTTAAGATTCTTAATTCTGTGTGGATGTTTTAAATCACAGTCATAAGCACAATTTAACGATGCGCCAAATGTTGGCAGCGGAACTTGACTGTGAACTTTAGATATATCGGATAACATACAATAGAGTAAAACTGTATTTTTGTGACTGTGTGGTGATTGCATATGATTTTAATTTGCATTTTTACGTATTCAAATATATAAATGTTATTGCTGATATTTTTATGTTTTGCGAAAGTATTTGTATGCCATAAGTATTTCTCTTACACGCTGTTTGCCATTGTTTGTTTTAATGCGGGCAACATGCAATGTTGTCGTAAACACGCAAATTAAAAACGTTTTGGTTTCAGGTTTTGGCTTACGGTAAGCCAAGCCAACTAACCTTAACATTTGCCATGGCAAGGCAAGGGCCGGGTCTGTCGTTCTGCATAACATTCAACAATATTCAGGGTCATAATAAGCGCTAACATATCCTTACAAGCCAAAAGCACGACTGCACGACCCGGATAATATCGTCTTCTTAGCAGCTTTTTGTTTTTATACCTTAACCCATTACATGGATAAAAGTAGGGTATAATGGCGTTTTGTAACAGAGAAAAGCAAGCATTTTACACACGATAAATATAGATATATTCTTGTTCAGTCGAACAAGCTATTTCCGCATGTCCGTCCGTCCATCCAAAGTCGATTTTTGGCCACAAAAATGTGACATGTAAATCTGATAAAAATGAAGTTTCTAGATTTAAATGCAGTTTTAATTTGGAGCGTAAAACAAGATTTTTATGGCAATCGGAAGCTTTTCCAGCTCCAAAGTCGATATCAACTAGTAGGGATTCATAGACTAAATCCTTTGTAGTAGTTTTTTTCTTGTGTTCGGTGTAACTTGGTCAGCTTTTCTTGTATAAGATATTTGGAATTTGTTCAGGGTATCTACTAGTCGGGACTTATAGACTAAATCCTTTGTACTAGTTTTTTTCTTGTGTTAAGTGTAACTTGGTCAGCTGCAAATGTTTTGCTAAGTGACGGCAATGTTTAGGCCCCTAAAACGCTTTGTTGGGCGTGTGGTTTATATAACAATTTGTTGATGCCTTTTGGCGCAACGCACGCACTCAAGGCTAATTAAAACTCAGACTGAGGCAACGCCCCAACAATAACAAATGCGCCAGCTATTGCCCAAACCGATGACGCGCACTATGGCAAGTTTTGTTCTTCTTCGCATTTTTTTTTTTAATTTTTTTGCAACTATGCCAGCTGCCCAGGTACGATAAATGATAGTTGGCCCAAATGTGCTGACGTGTTGCCGACACATTTTTAACTTTTCGCTTGCAAGCAGATTATAGTGTTCTTTTTATTAAAGAGCAAAATGTTCCATTCAATAATTTGCATTCTCATGAATATTAAAGGTAACGTGCGAATAATTTGTCAAACAATTTGCATGTTAAATATGATTTATTAAAAACCGGTATAAGAAAGAGTTTAAAAAAAGATAAGAAATTCTGTATAATTAAAGCGATCAGTAGCGAGAAAGTTCTGTTAAGACTTAAGTTAGTTTTTAACTACAATTAGTTTAAAATCCAGCATTAGCAGATATGAAGCTCTTGAATAAAGCCTAAATATATTTCTGTGCCAATTTAAGGCAGGAGCTTAAAACACTGCGACAATTGTATAAATATACGAATTTTGCGTGCTGACCACTAATTAAAGTAGGACGTAATGCGAATTAGGATGACAACAATAAAATGCTACGAAATGGCATTCAACAGCCGCGTGGCTGCCAAAAATCAATACAATTGCAAACAAATAACAATTTGGGAGGCTTACGGCATAGGCGTTGGCCCCAACAAAAAAAGCCCAGGCACCGACCACTAAGTAAGCCGAAACGAAAAAAACATGACGTTAAATTATGCAAGTTAGCTAATTACACTCTGATGCTGTTGGTCAGGCGTGAGTGTCATTATGGTTAAAAGAAACCACCCTCACGCAGTGCACACACACACACACACATATATATATAGAGACTGTGCAAAGTGAATGAGTCAACTTGTGCATAGTTACGCAAATCGAGCGAGCCGACTGCCCACTGGAGACATACTGTCAGGAGTCTGCATATTCGAGTCAGACAACGTGGCGTATACGTCATGCTGGCTGGCAAAGGAACAGCCATCCAGCTAAAGGTAGCAAGCAGCCCAAGCGATTTCGCTTTATTCATTCATGGCGCATGAATATCTAAAAGCCACATACACACACACAACGACACAGACACAATCCCCTTAACCCACTCACAGAGAGAAAAAAATACACTCATACATGCAAAGCACAAACAAGCCTCAAGCATTGGGGGCATTCCAAAAAACTCTTTCAGATTTTATAGCGTTTTGTAACATTAAAATCTTTATGTTATGATTATCTCTAGTTGATGAAGTTAAATAGCAGAAGACGTTTGGTGTTATAGTACAAATTGCGTATTGTGGAACACATACGATTAAGTCATTTATGCTTCAGCCGGGTAACTGTGCAATATGCATACACACTTACACACACACGCAAAAACACAGACTTACACACACACAATTTTACAAAGAGGCGGCGCCCGAGTAGGGACCTGCCAATGCTCGCTGTCAGACCACACACAGAGCGACGGAAAGCGAGTGAGAGAGCGAGACACACACACTCTCACACAAAAGAGTGGCAGCTGTGGCACGTAAAGTTGTCTACGCAGCAAAGGCAGCAGCAGCAGCGGTAGCAGCAGGAACAAGCGGTTGTCGCTGCCACATTTGGGCTTTTGTGTGCGCTTGTTGAGATTGAAATTAAAATTTAAATTTATTTTCAGTTGACTTTTGTGGCGTGCGGCCAGCGCTTTGTTTGTTTCCGCTCGCTGAACGCCACTAAATGCTGCACACAACACAAAGAGTTGCCATTGGATTGTTAATTAGGCGTGTGTTTGACTGAATGTTGCTCAAACATAATTATTTTTGGCAGCAGTACTAAAAACGGGGCAAAAAATTAAAGCTTATTCTAGGTAAAACATTTAAGTAACAGTTGAACCTATTTTATGTTCGGCTGGAGTGAAAGGAACACCTAGTTGCAATATATTGTATGCAGAAACTGCAGGTTATTGACTTATCTTTGCGTTGTATACATGATTTATATTTTCCAGTTAGCCTTTTTTTTAGTATTTGTTGCCGTCTGCTGCATCAAATCACTGATGAGACATGGAAAATGAAAGCGAGATTGAGAAAGGGGGATATAGAGAAAAACTGATACATATTGCAAGCTCATTGACAGCACACGGGGGGCGTCAAAAAATTTCAGAGCCATTGCCATGCAAATTTGTCAATAAAATTGCCAAACACACACACACACACACATATGGAAAGAGCAGAAAAAAGAGACAGGCAAGCTAAAGGGATTTTTTGAAATTGAATGCTCGACAGGCATATGTATAAGTTCGTCCTTAAATAGAGTAAGTCGGAAATGTTTGTAACCAGGCGAACCGGAAATATTATTGATTATCGCAATGCTAAACGTTTATTTGCCTTTTATACTATTTTTATTATTATTATAATATCATTTCCATTTATTAAAACGTTCGTATTTTTGCTGTTGCTGTTGCTGTTGCCACGCGCTACACGTGCAAGAAAACATATCAATTTGATAGCAACTATTTGCGGGGCTTTTCCATTTTTGGCCCATTTTTGGTATTTTTGGCAGAAGAAGCCGTTTGATTTCTTATGTAAGTGGAGCAAGTGGCAGAACGCAGCTCGTTGTCGTTGTTGCTGTTGCTGTTGTTGTTGCTGCTGCTTTAATAAGCAGCTATCTGCACTGACAACCCGCTTCACTGCACCCCTTTCCTGTCATGTGACTGTCCCTATTTCAGCTGCTTGCCTGGCTGACTACTTCCGTTTCCGTTCGCGTTTTCCCTTACATTTTGCTTTTTTTGTCGTCGTCAACACTTGAGGCAGACAGCTGGTTGGCAAGGGCACAAATGGCTGGGTCGGGGTAGGGGAATGTTGGCTGCTGCCATTCATAAGTTTTCAGTATTTCATATCAAATTTAGGCACATTTTTAATTAAAGTGTTAGCCAAAAACAACTGACGGACTAACTGACTAACTAATTGACGGGCTTGAAAGGATTGCAGTTTTGGCACATCCTTGAACAATTGCCTTCAACTCGGCGTGGGTTGCATTTACTAATGACATTGAGCCCACAAGTCAACAAATGTACATTTCAATTTAGAGAAACTGAATATTAGGCATATTAAAGATATTTAAGCCTAGCATTCATATCGTTTGTTGCAATTTAATATAATGATAAGGTTTCTCAATTTATACACCTGAGTTGCAATGGAATTTGCACTTGGCAGCTTTGATAAATTGTCTTGGCAGACAAGAAACGCTTGCTATTAAAATCAATTAATTAAATCATAGCAAATATGTTGAAGTTCACTTGCCCTAAGCAAATCGAAAACTGTCAAAGTGAATCATATTCGTATACAAGTTAATATTAATTGTTATAGCAATGTGTGTTGTTGGCAGACATGCAATAAATAACTGATTGATACTTCTGTTCAATGCCAACATCAAACTATTAGATGTTCATAACGATATATACAAAATCTGTAATATGGCAAATGGGCGTATACATTATACCCGAATATCGATTACTTTATGGCTTGTGGCCACGAGGCGTGTACATAATATCATTTGCTATCACTTCTGCTTAATTGAAGCCGTTAGGGCCCACAGAAAGCGCAATGTTGCGTCGAATGGACGCCAGATTAAGACAAAGCACCTATGGCATGGCCAATGGCTGTGGGGCACAATAAGCAATAGCCGAGCGGCAACAGGCAGTCCAGGCAAAAACATCACATAAGTGCAACAACAGCAAAAACAGTACCATAAATTACGACACCACAATAGAGTGCGGGGCAGCGCCAAAAAGCGTTGCAGTGCTAAAATCGTCCCACTGTAGCCTGCCGCCCTTCCTCTTGCCGCGGCTGAGTTAGGCTCCAAAGGGTGGCATGTTGGCCATTTAACCGTTTCGGCCAGTTTAAAGCGCACATTGAGCTCGCTGCAAAATGGCATAAAGAACGCTACGAAGCGACGCTGTTTATTGCCTTTTATGTGTGCTGCCTTAATGGCTACATTTGGCGCCCCGTCTGGCTTTGCCATTTGCAACTGAAATACAGTTGCAACACTTGTGCTTGTGCCTGCCACACAGTCGCAGTCACAGTTGCAGTCACAGTTACACTAAGAGCTTACTCTGGCAGTTGATCACAATAGGCAACAGTTTCGAGTGTTGTGCTCGAAAAAAACGTTGCCTACTTATGCGGGCAATGAAAGGCAAGCGACATGCTCGCGACATTTACGAGTTTTCTAAGCCTGGGGTACATAAAAACTCAATTGAAACTTGAAAAGTCTTGCATATTTAATAAGTTTTTTTTATTGCTTTTGTTTGCATACAAAAACTGTACCAAAAAATTACTGCAAGTTACAAAGGTGCATTATTTTCATTTACATTTACTTCTCAATAACATAACCTTTAAAGGGCGTAGAGCTTTAATGAAGACTTCTTTTATTTTTATAAATGGTTATCCAACAGAAATAAAGAACTTGCCTGCATGGGTCATATGAAACAGTTTGCAAAACAGTTGCACTCGACTCCTCATAGTGAAGAGAAAGGGAGAGAAAAAGAGACAATACCTTAGTGCTGACCTCTTTGTTCTCGGTGTGTGTGTTTTTGTGTGGGTGTTGAAGAGACTCAGAATTTATTTTGCATCGTTTTGCATTCAGAAAATTTCGCAATTTATTTTGCTTTGTGTATTGAGGTCAGTTTTGTTGGAGCCTTTGCTTTGTGTTGACCAATAAAAAATGAGGTTAGTTTTGTTTAGACAGGCATGACCCGGAGGCAAAATACAATCGAACAAGCGGAGGCGGATAAAATATTATGCATAACCTTTTTGCGGCCACACAACAACAACAGCAGCAAAAAAACAAAAGGCCTGCGACACGGGTCAGCAGAAAATGCTTGACATATTGGCACACTTGGCGTATGATTGATTTTTTCCATAGTCCTCCACCCTTATCATGTTGACCCAACTCTAATGGGCTTTTTTAGATACCATACATATATGCTGTGTAATTAAGAGTGAACCCCAACTTGTTGATTTCACACGCCCCAAATCAGTGGCAACCACTAAAGCTCAACTGCCCCAAGTGGCATGCGACATGATAATGCCACACAGTGTCCACAAATAAAACACAGAGATAGTGGAACCTCAACTATACAAATAAATTGCTGTGTAAATACAGAGACTGAATCTGAAAACCTTGTCATTGTCATTGTTATCTACTACATTGTGTATTCTGCTCTTCCCCGCCCCTCATATATTTGTTCCATTCAACACATTGACAATGCTAACTGCCAGTCAAAGTCAGCAAGGCAGCCAGGTGAAAATCGGAAGAGCGACGCGTTATGCAAATGTTAAATGGTAAATGGAAATTGCTATCTTGTTGACGCTTTGCTGTACAATCAACATTGCAAGCGCCGTGTTGACCCTACTCACTCACCCACCCTAGCGAAACGAGAAAGAAAAACACCGATCCAAACATGATATAAACAACAATAGTACATGTGTTTGTGTGTGTGTGTTTTATGGCTAGGTATACAAATGCATTTGTGCATCAATCGAAGTCAAGTTAATCTATTTGATTGAGGTATTTGCAATGCGGGCTAGAAAAAATCCATTTGTCTACCAGATATCTTATGTAAATCTTGACCCAGCACATTTTAAAATGGCAAAGAGATCAATACAGATTTCTTGTAATAAATGTAAGATAGCTATATCAAAATTTTTAAAAATGATCATAGAAACACACAATACGCCAGGTGTGTTTTTAAGCTTGTGAATAAACCAGTAGAAATTGGCCAGACAGATTACGAGACGGAATAACTGAATAGAACACTTGACCTCAAAATGTATCTGTGGCTGTGTGCAATTTTGTATCTACTATGAGTGCGAAGCTTGTTGTTGTTTATGTTGATTTTGATTTTGAGATTGCGTATACGCCAGTGTGTGTGTGTGTGTTTGAGTGCAAATGAAGTGCACTTTAAGTGCCATCAGCGTCATTGCCAATGGGTAGGCGGTGGCTTAGTGCAAGTACTCAAAGCTTGCCACATGCCACATGCTGCCCACCTGTGTCTTTTGGGAGCACATAACCCAATTAGTTCAGACCAGCCACGACATATGCCAATTCATTTTTGGCATTAGCCAGGCGACAAGCTCTTTGGCATGAACAGGGCCAACAGTTTGAGTTGGCTTATGTTGTGTGGCATGCCAGCTGAAAGTGTTGCAGCCATATCTTACATTTGCATTTACGTCACGAACAACGCTGTATTTTTAATTATTCTTAAAACAGAATTTACTTATTTAGAATGCAGACTACAAATGCAAAATGCAAAATGCATAAGACAAAAGACAAAAGTCTTGCGAATGCAAATGAACAAACGACAAACGAGAAGGACTAAAATGAAATGAAATAAAATGACCCTGGCAGCGTTAGAGGGCAGGCGACACACTTGAGCCCGAGACTGCAGCAGCCAGCTTACGAAAAAAAAGTGTAATAATTCCTTTTGACAGCAGAATGTTTAACAAGAAGATACCCTGTGAGGCAGTCGAACGTAAACATCGAAAAGCGGTTTAATGATACGGTTAAATGTACAGAAGGTATAAAAACATAACATCCACAGCTAATAAGAAATTCATGGATACCTTTAAAACTTATACACATAACTAATATTCCAAGCAGAGTTACACATGTTTATTTGATCAATTTGCTTGTTTACAGGGTATATTTGAAAGAATGAAAAAAAGCCGCTTCAAGTACCGGCGAAGAGTGTTTGCTTCCTGGCACACAAAACACACACAAACAGCAGTGTCAACAGCTTGTGTATGTGTATGTGTGGGCTGCGCACTCATAAGTAGGCAACAAACAGCGCTATTGCAGAGGATGGATGCGGAAGAGGGGCGATGCTGCGCAAGGCAATGAAAACAAAGCAACACTTAAAAGTTAAAGCAAATGTAAAGCGTCTCGCTGAACGGGGAAAAGGCAGCAACTAGGGGTCTGAGGGTCAGGTTAGGTTAGCTTTTTGGGTTCCATATTGACTAAAGCGATGTCAAGTATACGCTCTGTGAATTAGGTGCTTAGTCATTATGGCTTGTTGGCTTATTTGAACGATGAGACACAAAGAAGAATTTGTAGTTAAACAAAACGCTGCGGTACAGGTAGGCCTCTAAAACTGAAACACTCGGAAATACTGGTAAAGAAATATTTTTAAAGAAAACCCATAGAAAAAGATTGTTTAAACTAAATTAAAGTATTCAAGAATGAAACCTTGCTTGATGATCTTACAATAAGCTCGATAAACTAAACACTTCTCACAAGTCTAACCAAGCGAATGTTTACTATTTAATTATAGCACAAGTGTTTTATGCAAGTCCAAGTTTGACAGAGTGTACATTGGCTAGTGGTTATACAGATTCAGCAATGTTAACTGATGTTGTCTTAGGCCAACTTTGCTCCAATCCTTTGCTGAGAGCCGGAGGGCTTAAATGTAAATTCAAGTTTATAAATGACAGGCCTATCTACACAGCTTCAAGCAAGTTAAGGTCATAAACAAGCCGAATAACGCCAGAGCAGAGCCCGGACTCTGGTTGAGGCTGATTCATTAAAAAACATTTGCCATGGCCCCCTAGCTAGGCTGTGTTGTCGATAAGCGTAAATTTGCCAAATACAAATAATCTTTTCTTTTTGTGTTGTGGGGCAGATGCCCTAATCCGCAGTGAGATTAAAATCTCAACAACAAACAAACTGCGTAACCTGATAAATATGCCAGCAATAAAATTTAACGAGCCGCCTTTAATTTAGATACCCAATTGGAGGGCCAATGCATTTATTTTACTTTCAGCATTTTTTTTTTGCGTTTCGGTATGCAAAAAGTGAGAACAACAACAGGCAAAGAATCAACTAACTGGCCTTGTAGTATACCCAATTGCTTGCTGCCAAGTTGTTACGGCGCATAGATTTTTATGACCCCATTGCAATGGAATCTTAACACTCCTATGGGAAAGAGCAGATTGGACAGAGGGTTGAGGAAAGGGGAACGGAGAGCTGAAGTAAAACTGGTCGCTGGGCTCCATTGCATTTCAAGTTGCACAAAGTTTTTAAGTGCTGCACATTGCCTGATTGGCTGCCAGTGCCTGTGATTTAAACTAATTGCCTTCATGGATGAGTTGAGGGCAAAAGGCAAAGTGAGAAGACGAACTTCATAGCAAGCACTTTTCATTTAGCTACAAGTTTATGGGCTTAATATTTGTACGGGCTTTTAATTGAAAATATTTTCCATAGACAGAGCTTGTTAAACATTTTTAGTAATTCGCATTTGGTAAACTTAAATTGGGGAAGTTGTTTGTTTTCAATTTTCGAGCCAATTTCTAATACAATTAACTTGGCCCAAATATTCCAAATTTCAACTGTCAGAGACACAGAAATAAATAGTTGGCAGTAGGAAGCTAGAACGGAAACAGAGAGATGGCTAAATCTAATAAGTAAGCCAGCAGAAAACGATAAATGTAAAACGCAAACAAACTGCGTCGCATTTATCTCAGCCGCAAAAATGTCTGCCATATTTCATTTTAAATGCAGCACCTGCAGCTCAGACATTCTCCAGCCACAGCGAAAACAGCCTCGAAAAGGACACAAGAAGGTAAGGACACACACACATACAGAGAGACAGCGAAAAACGTTGAAAACAAAATGTCAACGATGGTAAGTTAAGCGCACAGTAAAAACAGCAAGGAACATAGAATAACAGACAAAAACCGCTTAGTTTACATATTTAACGAATTTCAAATGCTTTTGATCTACGTGAAACTGGACAAATATATTATTTGTATTTTTATTTGTTTACGGCTTTTGTTAAATTAAAAATAAGCTTTGATTTTTGTTGTGGTATACATTAAGTTTATGTGAGAATCAAACAACAAAAGATGTGAAGGAAACTTAAGCTATGAGCTAGATATTTGTGCATATTGGCAAGTGTTAAACTCTTAGACTCTTTTAGTTTTACCTATAATAGGTACCCAGGAATTTTAAAATTCCGATATTAACTAGTACAGAGTATTTAAGGAAACACAGTTTAAATTGGTATCACAGCTTAAGCAAATATAATCTTTCTTATAAAAAATCGAATTTTAAAAACCATTTTTTTAAATTTTTTCACGGGTTTCTTGATAAACATCTCCATAAACTTTGTCCACTGTTTCCAGACACATCAGCATAAACTTAACTGACACAGACAAGGATATAAAAAAAAAACACAAGCAGATCTGTGCAAGTTTTTAATGTCTGCGACAAGTGAGCAGCTAGGCCGTTGAAGGCGTGGCAATGCCCTCTCTCACCAAAGACATACATAACTAATAACATTAAGTAGTTGGTTGGCGCATCATTTGAATTATGACCACGTTCACCAACGCAGCCGGCGCGTTCTGAGGTTGCCTCGCTTTTGGCATGTCCAGCTAGATTTTAGTTTTTTTGCGTGGTCAACGCACACACACACATGCTAACAGCCGCACACTAACACCCACATACACAGGGGTATTTAATTTGCGTGTTGTTGGTTTTGGCTACTTTGCACTATTTTGGCTGCTCGGCCATGTGGCTAAAATTGAATTTTGAAATATGGTTCGCATACACGAAATGAACAAAAAGAGAAGAAAAAGAATACCAAAATGCAGAAGCAAAGAAAAAATATGATGCCTTCAAGGTCGACTGACCAAAGGTTCAGCCTGAATATAATATTTGGCCAGTGCAAAACGTGGGCGCTTCAAGGTTTCGTGTTGCATTATAATTATAATATTTATTTTCTGCTAATAGCTCTTAAAATTATTGCAAAAAAATGTTATAATAATCAGAGCTTTGCTTTTGTAACATTCCTTAACACACTCTACTTTAGTTTTAGGCGTTTTTATCTCACTTTCGCTCACATTCTATGTATTTAGTATTAGGTACATATATCATTATCACAGTGTTGGCAAGTGCACCTGCACGTATTTTAAGGTTGCCACGCTGCCAAAAAGGCCAAAGGTAAGTCAAGTTTTTGTCACACACACACACACACACACACAAGCTCACGCACCCCTCAACACTTCAAAAAACCGTTCGAGTGGGTGGAAGAGGAGAGCGCCCGGGGAACAAGAAGAACCTGAACAAAGTTGCCTCAACTACATAACTGGCGGCAGTAACAACAGACGATACGACAAAACTTATGCCACACAAAAATTTGCACATTTGCATTTGTTGTTTTGCTTGTGTACAAATTGTTGTTGTTGCTGGTGTTGTGTCTCGCATTGAAGTGCAGACCCCTAATTAAGTGGCAGATATTAGCGTAATTGCTTCAAAATGGGGGCGATGGCAGGGCCAAAAAGAAATGAAGCAATGCCGCGACGCATCGCATCGCATCGCATGGCGTATACGCGATGTGGGTCGAGCTTATGGCAGTAGCTGCGGGCGTAGCTAGTTATAATTTGCAATTAATGGAGAGAAAATAAAGTAAAATCGATGCACGATTTTTATCCTTTGTGTGGGTAATTAACTTATTCAACAACCACTAACTGTCCTCCTCAACAATAAGCAGATACATATATGTATATATATTTTTTTTATATATGTGTATATAATAACTTTTCGCATTGGCTGTGGCTGCCACAGTTGCGGCTGTCATTATCATTTTTCACGCTGTCTTGTTGAATTTTGTTGTTATAGTTATTGTTGCTGTTGTTAGTGTTGCTTTTTGGTGTTTGCTGCCTGTTGTGGTTAGTACTATATTTGTTGTTGGTGTTGTTGCTGCCGTTGACATGTGGCAGCGTTAGCTGCCATTTCTTCATACATATATACTAGGTCCCTTCTAATACATACGTATATATATATATGTTTAGTTGTTTGTTTATTTTGCACGTTTCCAATTTCAGCTTTGCTTTGCTTTTATTAGTATTATTATTATTTCTTTCGTATTATGCATGCAATTTGCACTTTGGTGGGATTATATAAAAATACGGCTTAGTAATTGGAAAAGCATTTGCTTGAAACTGCTTTTTAAATCTATAAAAATATATATTTATTTATTTTAAATTTGTTGATAATTGATGGACTTTTTTATTAAATATTTTTATTATTAAATTTTAAATTAGTTGTACTTTTATAAAAATAATTAAAAGTTTAACTTTAATGTGTTTTGATTTGTTTAAAAATTTCTCTTATTTATTAGTGAGCATTATTTTTTTATTTAAAGAATTATATAACATTTATATGTTTTTATTTTATATATTTTTACTTCATATGTCACTTATTTATAAATATTTTAAGTTATGTTATATTTATTTTGTATTATTTTCTTATCCACTTTTTAAGGACTTTATATATAAAATATTAAAATTAAAAACTTTATTCGGATCATTGGGGCTTGATATAAAATGGACACAGGACACAGTCGTTATAACATATTTTTATGCATGTTGTACTTTATTTTTTATTATTGATTGCATGTCTTTGATTTTTTTGTTGTTGTTGCTCTGCATATTGACAGTTGTCACTCAAGCTACGCCATTAGCCAGGACGGCAAGGATGACTTTTTTATGGCAATACATTATGAACAAATTGCAGCAATTTGCGTTTGTTGTTGTTGTTGGTTAAGGCAGAGATATGCATATTAATATGTTAATACATATGTGTATGTTTTAATATTGGTCATACTTTTGCACTGTAATTGAAGCATTATTAATGAATAATGCACAGGACTCGCATCGGCAGCCATTTTCTTGTGGTTGAATTATTAACGGGATTTCTCTTTGTTGTTTAGTTGTAAGGCGATTTTTAATACACAAAATTATTGCTAAGGCATTAAACTTAATTTGCGGATTGACGAATTGCACTTGGAATTGCTTTGAATTGAACAACTTGCGTTTAATTTTATAAGTAGAAAAATTGTAGAAATTTTGTTGCAGTTGCTTTAAATAGTTTTTTACAAATAGGTATATATTTATTATATATTATTCTTTTTTATTAGGTTGTTGGGCAAAAGGGCAACGCGACGCGGCGTGCAAACTGCAGGCGAGAACACGGACCCAGCCTCGGAACAACACTCCCAGTGCTAAGTCCTGCTGCGGCTGCTGCTGCTGCTGCTGCTACTGACGCCGCGACGACAACGACAACGACGACAGCGAGACACGCGCGAGGTACTACAACAAAAACACGACTGAGCCGTCCAACGGCCAGCAACGAATTACAAAATACGAAATTGAAAGCGAACCCGAATCCAATGACTTCGTGTCTCAGGTTGAACGAAATTGAAAGCCGTCTCACACGAAGTGGGTCGCTCGTTCGCTCTGCATTGCAGCACAAGCACCAGCACCAGCAGCAATAGCAGAGCGCGCGTTTTGTTTACACGCGAGGCTGTGCTTCAGGTAACTTAACGAGCAATGAGCGCCACAGCCAGCGCTCGTTAAAAGCTCAATTCGTACTCCTCTCAATCAGCTGCTGTGTGTGGGCGTTTGCAAATGTATGTACGTCGGTTCTTTCACTCTCGCTCTCTTCGATATGGCCGACAAACAGCTGTTTGTGCTCTTGCTACTCATATTGGGTTGCCCTAATTTGCTGACATTGCTAAGGCCGCCTCTCCAAAAAAGCTTCGTCTGCATTGAGCGCTATTCATGTGCCTGCATGTTATCCTAGCTGACATTGTAAACATGACCAAAATGCATGTTCCCAAAGGTGTGTGTTTGTGTGTGAGTGTACGAAAGTGTGAAAGTGTGTGGGGGGTGTAAAGTCGAATTTGAAGTGGCAGCGCCACATTCATTTGCATATTTGAGCACATTTTGTGTCGTGTGCGTGCAAACTCAGAGAGACAGATACAGAGAGTGAACAACGGAGAGGGTGGAGAGCAAGACGGTTGGTCTCATGTGTAACGCAAAGATAAGTTCAACTTAATTAAAGTTTCAGAAAGAAACAAATCGCCGCTCAACTCGACTCGAGTTGCATAAATTATGACTATTGTTCAAGCGAGATGCAAAGTCGCTCACAAAAACTTAACTATTTATACTATTTCGTAATCATCCTCAGGTAATTAACTTAGCCTCAAAGGATTAGTTGATTATTTGGATAAATTCTTAAGCTCAAATCATCATTGCTTGACATTTTGATGCTTTGTGACTTGGGGCTACAGTTTTCGCTTATTAAAAACTCTCAAAATGAGGATTTTCTTAGGGTTTTATTTATGTATTTTCTTGTTCTTTGTAGAAGTCTTCGTTTAAGTAAGGACATTCACGTTGAAGCTCATGCAGATATAGCGCATCCTTTTCATCGAAGTGCTCTTGAAGCAATTGTATTAAATATCTAAGCTCTTCCTCGTATTCGGCCCTCAAAACTTTCATGTCTGTGGTATATGGTGGTATCGTTTTTGCAATAATCTTTTCCCTTCTGATCATCTCGGCAGCTTCTCGCTTCTGGACCAGCACCCGATGCTCCTCCTCCGCCTCTTGTATGATTCGATTAATCTCCAAGCCGATGCGCTCATTTTCAATTTTCATTTTCATTTTTAACAGCGAATCCTCTTGTTTGGAATCAAACCACTCATTTTCAGATTGGGATTGTGGTTCCTCCAGTTTGACAAACTCACTTATCATTGGCGAGTGCGTCTGCTCCTGTTTGATGCACCTAATCTCCCCATCGATTGAATAATATTCAGATTGGAGCTGCGGCTCCTGCTTGGTGTAATCCACCTCCTCATAAGCGCCTGGCTCAAGAAACGACATTGATATTGAAAGTTACAGCAGGCAAGAACTAATTCTGAATAATTTTCGACTGTTAATGACAGATCAAAACAAAAGTCAAGGCCTCCTCTTTATCGATGTGAATTTGAAAGAATTTATCGTTTTTAAAGACTAGTCTTTTTTATTGTCAGTATAAAATAGTTGTCAATATTATATTCCATTAGTTTTTACATTATTGGAATCGACAATCTTGACTCTGCTTGCGGTCGGAGTCGATTTGTTTTGACCCTCCCTAAACCATTGCTTCTTTTGGGTCTCATGCTCCAACGCAGCCTGCCTGATGATCTCAGTTACTTCCAGCTCAACTGCTTGATGTTCCCGCTGCAGAGTATTGCAGCTGCTGGACACCTCCACATAGGCGGCGGGCTCGAGACAGTACCACATGCTCCAGTTTGTTGCTTAATTGCGGCTCCTCCTTGGTGTAATCCACCTCCTCATAAGCGACTGGCTCAAGAAACGACATTGATATTGAAAGTTACAGCAGGCAAGAAAGAATTCCGAACAATTTTCGACTGTTAATGACAGATCAAAACTAAAGTCAAGGCCTACTCTATATTGATGTGAATTTGAAAGAATATTTTGTCGTTTTCAAACACTAGTCTTTTTATTGTCAGTATGAAACAGTTGTCAATATGATATTCCATTAGTTTTTACATTATTGGAATCGATACTTTTTACTGTAGTTGCAGTTTGAGTCGATTTATTTTGACCCTCCCTAAACCATTGCTGCTTCTGGGTCTCATGCTCCAACGCAGCCTGCCTTATGATCTCAGTTACTTCTAGATCAACTGCCTGTTGTTCCCTCGGCAGGGTATTGCAGCTGCTGGACACCTCCACATAGGCGGCGGGCTCGAGACAGTACCACAAGCTGGCCAGTTTGTTGCTGATCGCAGTTTCTGCTTAAACTGAATACAATACGAAAATCGTTTCCCAGTCTCCCGCCAGGTTGCCATAGCTTTGACTTAAGTCAGCGCAATTCCAATAAATATAAACATCTGATATGTACGCACATGTGTACGTCTCGCTAAACATTTGCCATAAACAAAAGCAAATGTGCAACATCAACAAGTTGACTTCTAACTCGATTTTGCACCGCAAAAGCCGTTCATTTCAATTTGTGTCAATTTTCAATAAACGATATGTTTTAGCAAACTCGGGGACAAAGGCCAAAGGCAAAGCATAAATCTCAAGCAGTTCATTAAAGGCTTAAGAGCTAATTGGAGAGGGTCTTGCGTTGGTTTACAAAGCTTTTGAATCCTTTTTGAAGCTTCAGCAGCTTTTCGCAGTTGCTTTCGTTGAGTTGTCTGCAAAAGCTTGTCGGTTGTTGTCCTGACTAACGGCTATTCGCGAGGGACTCGTTGCTTTGTGTTGTCGTAGGTTCTAGGACAGTTGGTCGAATAAGTGAATACAAAAAAATAAAATTACCAATGAAAGGTAAAGCAAAATTTAGAAGTATAAGTCTGATGCTTGTTTTATTGAAAAATGAAAATAAAATAACAATGTTCATTTATTAATTATTTTAAAATAAGAAATAATTTTTTTTTTAGTTGTTCTGGAAAAATGTATTGACAACTAGTAAACAAATAGCGATGACGAAGCACAAGAGCTTTATTAATGAGGACTTGAATCGTTAATTAACTTAAATATTAATTGATGTGTAATGATGACTGTTTATGCCTATGGATTAAATTTAGCCATTTCCACACCACCTACCAAATAATCGTAACTGCCACTTTGGTTTTGGAATCCAATCAGTTGTCAATCTTAAATGGCATAGTCAACATCAAGCAATTTTAACAATGTTTCGACTGAACTTAATATAATGAATCCTGTATTTTGTACATAAACGAGTATAGCATGTCAGGGCCAAGAGCTAATATATATTGATTGGTCTACAAGCTATCAGTTAGTCAAACTGCGCGACAGGCCTCCCACCCATTTCAAGCTAATAAATTATTGTTTGTTTTCATGGCAATTTAACTGAGAACCAAGCAAAAGAAGCGCATAGCAGAAAATTGTGTTACTGAAGCCAAAACACAATGCGACACCTCTTCAATTACGTGGCATGAGCATTAAAAATTCCGTTGAAGCAGTCAGCATGGAGTGAGAAAGTAAAAGTTTGTGTTTGTTTGTAATCGAACGACATCAAATTGCTTAAAGGTTTATCGAAAGCAAATCACGAACACTGAACATCAATAATTCAATTGGTCAATTAAACACTTGGACAATAGACTTAATATATACCAATGTGTATTGTGCATTGTTTATAAATATAACTTATAATACCTAAAGCGTAATGTGAGTTAGACATAAATATTTTTACACACCTACAGTTTTAAATAATCAATAAATAAATATTAAATGCATAAAAAAAATCATAGAATATTTAATATTTTAATTTATTTTTTTATAGAAACTATTTTTAATAAAAGTTGAATAAGCTTCAAAGGAAATATTTCAAGCATTTACTGGTATTTTCCGCATACTAAAACTGACCAGCAGCAACAACAAATAAATAATAAAAGAAATAAGGAAAAAAGACGAGAAAACTAAACCAAAAACATCTCAAGTTTAAGCACAATGAGCCGCATAAAGTTGGCGCCAGTCAAAAGAAAATGAAGGAAAACTAGATAAACAGAAATTGAGAGCGTGTGAGGGGGGTAGTGGAATTTGTTGTTTTTTTTACTTTCGCCTTGACGAGGGATGTTTTTGAAGTGGCTAAAGAAGGCGAAACCCATTTTTGGCCAATATATTTAACTTGGCATGCAATGCACGATTTGTTGTTTTAGTGGCGAAAGTTGTTATTGCAACTTGTTGCACTTACTTTGGCATTGTTGCTGTCGCTCGACTGCAGCTCCGTGCCAGCTGCTTGCACAGCCGTTTGCTGTTGCTGCTGATCCGTTTCCCTGTTATAATAATCCGCCAAACTGGGCACCAGAACGACGCCCACTTTATTGCGTGCCACCTGCTGATGCGTGCGACGATGGCGCGCCGGCAGCATCATGCGATGTGCCACAAGAGCCATCTTGCCACCTTATATCCCACTCACACACACACACGGTTGCAACAACTAACAGAAGTCACAAGAGTAACTCGAAAAAGCCAAAAAATCAAAAGCAACCGCGTGGCTGCTCGCGTTTTGATCGAAGAAAACGCTCGCCGCTAACTGAAAAGCGTCGCGTCGGAAAAACATGGCAGAGACAGTGAAACGCACCGGAAAAGCCAGCCAAAAGCACATGTCCATATGCTCCATCTCGTTTTAGCACACACACACAAACACACAAAGTACAGTGGGCTCAACACAATTAAAGCTTTTGCAAAAAAAAAGTTTTAAGCGAAACAAATTTAATTCTTAGTGTATTTAAACCCAGGACTAATTTTTTAATGCAGCTTATTTTCTTTTGTTTATGATTTTGAAGTCTGTGAGTTTTTCGAACCTTTTTTAAAATTTTTACAAATAATTTGTTTGAACTAAATATTATTTCATTATTTAAAGTATTTCTTGAAATTTAGCTTTAAAATACTTAAACTTTATTAATCAATCAAGAATCCACTGTTCGAAACTATCTCTCTCGCTCTTTGAACATGTGTGTGTGTGTGTGTGTGCGACTCTGTGTATGTGTGTTTACGTACTAAATGCTGCATGTTTGATGAGACTTTTGTTGATGTTGTTTTGTTGTTGCTTGAACGTTAATATTAATGTCCGACGCGACTGTCTACCAGCTGTGACTGTGTTGGTGTGTGTGTGTGCCAACTGGCGACAGTGTGTTTGTATTAGTTAACCAACACGTGCGCAAGACATTTAATAAAAACAACAACCGAAATTTATACGGATACTCTCTCTCACAAAACAAGCGGAAAACATGCCGCAAATATAATTTTTGTTGTTCAAATAAATGTTTGTGGAAGGAACTAAAGGATACAAAAGCTGAGCACATTAAAAACAAACAGACTCGTTTAGACTTGAAAATGCCCTATTATAAAATGTTTACAATATTATTTCCATATATTGTTTTATTAAAAAAAAAAATCAAGGTCTTAACTCTTCCAAATAAAATTTTAGTTGACTTTTACAAAATGCCTTGTTTGATGTTTTAATAAGATAACTTTTCAGTTTGTATAGAGTATATTCTGTCATTTTCAAACAAGGTTTTGATCCCACATTTTCCTTGTATATAAATATTGTAAGCCACAGCCTTTAGTCATAAGTAAATATAAAAATACCAGTTGAAAAGCATAAAGCTAACCCCGAAAAATTGATTTTGTATATTAGCTTTAAATGAAAGAAAAACTTAAGAAAATAAAGCAAGAAAATAATAATAATAATAATATTCTGTCATTTTATTTACTGCTATGCTCAGGCCGACAATTATAATTTGAATGATGTGAACACGCAGCCACACATATGTATGTACAAACGTACATATTTATACCTACACAACAATAACAAAGAGCCCTCTTTGCTAACCAACTTGTTTACTTGACCTTACCCATTGCCAGTTAACAGCAACAACAAGAAAGGCAAAAATAGTCCAAATAACCAAAAAAAAAAAATACATGTTTGAGCGGAAAACAAAGCGGAAATAGCAGAGCTTTCATTTTGCTCAACTAACTGTATCTGTTATAGTATTTACAGTTAAGCTGCCAGCTACGTCATTAGCCAAGACAGAAGCATTTTAACACGTATACGCAATGGTTAACATTGCAGTGGAATTAATTTAATTATTTTGTAAGCTGAACATTTATAAGCTTGTTCTTAAAAAATAATATCAAACAAAAATAAAGGACAAAAATGCATATTAAAAATAAATAACCATTATTTTTATCCTGCATTGACTCTATTAAATTTGACATATCACAAATTACAATTAATTGGGGATTTCAATAAGAACTTTGCAATTGAAACGATGGTTTTTAGGGCGTGTAAATAGTTCATATTTATTTATACATTTCACTTACCTTTTTCTATGACATTTTAGGCGCTTAGCGAGCTACACCAACAGCATGACGTCATTACAGTGAGCACACACACACACACACACACACACATGCACACGCACGCCTAAATGTGTATATGTGGAGCTATATAGACAGTTGGACAGATAGATTTGGGCGGGCGGTTTGCAGACTGTTCCATATCTAACGGTTCTTGAGGAAACGTAACATTTTGCTTTCGTTACAGTTTTTTGTGTGTGTGCATAAATTAAAGTATGTGAACATGTGCGTTGTGATGCCTGCAAAGTATACAAATTTCACAGTAGGGAAAAGAGAGAAAGAGATTAGCAAAAACTAAATCAGTTTTAAAGCTTAAATTCTGATTACACGTATGCTCCATTGTTTGATGTTTTTTGCAATTCAATAATTCGCAATACATTGTTGTCCTGTTGTTGCCTTTTGTTTTAGTAGCACGCTGGAAAGGAAGGAAGTAAACGACGGAAGGATATCCAAAACCAAAGACACAATCAAACGCACCCAGCTACAAAAATTAGAGCAGCTGCCCGCATGGCCAACAAAAAAGGCCCCCAGCAGTTCAGTCATTTTGTCTGCCTTGTTCCGATGGCGGCTAATAAATCAAACTGTCACAAAACCAAACAGGGGCAACCCAAACTCATAACCACAAAGTCAAATGTTTCAAATAAGTGCAAAAAACATTTGTTTTGTAATTTTACAAAAACAAAGTGCAGCAAAATTTTATGAAAAATTATTTAATTTACAAAAATTATATTAAAATTATTATATTAATTCAGATAGTTTCTAATATAAATCCATCGTTAAATATTTAAATTTTGGCACCAACTTGGTAAACAAAATGCTGCATAACAACTAGTGCCATAGCATTGAGCTCCTAAGGGACTGCAGTGCACAGCTGACTTTTAGCTATCGAAATCACCAGCAATTATCGACAGGGCTGGCATAACTGAGTTCAATGTTTGACTGCACAATGCGCATGTATACAAATTTATTTGCTGTGTGCTGAAAAAATCACTTGGTTCGCCAGTTAACAATCACAGAAAAATTGGATTTAAATATTAAAATTTAAAAAGAACGGTGGAAAATGAATTAAAAGCTGTTAGTGTTTTTGTTACAAGCAGTAGCATGCAGAGATTTGTACTCTGCAGATAAGATTTTGCTCATAAAAGTCGAAACTTAAAGTCGTAGCACCCACACGGCAAAGCATAAAACAGAAAAGAAATATGTCGCCGATGTCCACTGCAAGTCCAATAGACGCGACCGGATTGAGTCCACTAGTGTACTGGTCACAAACCAAACAAACACTGCTGCTGAAAGTAGACCTCAAAGATGCACAAGTAAGTTTTTACAGATTCACTTTGCCAGCAGTGAAAAATCAATAAATGCTTACCGGCATTCAAATATTGCAGGGCGTCGTTGCGGACTTTACGGCCAACACACTGTCGTTCAGTGCAAATGGTCATGGAGCACGCGGCAGAAATGCGTACAAGTTTCAGATGCGATTTTATCAGCCAATCGATGATGAGACCGCCACATTTACAGTGACTGATCATAAGATTGAGCTGTTCATACGCAAAACGGAGCCGGCATGGTGGGTGCGTCTGGTGGCAACGCCACAGAAACCACACTGGTTGCGGATTGACTTTGATCGCTGGCGCACTGAAGACGACGGGGATCTAAACGAACCGCCGCGCGATATTCGCGAGGACTATGTGGAGGAGTACAATAATCTGCAGAAGCAGGAAATCGGCTATGTGCGAGGTAAGTATTTTGTAAATATAATCAAGGAGTGAATATTAATCTTATACAACTTTTACAGAAAACGCCAAAAAGGTTTACTTGGTCATCTACAATCTGGCCATGTTTGTTGGCTATCTGCACATACTAATCATCATGGGCGTGCTTTATATGCGCGATGGACCTGCTAGCATCAAGCATACATACGAGTATGTAGGCACATCGTTTAAGTTTGTACAGCTAATGCAATATATGGAAGTGATGCATCCACTTTTCGGCTACTCAAAGGGTAGCCCACTAGTGCCATTCTTCCAAATATCAGGGCGCAACTTTATACTCTTTTTAATGATTGAAATGGAACCACGTATGCATGCCAAGCCAGTGGTCTTCTATGTATTCGTAATATGGTCGCTAGTAGAGCTTGTGCGGTAAGTACGAAATCTTTATTTAGGCTAAACCAAATAGAACTAACAGTTTGCTGTGCCTAACAGGTATCCCTACTATGTTAGCCAACTATTGAAAAAAGAGAATGGCTTGCTCACTTGGCTGCGCTACACTATTTGGATACCGCTCTATCCCATGGGCATTGTATGCGAGGGTGTCATACTGTTGCGCAGCATACCCTATCTGGAGCAAACGAAACGTTTTAGCATTGATATGCCAAACAAATGGAACACAACCTTTGACATGGTGCTCTTTGTCAAAGTCTATCTGTTGCTGCTCGCTTTGCCTGGCAGCTATTTAGTCATGTCGCACATGTCTAAGTTGCGTGCCAAGAAACTGGGTCGCGGTCGTGCCAAACCAAAAGTTAACTAAACATCTTAAAAATATTTTTTGAGATAGATTCCAACACATATGTGTGTTTAAATAATATTATCCCAAAAATGTTACGTTTTTTGTTTAACAAATTTTCGCTCAGTTGTTTTAGTTAAAGTTTTAAAGTAAAGACTTAATCACAAAAATTTAATAAATGTAATATACATATTTCAATTGTAAACATCGGTTGATATACCCAGTTACTATTACGTATTTTAAATGCACAGCCAAAGATATTCATTCACACAAATTTCAATAAAAAAAATGAAATATAATGTAAGAATTAACATTTTTTCTAAAATATTGATATCAATAAAAGCTCTTTGACTATCATTGTATGACAAATTCGTTTAATTTGTAGTAGAAAAAGTGTTCTAAATTATATCAGGAATTTAAAATTATAGAGTTATGGAACAGACACATACCAATAGATCTTGTGCATTTAGTTTGAGCATCCTTTCCAGCATTTTGAAATTGGTTCTCCCCTTTTTGGTTGTCCTCACTGGCTAACTAATCCAATTTGCACTCGAACGTTAGACAAGTGTTTGCCGCTGTTACTGCTGTTCAAGACACACTCGATTCACTCGAAGTGCTAACTGACTTCTGGTAAGGTTAGCTTGATTATTTCTTCTTTTGCCTCAGTTCAATTATTGTTTGTTTGTTATTCGTTTTTGGTGGCTCGTAATGTGTGGGGAATTACCACTCAATAAATAATGAGCTTGTATGTATTTTGGGTGCTCGATAAATTGCTTTTGTTTGAGGTGTCAATCAATTCGTATTGTGTTGCCGCTATTTTCTTGTTTCAGAAGTGGCGCGTGCGGCAGAATGCAACGAATTTCGACTGCTACTGAAGATAAATGCCACAGAGTGGCGCTATTAATTGCCTAAGTGCTGCTGCTGCTGCCACCACCACCATCCTGCATGCATGCCAACAGCACTCGCCTCACATAACTTCACGCTGCAAATTTATCCGGCAGCAGAAAAAGGGGCAAGGCAAAAATGCAAGGAGGACGTCGAGTTGTCGACCGAATGATGCGCTGTTTTCTATGGTAACATAACTTGGAAATGGTGTTCTTTATAAGTGCAAAACTTATCTTCTTTTATTATCTTTTCAAATGTGAAATTTTTCCATTTGTGAATTTATTTTCTATCTTCGTCTCTTGAACACTGAGATCGAATGGAAAACAGCATCCATTCAATCTACTCTGTACCTCTTCTGTAAACAGAGTATTTAAGGAGGCATATCGTCTGCAGTGGCCCAAAAATGAATAATTCAGAGCAATTTGCAAGCGCATCTGAACAGCAACCAAAAAAAAACCATACGAAACCGAACCGAAACGAACCAAAACCAAACCGATCCGAACTGCAGCTGGGATAACGCACAACTAATCACTTGGGTCTTCAGACTGGAGGCACTGGCGAGGCCTTTGCAAGAAGGAGGCCTTGGCCACCCAAAATGAGTTTTTGATTAATGTGCCACACACACTACACTGTGGGTGATGACGTTTGGGTGATGAGGTGTATGTGTGTGGTCAAAGCGATTGATTTTTTTGCTTCTTCCTTTTTGTGGACATTGACTGCTACAGTTTGTGATGGCAAAGACAAATGCGTGGATTAATGTTCAATGGCAGATGGTGGGGATTTACAACGGAGCAATTGCAGACGTCAACAGTCATTTGAAATTTTGATTTACTCATTGCTGTGGCTCAAGTTTTTTATGGCACCCCCCGATAGCTAGTACGCTGGTTCATTTATCATGAGAGAGACAGAGACAGAGTAGAGGCTAACTGACCAGTTGGACTTGCAACGTAATCCTAAAATATGAGTTGTTGCAATGTTCCAAATTGCAAATAAATGCAGTGACTTTGCATTTGAGCTAACTGGGTTAGTTGTGGTAAATGTTAGTGTAGCGTTTATCTAGAGACCACTCAAAGCTAATTGGATTCCCCATGGGCAACTTTGGTTCTTGAACTCAATCTAAGCACTAATTTGGGAGTACGTAAAAACAGTTATTTATATGGCAATCAATAGTAAGATATTCTTAGTATTATATCTCATTTGGGCTTTATGTTTGTTTATTTATTAATAATAGTGGCTATTATTGAAACAAAATATGTGTTGCTGGGACTAGTTATACCAGGAATTAAATTATTTATTTCGTATTTGGCTTTAGTTAACTTTTTCGTGTGTTTTTGGTGCAAGCTTGAACATATTATGAGAGAAAAACATTGCATTAAAAACATTTTCTTTGATTTGCACATTTAATTTTACATTTCAGTTAAAACTTTAACATATTATGACCAATCTGAGAGAATAACATTGCATTAAATATATTTCCATTGATTTGCACATTTAATTTCACATTTCAGTGGAAACTAATGCAGTCTGCCTATAAATTCCAACAAGCCAATAATATTTGGTTTCTAAAGGCTAAATGAAATTGATAGAAATTTTCTATGAAATGCAATCGAGAGCCGGCAATTGAATCAAATGTAATTAAATGCAACTGCAACCATGCACACACACACACACACACACATGGAATTGCAGTTGTCAGCAAATAATATCGAGTAATATCGAATATAATACCATACCATATATTCTCATATACGCTTTCATACTCGTTTATTATGATTTGTAGTATTTGTGCATGTGTGTGTGTGTGGCTAGTTGAATGTCTCAAATGACGCGCTGTCATTGCCTTATATATGGTATATCCTTTACACACACACACATTTGCACCCACTCTTATGTATAGAGAAACTTATAATGTCGGCTTAAATCCCTTGTGTGTCATGCATCCCAGTTTCGTGCTGCATACTCGAGATTTTTGGCAGTTTATTGGCAACTGTTTTGGGCCATCGACTACAGTCTTGCAAAATAGTAGTAGTAAACGCCCGACCAGGTCACGTACACGCCTCGCATACATAGTTAAGGTAGAAGGCAGAAGGTCGAAGGAAGACGGAAACAAAAATAAAAAGCTTTAGCATTTACAAGCAGATTTTTATAGTTCCCTTTTGAAACTTATGATAAATGAAGAGCAGCTGCAAACAGATGTTTGTGATAACTACGCCGGACAGACAAAAATACGGCGGAAGAAAAAAAAAAACCAGCAGCAGACGAGCCGACAAATGGACAGACAGGCGTTGGGTATATGAAAAATGAGATGAAATGATTGCGCGTGGCAGCAGCAGCAGGAGCGGCGGCAGCAGCAGCTGGAAAGTGTGTGAATTTTGCAATCAATTTCCATTAGTAGCTTCGACTCGTTGGGCTTTGCTTAATTTAAACAGATATGTGTACGCATGTTTTTTTAATGGCTGCAATCAACTTGCATGAATTGTGAAATTTTGCATAGCATAATATTCACTCGAAACAGATTAATGACTATACATAATGCATGTCAATTTTATTTAATATGCATTTTATTTACATTGACATTTAAGCCACAGCTTAATTAATGCCATATTTATACTGTGTCCTTTTAAAATGTAATATTATATTTAACGACTTTAAACTGTGAACTTGCTTATTTGTCTTCGCTTCAATGCCATTTGCTTTATGACACTTTTAAACGCCCACAAAGCTTTGGCCAGCGGGTAGGCAATGAATCTTCAAGACCCACTTAAACACTCTATCCTTCTCTGTCTTTCACACACACACACACACATACTCAAAGCAAGTTGATGCCCAAAAGGCCAAGCAATTGCGGCCAAAAGGGCTGACTGGGTAAAAGCGAAACTTGGCCAAATGGTTTTTTTTCTATTTTATTTTTTACTTTTTCCATTATATTCTATATTCACTTGCTGGCTGAAAATTGGCCGCCATTCGCCATGGGCATTCACTTGGACTATGTTGCCCATTTTTATACATCCCCTCCCGCTTCAAGCCTCAACTACAACCCGACGCCTTTTGAAGGCCAGCACAATTACTGAAGTGGATAATTAGAGTCTGACGTTGGCGCTAGGCCCGTTTTTGGAGCATGTGACTGAATAAATATTTAAGTTACTTTATTGAACGGAAAGCAATACATACAGAAGTCTAAAGAGCTGTTAGGTTAAATGACAATATGAGAGTGGATACGATCCAATGATTATCTTGTACAACACGGCGTATAACAGTTTTCATATATCTGATTTGTTTGCTTACTTAATTGCCATTGATTTTGTTTTCTACAACCAATCAATAAAATAAAGTTTTTATTGCAAAAATAACGTCTCAAAGGGTTTAAGTTTTCAAAGATTACATTTTAACCATTAAACCAAAGTTTTGTCCTTACTTTGTCTTAACTTAGTCAGAGCTCAACCACAAGAATATTTACTGCAATAAGTTATGAAATTTATTGCATGTTAGCTAACTCTCAGGGTTGCCGGCTGCCTTACTCAAAGGGATCAAGGCAAATGTGAAATATATGACTTAATCCTTAAAACTTAAAACTAAATTTATAGCTACAATATGGCATACGCAATGCGAACTTAATTACAATTTTGTCAACATTATTTGATGGGCAGCACAGCCACATGGATTGTAGAAAGGAGAAGAACAACAAATTACTATTCCTAAAGTGGTACATATATTTGTAAATATTAAAGAATTTATTTACAGACTATTTTATTTTGTATTTATAGCTTAGAAGTAAAGAGAATTTGTCTTTTACAACTTAATTAAAATTTTTTTTCAATGCGATTTGTAATCGTTTGAGAGTTTGAGTGATTGGCGGTTAGATTTTTGAACTTAAGCTTTAAAAAGTTGTCTTACAATCTTTAAATTATATTTTATGCTAAATAAACCTTGAATTATCTCTATGTACCTAAGTGAACAGATCACAAGAGTGGACCTGCATGCTTCTTCTGTCCCTTGAGAACACGTCGATTGTGGGGCATGGCATAGCGCAGTTTACTCCAGAACAATGGATCACCCCACTTGAGATAGGTGTTGAGCTTAAGATAGGCACGCAGTTCACTATCGATGCCCTCAAAGTGCTCCAGCTCCTTGTAGAGAATGATGATAATGCGCTTACGCTTATCCTGCAATGTTGCTTGATACGCAATACGAAACTCCATACGCGCCCACACAGAATCAATAAAATGCTGCGAGAGCACAATGATGACACGTTTCGAATCATTTACAGTGCGCACAATCTGCTCGGGAATGCAATCACCGACAAGCCAATCACGTCCATGGAGACACACACGGAACGAGTGCAGGCCATTCTCTAGCTTGGGCAGCAATTGGGCAATCAGCTGTTCGTCCTTGTGCGAATAGGATATGAAGGCATCGTATGTCTTGTCCTTGTCCAGCTCCTCCTCAGATACCCACCACAGGCATAAATTGTGATTGTATAGCCAGATCTTTAGCTCTTGCTGATAGATCAGATATACCACACTGATCAGACATATCACAATCACCATGCCACCCAAGATGCAGCCAATGAGCAGGACATACGAGGGACACAGCTCAAACACCTCCAGCTGTTGAAATGGCTTGTCCGGATGACTGATGCAGTATATATCGCCCATATCCTGAACACGCTGCGGCTGAGCACGCAGAAATCCGAGCAGAGGCAGTGCTGAGCAATCACAGATTAGAGGATTTCCACCCAGGGCAAGACTCATAGTATTGTTTGCCAGATAGTTGATAAAGTCCTGATCAAAGACACTTATCCGATTGCGACGCACATCCAACAAACTGAGATTATTCGGCAGCTGCCTAACGCCATCCACGCTGCTCAGTTGATTATCTGCCAGACTCAGTTTGCTTACATTGGCATAACCCACAACAGCATTGGCATCCGGCAGCTGACTTATACTATTGTTCTTCAGCTTTAAAGTTGTCTTCACCAGGGTCGTGTGTGGCAGCAAGGGAAGTTCCTTCAATGCTGCACCGCGACAATCCACAAAGAGTTGTAGACTTTCTCGTTGCACCCAACAGATGCACTGAGTATCGCATTCCCAGTGCTCCGACTTGTACTGACAGATGTCCTCGTTGGTGCACACCAGCGCCTCGAAGGGCATAGACAGCTGCACCCCATAGAATTGTGTGCCACGCATATCGATAAAGTTGAGACTGCGCACATTGCCAAATGTTTTCGGATCCAGCGCAGTTAATGAGTTGTGATTGATAAGCAGCTTCGATAGCGATGTCAGCGATGTAAATAGATCACTGTGGAACAATTTGGGTTAGTAAAATTTAAATAAAACTCAATTACTTTGTTAACTGTCTTGACTTTTAACTATCTACATTAAAACAATTAACCAAGTTAATTAAGGATAATCCAACTTTAAAGTTTAAAAATTCCTTATTGAAGTTCTAGTAAACTTTTTCTTTGTTACTCTTTGTTACTCTGTTATGACTTTTTACTATCTACATTTAAACAAATAATCAAGTTAATTAACTAAACTAAACTTTAAACTAACTTTAAAGTTTAAAAATTTCTTATTGAAGTTCTAATTATCTTTTTTTTTACTCTCCACGTTAAATAATGTATGTCAAAGCTAATGAAAATACTACTAGAAAACATTTATATACATTTATGATTAATATCTGTCCTCGTTATCTTGAACTAATATCGAACGCTACATGAAATGTGTGCATGTCATTAGGGTGTTAAGAATACAGTTAATGTTTTTTCCGTGAAGAAAGTAATGTTGGCATTAAATAATCAATAACTTCTCTTAAGCACTGTAAGCCACGAGACCTAAGACATTTTCGTAAATGTTTATATTTAGTTTGAGTTCTTTTTATCGCAAGTCGTGCCATCTTTTAATCATCACGAATATTTTTGGAACCCACCTTGATAAGCTCGTTAGTCTGTTGCTGGATAGATCCAAAAGTTTCAGGTTGACCAGTCCACTGAATAGATCTGCTGGCAGCTTGGACAGCGCATTGCTGGATAGATCTAGGAGTTTGAGATTGCCTTGATCGAGAAACAGTTCACTGGGCAACTCGCTTAGTCCAGCATTGTGATTGATGCCAATGATGCGCAGATTGGTGCTGCCTTTCAGCATTGTGGCATTGACATGGTTGGTGGCACGCGACAGTCGCAATTCCTCTAGCTGTAACATGGAGATGAAGAAATGTCTTGGCTGCTGTTTGGAACGATTTTCCGGTGTCTGTGTAAGCTTCAGACTCAGATTGCGCAATTGCTGCAGTTCCCGCAATAATGCTGGCTCAAATTTAAACATGTGCGGATTTCGAATGGACAACGTTTGCAGACTGTGCGAAATGCTGGAGAAGAGCTTGACGGGCAATCGATGCACTGCCAAACGCAGTTCCAGCGTTGTCAGATTATTAAAAGGCATGGAAAATAGATTCGTTGACTTCCCGCTGATTGCTCTCGTATTTAAAATACTGCAAAGCGGGCACTGGACTAAAAATCCAACTGCTTGTATTTGTCGAATCTTCAAGCAGATCGAAGGCATCTTCAGTTGTGGGTTGTGGCTCCGTTTCCAAGCTGCGATCACGAAACTCTATGTTAAGCACCTGTCGCACCCCAAGCGCATTCAAAAGATCCCTAAAGAACGTCTCCGACCAGTATATGTAAGCGTCAAACTCAAACTTGGCCACCTGGGTGACATTGAAGCGCGGCAGCCAATGTACCGGACCATTGGAATAATAGCTCATAGCAATGTTTGTGCCCGTATCCGTTATTTGCAATATCATGGCGTACTCATCCCGGCAATGTACTCGCACCAGATTCGCTTGAGGCTCACAGCTGCACCAGTCGTGTACCTGATGGCAATAGCTTGATAGCGGTATGATCTGAGCACTTGTGCTCACAATCGCGCACATTACGATAAGATATCGATGGCAGAACATGTTCTCCACATTCCACACAAACACACACTCACTCGCTATAGGTCATAAACATTTAATTCACACATTTCTTTCTTCCGACTTTTTCGCCAATGTTTACGCTCGCGCAACGTCTCAATTGTGACTAAGGAACGGAACATTTTACTTGGGTCTCAATAGCTTTATCAAAAGGCGCCATATCGGTTTCGAGAATGACACGCATATCTACCATACATACATACTTTTATAGGTGGCATCGTGAGTTTTAAAGAAAGTTAACTATTTATTATAACAATTTACTATAAAAAATCCGAAAGGTTCTTAAAAATAATTCTCTTAAAAATAATATTATTGAAAAAAAAAATCAAACGAAATCTACAATTATTTTTACAGTTATATATTTATTAATGTAAGAAAGGAATTTCTGAAAAGATTCAAATTTTTTAATACTTCTTTTACCTAAAATTATTATAAAATTATTAAATTATGTGTGGTATTCGTGTCACGTGTGCAATTCCAATTATATTAATTACAATTTCTTTTTCTATCATATCACCTACAATCTACTAATGACTTGACCAAAATCGAAAATTCAAATCGTTTTCTCATCTGCAATATCTTATCAGTTACTTATTAAATTTATGACTGCTGTCTTTCTTTTGCCAGATTGGCCACTCCAAAGGAAATCAAATTCACTCACTTTTGCGACAATATTTTGTTTACATTCGTTTGGTTAACTGTGAGCTTATCAATAAACGTCGAACCTATTTATAAGTGCCTATCAATGAGTCAGTTTTAGTCGAGAAATGTTGTTGCCTACTTTTGAGAAGCAAATGTATTTGATAAGACCATTGTAGCATGTTTGATAAGAATAGTTATCTGAAGAAATGTCAATTAATATTCTAAATGAGCAATAAACATTGATTGTTATCTATCCGACAGTTATAGACAGTCTTCAACTTGAACATTAAAACAAAATAGATGAGTAGAGTCAAATTTTACAAAACAACTCCAAACTTCAAAAAGTAACAGCTCTTCATACTTTAAGTTCATTGTACAAGTGACCTCAAATAAAATGACTTTAATAAATGTTTTCGTATATCACTTTTTTTATAGACGTCTGGGAACACTGGCCTAATGCACGGCTATAATCAATAAGGCGGCCATAATATTTAGCTTAAAGCCACACCCACCACACACATACATATGTAGACACACAAAGCTAAGCGCTGACAGCTGCGTTTAGGCCCACGCCCAAAAAGTATATATGAATAGCCTTAGACGAGACGAGACGATTTGAACACGAACAAGGTCCGGAATAGTAAATGTGACTGAGACTGGGGCCAGGTGGTGAGATGTGAGACGTGTCTCACAAGAGTATGTACTCAAAAATAAATCGCTATGAGGCCAAGTCAATCATATAAATACCAGGAATACAAGTTGACCCTGAACCCATCAAGGACGCCATCACAGAAGCCAACCTCCCAGTAGCAGTCCTTGCACAACTTTTGCCAAACTTTTGGCAGCCACGTAGAAGTTTAACCCTCCCAAAAAAAAAGAACAACAGCTTTTTCATAATTCATTTTTGCGTTCACGGCTGCAACTCAATTAACTGTTTTTAAGCAAGTGAACCACGAACTCAAACCCCCAATTGGTATTATGCGGAGAACAACGAAACTCGTGCCTTGAACAAGTTATGCAATTTTGAACATACGTACGTACACGTATACACATTCACAAAACTGACCTTTACACAATTTTATGCCCAATTACACAGCATTTAAAGGGTGAGTGGCCCTCTTTCCTATTACCCTTTAGTTGAGCGACAAATTACGCATACGTAGCGTGTCGCACGTTGCACGCTGCACTTATCGGCATTTTTTACATGATTGAGTTTTACTCTTATTGCAGCTCTTGTTGTGGTTAAACACGTTGATGGTGCCAACAATAAACCGGAAATTTAATTATTTCACACACATTAAAAAACAAAAGTAATTATAAAGAAACAAAAGGAATGTGTGAATTAAATAATAATTATACTGCAACATGTTTAAAGAGGATGGACAGTTTGGCTATTTTGTATTTACATAGTTTTTAAAGAATTGCAATTGAATTTACAAATTTTACATTTACAACCCAAGTTATCTCAAACATTTCTTATGCTAGAAATCTAACCCAAACAAAACAAAATCGTATAACAGAATCAAAAACTGTTCTTGATCTCTTTCTTGAATGTGTTTTTGATTTCATGCCCTAAAAAGCAAGTCGCACACACATTAGACAGCTTACAAAGTGCCACATTGCGTATACGCAACGTTGCAGATGTTATTATGTGGGTGCTGCAAGGGTAGCTGTTGCTTTGAGCACCTCAAAGGAGCTGCTGTGGCTGTGTACAAGCTTATTGATTTGTAACTAAAACTTGATCTTGTTTACAATGCTGACAGATTTAATTTAATTTGATTCTTTCGAGTGCAGCGCAGAGCAGAGCAAAAGAGAAATACCACAAAATGTTTGGCTGAAAAGCGAGGAAAATGCAATTCATTTGTGGCTGCGTCTGACAATTGTATTGTTGTTGTTCGTGCTGTTTTCATTGTTACTGCTGCTAATTTAGCTTCAGTCGTTGCTTTGAGTACATATTTTGATTTAATTTGCAATGCATTTCCTTTAGCATTTAAGAGCTGAGTTGCACAAAATGCCAAATTTTATATGCACTACTGGCTGAGTGCAGGATGGGGTGGCCTGGAGTGGTTTACTGCTGCTGGCTTAAGCTGCCATAACAATTGCATTAGCTGACAGTTGGCAGCTGCCGCTTGCCTCTCGCTTTGCAACTTGCCACGTGGCAGGGCTAAGCACAGACATAAATTAACCAAGTAGTTGAATGGTATGCGTGGGTGTGTTCCTTTTGGAGGGTGTGTGTGTGTTTTTGGGTATGCGGCAATTTAGTGTTGACATTTATGTGAAATGTCCTTTTAAGTGGTCCAAGCTCCAACTGATTGATGTGGCTTTCAAGCGCTTCATATTACCGCCAACAAAAAAACCCCCATCAGACATTTGCATAACGGAGTTTGTGTGGACACTCAGTCCATAAAATCGGGAGCTTACTTTATTAACTGCGAGGACGATATTTAGAATCATTTTAAATGACTTCAGATACTAATTTTAAACATGAACAAAGCTCAAATCATTTGATTTTTTAATGTTTATAGCTTTCGTATATTATTTAATTAATACTTTAAGGCTTTTTTTTTGTTTTAAATACAAAAACTTCTATATAAAAGCACTTAAATTTGAGTTTTTAATACCCGTATAAAACAAAACGCATGCTAAATTGTTCACAAAACAATTAAGTATAAATATTCTCTGGTTGACTTAGTTTAATAATTTAAATTTCTTAGAAACGTTTTCTAATGTTCCTTTATATCTTTTGTATTTTTTTAATTAATTTTTTCTTACATTTTTCCTTTTTTTGGTTTATCCTCATTTTTCTTCTTTGCCATTTCCACCTTTTTCCTTAACAACTCACTTCTTAAAAGCAAGCCTTTGTCTCCCTTTTGTCTCCTTTTTTTCTTTGTTCATCCTTTTTCGCTATTTAATTTTTCTGCTAAATACATCAGTCCCATGCAATCTTCTTGTTTATTTAATTTTTCTAAGCTTCTAAGATTATGGTTTGCCAAAGTACATGTGCACACAGAGCCATTCACAATAACTCTTGGGATAAATATGAAGAATATAAAGAGTTCCTAGATTTAAATGCAGTATTATTCTAGAGCTCAATAGGAGACTTATGACCAAGTTATTGCAATCAATTAGTCAGGACTTCGCGAATAGAGCTTGTACTCTTTGCAACTCATCGATTGTATTGTTTTTAATCTTATTTATCTAAGCTTTTCAGATTAGTGCTAAGCGTTGCCTCTTCTCTATGCACTCTCCCTGTGGTATTTTCAAAGAACCATTCCATTTTTTTGCAATGCTTTCTGCAGTTGTTGCACAAGCAAAGCATTTTTGTACACAATATTTTTTTGTGGCAGCAAATGTCAGTTTTTTGCTGTGCACAAATATTAAGTATACGCAACGGCGTTTGTGTTTCTGCTACTGCCAGATAACTGCACAGTTCTTAGCCACAAACTCGCAACTACTTCGCTGTTCAAATTGTCAAAACGCCACAACAAATGACAAGCGTTGCACGTCCGCTTTGCGTTTTTTCTCATTCATTTTTCTGTCTCTCTGTTAGTGTAGTTACAAACATGTGTGTGCTTTCATCTTCTTTCCATCATATTTTCTTGTCATTTTGTTGCTCTGATAGCATTGTGTGCGAAAAATGTTGTCAACATTTCCTGCAGCAAGCCGCTTGTTTACCCCTTAAACGGCCAACCCCTAAAAATCCGGTCAGCACTTTATGTGTTTGGCTAGAAAAATTGCATTTGGCAATTTGTGTGCTACATTAAATGCGACAATGGTTTTTGGCAGTCTTGAAAACTTCCACACATAAGAGCTATGTAAAATATGTTAAGTAGACGCAATAGCAACCAAATAGAAATATTTTACATATTTAAACACTTAAGGAATGCAGAGAAAATGCGACAAGAATTTTGGCAGTGTTTGAAATGTGTTGGCATTTATTTGGAACACAAGAAAATCTTTTATACTGTCATGAATTTAGTACTTAGTTTTGTAAATTAAAGAATTAAAGCGGTTTGTTCTAAATGTAAGGTCCAGTTGGCAAACCCACACACATTTTTAATGATGTTTTCCGTCAAAATCCTCACCTCCGTGCACAACAAATGAATATTTCTTAACCTGAGCGGTTTATTTTTAATTCAGAAGCAACCAACGCCATTAAATTTAACGCTCAACTGCAGTTCAAAGCGGACTGAGTAGACGGATTTTATTCTTCTTCCTTTATTTTCATTTTTATTTATCCTTTTTTATTTTTTGTGTTGTGAGCTGCACACAGACCGCAATATAAAAAGCAGCGAAAAATGCCATTTTGGGGCTATGAGCGTGGGCGTTGACGTTGCAGCTACCGTTGCACACACCAAGGACACGCACAACAAAATGAAAAAAAAAGAATTAGTGGTTAACTAGGACATACCGTGTAGGGGAAAAACATAAACAAACTAAATATTCTATGCACATATAAGTCATGTCTTTTTATAGGGTATTAAATATTCCACTTTGGTATTACCTGTCACACTCTCTACCCGCTGAAGGGACAGGGACATTGAAATTAAACAGATGCTGCCTCTACTGCGTTACTCTCAACTTTTTTGGATGCAGATGCAGGCGACATTGCAAGTGTTCAGATGCAACGGCGCATGAAGCGACACGAAATAAAGAACTTGCAACAGCGACAGCAACAAATTCGACAGCGAACCGTACATAAAGCAAAAACTAACAGCACAAGGTGAAAGTGTAAGCTTTCCAAATACCCATTAAACATAAGTTTGACATATTATTACAAAGCGTTTATCAAAGAACTTTCACAGTATCAACAAAATTTTAAAGTTTGGAAACAAATAACTTAATATTTTTATACATACATATTTTAGTTTTAAACAGGATATGTTGCAAGTCTTACTGTAAATCCTGCAGATGAAAAAAAAAACACCCTTCACACAGAAAAGTTACATGTGGAGCTCGCGCACAGCTTGAATCTTTATATAGTATGCAGCTCTATATATATATGTATTCTATGTTAGTATTCTATGTACCTGTGGCGCAATGAGCGAAAGCTGTTGGCCTGAATAACAACTGAGGAGTTCCCAAAAAATAACCTTAAGCACAGCAACTTTGTCTATTTGGGGGCCAAGTGAAGGCAACTTTGCAGCCAAAAGGAAGAGACATAGAGTGAAATATAGCTGAATGGCGTCCATCGGATGCAAAGGATCAACTTCTGACTTGAAATTCGGCAAGCATCAAATAAAACTAGTACTTAATGCTCAAGCTACCATCAACGCAGCTGGAGAAGTCCATTAAACATCAGATGAAGCAACCCAAGTACAATGGGCACAAATAGAAGGTTTGACAGTTTGTAACTTAACTTTTAAAAGTTGAGTCTTTTTTTCTACATCTATTTACCTTAACTATTTAATGATAACAAATTATGTGTATGTTTGCCAAAAACATTTGAAAACATTTGAGAGTTTTGCAAAGAAAGTTTGTGCAAATAATTGAATAAGCTCCACAGTGCAAAGTAGAAAAGCATGAACATTGAATTTGTTGGGAAAAACAACTGCAGCGAATAAATTATGCAAGCTTGGCCAAGAGCAAAGAATACATACACATGAACGCACATCTATGCAAACTATCTGCTACACACACACACACACACCTATACGTATGTGTGCACAGCTTTCAGTCATCTTTTGCATCTTTTGCCACTTTTATTTGCATAAGCAGCAAAGTTGCAAGAAAAATTGTTGCGTACGCTGCTTGCATTTATCGTGCGGCTAGCCGGTGCCGTGTGCCCCATCTCCTTTATGACCACCTCTCCCCCTTCGGCCATCAAATGCCACATCCCCAACGTCGCCCACTTCGCATGCGCTCGAGTGTAAAACAAACATACAATAAATTATAAGAGCCCACACACACAAGCACAAACACAAACACATAAACATACACACACACACCCATGCACACATGCACAAATGCCACATGTTGTTGCATTGTGATGCTAGTGGAAATTAATGAGACGTAAAAAGGTGCTGCAAGAGCGAATCGAAATGCTGCAAGCTCCCTCCTCCACAGTTGAATTACGGCGACTGTTGCATCATTCGATCCAGCGAACTGTAAAATTTTCATTCTTTGAAATTTCTAGCCGAGCAGCAGGATGGCATCAGGATGGCAGCTGCTTCTAATTGCATTTAAATTCACTGCTTCAGTGATGTGTGTGTGGAATGGGGCAAGCGCAAGTTGAAAATAAATGAGTCAGAGCCAAGTTAAAATGTGAGTAAATATCTATTTGCCTGTGCATAACTAATGAGCTCTTAGCTAATAAATAAAATTTTGATGCTATTCGAACTGTATGAGTTCTAAAGAAGAGCATAATAAATCTTTAATATGAACATTAAAAATGTTTTTTTAATAAAAATATAAGATTTACGAATATGACTATATCATTTAATGTTATTAATACTCATATTGTTCGCTACTTTCTTCTAAATATCAATAAACAGCATAAGTTTTTTTTTTTTTTTTTTTATTTTTTTTTGTAAAATATAATAAATGTTCTTCGCTAAAATCAGACGATTTTCCAACAAAATGTAGAAATAAGTATGAGAAGTTTATTGTCTTGTTTTACAAAAAACTACAGCAGCAAAAACTCGTAAAAAGTAAACAACATAGTCAAGCATTTTTCTATTCCCAATATTTGTTCAATGATTAATTTACGATTTTATTTGACTGTTAGAAAAAAGTTGACCACGATATTATTATCGAATTAATTTTGTTTTTTTTTTTCTGCATCAGAGCTGCTTAGGACTTTTGCAAACTTTTTGCCAATAAATAAACGAGAAACGATATATTATATTTGGCAGAACTTTGAACGGGCCAACACATATAAAAAGGTGGCAACCAAAACCTACTCAACGTCAGATTTATCAGCATTATCATCATCATCATTATATCAACAGCAGCAATAGCAACAACAACAGCAGCAGCCGAAACCCGCATTAGCAGCAACTTTAAATGCAATTAGCTGCGACAACGAAAACTTTGCAAATTTTTCTTTTTTCGCCATTTTCGCAACCACCCTCTCGCCTAATTAAGAACTTTTCAGACCAAAGTCAAACTGGGGGATAAAAAAAATATATAGACACATATTAAAGTACATATGTGGTGTATGTGTGTGTAGTTTGTGTATATTTATGCACATGTAGTACTTGGCTATAGTATAATGGCAGCTGGGCCCAGTGTCATGACATCGTCATCTCATAACAGGAAGCAGCAGGAAGCTGCTCGCTCGCTCGCTCGCTCTCTCTCTCTCTGGCTACGGGCGGAAACTGCAGCGCTCGATTATGTCATTGGCATCATAACCACGTGCCCCATTACCCCTTGAGCTTAGTAAGTAAACAGTACGCAGTAAGCAGCTGAAGCAGTTCGGTCATATTTGCTATATTGCCATAATGCATGTCATATCTGCCGCATCAACGATGCCAACACACAACAACAACAACAATGACAGCATGCTTTAAACTTGATACGTGCCGTTGTTAGAGCAGTGTTTGCTTATGAGGCATCAGATAATTTTGTGATTACAGAAGGAATATCTCGTTACTCTTAATAGTCAACTCTGCCATCATAAAACTAAAGAACTCCTTTGAGGCAACACTTGTTGCTTGTTTTTGATTATTATAATACCTTATATATCTTTTTTATTAATATCTTGTTGCACTTCACCCACTGCAAAACCGTTTCAAATCAGTTTTAAATGAAATTGTAACGCCTTTTTAACCGTACTGCACTCTTAGCTTTACAAGTTTTAAAGTTGAGCAGTAAGAAAAATACTTTAAACTAAGTAGTATCATGTTATTGGACTGTCTGAAATTGGCGCTGATAGTTGCATTCCTATTTCTAGTGTCTGCAAATACAAAATTTACCTATACCAATTTGATTGCTCAGATTCTAAAACGTAGTGCTTGTCCTGACGATATGGCAAATACCTACTGTCAAAACAATGGAAAATGCTTTATGATTAACGCTGCCCAAAAGCGTTCCTACGGATGTGTGTGCCATCCGGAATTTACAGGAAAGCGTTGTGAGAAGAAAAAATAGCAAAACAAATTCTTAAGAAGAGTATTTGTTCTATAGCTTTATTGCAAAGCAAAAAATATATGCACAATAATGTGATCCTAGTACAATTAATTAAAATTTATGGCTGCCGCCATTGATGCCACATGGATGAACATTAAAGCTGCCAAGTCATAAATAAGCAAAAATAAGCCGAAGGCTTAATGCGCATAACGACCAGAACAGGCATCATCATTATTATTGATGGGACAAACGAACATACTATATTATATATATAATCAATTAAATTTAAATAAAAATGCACTCACATAAATAAAAGCTGCATCGAGTGCTAAATGAGGCACAACTACTTATGTCCTGACACACACACACAAACACACATACTGTCACGCATTATAAGTTTATTATGTGCTTTCTGGCGTCATTGCAGTCGAACGCCGGCCAGAGTCCAATGGTTCCAGTTGTGGCTACGCTTGCCTTGCTTTTACGAGCATGTAAAAATAAATGTGCATAATTTGTCAGCACAAATCACTGGCGGATTGTCCATAGACCCCCTTACCCAAATATTGTTGCCTCGAACTGACCGGAATATGGAGTGCAGTAGATCAAGGATAGTGCGTTGTTAATTTGCTTGCTAATTGAGCTGGACAGGCGCGCAAAAGCGAGCTGGTTTAGCTGTAGTTAACAACAACGACTACAAAGTGAAGTGCAGTCAGCTTTTAATTAATTTATTCATGGAACATAAATGCTCCACTTGAAAAGTTTTAATTACTTGGAGTTGTTCCCACTATTTATTAATGACTGTTGTATGGCACATCAAGCACAAAGCACTGATGCTATTAATACTTTTACGTCATGCTTATTGTTTAAATAGAAAAGCTTGACAATTGTCCAATCCCCAAGTCGATTGTTTGTCAAAAAATTGAAGGATGAAAATCAAATGCAGTGTAATAAAAGAGCTCAAAATTATTGCCCACAAAAATATGACAAGAAAATCTGATAAAAATAAAGTTTAAAGATTAAAATGCAGTTTTAATTAAGAGCGTAAAACAAGACTTTTGTTGTACTACATTTGAAAATCGGGTTAATATTGACGAAGTTATGGCAATCGGAAGTTCAGTTACATTCCCAAGTCGATAAATGCTTTTAGTCACAAAAATATGACATGAAAATCTGATAAAAAATAAGTTTCTAAATTAAAATGCGGTATTAAATAAAAGCGTAAAACAAGACTTTTGATGCAATTTACTTGAAAATCGGTTGAGTTTTTACGAATTTATCGTAATCGACAATTATGTCTAAAACTAAATTGATTATTTGCTAATATTGTTTTGGATTTCTTGACTTCCTAATTCTTGAAGGTCATGCTGTTTTGAAGTTTAAGCTCGTTTGAAAAAATTCAAACGGACATATCAATAACGCTAAAGTTACATTGCAGGTAGAGTAATGTTGATTGAGCATGTGATTACCAAAACTGATGGTTAACAGTTAGCCTGACTTGCATTTGGCTTATACAGTATAACCTTGAGCTGCCCGGGGAAGTGCAAAAACGTAGAAAATGGCTAATTTTGCATGCAACAGTCAGCGGGCAGCAAACAAACTAAAACAAAAATTTTCGGTTTTTGTTTTCTCTTCATTTGTTGGGTTATTTTTTGTTCAGCCCCCAGCTAATGCGCAAGCAAACACGCATGCCACGCCCACCACTCAAGCGTGGGGTATAACATTCAGTAATTGTGGCAGGCGTAAGTTCTGATGCCGTGATAAGTTCAAATGCTGCAGCAGCAGCCAGCAACGTGCTGCAATTGCATGCATGCAACTCGAATGCCACATACAAAGGCCATGCCACCCACACAAGCCACCCAACCCTCAAAGCACCCACCCAAGCTTTGGCCTAAGGGGGGTTTAAGTCGCCAAATGCGTCCTTGAGCGCACTTTTCTGCCACTTGCCTTCTATTTGTAATTTTAACGAGCTTGCTTTGCTGTTGTTGCTGCTGCTGTTGTTGTTGCTGTTGCTGTTTTGCCTACTGTTTGCGCTGCTCAACGAGTGTCGAGCACTTGTGTGCAACATTTTTTTGCAGCACGGGCTCAAAGGCCTCAGTTTGGGATTGTTGTTGCTGCTCCCGCTGCTGCTGTCTTTTTCTTTGCAGCTGGCAAACTTGGGTTTTTTTGTGTAGCGTCCGCGAGTCAAAAGAAAATGAATTTCCTTTGGCATTTCCTTGTCTAGCTGTGCATTTGAGAAGATTTGATGGGATGCACCTCACCCCTTTTCTCCCAGTCCTTCTCATTCTGGCACATGTGCAGCAATTTCCGGCGGAAGTGTGCAAAACTTTTACAGGTATTTAAGTGGCTGGCGGTGCATAGCCAACTCTCATCTTGGCCAACTTCTTCGACGAGCTCTTTGAAGTTATTCAAGCCAAGCTACTCAACTACACACAACTTGGCTACAACAAGGCGACTTTCACTTGCCACATTTCTTAGTGTGCACACTTCCGTTTCCTGTGCGAGGCGCTACAAACACAAGAAAAAGTCATCATGCCAACAGTTGGAACTAGCATTAGAGCCTGAACAAAAAACTAGAACTAGCTCAGACTGCTTTGCCAAGTTATCGATTAATAAACTTTCATCTTGAACTATTTGAGACTTTAAAATGTCTAGATTTTAGTTTAAGGACATGTTAATAAAGGCTTCTAGTTCAGTTAGTTAAGAAACGGCCTTAAAACAATCAGTAATTGAGAATATAGAACTCAGAGTAACTATAGATATATATTAATACCCTATTTTATGCATACAGTATTCTTCTTTTTATGAAACAAGGGCTTTTTTTAATAAATTCGTTTTCCGACTTTTACAAAATTAATAAGGTTATGGGACACTAATCCAGAAGAATACAACAAAATTGGTATACCCTTTGCAAGTGTATTACGAATGCCTTAAATTCCCACACTTGCCACACTAACATACTTTGATTCACATTTGCATATGTTGTTGTGTGTGTATGCCAGTGGCTGACATGAAATACGATTTCGTATTTACTTTAACAGCAATTTGCTTTTAGCACCAGCCACTAAGACGAGCCTACAAAATTATGTAAGCATTCCACTCGACTGATTTATGATGACAAGCGTCAGTTACGAATAGTTTGGACGAACAACCACAAAAGTCACACACACACACACACACGTGTTCCAGAAGAGCACCAATTTTAATTAAAAGCAAACATTTCAGGTAACTCGAAAGGATTTGTGGCAAATGCTTCAAGAAACATGTGAAAAAGAGGATAAACAAGCTTGATTCTTTTTTCATTTAGCTACAACGTAATTGGCATCGAGACTTTGATAGACAGCCTAAAGATATCGAAAAACAAAAGAAGCTGATGGGCCTATTACTTTATTTTTCAGATCACAGCAAGCGAAAATGTTTGACATGTAATTTAAAGACTTTTTTAGAAAATAAATCTGTATAACAATGTTTTATATCTATTGACAATTTAACTACATTTTTTACAGAAGTTGGTTTTTTTATTCATAAAAAAAAACCATTGCTTTAAAGCATTCAAGTTAAAGGTAACCCTTTATCAAAATTGTAAGTGTATTCTAAATTGATACTACTCTATATATATGGAGCCGGCAGATCACAGGCCCGCATGGGGTCGGGCCTGCAGCAAAGGTACGATCTTATATGATTACCACTATACTCATCCCTAAAATAATTCTAAATATGTATGTAGGATGCCTGATTCCGCAGCGTATTATTGTCGCTATTATGGGCTTTATAGCGCTAATCTGCGCCTATACAAATCGTGTATCGATTTCACATGTTCTCACCAAACTCGTTATACCCAGAAATCACACCGGCAATAAGGAGGAAGTGTGTCCCCCGGAAGTTGTGAGTGCACAGTCTGGTGGATATCCTGTGAGTATTTTAATCAATAAGCTTTAGGTATTATTGTACCAATATTGCTTAATGTGAAGGTTGCAGCTATAATAATATTCCATCTTATTTCAATGACTTTTTTCACACACAGAACGTTGGAATTTTCCATTGGTCGGAGGGTCTGCAAGGTTTAGTGTTGGGAGTCTTTTATATTGGCTATCTGATCACGCATATGCCTGGCGGCATTCTGGCCGACAGATTTGGAGCCAAGTGGGTATTATTTACCTGCATGCTCGTATCCGGCCTATGCACTATGTTCTCGCCACTGGCTATCCAATATGGCGAACAATGGGGACTGATGGCCATACGTATCTTAATGGGCCTTGCCCAGGGACCCGTATTTCCCGCAATGACATCATTCCTCTCAGCCTGGGTGCCTGCCAAAGAGCGTGGTGCACTAGGCACCTTCACCTATAGCGGCATCACAGTTGGTACGATCGTTAGTAACATAAGCTCTGGTCAAATGCTTTTCTACTTTCACTGGTCGGTGACACTGTATGTGCTTGGCTTTTCAACTCTACTCTGGTGCTTAGCATTTGTAAGTATAAATGATTAAAGTGTGTAATATATGAGATGGTTATTTTGGATTTCAGATCTTTACATGCACCAGCACACCAGCAACTCATTTCTGTATCAAACCGAAAGAGATGGCCTATCTAGAAGAACAGATACCAAAGAAGCCTGGTGAGAAACCAAAAATTCCATGGAAGCCAATGATGTGTAGCTCAGCCATGGCAGCATTGATCGTTAGCCAAATTGGACACGATTGGGGCTATTATGTGATGGTATCCATTTTGCCCAAGTACATGGCTGATGTACTTCAGTTTTCTATTCGGTCCAATGGTTGGGTAACGTCATTGCCTTTTGCTGCCATGTTTATTAGCACAATACTGTGCGGCGTTTTGGCCGATTGGCTCATACGCACAAAAAGATTAAGCATAACGGTTGAAAGAAAAATATTTACATTTATTGGTAAGTGAACAATACATAACACAAGCCCGAAGCTTACTTATAAGCCTTTCTATTCCAGGCGCAGTTGGACCTGGAATGTTTATGGTGATCGCTTCATATGCTGGCTGTAATAAGACTTTAGTTGTGTTTTTCTTTACATTGTCCATGTTTTTAATGGGCGCCTACTATGCGGGCCAGAAACTGACGCCACTGGATATGTCTCCTACCTTTGCGGGCACTATCATGGCCATAACAAACGGACTTGGTTCTTTTGCTGGGTTGTTCTCACCGCCCATTGTTGGTTTGATGACACCTCACGTAAGTCAGACTCCCAATTACTTTAGCAATATTCCCAGCCAATGATTATTTACTTTTATTACAGGCAGCTATGAATGAATGGCGTGGTGTATTTTGGTTGGGTTTTGCCATATTATGCTTTTCAGCCATTATATTTGCGATCTGGGGTACTGGTGATGTACAGTCCTACGACCCGACCGTTAGCGAGAAGAAGGAGTAATAAGTATGTTAAATACGTGTAATCGTGTAAGAGTAGTATTGTGTGTATATGAAAACTGAATAAGTGTACAAATGAGTTAATATTATAGTATGTATGGTATGCCAATCAACAAACAAAAGCGATTTTAATCGACTTGAATGTCAGCGTCAGGCTGTCCTTGAAGGTCCGCTCTCAGCCTGACAGACAGCAAGATAGGCTGACATGCCATTAGCATCGTAAAATATGCAGACTTGCCAATTAGATGCCCCATTTTTCACCGAGCCACAGGAATAAAAAATAACTGTCAACATGTCTGCGGCTTGCAAGAAATTTTCTTTTTCTATTTTTCATTCAGGTTTAGGAAAAATGGCTTTTTTACTAGTATTTTTTTGTATATTTCTTACAATAAAATAAATCACAGGCCAAATGACGTGAGAATATGTATGCCAAATATACAATTTATACACGTTAAAGCCATAAAATATTTAAGCGTAAGTATAGCAAATCACACAGATTTATTTACATATTAATGCTATAAGTGAAGAACCATGTTAAGACTATTTGTACTTTTAAGAAGCTTTGCAATTTTCATATCTTCTCTTCAGATTTGCTTCATTGAATAATTTATTGTCCCGTTCTGGGTCATTATATTTGATAAGCCAAATTGTTCGGCCATCGTTCCCAGAACATCTTCATATAATTTGAGCTATGTTTACCCTCGTAAATCTTAAAAAAATAATGCCTATATCTGCTTTTGTTGTCTGTGTCTTTGTCCATGTCCATGGCTCTGGGTTTTATGTTGTGTGCCCTGTGAGTGTCATAAAACAATTACCCAACATGTTAAAAATTGTGTATGCTATTGACTAAGAGCACAAGCAGAAAGGACAAACACACAAGCGTCAATAGCCTGGTAAGCACACAAACAAACACAAACACGCATACATATATGTGTATGTGTATTGGAACTGTTGACTGTCTATGATTTCAGTTGGTAACTTTTTTGTTTGCTTTACCTTGGACATTTTCGCTGTATTTATGTCAACATTTTGACAATTTGCGTGGCATTAAATATTGATATTTGGTAAATATTTTCGTTGAACAGCTTCATAAATATGATGAATATTACGCGTACGAAATAATATTATTCACAAATAAAATGGAGATATATTTTTATTGAGATATCTAAATATATGATTCGATTGCTAAAAAAAAGGGAAGTATATTTAAAATTCATATATTCATCAATTCAGAAGTATTTTAATTCTACAATGACCAACAACTTCTAGCTAAACAATGGAGCATACGTGTTATTGTTTAATTCTAGTAAATACTTAATTCTCTATATGATAACATGAATAATGTTTCAACAATGGAATAATTTACATATTACTTATACACAAATGACCATTTACACAAGAATATATAATTCTCATTGATGGAAACAACTTTTTGTATTTGCTAGAAAAATCAATAGTTTTTTGTTAGTTTAACATGTGTACTCACATTAGAAGCGCATTATGTTTAAAGCGTCCGCCAGTTGAATTCTTTTTTTTTTTTTGTTATTTCAGTTTGAATTTTCATTTTCCATTTAAAAGCAATGAGTGATTATTTATATTGTGCTTTTGTTATTATAACCACTTTTTTGTAACACTCACAACACTTTTTAATATATATATTTTAAAAGATTTGCTTTAAGCTTTATTTTGAAAGGTGATTAAATCTGATATATAAACACGCACAACAACGATATTTAAACACGATATTTTTATAGACACCGATTGCAAATTTTAAAGTTAATTTTAACTGCTAAAATTATACTCTGCGGCTGAAGCTGAAAGTAAAACAAAAAACTTCTATTAGAAAACTTATTTCAATGTTAAAAAATATACTTAATTTATACAAACTAGCCCCATGAGTTAATTTACCATATAACCTTGGCCCAATATTAGTGACAATTCCCTAATAACTTATTGTAAATGCATGCGTAAGCTCCAATAATACAAACGATTTGCTAGACAATAACAACAACATCGAGAACAAGTAATAACAATAATAGCAACAACAATTTAATACGTTTGTCGTGAGTGTGTGCTCAACCATTGGGAATGTAATAAAGGATTTAGCTATACACACAAAGCTAAAATAATATCTATGTGTGCATAGATAATTTTTTCAAGTTGTATGTGGCACAGTGGATCGCTTTTGTGAATTTATTACTTTTAACATAATAATATAAAGATAATTCAAGTGTTTTCTTTGCATAACAATAAGAGATTGTTTGTTGCTTTAAAGGCTAAAGCCTTTATTATGTGTTTTTTCAATTCACACCATCTTAAAATACACCCACTGTTGTCTAAAACATTTTCTGCTTATTTTAGTGCACGTTTTCACATATTTAATATACTTATTGGGCATCGCTTTTCTGGATTTTGCTATTTCGTGAGCACTTGAACAGAATTTGCATAAATACATACATCTGCACGTCCTTAAAAATATAAAAATACTCACATATAAATGTTAAATGTAAATTGGGTATATGCATGCTGCCTACAACAAGATAAGCATCAGAAAAATAAAGAACATTAAAAGAATAAACTCGGAATGCATTTTTACGGGTGTTGTAAACTTCGATAATACAATAATAAATTTGCGTTGATATCAATGGAAAAATGGTCTGCCTTTACGAGCGCAGGACAGAAGAAAACATATGACACTCGGATATGGGAGCTATGGGCACATTGCATTTATGGCTCGTACAAAAATGGCAAAAGAAATATGTATGTATTTTTTATTTGTCATATGGTGTCAGAAATTTTTCCCAAATTCAACACAATTGAATTCGCCTTTAGAACAAGCTTCCAAAGAACAAAACAGAAAAGCCTGAAGGCATAGTATTAATTTAGAAATGTTAAAAAGAAATACAAAGAAATAATCAACATGCAAAAGTATATTTTAATAATCTTTTAAAGTATGAAACAGTTTTATAGCCTATTAAAATGCAGACCCTTGCCACCAATAAATTAAAATATGTATACGTTAAAAATTTAAAAAAAAAAATTGAAATAAATGCGGTCTTTTGGATTAATTAATTTCCTAGCAAAACAAAAAATGTACAAGCACAAGAAAATTTATGGTCAAGTGTCATAATTTTTACAAAATGCCGACCGAAAAATATATATATATATTCCGCCCACACAAACAGTAATGACAACGACAACAACAACAACCACAACCACAACAACAAGTAGAAATATGGGTCAGCAGTGTTGAATTGAAAAGCAGCCATGAAAACGCCAACAAGAACAACAACAATGAATTACAGCACATGTGCATGCAGAGGTGTTCTGTATGTGTGTGTACGTGTGTGTGTGTGCGTGTATGAGTGTGTTTGTTTGAGTGCTTTGTACTTTGTTTGTCACACTGTAAAATCAATTTTCATTAAACTGTGCCACGCGTCGTATGAGTAATCAGCGCGCAAACAAACAAAGGCAACAAAGACCATCGTAGCGAATGTGTAGTTCGTGTTTGTTTTTATGGTGGCTGTTGTTGTGTTAGCGGCGCTAACATATTGCTGCATAAATCAATTTTACACTAATTTCAATATAACATAAATGGCACATTCAACAAACACTAAATATGATTTTGGCAATTACAAAGAAATAAACAGCGACTAACACATACAAATGGTGTCGGAAAAAAGACGACCAAAAAATATACAGTTCTTGTTTTCCTTTGTGATTTTAAATTTAGATTAAAACTCTCCTCTCCTTTTATAACCGATCACTGTATACAAGTCGGACAACTAGAACTTGCATGAGGCTAATTATAATATACGGCAAACCTTTGCAAGACTATTACATATACATTAAAAGGCTTTGTATGTAAATTATTGGGTATTAAAGCATTTAACCGTTTTAGAATTGTGGAAAAGCTATAATCATATTGTTTATAACCGTATTTTTTAACAGAGAACACATAAATTATAAAAATTAATATGTTAGCTGGAATCGAAACACTTGTATCTTTTGATTTACAACATCAATAATTTCAAAGCCCAAAAGTAGACAAAAATTTACCTGCTGCACATTGATTGTAGCGAGAGTATTTTATGTATTTATGTTGTTTGTTAAGTAGTATTTGCGTTTATTGTTGTATTATAAGTATTTGGCTAAATTATTATCTTCTTAGATCTTAGATCAACATAACAATGATAATAAAATAGCAACAGCACATGAAAATTTTAAAGCTCGGAAACTTAGCGCCTTTGGCGGATTTACGTGGAAAATGCAACTGAAACTCCAACTGGCTGACGTTGTCATCTGGCGTTTTATCGTTGTTGTTATTGTTATTGTGGTTGTTGTCGTCGCCGTTATTGTTGTTGTTGTTGCTATTGTTGCTGCTGCTGCCCCCGTACTGTATGTTGGCGCAATTTTTAATGCACATTTTCCTAAGCTGACCTTTTGGTGTGTCAGCAGAAAAATTTATTTGATTGCACTTTCAACAGTTTCACAAATGCCGTTAGCTCAGTTTTTATTTTGTTGGCTGAGTTTGTTATCAAAGTTAAAAAAGTTTTAGTTACAGTAATAGTTATAGTTTCTCCTGTAGTTTAGCCTTGCGCAGCGTATAATTTTGCATAAATTTCACTGAAACACAGGGAAACCCATAAATACAAATGAAAGGTCCATTTTCAATCAATTTACCCACAATGAACAACCTGCAATACTCAAAGCTTAAGCCTTCTCACAAATGTTGAACAGAAATCAAAAGAAAAAATAACAATAACAAAAAAGCAGCAACTATTACAACAAAGCTTATTGATGATAAACAATGGATGGACTAAAAGCGGATGAAAATGTGATTGACAGAATGAAGGACTTTAGTCGAAAATCCACTGCTGAAAGATATACAAACGAAGGACAATAATCCCAAATTTTAATTAGAACAAACACCAACATGAAAGTTGTATAAGAAGCGCTACAGGTCCCCTAAAGTCATTCAGCTTAGAAGAAAACAAAGATGGACATTGTATTTGATTAGCAATAAACTTGAATATAAAATTCGCATTTTGAAAGATCCTTTCGACTCGACATTCAATCACTGTTCAATAGCAACAAAACATGAGACCGCACTTGCTATAAAGCTGACAAGTAAGAGAGAGAGAGAGACAGGTTCAACAAATAAATCCCTCGTATTTTATTTTGTCACGTGCACATTTCTAGTTGATTGCTTTTCACACAATTCTTGTGTTGATGTTTATTGAGCGGCATTAAAAATTGTAATCAGGCCAAAAATACGCAAAACGATTGCAGCTAGCGACAGCTGGCAAACACAAATATCACATTTATATATTTTTTATATTCCTAGTTGACAAAGTGCGAAGCGTTGTGGAGGACAACCTTTGCATATTACACATACGCCACATGGGTCGCACAATTGTGAAAGGGAAGCTTGCACAACTTTCACTTTTCACAACAGTTGTCGGGCCTTTTTTGGCGCTGCTTCACCTGCTGCTGTCGCTGTTGCTGCCGCTGCTTTTGCTGCCGCGCTGCTGCTACTGCTGCTGCTTGCTGTGGCACGCGCCTCGTTTGCTTGGTGGCGTTTTGTATACTAAGGCCAGATGCCCGAGCAGCTGCGTCTCAGCTCCTGTGGGAAGAGTGTCTGCCTGTCCTGTGCGTGCTTTGTTCTCTCTCTTGTTTAAAATGCGCGCGCAAGGCGTCCAAACCGAACAGATGAGAGAGAGAAAAAAATATATTGGGAGAGTTTTGGCTTCGTTCCCGACTTGTTTATAACAACAACACAAATTCCCGCAGCAATAAAGTGTATAGTTATAGTCGCTATTATTGTTGCTGTTGCTGCTGCTGCTGCTTGTGCTGCACTTAAGTTGAACTTTTCAAAAGTTGGCAAGATGCATGGGGCGCTCTTTTCATCCAGCTGATTTCAAGGAATTTACTTAGATTTCTACTTTGCTCTCTCTCTTTCTTATGCTCTATTTGCTTGTTTTTCTTAGTTTTTATTTTACTGCTGAGACAGTTAGGCGTTGGAAAGGACACACATATGGCTGGGCCTTGCCAAACAAGTTGCGAGTTGTGCTAGTGTGTGTGTGTTAGTGTGTGCGAGGGCTTGGCCTCTACCCACACAACCTTTGCAAGCCACCCACACGATGACGACTTTGAAAGAAATACGCATTGGCCTTTGGCTTTGTGCTCTGGCTCCGGCTACAGCTACGGCTACGGCTACGGCTTTGGCATTGACCAGGAACATTAAAGCGCCAAACTTATTGCCATGTTTTAGGCATAAATAGCTTATCAGGCAGGCAACAAACATAAGCACTCCTTCAGCTTAATATTTATCAATCCATTGACTTGGCAAATTGAGTTTCGGTCATTTCAATTCCAGGCAAATCAAATAATATTCAGCTAAGTAAACAAATTAAATCATTTTTGTGGTTTGAATAAGAATACAACTAAGATTCTTTACTTGTGTATTAAGTCTACTGTTAGCTTAATAATTTATTCATATTTAAAGCTAAGCTTGCTATCAAAAAGCTAAGATCTCTATCAACAATTAAGTATAACTCTTTTTGTTTGTTAGCTCAAGACTGCAGGCAAATGAAAATATCTTTGCAAACTGTTTGACTATACTTAGAGAAGTAGCTTTCGACAAGTGCAAGTCAGATTTGCTTTGCGAAAGTCGAAGCTATAATCTATTTTGCATAGCAGCTCAACACTTAACAACACTTCATACACGCCTTCTAAAGACCTCCACCCCATATTGCTGCCTCGTCTATATACTAAATATGTATGTATGTATGGATGTGTATTCGAGGCTGCCTTGTAGATAGATATACAACGAAATTATCATCTGGCTTTTGTACGTGCCGCCTGGCCAAGTTAGAAAAGAAGCCTGGCGTGTCCTTGTGCCATGTGCCAGTGCCGCAAGCTTTAGCTCGTGCAGCTGCGCTGCTTGCACCATCAACTCAGTCCTCCCCATCCCTGCCCATCCACAAGTTGCTTATCTCATAGGAAACACTGGTTGCTTTGCGACTGCTTTCGCAGAAGAATACAACAACAAAAATTGAATTTTTAAGCATAAAGTGAAAAAAAAAGAACGTAGGAAAGGTTGCCAACTGAGCTTGAAGCAAGAAATTGTAAGTGAAATGTCGAAATAAACTTTTTCGTTTTTATTTTCCATTGACATCATTTTTTTTTTTCTTTTGAAGAGCAAAAAAAGGTACTTAAAAATTGTACACTTGTTTATGGCATGGACAAGTACTCGAGTATTTATTTATTTCCTGATTTTCTATTGTTTGCCATCGTTGCCAAAATGAAACGAAAAACACTCTGACCAATGCCTCAACAAGTTTCTTGTTGGACAAAAAGCTTAGCCAACATTTAAAGCTCGCCTTCTGGCCAAATTCGAATTGTATTAAGAAAATGCACAGAGTTTGCTTTTGTTTGTGTACAATGAATAGAAAAACACAAAACACAAGCAGTTAAAAGCCCGTTTTATATTCATTACGAGTCGGGCACCAACACAACCAACGCAACAACAACAGCTAACAATTTACGACTTCAAAGGAAACAGGTCCAGTTTTTTATTGTTAGGACTTGCTTACCTTATAGGAAAAGCGCTCTCACGCATACCAATACTATATACCAAATAGAGATAAGATAGGGCAATAGTACCCCACCCATTCACACTCAAAATTGCCTTCAGTTAGAGAGAAGGCATGAAACGTAAAAAAAAAAAAGATAAACCAACAAAAAATAGGCAAAAGAAGTTATTACAAAAGAAAAAGTCGATTTTATGATATATCTCAATGCTTTTTATTAACAACTAGCTAACTCAGCCACGCGTTGCAGCGGCGGACCCGACAGACTTCTTCCTGTCAAAAAGATTTGTAATGTTGAATTGTTTTGATTCTACGTATTTTATAGCCGGGGCAAAAAATTTTACTACTATAACCCTTTAGTACAATGAAGTTATTTACGAACAAAGACGAAAATGTTGAATTTTGAATGTAGTTTCAAAATTACGTCCATCGGATGCACGATCACAATTTTTAGTTGCCCCAAATGACGTCATTTGTAAGCAAGAATTTAATTTGCGTATCTTACGCAAAAATAATTTGGAATCATCTGAATTGCCAGTAAGAAGGGATAATAAAGGCTCCGGCGGGCGGGTAGAGGTGACAGCACAACTTTTCCTGATGCGCAGCACATGCCGGCTGCTTCATTCCGAAATTTCAATGCCTGACAATATTGACATACTTTATCCATTCCACCGATAGCAATTTTTGAATGCGCTGAGTAGTTAATATCTGGTGCATATGCAAAGGCAAGCCGAACGAATGATGCACGTGTTAATGAGTGGCTGATCCGTTGCCTTTGTCGATCTAGTACTCGTACTGTATCTATGTTTCGTTCTCGTGCCGCTCTTTGTATCGTAATATTCTGTTGCAGACGTTCGTCACGCTGTTCTTGAGATTCTTGTGCACGACTTTGTGCAGTCCTGATTCTTTGAGCTGCAATTCTTGTTTCGATTTGTTATGGTAATTGCTGAGCTCTTTCAACACGTTTGCGTCGTGTCCCATTGCTGATCGCGTTGTTGAGGTTAGCTCCTCTGCGTATTGCAGGCATTTAAAAATGTACGATTTTAAACAGTAAAAAAAACTGTTTTGATTCAGAAGCTAAACTTTTTTGTTTTTTAAAATTTTTTTTTATTTATTTTAGTTGTTGGCGAAGCAACGCGCTCCGGATAACTAAATAATTTCATTTATACGATGAAGAGAATTATTTTTCCTACTGAATTTTAAATGTAGCCTACTAAGATTTTGCAAAACACAGCTCTAGGACACCTTGGATTACGTTATCGTAATTTTAGTAAGGATGCCTATTTTTTTGAAAATGAAATATAGCCTATGTCACTCAGGAATGATGTAGCTTTCCAACAGTGAAAGAATTTTTCAAATCTGCCAAGTAGTTTCGGAGCCTATTCAATTCATACAAACAAACAAAAAATCAAACCTTTCCTCTTTATAATATTTGTATAGATAAAAAAAATACTATTGAACTTTTACAAGTCTCTTTAGCTTGGTAGAAGTATATCAAACAATTTACATAGCTAAGATGAAAAATAAATCCATAATAAAAAAAGTATAGCTTGTGCCTAAATAAAACACAATTTAATTGAAAAAGGCAGATAATCAATGCTTCCGACTTAATTATTTAAAGCACTTAAAGAGAAATCCTTGATGCTTTAATTATCTTACAAAACCAAAATCTTGTCAAGTAAAATCCAAAAACTCAAAAGCGTAATAGATAAAAAGGTAGAAATATTTTTGAAAATATTGATTTGGTTTAGATTTCTTACAGTTCAACGATTGCAAACATTGTTGAAGGACAGTCAGATTCACACACACACACACACACAAATAATTGACACACCTGAGCGTAGAACCTACACACACACACACACTCGCACATCTAACTAAATGTGTACGAATGTGCGTTTCAACTCGACTCAGGAACAGGAACAATAACAACAAACGGCAAACGCCAAACGGCAAAGTACCAAAAGTCTGGGGGCAGCAAAAAGCGAAAGTAATGTTAAAGTCAAAGTTTCTATTTTCCATTTGCCCGTTTGCCGTTTTTACTTTTCGGCTTCCTTTTGCTTAACTAACTCAAGTGAAACTCAACTTGGCTCATTTCGGTCGGACTTTTTGGCATTTTGGCATTTGGCTCGTGCCTTGTGCGATTGTTTATTTATTTTACGCTAAAAATTAAACGTACACGAAAGTTTTGTTGGGTGGGTAAATTACTTTACACGCTACTTGGACACGCAGGCAACGTTAATGCCAAACTCGACATGAGCTGAACATTTAATTAAATTAAAAAAATACAAAAGAAACACAAGAATCAAATGCGAAAAGAAAACTAAACACAAACTAAATTCCAATGGCATGAACATAGTCTAAACACATTAAGCATAAACTAAAGCCGTTAGTAAGTTTTAAGACCTTTTGGGAGCCCTAAAAAAAAGGTGGGCTGTGTTAGCATATGGATTATGTAAAGTATGCTACAGGAGTCCTTCTTTTCAAGGCCTAGAAAATTAAAAGCTATAGTATAACACTTGATTTAATGTATTTTAAAATCTTAGCAATGTAATAAAAGACTTTCAAAGTTGGAAAAGACACTCTTTGAAAAAGTTTTACCATTGAAAATAAAACAAATATTTCAACAACGATTTAATTTTTCTTTTCACCAAAAAAAAACAAAACAAAATAAAAACAAAGTTTCTGCTAAATACTTGTTTTGTTTAGTTTTGCATGTTTCACAGCTGACAGTTCATGTTGAAACACAAAGGAAACATGTCAATTATAATGTCATTATTAGTTGAACTGTCTAAAAAGTAGGCTGGCATCTAGTCATAGGCAATAATTACTTAATAAACAAGCGATTGCTGAATAACAGAGTATGAACATACAATAATCCTATTCTTGACAGAGAATTAAAGTATTTCACAGTCTATATATTTCATGGGGTAAAAATCATGCAATTGCCATACACTACAATTGGCAGCATTTTTATCAGCATACTTGTGTGCTGCTATTTGGCCATTAAGGCGCTACGCATAGCTCGGCTGATAAGAGATACATTTTTTTTACGTACTTTCGTTTCGGAGCTACAGTAAGAGCAAGAAGCACAACAAGGATACGCGCACGGCAGGATACATTGTTTAACAGGGACGACACGTTGAGCAACAAATATTTATTGCTATTTTATGTATGAGTTATATTTTAATTTAATTATACACCTTTTTATTTAAATACACGACCGTTAGACAGATGCACAGTTAAGCTCTTTAAACACTTGCAATAGATTTATATTTATTTATTTTAAACATTTGAAGGATTATTTTGTGGTTTATAATTTAAAAAAATTTGATTTTTTGGTATTTCTAGTTGTTACTGTTGCTGGAGTTTTGAAGCCAGTTTTTTTTTTTTTGTTTTTTTGGTTGTGCTGCGTGTCTGTGTGTGTTAACGAAATGAGGAAAGATTGTCTACTGAATTTGCAAAACTTGGCCCGAACCAAAAAACCCAAACGAACTGAGTCGTACTGGCGAGCGAGTCCAAAGCCAAAGCATGAGCTTTGCTGCTACTGCTGCTGCTGCTGCTGCTAGAGTTTCACGGACAACGTTGCGTATGTGTGTTGTTGAGGAAGTGCGTGTGTTCGTGTCGTTCAGTGTTGGTCAATGCGCGCGCAAATTGCCAACGCTTGCACACAACAGGCAAATGGCAAGCAATGTCAGCTACAACAGCTGAGCAGCCGACCAGCTGCTAAAAGAGAGAGCCCAAACCACATGCGAGAGTGAGAGTCTGCTCAAAGTGAGAGCGAGAGAGCACGCGCACAGTGTCCAGGACAGTTAAAGTGAAAGTATTTTTGGTTGATTAACAGCCAAGTGTGGGGCGACGCTCCTTGAACAAACAACCCCACCCATCCCATACCTCTCTTTCAATGGTGAGTAGCCATTAGAAAGGTCGCCAAATTCACTGATAATAATTTCAACATTGCTGTTGGCAATGCTCTCCAAACCAAAATTGAGCATGTAAACGAATGAGATAGCACGGCATTCTATTTTTTCCTGCTGCGTTGCCCACTCGAGCACAGTTGTAGACAGGAAATCCCCTTTTTTGTAAGTGGAATTTCCTTGGCCAAACAATTGTTAGCCTAATAAAATGCAATTTACGCAAAGGAACATGAGAGTGAAATACAAAAAAAAAACATTTAAATGACAAAAGAGATGAAAATTGTATATAAGTTGAGCTATATTTTATTTACAAAAACACTTTAAAATATTAGATTATTAAGCTAGAAAACAAACTCTAACTTAACTTTCCCATATGAACAATCTCATATTGATTTACATGATTGACTCTAGTAAAAACACGTCGGCAAAACGAAATGACGACACTCCAAACGTGATTTTATTATATTGTAAGTAATAAAGAAGAGCTTACAAAAGTTATCTGAGTTGTTCCGCTGTAGAATCAAAATCAAATATTGTTGTCGCAACATTAACATGTTGATTGGCACGCCAGACTCGAACTCGAAGCCAACTGTTGGAATCTAATACCAAATCCAAGTGCATGCTGGAGCTATAAAATCAAAACCAATGCAATAATTTGGCAACAGTCAGTGCAACTAACGAGAATGGACAAGAAGCAAACTTTGAGCTTTATCATCTACGCTTTGATAGCTTTGGGTAGTGGTCTTCCTGTGGGTGTGCCTCGATATAAGCAGTTGGGGTAAGATTTAAGCAACAGCTTGAAAATTTTTTCTAAATATTATCTATATTAGTTACAAGCTGCCGAGACCTGTGACCAATTCCAGTGGCTATAATAATACCTATGTGCACACCACAAATCGTTTGGATGTTACAACGACGAATGTATCGAAGGCTCGTGGGCCAGAATTTGAATATGCACTGCTGGGACAGGATCCACAGGATCAACACTGGTATCGTGTAAGCCTAACGCCCACAGACAACAAATCTGGCTATCGTGCGCAGTTTGCCACAAGAAAATCTCCACCATACGATGCGCAGCTGGCTCATAAACATGACAAGACCATCAAAGAGTTGCTTAACTTTTTGGAGAAATCCGAGGAGCAGAACCTGGTTAAGGTCTATGGACAGCTGTTGGACAGCGAGGACTTTAAAAATCAGGAAGCGAAAAACAAATGCAATGTGGACAAAGTTGAAATTGATGTTGATAACGATTTGGATGATCGAAATGATTTAAGAGCCGATGCCAATCGTCCATTGCTCTTAAGGGGTGAGCCACAAGAAAACACTACTCCAACTAACCGGCAAAATGGTACAGATTCAACTATGTTTAAAAATTTTGTTTATTTCATTAAGGGTTTGAAATAATTACAAACTTTTTTAAACATTTCTTATTCCAAGTAGTATTTTATTATATCCAAATATGAGTTTTAAATATGTTTAACATGAAATAAATTATTATATTATTATTATTAAATACTCAAATATGTTACTGATAGCTTGAGTAAATATAAAATTGAATAGAAATTTCGAAAATTATTTTTTTATTTATATTTTACCTGTTTAAATCAAGGTGCTTTTACTGTATGTTAATCTCACCACACGCAAATTACACTCCACTAAAGCTCTTACATTCTCTTATACACTTTCGCTTATACTACTACTACTACAGCACTCAACATGTGTGCTCTTATACATCCGATTACTTGGGTGGGTTAACTCACTTGGCTGATAAGCGTTAAGGCCAAGCAAATACATATGTATGTGTGTGTGTGTGTGCATGCAAGTGTATGCGTGTTTGGCACACTTCTTTTGACACTTGCTGCTCCAATTGCAAAACATATGCAAAGTGTGTGCAAATAAAAAACCAAAAAAAAATGGAATAAACATTTTTAATGCATTTAAACAAATGTGACCCACATTTAAATAAAAGTTGTTTTTTTGATTATTTTATATTTATGACTTGCACTAACTTTTTTAAGGATTTAGCTGTTGTTTTCTAACAATTTGAACATCCTCGCGATTAGCGCGCTCCAGTTTATCATCGCTGAGCTCGTAAGCTGGACGATAGATCAGCTTGCCCAGTTGCTCATCATAGACCAGTAAACTGGGATTAGTTCTTGTGCTGCTACGCTCGCCCAGCGATGTATAGCCACGATCGTAGAGGCTACAATAGGGCAGCTGCTGGCTGCGTAGATAGTGCCAAATGTCATGATAGCTCCAATCGAGCAACGGAAATATTCGCATCAATGGCGGCCAATCCTTGTCACAGGGCATCAATGGCTCAAGCTGAGCACAGCCTGGATCACTGCGGCGGCAGCCCAGAAAGACAGCACGCACCTGTGGCTGCTCGATCAGAGCCTGCTCAATGGCTAGCTTAAGAGCGCCATCATAGCGTCTTAGGTCTATGGGAAACCGTTCAGTGCAGTTTTCAATGAACTGTTCCACCTCCACAAACGGATCGTGTGACTTGATGCAGATGGCACGCAATGGAGCTGCGCACATCTGCTGCTTGGCCAGCACATCCAGCAGCACTGTACAATCCTTACCGCCATTGAAGCACAGCAGCAGCTCTTCCGGTTTGTATAAACTCCGAGCGCGCTTTATTATATCCACAGATTGCTGCAACTTAACAGCCACTTGCTGGCCAGCTCTACTCTTAATATTTTCTCTAGTCGCTGAGTTGCAGTAATGCATTGATTTGTAAGCATGCTGCCGCAATATTCGAGGCAAGTGTTGTTGAAGAAATCTCATAATGACAGCTTTTTGGATAAAGCAAAACTTTCATTTGTACACTAAAAAATGTGTATGCCTTATGACATTTTTGGAACATGTATTGTTTGAAAATTGACATTAGAAACTTCTATTCAAACTTATTTCAACTGGTTAATGTAAAAGTATGAATATAAACATTTTAAGAAATGATTTTATATAATATTTAAAAATGTTTTGTGAGATTTGGTGACCCTCATAAAACAGCCAAATTTAATAATGTATAAATATTTCGTATAAGATGTTAATAAATTAAATACATATACCTTGGAATATCTAGAACAAATGGGTAAAATTCATTAAATTAAGTAGTTTTACTAGTTTGATTATTATTACAATATAATTTCTCTATATTACATTAAAATTGAACATATGTTAATTTCAAGATTTATTTTATCGCTTAGCAACACACATAAAATCACCCTATGAATATATTTTCTTTAAAAATTATTTAAGCTATGCTAAGCGAAATAAATAATTATGCTATGCTTAAACCTACTTTGTCATGTAATTTCTTGAATCAACTAAATAAAACAAAAGACGCAGCGGATATAGATTAAAAAGGTAAGTTGAATGTAAAAAAAAAAATATGTGAATAGTTGTTCTTTAGAATCATACAAAATCGCTGAGTTGCTCAACGCAGCGCAACTGCAAACTTGGTCAGTGCTTGGCGCTGCAGTTTTGATGAACGGCCCGTGGCCAGCCCTATATAAAGCCCACTGATTGCTGCATTCAATATCGCAGTTCGCTTCAAGCCAAGCTCAGCAATACAAAACAAACCAATCCAACATGAAATTCTTCGCTGTTTTCGCCGTTGCCTGTGTGTTGGCTGCTGCCGTTGCTGCCGATAAGGACGATAAGATGTTGAGCTCATCGTATGGTGGTGGTTATAGCCAGCCTGCTGCTGCTCCAGCTGCACCATCCTACTCTGCACCAGCTGCACCATCTTACTCCGCACCAGCTGCACCATCGTACTCCGCTCCAGCTGCACCATCGTACGCCGCCCCAGCACCAGTCTCCATTCCTGCTCCACCTTGCCCCAAGAACTATCTGTTCAGCTGCCAGCCCAACTTGGCTCCAGTGCCATGCAGCGCTCCAGCTCCCAGCTATGGCAATGCCGGTGCCTACTCTCAATACGCTCCCGTCTACGCTCCCCGCCCACTGCAGTGGTAAGGAGTTGCAACTCTCTGAGCCCATCTGAACTCACAATTACAAAAAGCAATACAATAAAAACCATTTTTTGATAACAATCAAAGTTTAAGTCTTTTACAAATTTGGGACTACTATGGGGCTACTATAAGGTTAAACCACAGAAAGTAAACCTTAAAGCACTTAAACATTTAGATAAAAAGTCTATTAAGACTGCATTCCACTAAACTTGTCTAAACAACAAACGATAAGATATCATAGAAAGCTAATGGTATAAGAAATATCCTCAAAGTAAAGTTTCTTTAATAGTATTGAACATGACTTTAGCTTGGATAGCATTTACTAGCTAGATATTATTGTCAGCTTTTAAATAATTAATATACCATAATGCACTAAAAATACGATTGTATCACATAATTATGTTTAATTTTGTATGTATATATATATTTTGTAAAAACGTTAACAAACTTTATGACTTAACTATACAAATTTGATGCTGCACGAAACAGCAGAAGCACTTGGTATTATATCAATATTCATATCTCAGTGGTATGATTGTTTAAAATAAAAAGCCAAAATTAAAATTGTATATGTTAAGAAAAGTGAAAGATGATAAATTTATCGGTGCCGTAGAATATACAAAAACTGAAACTCAACTAAACGTTAACAACTTTTTGAAAAGAGGTAAAAAATTGCCGTTAGCAAATGCTCAGTAATCGTCGTCGTCTTCTTCCCCGTCGGGCTCGATCTGGACATCGTCATAGAATCGCGCCGCCTGCAGCTGCTTACGTATGGCTCCCACTTGAGTCAAAATCTTGGGTGACGATGTAGACACCATAAACTTTTGCACAGCAGGAACCTATCATGAATAAAAAATAACGGTTAGACTTTATAAAGCACCAATTATATTGACTATTTGACGCAATACCTCCCAGCGCTTTTTGAGATTATCCATCTTACGATGTCGACTTTCAGGGGGCGGCGTGGTCGCCGTCTCCTTGCGCGTCATTTTGGGCATTTCGCGCAGTAGCGGCACGGATAGATTAGGTGTGGGTGACTCGTGCAGCACAATATCACGCCGGCCCAGGGTCAGAGGTGTAGTCTGTGTGCCTCTATGACGTGATTCACTTTTGCTGCGCATTAGCTGCTGCTGCTGCAGTGTTTGCGGTTGTTTGGAAGCCAGATCTCCGTAGTTCTTGAGATATCGGGAAAGACGCTTATCAGTTTGGCGACGCACACGTTCCATGGCCTGCTCATCAGCGCTATCCAGCTCAAAGCTGTTGTTTGCGCTGCCTGATACGGTGGGCAGTTGGTCATCCAACGGCATTGGCTTCAATGGCGTGGGCTTGTACTCCTCATGGAACATTGAATTGGTTGGAATATTAAAGGAGTATGGTGGCGAGCTATTTGCTACATTTGGGGCAGTCGTTTCCGCAGCCGGTGATGGCACAGCAAAATTTACTTCCAGCACACGAAAGGCATCATCAGATTGTGTCTGCTCTCGATCTGCTTGCTCGTTGACATGCGTGCGCTCCGTATCCCGGCCGCAGGCTATCTCCTCCAAGCAAAACGAGCACAAGTTTCGCCGACAGCTCATGCACACATTTCGCTCTCGCTGACAGGCACGACAGACATCACTCTTCACCAGACACTGGCTGCACAGCGCATAGAGACGCTCACATTTGAGGCAGACCAAAGCATAGCTATTCTGGCAATTGTGATCAACTCCATCCGCTGGCTCCAGCTCACCTTCTGCAGCTGCACCAGCAGAATCTGTTGTATCCTCGCTGCTTTGCTGCTTCATTTTCAGTGCCAACTTGCGATGACAGCGCAAACAGCAGCTCTCATAGCTTTTGAGAGGCTCATCGCATAGTGGACAAATCTTTTCGCACAAATGGAAGCACTCTCGTTCGATTTTTGCCATTTGGGGCAGTTCAAAATCAAGCTCAACGCCAGCTGGCAAAGGCTTGCCTCGTCTATATTCATGGTGTGCCGAATTGCTGAAGTATTTGTAAACCTTATTGGTGTTTGTGCTGTCGTTGTTATTATTATTTTTGCTTGTATTGCCATTCATATCCTTGAGATTGCTTTTACTTGGTGCTGCAGTTAGATTGTTTTGCTGCTCCTTGGCATTTAACAGCTGCGCATCCTGTTCCAGCTTGGCCAGCAAATTTTCACGCCTCTGACGATTTCGCTCGGACTCAAAGCGTGCCTATAACAGAATTTTAAAACAAAATTATATAAAAAATTTCATATTTTTTTTATGCACACTCACTTGCTCGGCACGTCGTCGCTCCATTTCCAATTGCTCTTCCAAATGAATGGTCTTCAACTGTGCCTCCAGCCGCCTGTAGACAACGATAATATATATTTATATAAGTTATAAAACTAAAACAAGTAATATTTACCTGGTTAGAGCCTCATCTTGACGGCGTTCCTTATCCTTTATCAATTCGATCGAACGTCGCTTCTCCTCAATCTGTTGCATCAAGTCGCGTTGATAGTCCTTCTTGCGCGCCGTTTCCATTTCGGCGCTGCGCATATTGCGCTCCATGATGCCATCGCCGCTGACAATATTTGAGATCCCCACATGATCCAGATCCTGAAGCAGTTGATGGCGATTCGTATTCGGCCGTATTTTAGGCGGCACGTAATTGGGATTACTATTTACAATTAACTCTAGGTCAGTCTTATCCGTTCGGCTATTGGATGTGGTTGTGCTCGATTGATTCGAGCGCGCCGTTTGCAACTCCTCTGCCTGCTGGGGCTGCGGCGCGATTGCTTGCTTCAGCTGACGTCGCGACTTTGCCACAGGCGGATGCAGCATCTGCAACATGGAAATACATTAATTTAATTACCCGCTGGTTATAAATTTCACGCTGATTAAGCATAACTGATGACGATTTGGTCGGTTTATGGTCGTCTTATGCCCACTTACCTGGTGCTTGAGAAAGTTCTGCTGATTCTCGTGCTGTCGCTCACGCAAATAATTCTGACGTTTCTGATTTTCATTGTTAAAGCCGGGAAAATACGAATAAAATGTGTCCGTAACCCATTGCTCCATATCATCCTGCCAGCCAAATGCGAGTGCGAGTGAAATAGAATTACAAAAAATAATTGCGAGTTAGTATTACGATAATATGACGACTGCTACGTATATTTATTTATGGTTTCGCAGGCAAACTCTTGGCGACACTAACCACCAGCAGGAAGCTCGTGTACATTTTGTACGTTGCCCCTTCTGTAAGTGCAGGGGCGTGTGAAAAACTGGTGGGGCAACAAATTATTGCCCAAGCGACGTTTCTTTCTTTTTGGGGTCACAGCACATTGCCAGCGACTGGAGCTGCTCCAGCGAGGGCTTCACATTGCCTACTGCCTACTTTGGCCGCACATAATTTTTATGCCGGGGACGCTGACGTCGACGTCGCAAATCGCGTGCAGCGTTGGCATCAAAATTTATATAAAAATCAGGTAAGATTTCAAGCATAATGGATGGGTTTGACTTTGGAGATATCCTAGAGCTACAAGGAGTATTTATTTATGCAAAATTCTAAAGAAATTTTTTATTCAAAAACCGTCTGACAAGAAGAAGAAACAAAGACTTTAAAAGTCATAAAAAAATTCTGAAAAGTTCAAAGCTTTAAAAATAGCATTACACATCCAACATTTTATATACTCTTTTTGCAACTATTCTCGAAGGGGTATAATAACACAAAGAGCATTATAAGCAAGGGCGGACCAACAACTACCAACAACAACAACGACGTCATCAGCGCAAGTCAAAGACATTTCCAATGGCAGTTTATCAACAAGGTTCAGCTGCTTGGAGCTGAACACATAGCTCTCTTGGAAAGCCAGGCTGCTATTATTATTGTCGAGAGGCCTCAGAGCCGACAATTTATTAGCTGCATGCATTTGACTCGTCTTGACTGAAATTAGTCTTGATGTTTGTCTTAATTAAAGTCCGTTTTTAACAATTTCATCACTTGACACTGACAGTTTGTGCCAGTTGATTAAATACTTTAGCTCTCTCAAAACAATTAAAGGATAATTTGCCACAAGGTAGCAGTAAATACAAATGCTGAGTGGCAGCTATTAGTTATTAGTCTGGCATTCCATCAACACTCAGCACAAATAATTTGCATACTCTCTTTTGCACATTGTTATTCAGGTCAAGGAAACTATCAACAACAAAAATAGGTGTAAATAATGTGAGTAAAAACAGAGAGAGGCAGTATAAATGCTTTGCAAATTGATTGAAGTAAACAAATAAATAGTTCAAGCTTTTCATCTTGGGTTGGACTTAAACATTATTTATAGTATAGTATATTAAGGTGCGCCTGATCTTAAATACCAAAGTGCCTGTACATTGGTACAGAAAATTGTTATAAATACAAAAAAATTACTCATTGTTCTAAAGTTAACTTTTAAAAAGTTCCATCGATTGAATAATTATGTTAATTTTTATTAAAATCAGTACAGTAATAATAATAAATCGTTTAAGTTATGCAATCGCATTACTATAACCTCAATAAAACCTTTAATTGATCTTTTAACCCGAATAAAAGCTCAGCTCGTACTACAATTTCTATTCACATTATCAAAGTTGTACTCCAATGTCCATTCATTAGGGGCGCCTCTTGCGTGTCCCGTTCGAATTAGGTTAACTAAGTGGTAAACTAGTTTTAGTGAACGCCAAAAGTGCGAAAGCTAATGAAACTGCGTGTAAAAGCTTTAACAATAGCAACAAAGTAAGTTGAAAGAAAGCGCTCTAGGGTTAACTTTAAGGCACTTTATGCTAACGCTTTGCGACGATATAAGTTCAAGGCCAGGTTTGAATTGAATTTAAAGCATGTTCAAATGTCGGCACATATCTCATATGTAAATTACAAGTATGCAAAACTCTATTGCTGACTCGTAAAACTAGAAAGCTTTTAGGGTCACGTTTTTCAAATTAGTTTTAACGGTTCATTAGGCCGAGACCTAGAGCGACAAAAATCTAAATCGAAAGAAAGAACGCTAATAATACACACACAATTCGTGAAGGCCACACAACGCTGGCCAATTAATTAAAGGCTTTGATATAACTGACCTAACCTGACCTTGTTCAGGTCGTTGCGTTCGCTTTTCTTTTTATTACTTTTGTTCTTGTTCTAATGACTTAAGTGGCCTGTGAAAAAACTATCGATGAGCGAAGCGAACTCATCAATCATTCCACATACAAAATTGTCATTAGCTATTAAGTAAGCCAAACCTTTTGCGGAAATGACCAGGCACTAAACACCCCACACGTCCGCACTTAGGGAGCAAGAGGAAGTCTCGTACCACATCAAAATGGCACAATGCATTTTGTGGACGGAAATTGCATGACCAACGCTTTCAGTTTTCATGCACTGGTCACAAAAACCAGCAACAATATAACCAAGAGTCGCTAATAAATTCAAACAAGTTGAGCCAAAAAAAAGAAATATCATATCGTTGGCAAAAAATATATTATACAAATATTTGACCGGAGGACATTAGTATTGTCGTTAACAAAAAAAAATGCAAAATCCTGAAGAAAAATAATAAATATTATTTGCAAAGGTTCAAGGAATCACAAAGACTATAAAATACTTTTTGAACACATTTGTGTATATTATTTGTCATGTTAAATAAAAGAATTTTAGAGTTTCGTAAAGAGTATTTATTCGTAGGTGTTTGCTTGAACTTGCAAAACGCAGCAATTTTTCTAGTCACGTGTTAATTTTGGTCGATTTGTTTGCTCTGCATTTTTCACTCTCTGTTATTTCTAGCACCGGCATTTTGCATTTTTTGCACACAGTTCAAATTTGCACTCTTTGGCCAACGTCATGAGCTTTATTTATGCAATTAAAATGCGCTCTTTTTATTGTGTTTGTTCCTTTTGATATTTTTTATTTTAATAAGCGACAATTTGTGAGGCCACGACCCCAGCTCACCTATATATATTTATATATATAATTATGTAGTTAGCTTGAATGGTAGTCCGTAATTGGTAATTGTTGGTTTGTATTTGTTTTTACTGAAAATTTCAAGTTCAGGCCAAAACAAAAGCAACAAACGCAACAAACGAGCTTCAAATTACAACTGAGCAGCTCTAACAAAATTCATTAAATGAATGGACGCCAATGCAGAGCCAAAATGCTAACTGGAGCACGAAGAACAGCAAACAACAACAACAGTGTAAGGGGCATAAATGATTCATGTGGCCGAACGAATAGCAGCCCGAAGCGCTTGAAACTTTCAAGCCCGGACAAAAGAATTAGTTAATAATTAAAATTATTGCATTGTATAAGAGCCCCAAACCCCTGGTTCGTTGGCCTAGCTACCAAGCTTAATCCAGTTAGACACACGAACTACTAACATATAGTACTACTAACATATAGTAGTAGTGTAAACAATTACTGACGACATGCTTGTTGGCATAAGCGCAAACAGCGCAAATTAAAAACGTAAAGGTGAAATGAAAAAAAGCGAAAGGGTCAACAATGATTGTTGAGAACTTTGAACTTGTAGTAATGAAAATGACGCCGCTCTCATATTATTCATAGAGTTTCGACAGGTCCAAGATATAAAGATTACAAAAGTTTTAGTTTAACTAAAGTATAAAGATTCCAGCAAACACTTTTACTTGCAAAATATTCTTACCGACGAGGAAAACCACAATTCAAACACTCTGAAAAGCTGTGGACAACTAAACTTCAGATTTTTTTTTGGCAGCTGGTCGAACAAAGCAAGACGCGTTGAGAGGTCCAACGAGCCGTAAAGAAATTGGCACAGTTATGGCAAATATCGGTAGCAATTTTTGGGCGTTGAGCCAATCAAGCGTATACATCTAAATTGGCAGCATGTGGGCGCCACACCTCCTTTTTATTTTTGAAACTACTTACCGCCTGTTTATGCCGCTCAATTGGCAAACGATTCTCGCTTTGTGGCCGCTGACATTCCAAATCGCGATACGACGCATTTGGCGATTTATATTGTCGTGCACTTCCAATGAGCAGCTCGCGTTGATTCACAAATTCCTTGGCCGATTTTAGCAGCGATGTGCTGGCCAGCTCCTCCCCCTGCTGCTGCTCCTCTTCCTCCTGTTCGTCCAACTCCCCACTTAGCTCCAGTGGTAACTCAGGGTTTTGACTTGCCGTTGCTAAGGTTGAGGCCGAGGCTAGTGTGGGTTCATTGCACTCCTTGCTTGTGTTTGCCATGCGCTGACATTGCACCGGCACAAAGTTCTCCATTTGCATTAATGCGGCAGCAGGACAAGTTTCTTGAGAAGTATTTTTATTTTTAAGTGCTGCACTAAGCCGCTGGCGGTCATATTCCAGCTGCTTGCGTTCCAGCGATAAAAAATGCTGTAAATCCATGTTGTTATTGCATTCTGTATGAAACACAAACAACAATCGTATATAAAAATTTCAATAAATAATGCATTTTAATCACTGTGCTCAATAGTGCCAACATAATAACTATTTTCTAGCTAAACTTCTGATTTGCTTGGTATTACATATATATTTCAAACATCATATTAACAACTATTGGCTTGTTTAAAAAAAAATTCTGCTACTCAAACTACATTAGCAATTTGTTAGCCAAGCCAAACATGGCAGCACCTATTGCAGCGCAATAACAGTAAGCTAATTTACATATTCTTTATACACAACGCACCATCGCGCACTTCGTCCCAGCTCGTTACTGCAACTGCGCTTTGGCAAGCTCCTCACACTAGTGCATACAATTTAATAATGTTCTTAGCTAAACACAAAAACAAAATTTCGAAATTGTTTACTATTCTGCGGGCTTGCTTGTATTGCATCGCGGCGAAACTAGGGCCGTAAGCTGAGCGACGCAGCTATAACAGTGTTGGAAAATATTCGAAACAGCTAGCTAGCTGGTCATACTTTAATGCAGCCCCGATCAACGAATCCAGTTTGGATAAAAAATTTAAAAAAAATGTAAAACTCAACAAAACTATTATCAGTAAATGCCATCTTGGACACTTGCTTGGAACACAAACCTTTTTTGTAATAATTTATAACGAAACTAAACAGATTACAGTTTTAGCGAATAAGTTTTGTACGTCTCAAAGTTAACTTTCAATATATTTTAAGTATTTACCAAGCATGTTGGATTATTTTGTCATATTTTTTTAATGCACAATAAATTAAAGCAAAAAATTGGTTCGTATTTTAATTTAAGGAATCTTTATCAGGATCTATCTACCACAAACATTTATATTTTAGCGTGTCAGAAATGAATGGGATAGTAAAAGTGCGTGAAGCGGAAATACCCTGGTCCCATTATCTATACAATACCATTAGGGATACATCAGTAAATTTGGCTACGCTGGTCGTATCAACATTGGTTTTTTTTAAAATCACAAAAATGAATCGTTTGCGCAAAGATGAACACCTAGCTCTAAGTCATTTGGCATCTATTGAAGAACCACCCATTATTGTTGATGAAGAAGGAGATAGCAGCTCTATGTTAGCGCCCTATGAAATGTAACTGATCTATAAAAAATTAAAACGAATAAAAGCTCACAAATAAAACATAATTTTAAATAAGTATCCAGCTCTTTACAACGCCGCATATGCAACAGTGCTTAATTCAGTTTACCAACACTGAAAAACAGCTGTTTGTTTGTGACAGCGCCTGTCAAACAGCGCGTCTACTTCCGTTTCTTTTCACTTTTGACCAGCAAGATGAAGTACGTAAAAATAAACTAATTTTTAAAAATTTCAAACATCACAGTGCAAATGCAGTTGTACCGTTAAATATGATGCACTTGACAGTGTTCACTGATGTTATGTCATGATATTTTCTCTACCAACACTAAACAATACGTTTTAATTGCAGAATCGGTTTGTGTGCATTCAGTGGGTACAAAATTTACCCCGGCCATGGCAAGACCATGGTCAAAGTCGATGGCAAGGTAATTATTGTAAACAATCATTGTATTTAGACCTCCAGCTAACTGGGATTTGTTTATTTGTATAGACCTTCACCTTCCTGGACAAGAAGTGCGAGCGCTCTTACCTGATGAAGCGCAATCCCCGTAAGGTGACATGGACTGTGCTGTACCGTCGCAAGCATCGCAAGGGTATCGAGGAGGAGGCCTCCAAGAAGCGCACCCGCCGCACACAGAAATTCCAGCGCGCTATTGTTGGTGCTTCCCTGGCCGAAATCATGGCCAAGCGCAACATGAAACCAGAGGTGCGTAAGGCACAGCGCGACCAGGCCATCAAGGTCGCCAAGGAACAGAAGCGCGCCACCAAGGCAGCCAAGAAGGCCGCCGCACCAGCTCCCGCCAAGAAGTCAGCCCCCAAACAGAAGGCCACCAAGGTCACACAAAAGGCTGCTCCTCGCGTCGGTGGCAAGCGGTAAACAACAAAAACAAACAGTGTAGTGCTGCGGTTTTAACAACATCGATGATATAAAGTATAGTGAGAAAAAACCAATTAAAAACAAAAGCTACGAATGTGAATTCGTAGTGGTAAAAAAAAAAATACCGGCTATTGTTTCAATCGGGTTCGCTCAGCAACAGTGTGTTTATATTATTTTCAAACGCTACGTATAGTGAGAAGTGAGAACAAATTGTTTATGGTTTGTGTTGTATAGTCAAAAGAAAGGTAGCCTTTTATTCCGGTTCAACTATTTTAAAGTTTCGTCCATACAATCAAATTAGTAATACTTTTAGTAAGCATTTAGATTCTGTTGTTCAAATAAACTCCGAGCTGTACATTTTAGCGCCCACAAAGTTAGTAAAGAGTTCAATTGCATTCGAATGAACCTTTACATATGTAAAATTAGGATCGTAGAGAATAGTCACACGTTGCTCCATAAACTCCATGTCGTCGCTGCACTCCAAATGTAATTTCGGTGGCTGCAACTCCATAAGGTGTAAGCAATCCAGCTCACACAGCAGCTCCAGCAACAGCATCGTATCCGCAGGCAGCAGATGTGGGAATCGCAGGAATAAACTGTAAACCGTACAGCCATTGCGAGTGATGCACTCGCTCAGCACAGCGCCCATCCAGCGATCGAGAACGCGGCGATTAAGCGAAGCATTTATACGTATCCAGGGCTGTGGACGCATGACAATCACATCCCTTGCTGCTGCCAGGTCTGCTGAGATTATGGCTGTTGTCTGCTTGTCGTCCTCATTGGGCTTGCTCCGTTTGGAACGACGTGTGTATGGCGGTGGCATTAAAGTTTTTGCATCATCGTGGTCCTGGCTATCGCTTTCCGCACTACTCTGCTCTATAAGTTTTGCTTTTTTGCTAGTGCAAGGCTGTTCCTCATCCTTCTCATTTTCAACCTTGGACTCCGACAGCTTGCGCTTTTGTCCAGCGACAGCTAGCGGCGTAGCCGGTGTATTAGCGACCAGCGTTTGCATACGTTCACGCTGTAGCCGTGTGATATGGAACGTATGGACCACCCAGTGGCGCATGTGCTCCCTATGCACATACATATGGCTAGCAACGCCCACACGCTTGATCAAGTCATGAGCTTCGAGTTCTTGTAAGGCGTCCAGCAAAAAGGCGCCAAAGGGAAAAGTGCTTCGAAGCTCTAGGCTTTCGGCGCCAAAAGGGCGGTTGTGTATATATTCAAGTATGTCCTTGATATGCTGTATAGCAGTTGCATCAAAGTTACGTTCCTGCTCTAGAGTTGGCAGCAGTGTCTCAAACGTGTTGTCCGTATAACGCCAATAAGTAGCTCTAAAAAAAAGAAGAAAATTAATCAAATTGGATGTAAAAAAAAACATAAATAATTTCCCACTTGGACACCATGTTGAGCACTGATTTGTGCCGCTCCTTCTGATTATCCTGCACCGGCTGCTGCGGCTCTATCTGCTCCATGTGTATGGAGGGTAGATGCACTACGAATACATCCTGTGCCCTAGCACGCTCCTCCTTGTTCAGTGACGGCTCATAGTCATGGGTACGTTCCGCCTCCTCTTTGCCCGCCTCAAAGTCCAGCAAACGATTGCACAGCATGTGCCAATCTGTGGTCTTGTGCAGCGTGGTATCAGCTAGCACTTTACCCAAATCCTTTTGCTCCTGCGGCTGCTGTTGCTGGCGCCAGTACTTCTCCAATTTGTTGACTAGTGTAAGTAAATTACCCGTCGAGACGGTCAGCGTAGTGCTGCTCGCAGTGGAGCTGTCCAGTTGCAGTTGCAATGGTGACTGAGGCAGTGCATCCGCAACCAATTGTCGCAAAATTGGTCGATGCTCATAGACAATGCGCTCCACGGCATTCAGATAGTTGCCACTGCGCATAATACAACCAAAGGGACATTCGCCATGCTCCAAGCGAGCACAGCTGATGTTCACCGACTGTCCCAGGGCATCCAAGGCACAAAAGAAGTGCATGGAGCGCAATGGCAGCTTGTTGAGCAGATTGTATGCGCTGCATGGCACACGATACGTGAGATTTGCTGGATGGAAACGCACTCGAGCCGCCTGGCGGCCACTGCAGACACTCTCCAGCCGCTTGGCATATTCCGTTTGTGGTGCATTATCAAAGATGCTGCTATAATGATCCAAAATACGATCTGAGGAGGAGCCACTCTGTCTCGACATGGATGTGGTGTCCACTGTTAGTATATTTGCTGGCAACTGCAGCGACACACTTAAGCGATTCTTTGCCAAACGTTCGGCCAGCAACAGCAACTGGGCAAAGGTGGGTGAAGCCAATTGTACTGCACTCGTCGTCGACGTCTTCTGCTCCTTGAAACGTTGCGCAAAGGCATAATACGCGTCATAAAGCATATGGCTGTACTTTTGGATGACCAAACGGTACTTGTACTTGGAGCTGAGCAGGTGACCGGGCCCCGAAACCTGACGATTCACATGATGGATATTGCGACGCTTAACAGCCACGAGCAGGGAATCGGCCCGAGCCTTATTAAACGCGGCATTAAGTGTATCTTCCGAAAAGTTCTTGTAGATCTCAAATGCCTGGCAATTGAAAAGCGTCTTGTCCTTGTTGCAGCACAATATGCTGTGCAATACACCCAATACAACGCTTATCTGAAGTTCGGTTTCGTTCTTTGGATTCGCATAGATCAGTGTATCCTGTTCGGCATTCAAGGGTGTAAACTCTCTAAACCGACGATAATAGTCCTCCAAATTGTCGGGCAACAAAAACTGACGATAAACAAGTTCCTGAATAAAGAAAAACAAAATTAATTGAGTTAACTTTAAGATGGTGGAAATTTCATGTCATTTTGTTTACCTCATTAAGAATCATGCGATGCAGTTTATTCAGGATGAGAAGAAAGTGTATAAGAAGCGCATTGATTTGATCACTACGCACAGGATACTCGCGCTTTAGTTGAGGCAAAAAGCGTTCGTTGTACGTGGCATTGAATTCCGGTTGAGCCTGCATCATATATATCCAATTGCGTACATCCGGCTGATCGCGTTTCATGCGTATCAGGAACTGAAGACGGCGCACGCATGCCTGCGTCGTCTTATTATTAATGCCCAGATACTGACGAATGACATCGCGACATATGGTGCCCACATTATATAGTGCTAGAGCCGGCAATGGGGCATCGATAAACAAATAGACAGCACGTCCCATCTTCAGCAGACGATCTTCGGCAGCACACCAGGTGACGCGCAATGTGCGCATATTGCGCAAAGCATCCCGATCGATGTCATCGCGTGGTCCACCTTTGCGTTTGCCCGCCGTCGAGCTGGCAGCGCGCACCTTAACAAATCTGGGCAATGGTTTGGGTCGGATCAGGCTAAGACGCTTGCGTACGGGAAACTGTGTTGCCGATGGCCGGACATTGCTGGCCGTTGTGCGTGTCGCAGCCACCGATGAGCGTTTAACCCAGGACCAATGACGAAACTGATGTGCATACAGCGAAGAGCTTAAGCCAGCTGAGCCTTGCTGATCACCGGGCACAGTGCCATCGTCTAAGGCCAATGCCTCATCAAATTCCACAGTGCGTACAAAGGTTAAAGGCGGCAAACGCTGATCCTTGCGACTACCTGCCCTGCTCTCCCTGTGCTTAAGGAATCCCAGTTTGGTGTAAATACATATGTTCTGCAGCTTAGCCCAATATTCAGCGACTTGTTCGCGTCTCTCAAATACAAAGTCGACCTTCTCATAGCTGCGCTCTGGACTCACACGTTTGTAGTTGTGACCACTGCTGGTCGTGGTGTCCAACAGACTGCTGCGTTGATTCAGGTATATCCAACGCTGCAGTGCATCACGTCCCAGCTGGCGTTCACTGACCTGCAGCAGGCCCATATTATTCAACAGACGCAATGTGTTAAGATAACGCTGCTGCAGACTTAGGCGTGGTATTACGTTGGTGAGCTGCAACTGTCCCACCAGATAGTGTTGCCTCACTGGATGCTGCAGATGCGGACGCAACTGTTCTGTGACTTCACGATCAACGCGAAAGAGTCGCAGCATCAGTGAAAGTGGCATGCGTTCCAGTGCATCAATGAAATACAGCCAGCCTGTTGGCTTCTCCGCATATTGTGGCAGTGGCGGTATAAAAGTGCGCCAGCTTATCTCCTGTGTATAGGGCAGCACATGAGACTCAGTCTCCTGCCACTCGTCGAGGAATTGTTGTGTAAGCAGCGATGGTTCAGTGCGCTGCCAATTCTGCAGCAAATCCATATTCATTTCCAGCGGTTTTTGTTGCGACTGCTGTTCTCGCACCAAATAGAACAGAAATTCGTGCAGCGTACAGGCCAAAAGCAGTTTGGGAGCTGAAGGCTTTATCCTAGTGCCCGGTTGCAAACGTTCTGCACGCATTTTCTTGCGTGCCAGCACCTCACGACGCTCCTTCTCTTTCAACTGAGAGGGACGCAACAAACGTTCCTCACTGAGCAAACGGAAATTGCTCTTTAAACGCAAAACCTCACGCTGCAACTGCTCGTGGCTCATATCGATGCTGGGATGTGTGACAAGACGATAGATACGCACCAGCTGCTCATACTCCAATGTCACCTCGTACGCATTTAGAACTTTGTCTTGTTGCATGCGCTGCAGCAGGCGAAACATCGATTTGCGACAAATCTTTCCAGGCCATCCAAAATTAAGCTCGGACTGTGCAATTGCATGTATGACATCAATGGCATGGACAATGCATGTCTTATCAATCTGTTGCACAATTAGCTTTTTGCGTTCCAGCTGGCGTCGCGTCTCATTCTCCGGATGGTTGGCCATTTTAATTGTTGGAAATGTCATCTGGCGTATATTTGATTTAATATCCGGCAGATCATTAACCACAATATCAATATTGGGTGGAAAGTTCTAAGAAAAAAAAAGAAGATACATTTCAGTTCTCTTAAAAATAAAGCTCACAAGTGAATGAATCTTATGCTTACCAGCTCGTCCTTGCACTGCAGCTTCTCTTCTACCTTTTCCTTTTGTTCTGTTTTGACACTGCGTTCCGTCACGCCCGGTGCTCCAACTGCCACGTAGCGCACGATGCGTGCCTTTCCCACCGTATCTGTATATTTTGTGAGTTTTTTACAGGCGGTAAGATACTTGATTACACCGCGTGCTAGTTGTACATTGATCGATGTATACTGAGCTAGCTCAATGGTACTCATTCCACGTTCGCCAAATCGTGTAATTGCCCGCATGCTTTCCATTTCAATGGGCATGTTGAGGAATGAATGACGCTGATTTAAAAAATCTTCCGACGTTTTTTCATCTTTGTCAGCGTTGCTGTCCGTTTGACTGAGCTCTTCAAACTTTGTGTTGGGATTACGCAGACGTGTAACGGACATTTTGCGTCCCTTATTCTGATCTTTGGATGTACTGGCGCCAGCAGGCTTTGGTGGATGGATCATCGTCGTCTCAAAAAACGTGCGAAAGTTGTGTGAGAGAACAAGTTTCTTTAGCCTTGATGCCGTGAGACCCTTTGCCCGCTGCGTAATTTCACTTGTGGGCACATACTGTTCGGGACTTGCCTTTACCGCTATATAAACCTGCTCTATAACGCGTTGCAGGTGACTCTTGTAGATGCGATGAAAGCGTGGTAGCATTACCAGCAAGGACAACATGGTGCGCCCATTGTGACGCTCTGTATAGGGCTGACTGACCATGAGACGCATTTTTATGAATTTGTTTCTACGATTGGAAGAGATTTAAGTACATATTAATCATATAGATAACAACGAAAACACTTACTTTGTGTAAAATAAAAAGCACGAATCCCTAAAATAGTTGGTCAATGACCAGGGACCCCTTGTTGTTTCGCCATTATAGCGAGCGCGGCCAATGCACTCCCAGAATATAAATTGCTGAACGGACAGCTCACGAGGCTTCAACAGGTTCGGCGGTGTCAGTGCTTTCAGGCGCTCATCTTGGCTGGCAACCACAACTAGTGTTTGATTCCAACGGTCGGTAACCTCGGCGACTTTTAGCTTCTCTAGAACATTTACATCTATGAGCTTACGTTGATGGTAATCCGCACAGTTGCCCATTATATGGCCATCCTGAACAGGTGCGTATGGTAAGCGTAAAAATGGGCAGGTTTCTGAGATCACAGGCAAACCCAATTCCAGATCCTCGTCGTTTTTGCGATTATAAGGTAGCATAAGGGGACGTTCCTTGGGAAGCTCATAGAACTTTAACTTGTCTGTGGAGCGCAACAGTAGAGTCCATATCTGCTGTTGTAATGTGGCCGAAAGGGATTGGCCATTTTGTAGTCGTATGGCCAGCAAAGACCAAAGATCTAGAAATAAAATTAATATATATTTTCGTGCATTTTGGATCATTTTCAATGAAGTACAATAACTGCTCGCAAGCACTGTTCGAAAAGCAACAGTATGAAATTTGCCCGAAATTCATTTATTACTTACTTGGCAGAGTGGTGCCATCCAAACCTTCAAGCGCAATCTCATCAATTACGGCGCTTATCCAAGAGCCACCAGCGTAGGCCGCACACATTTTACTGCTTTTTCGATTCTCAGTTTGTTAAATTTTGTTTATTTTCTGATGCACATAGATTAGTTGCGCCGCAATGTTGTTGAGCATCTGTGCTAAACAGCTGTTTTTAATCAGTGCTGTAAGGCGTCCAAATTTCGCGTCAGAGTGAGACAGCTCTACAGTGGCAGCAGCTGTCAAAATGCAGCTGCTACAAACAAACGCCGACGCCGCTGTCACTTCTACCGCTCTTTTGCGAGGTTAAAGCCAAAAAAATCACAAAAGACATTTGCAAAAAAAGTACAGTGCTAAAAACTCAACAATTACATTCATAATTATATTCGAATATATATAATAAAAAAAAAACAAACAATTAAAAATGGCAATGGCTAACTTCAGTTTCGCCAGCATGTCGGCACAGGTTAGCGAAGAGAAGTGCATTTCATTCCAAGACAAAGCAGAAACCTGGGACAATGCCGAACACGGTAAGTAGAACTGAGCCTAAATAAAAAGAAAATTGTTCTTGAGTCTGACCATTCATGTTAATCTGCAGTGAAAGCTGTTGTGGATGCTTTAAACGGCCAGGAAACAGTACATGCTCTTAACCTCGATGGAAACACATTGGGCGTTGAAGCAGCACAGGCCATAGGTGAGGCGTTAAAGCGTCATCCAGAATTTCGTAAGGCACTCTGGAAGAATTTGTTTACGCGGCGCCTCAAGTCTGAGATTCCACTGGCACTTAAGCATCTTGGCGCTGGTCTGATAGCTGCTGAAGCCAAATTGACAGTGCTCGATCTTAGTGATAACGCACTGGGTCCCAATGGCATGACTGGGTTGGAGGAGTTTCTGCGATCACCCGTTTGCTATTCACTGCAGGAGCTCTATTTAAATAACTGTGGCTTGGGGCCAGAGGGCGGCCGTATGCTGTCCGTGGCACTGCTTGATCTGCACGAGAATGCCAAAGCAGCTGGAAAACCTCTTCAACTACGAGTTTTCGTCGCTGGTCGCAATCGTCTGGAAAATGCAGGCGCTAAGGCGTTATCGAAAACATTTAAGCGTTTAAAAACTTTGGAGGAGATAACAATGCCACAGAACTCCATATACCATGTTGGCGTAGCTGATCTAGCCGAAGGCTTTAAAATGAATCCCCACTTACGCATCCTAAATATGAACGATAACACACTAACCGTTAAAGGTGCCTCAAAAATAGCCGATGTCTTTGTGCACACACCGCTGTAAGTGTATTGCAATTCTTTATAATTCATTCTGATGTAATAATTATGTCTTTACAGCTTAAGGGAAATCAATTTTGGCGATTGTTTGTTGAAAACCGATGGCGCCTATCTTTTTGCTGAAGCCTTGGAAAAGGAACATCAACAATTGGAGGTCCTGGATATGGGCTTTAACGATATCAACTCTGATGGCGGTCTGATGCTTGTGACAGCCGTACTTAACAAGCCCAAGCTACGAGTATTCAATTTAGATGGCAACTGTTTTGGACAGGATGGTGTCACGCAGATTGTGGCCGAAATGGCGAAAGCCAAGAATCCTCAGGCATTGATGTCCATGGAAGAGGTTGTGTCTGAAGAGGAAGGCGAGGCAAGCGGTGGTGAGGACGATGATAGCGGTGATGACACAATCGAGAACACAGACGAGGAATATGCCGAAGGCGAGGAGGATGATGGCGAATACGATCCAAATGATACAACCGAGGAAGTTGAAGAAGATGATGAAGAATATGCCAACGAAAATGACGCCGAAGAGACAGCTTATATGTCCACCAAATCCTTTCCAGCCAATATCGTATGTGTCAGCATACAACTATCTCTCCATTGTTTACAATGTTTGTTTTTGTCATTTTAGATTGTTGACGACACTACCAGCTGTAACATATCCATGAACACTTTGACCATAGCTAACGATGACAAAGACAAATCAACAGCCAATAACAACTGCACCGTCGAGGAGTTCTGCCTGAGCAGAAAGCCGTGCACGCTGCAACAGTTTAACTCTCTACAAGAAGAGAACAAATTGCAAGCTCTGGAAAGCGTTATAAATGTATGTATAAACATAAGATTGGCAAATGGCTTATTTAAAATTTATCTTTACTTTGCCCACAGCTGTTCAGCGATGATAATCATGTGCTGCTGCTCATCTTTACCACACTTAAGTGTGCGCATCTGTCGAAGACATCCAAAGCAGCACTGGATCTGTCCGTTTCACTTATAGAGTCCACCTTCGATTATGCCATAAGGACGAAGCAGGAGTCGCGAGTGGTTGACTACTATCTCAAGCAACTAGGCCTACTTCGTAGCGAAGAGTCATTTAAGTCTGCTTATGATGTGAAGAGCTGTCGCTATGCTTTGCGCGAGGCCCTTTCTAGGCCACAGTTCGCCAATGACAATATAAGGAATACCTTTAAAGTTTTCCTCGATCAACTTGATGTTTAGCGTTTCACGTTCAACTATTAAAATCAGCTGTATTGCAAACCCTTTATGCGAATGGTTTAATTATTATGTAAACATACTAAAATAAACATAAAAAGTTTAATTTCCTCAACAAAAAAATTGGAATAATCGTCAAATTATGTTGTAGTACGTATCAAAAATACACGCAAGATCACAATGAATTTCATATCAAGATATTTTATTTGACGTTAATAAATATTTTCTTATAGCTTCGTGCAGGTTTATGAAGAATGGTTGGTTACAGATCGTACAAACCACGATTCTATTCCTGCAAAATTGATATAGTTGTAGATAAAAAAAAACATGATTACTTTAAACAAATTTATTTACATAAAAAAATGTTAATTGTGAATACAAACTACGCTAGAGAAGACATATAAAAGATTGAATTGGGTTCCATTTCTATATGTTGTTGGTGGAATATCGTTTTTTGTTTTGTTTATTAAAATCTACAACTAAAGAATGTTGCGAATATGAACATTAAAATATTTTAATGTGTGTGCCTATCTTATTTTGTGGTTTTGGATTGTAGGATGGTAACTGTTGTGTACAGAGAATGTATTAAATTCACTGTTTTGGTTATTTATATATAACGAGTTACTTTCTTTATAGGTCTGATTGCCGTTCGGCAGGTAGGTAGATTATAAATACTTTTTACTTTTATTTATATGGGAATATAACCTAAAATACAATTTGTATTTCTTTCTTGGTTCTCTTCCGTTTTCTTTCTTTCTTTTTGGTAAAATATTTAAAATAATATACCAGAGTAGATCAGGACCACAATGACGACAAATTAACGCTAAAGATCTTATATCTTATAATCCCCATGTGGCTGCTGTTAAGCTTAAGCTTCAAAATCGGAATCATTCTCATCATCCACAAAAGCCACATCATCATCATCATCGTCTTCATCGTCGCTTATAATGGCGCGACGTTTCTTTGGGGCAGCCTTCTTTTTGGCTCCACCACTGCCGCCGCTGCTGTCCTCGTCCCGCTGACGCTTGACCGGACGTTTAATTGGTGTGTCTTCCTCATCGATATCGCTGGTCATCTCATCGGCGTTATTGTTTGCGCCTTCATCATCAGAATCAGCAAAAGAGTAATCAATCTTTTTGCTAGCAGCACGACGACCAGGACGGTCTGCACGTGGTGCCGCCGGTTCAATTTCGATGCACTCGAGATCTGAATCATCTGAATCATTCTTACGCTTTTTGCCCTAATTTGGAAGACATTTATAAGTCAAAGCATTTAGCGCTGGTTTCTATTTAACACACTCACCTTTGTTTTGCCAAAGTCCAGTTTGGGTTGCTTGAGTCCGTCGCCGTTCTCTTTCTTTGCTCGCGGTTTTTTCTCGCCGGGCTCCTTCTTTACAGCAGGCGCTTTTTTCGGCTTCGCTGCTGATGTCTTCGCTGTACCTCCTTCGACTAGAGCATCAAACTCATCCATCGCATCGCCGGTCTCCTTCTTAACAGCTCCTTTCTTTGCTTTGGGTGAGTCAAACTCATCACCCTCTTCGCCTGGCTCTTTCTTTTCTGGTTTCTTAGCATTACGTTTGGCGGTTTCATATTTCTTAAGAAGATCATCGGTGATCTTGAACGCCACTCTTTCGCCAAAGGGATCAGGAAAGATATCCTCCTTGCCAGCAGCGGTTTTAGGTTTTCTGCCGCGACCGCCGGTTGCTGCCTTTTGGGTTTTGAGGGCCTTCGCCTGCTTCATATTAGTGCCCATCTCTTCTTGACGCTCCTTTTCCTCGACCTCATCTAACTTCTGCTCGAGATTATCAAGATCATCCATCCACAAATGACTTGGCGTCTTTTTCATCAAATTATCCAGTTCCAGGAGCTTGGCATCGCGCTGCTTGAGCAGCTCATTTTTCCGCTCATCCGTCAACATCCACATAGACATGCCCAGCAGATAATCAAATTTCTTCACCTCTGTGAGTTTCTGGAAGGCCTTCTCAGGGTCGACTTCCTTTTTGACCATCTTGCTTGATGTAGACGCAGCGCCTGACTCTTCTTCTTCCTCATCATTGTCGGCTGCTTCGGCCTCCTCCATTTTGATGCGTCGCTGCCATTCCTTAACGGGATCGGGACGATAACCACGCTTGATCAACTCATCAATCATGACCTTTCGCTGCTTGTTTTCAATCGTCAGCTTCTTCTCACATTTCTCGAGAATAAAACGTGCCTGATCACTAAGGCGGTCCGATTGCGCTGTGAGCTGACCGACAAGATAATCCTTGCGGCGATTGTAGTACTCCATGCGCAACTTGAAGAAATCCAGCAGTATTTCCTTTGGTGTAGGGTAACGATGCAAGCAATTGTTTTCGTCAAACGCATGCATTTGATTGGTGGATATCGAAGAGCTAAGCTTGAAGGTGCGATGGAAGCCGCCTTCCTCTCTGCGCAGACGTTCAAATTCACCCGGGTTAAAACTGACGACGAAGCGCACGGTTGTATCCGTATGATATTCACGGTATTCATTAACAATCGCTTTGACCTTTTCGGTACCATTCGACAATGCTTCCAAAACATTCTCTTTGTATGTCTGAGTCCAAACACTAATGGGCAATTCAGTTATCTCAATGCGATTGTCAGGCAAAATCTGAATATTGCCCGAGTGCACATAGCGCCCATCATTGACGTATTCGATGTTGCCCTTAAAGTTTTTATACCATGGATGCAGCGCCAATGGCTCTTCCCCATTTATCATGCGACGCAAATTATTAATTATATCGCGTGGATTGTAATTGGCTATTTTAGTTGACCAACCAGTGCCAATGCCCTCGGCGCCATTGACTAAGACCATGGGTATAATAGGAATGTACCAATTTGGCTCAATACGCGTTCCATCATCAGTTTGATACTGCAGCAATGGGTCATCCAATGGATGGAAGATGAGACGCGTCAGCGGCGACATTATTGTGAAAATATAACGAGCACTTGCACAATCCTTGCCGCCAGTCAAACGTGTACCGAACTGACCGCGTGGCTCCAGCAAATTTATGTTGTTCGAGCCTACATAATTCTGCGCCAGATTCACAATGGTCATTTGTAGCGAGACTTCACCGTGATGATACGCAGACATTTCAGCCACCGAACCCGACAGCTGCGCCACCTTGACTTCACGTTTATCATTGCGCTTGAAGCAGGTAAACATGACTTTGCGCTGGCCAGGCTTTAGGCCATCCACTAGACTGGGAATGGAGCGCTCGTTGTCCGCATTGGAGAAGAGCACCAGCTCCAAATTAATGAAATCTGAGTAGCTAACATTCTTGGTGCCCTTCGAATACAAATAGCGCTCCGGGAGTCCCAATTGCTTGCGGCGCTTAATCTCATCCATGTGATTGGTTAGCCACGACTTACGTGACTCCACATGTTTTTTGGAAAATGCCATTACAATGTTATCGTCATCCATTTGACCATCATATTTGAATAATATGCGATGACGCTCCATGTCCTTTGAAATGATGCAATAACATAATTATTTTTTGGTTTAAAGTGGTTTTCGATAAAGAATGGTTTTTAAAAACATACCTGGAAGTATTCCTTAGCCTCTTTAGATGTCGAAGTACCGAGACCCTTATAGTATTTGATATTGTAAGTATGATGATTCGGTGTATTTATTTTCCATTCATCAAATTCTGGTATTGAATAAAATGAAAGCTCCTCATTCTTTTTAGTTGCCTTAACAATGGGCGTAATGAACTCCTCAAGGAAGGGCAAACGAAGCAACTCTGGCCAGTTGGTGTGTATGAAATTGATAAGCAGCCCTTTGATATGGGAACCATCCTGATCCTGATCAGTCATGATCATCACTTTGCCATAGCGCAGCGTCTTAAGATCATCGGTGGTCAAATACTTTTTCTTATACTGCAATCCAATAATCTTACACAGATTATTAATTTCAGCGTTCTCAGTGAGCTGCTTGAAGGTGGCCTCGCGCACATTAAGCAGTTTACCGCGCAGCGGAAACACACCATAATAGTTGCGACCAATGACACCGAGACCAGAGACAGCCAAGGATTTGGCTGAGTCACCCTCAGTGAGAATGAGAGTGCAATCAATAGAGTTCTTTGTGCCAGCTTCGTTGGCATCCTCTAGCTTGGGAATGCCCTTAATTTTGTGGGACTTCTTGCCACCGGTTTTGGCAATGTCATTCTGCGCCTTGAACTTGGCCCATGCGAGCACGGATTCAACAATACCTGCCTTCGATATGTTTCCAATGAATTTATCGGACATCACACACTTGGAGCCGAAACTTTTGGCCTGCAGTGTCATGTTCTCCTTGGTCTGTGAGTCGAAGGTGGGATTTTCGATGAGACAATTTACGAACACCCACAAGTGATTGCGCACTTGGAATGGTTTAATGTTTATACCATTTTTGTTCTTCTTCTTTAGCACTTCTATAAGTTGCTTAATTACATTATCCACAACATGATCGACATGACGACCACCCTTGGTCGTAGCTATTGAGTTGACAAACGAGACTTGTTGAAATCCGCGTTCTGACTGGCAGCATGCGACCTCCCAGCGTTCACCGCACGCCTCATAAACAACTTTCACAGGCTGGCCAGCATCATCATCTTCACCCTTGACAAACAAGTCAATGTAATCCTTGAAGCCTTTCACGGGTACCTTAGTGCCATTTAGAAAAACAGACACACCCTTTGTGGACGCAGCGACATCATAAGCACGTCGCGACATAAGCGCAACAATATCTGCGTCCAACGATTCCATCTTAAACTTGGCTAAATCCGGACTAAATGTTATTCGAGTAAAATCGGTGCCACTAGATTCTTTAACCTGCAAAGCAAATAATTGGTTAGAATAGTTGCAAAATATATAGCTTTATAGCTTCAATAAAAAGTGCTTAAAATACTTACGATTGGTTCACCAGCTTTTCCCATGTTACTGCCCCAGGTTTGCTTGAAACTCTTTTTATATTGTCTAGTCGAGGTTTCCACAGTGAAGCTATTCGAGAAGATGTTACACAGCTTGGCACCGTAACCATTGCGACCACCAGTAACTTTTTTCTCATCATCGTTGTAGTTAGAAGAAGTCAAGAGATGCCCGAAAATCATGGTTGGCACATACATTTTCTCCTCCTTGTGCATCGTGACTGGAATGCCCTGACCATTGTTCCAAATGGAAACAATATTCTTCTCGGGATCTATGTCAACTTTAATGGTATTCATTGACTTATCGCGCTGCTTATTATCGGCGGCATTCACCAGAATCTCATCGAAAATCTTGTAAAGACCGGGCACATACGAAATTTCCCGTTGCACCATGCGGTTTTTCTCAGGATCAAGGACCCACATCAAATCCTTGACGAACTCTACAGAACCGATGTACGAGTCTGGACGCAACAGAATATGCTCCAGCTGAGATTTTTTCTGGTACATCTGTTCGATGGACATGGCGCCTTGACCGTTCTGCATGATGTCGTTGTTGTGTTGAACCTGCTGAGAAAAAAAGTACTTATGTGGTTTAATTACAACTTTACATAACTGTACCCAAAAGTTTTTAATAGATTTCTTGTATTTGCTTTCGCGATGGTGTACATTCTACTTGATTGAGAAGTAAATAGACAAAAATAAAATTATTTATTATTTTTTATTAATATCCAAACTTGTAAATAATATGAAAAATATTTGTTAAATTATAAAACTATTTTTTGTGTATTTATTTCAATTTCATTTTATTTTATAATTACCAGCACGGCAAGCGTGCGTTTCGTGCATACATATAAAAAGAGCGCGCGCAATGTTTGTATTACAACCCTGTCTTTCTTGGGACAGTTGAACCGGCTGGCAAATGCACCAAACAATAATACTAACATGTATGAAATTAAAAAAAATAGTGGTAAAGCGTTACATTTTAAAATAACTTTTGGCCTTATGTAATGGGAAGGATGTATTCATGAAGGCACACGATTTTAACTTTTTTACAAGCTGAGCGCTAAATTACATTGTACGTTGGCAAATGTGCGTATGTATTGCCGGCATCTGTGTAATTGCCGGCTTTACGTTATTTATATTAGTATACAATTAACGTGTATTATATACTTGTTTTTATTAAATATCATTTTACTAACACAAAGAAAAAAAGAGTTGAAATATACACTAAAGCCCATTCAATACCTGAACAACCGCATTTCGTATACACAACTTACGCACAGAAATTCTATCTACATGGCCAGCGCCATTTTTAATTTGCAAACGCGACGCCGCTGGGCAAAAACGTATATTTAGTCAATGCTATACTCATTAATCATTATATCGGACGCTCTTAAATATAGTCTTAACATTTGTTTTCTTACACACTGTTTATCTCACCTTTTTATTAAGATGTATAAATTTCAGGGCTCCGTTGGCGAAACCAACCCGCGGCAACAAATGCAAAAATTGCACCCACAGTAGACGCCGCCGCACTATGCTTCGTATGGATTAAGTCTACCTCGCCTTCGCCTGCGAGTGTACTTTTATATTGTACAGTTAAACCTATTACTATAATACACGCAACTATATTATTGCAACACTTAATAAAACGGACTCCACAATAAAATTCAACCAGATGAAATGAAAAGATTTTTTGGCCGCAAAACACCCGTCGCCAAGCCTATGGTTGATTTTCGATAAGTATCGTCAGGCTTAAAATGTGCTGCCAGACCTGGGCTAACATTGAGCGAACGAATCTGATCGAAGGCTTGCCACATGTGCATTTGATGTACGAACTTAACGATTGAATCGATAACAAACCATATTAGTTGGCGCCAGGTTTCGAAATGTTGTTAAATTGTTGAAAAACAAAATAAAAAAGAATTTTTATTGTAAAAATAAAAAATCAATCCTATGAAAACAAATTCTTTTTGCGCCGATTATGCTTTAGTTAATTATCCGTGATAAGCGAATGTTAATTATAATTCCAATCAAGCCAAATTAGTGTTAATTTAAAGCAAATTACGTTTTGGATGGACTGTTAAGCTATAAACAAGTTTTGCACTCAACCCGGCGTCATGACCTTGACCAACGGCAACAAGAGGTTTGTTGCACTTGCCTCTGTCGCTGCTGTTGTTTGCAACTTAAAACTAGTTTTCTTTATTAGTAATCAACGAATGTTCTGGATCAGAAAGATTATAAATGTATGTTTGTAAAATGTTGGTTCTCCTAAAAAGTCCATGTTATGTTGCCTACAATGGTTTACATACACTGCCTGTACTTTACCATGTGACGTCATTAAGAAAGATCATTGAACTTGCAATACATCTCCAAATACATATTCCCCAACACAATCTTCATCATGCAGTTCTGGCCTCCACATTTACCCTTATGATTAGCTGCCATTTTATAACTTTTAATTCACTCTCACTTACAGTTATGACATCGACATACTCTATTTAATGCGCTTATGACATTGTATTGTTATCAAAATAATTACTGAAAATTTATTATGATTGAAGTAACATTAATATATATTAGCATTAAAATGTTACTTTTATGATGATTTAAAATTTCAATTTGGGACATACTATAAAAGTGTATGCAGGTTTCGATAAAAATGTTTTGTGTTGTTTTTTTGCAATGCCTAGAACTTGATGATTTTAATTTATCTTGTTACCCGGCTTGGAGACGGGTTTTCAGTGAGTGTTGTTCTGAGTTGTTGGGGGCATAAAACGTTTTGTTCTCAACAATCTTTGAGTCAGTCTTGATACGAACTTGTGCGACGTCGATCTTGTCGCACTTGCAGCTGTTTGGTTTCAATTTTGAGTAATAAAGAAAATAAAACTGTATTAAGTATTCAAGTCTCACTGTGCGTGTTTAGTATTAATACAGACTGTAATTAAATACTAGTCTACAACTTGTATACTTGGTAATGGAAAGATATAATACTAATTTGTGTCATGTTGTTGTTAACAAAAAATGATCTAATTTTTAAATAGCATCGTGTGTTTTCCAGTTGAATGACAGCGAACAAAATTAAATTTAGGTGCCTTATTTGGTAAACAATAACAATTAGCAAAGGCCAAACGCTGATAAGTGTGATTTGTCTGTTAAAACCGGAATAAAATATATTATCAATTAAAACGAGAACAACTTTTTAGAAATGTAAACAAAGTAGAATTTATTGTTAAGTGCATTCAATTTCAATAAAGGTTCGTTGACATTATGATCCTAAAATTAAAATGCATTAGAGCCGGCCCACCATTCCCCAACAAATATAGCTTAGCTTAATAAAATACTCATGAAAAAACATTAAAACTCAACGTTTGTCAATATTTGCGATTCAAACCTGCGACTTAAAGCTTGGAACTTTGTTCTGTTTGCCAATTGGCACGTAATTAGCTGATTTAAGGTTTTGGTTGCTTTAAAGTTCATGTGGATGCGACTCGTAATGCATCGCGTTGTGTTCTTGGGAAATTTCAATGACCTCGCACTACAACATCAGTTTTACAACGATTTTTTTTTTTTTTTGATATGGAATACTCAAAAGAGGAAATTAAGATAGGTTATGCGCTTTCTAGATAAGAAATTATAGTGCCAAGAATTCTGAAAAGCCTAAGAAAATGTTTAATAGTTTAATCATCTGTTGAAAAAAGAAAAACTGAAATTAAGATAGGTTACGCTTTAAATAAAGTTCTTAGAACATTTAAAGACTAAGATTGCTGATAAAAGCTAAGAATCATAGCTCAAATCAAGATTACTTTTCAACATAAAGTTATCCTTAATCTTGATGTTAAACGTAAAAATATATATATATATATATGTATGTATATTTAACAAAAATCTGATATTCATTATGACGAAGCTGGGTATTTTCTGCACCTTATTGACTTTTGTCATCATCTTTATTTAAGGTCCAAATTTCTTTGACTAATGCCGCATGCAAACATGAAATTTTGCACTTTTGCTTGTGTACTTTGTGCACTTTTTGAGGTATTTGACATATTCTATTGTCACACTAATGCAAACTTAAGATGATCGTTTAATACGAAATTTACAAGTACGTGCTTTAAAGCGATCATCGGAGAGAAATAACATGTGCTGTGCAATGTATCAGTTTGAAGAGAGAGACGTTGCCCTTATCAATACTTGTTGAGCAATTGGGTTGAGTTCAGGAAGAGCTTCGGACTGGGGTAACGCTCTAATCATTGCCGCTCTGGCGTCTCATTTATTGTGTTATCGCAAAATATTGCCATCGTTGGATCGTTGTTGGTTTTTTTTTTTTATAAATTGCATGGGATTAAAAACATTTGGTCTCATGCCGATGCCCATTCGTTGGCTCAGTTTCAAACTTGAAGTTGAACGTGGAACAAGAAAACAATAGCACAAAACAAACATTTCAAAAATGGTAAAGATACTAAGTACAATGTGTGTACGAAATATACTATCGAGTTGTATTGTGTGCCAATGTCAGGTTCATTTACAGGCAACACCTCAAAAATGTTGCTAACAATGAAACACGTGAGGTTAACAATGTGTCATTCTAAGACCAAACAATATAAATATGCTCAAACGTGTGCTTAATTGAATTTAATAGTGTGTACATTTCGTTAAAATTAACTGTTTAATTAAAAGCAACACAACACGCAAGCAACAAGTGGGAGTTGACTTTGCAACATTCACTCAAAGTGTTGCAAGGATTATCTAGAGATGTGATTGAATCAAGTAATCAAAAGAAATTTAAGACATAAGTCTACAAGAAAGAGTATATTATATTTAAATGGCTATTCTTGACCACGTACTTGTTGTCGGTAGCTCAATATGAATATAAAAAGTCAACTTTGTCTTTAAAGATTTTTATAACAAATTATTAAGGAATTTCGAGATTAAAACAATAATAATACTGTTCGGTAACTTTTAAAAAACTTTATTTACACACTTTAAAGTGCTTTTCGTATAATCGATATATATTTAAAAAATTAAGAGACAAGCCATTTAAGAAGAAGCAGGGTAAAAATCTCTCTTTATATAGCCTATTAAAATATAAGTAGGCCACATCAATTTAATCAGTGCCTTTCCAAATTAACAACAATTTTAAAAATATATATCAGCGTTCTATTGCGTTTTAATATATGTTTTATTTTGTGATTAAATGTGAAAAATATTAAAAGTTCATCAAAATTGTATAGCTAGCAACATTATTTAGCAACATTGTTGCCAGCAACATGTGACAAGAGACATTACTTTCACTTATTATTTGAACCCATTTTTGATTTCAAGGCAACATCTGCACGCAAAATGCCCGCCATAGAGCACAAACTGAATATTGAGGAGGAGATACCAGAGAATATACGCCTTATTGCTGAACAGCAGGGAGAGTGTCCACAGACCAAACAGGAGACAATCGCTCAATTTCGCAAATATATTTTAGGTAGTCAAAAAAAATATTTTCTTTTGAAAATATTATTCTAAATGATTTAATTTCTTAGAGCACAATGATTGTCAACCACATCGCAATGATGATAAGTATTTGGAAAAGTTCTTGCGCGCTCGATACTGGAAGCTAGAAAACAGCTACAAATTGGTGAGTTCGAAAAAGTTCAGTATATTTTAGTCTTCAGTCCCTAATGATATTATACGTTACAGCTCTGTAGTTATTATAAGTTTCGTGACGAGAACAAAAGCTATTATGAGAAGGTGCGACCCATTGATTTGAGGCATTTGGGTGATGAGGATATATTGACTGTGACGCCATATCGTGATCAGCTTGGACATCGCATACTCATCTATCGCTTTGGCATATGGCGACCAAATCGTGTAACTGTCGATGATATTTTTAAGGCAACGATTGTTCTACAGGAACTGGGTTCCTTGGAGCCCATCTCACAAATAATGGGCGGTGTGGCCATATTTGACTTGAAGGATTTGGGCTTGGAGCATCTGCTTCATTTAAGTCCCAGTGTGGCACAGAAAATGCTTGCCCTGCTAGTGGTATGTACATATATTAGATGTTCTCTCTCTTCTGTTTAAATGATTTTTTCTTTTTTGTAATAGACATCCATGCCGATTCGTACATCTGCCCTTCATATAATCAACCAAAATTGGCTTTTTAATGCTGCATTTAAGATTTTTAAGCCATTCCTCAATGCCTCCATGCGAGAGCGTCTTTATATACACGGTAGCGATATGAGCTCCTTACACAAACATATCTATCCCGAACATCTACCCAAACGGTAAGTTTAAAATTGGGTTAAGTATTAAGGAAATATTTACGACCCCTTCTTCTTTTAGATATGGTGGCATGCATGAGGATTATTCCTATAAGCTTTGGCTGGATATGCTAGAGCATCAATGTTTGGCCACTGGTGTTCAGAAGGAGATGGAACAATTGGGATTTATATTCGATTAGAAATTATCAATATTCTTAAACGTACTTTAATGCAAGTTCGGTGAAAATGTCAATTAAAACAGGAAGAATCAGCTTTAAAAATTATTGTTTTTAAAATCTTAAAGCCCTATAATTAGCATTTTGTCTATCTTCAAACGACCTCTTAAACGTAGCTTATAATATGCTTGGCCTATATTAATCAAAATGCAAATAACAATTTGAGGTTAAAGCATCGCACACTTTGAGGTTAGGGTAACGCACAATTTTGAGGTTAGATCCCGGCATATGTATGTATATAAAATTTAATGCGCCACACATTTGTCGCACAACATAACCAAAATGACAACTGTCCCCTGAGGCAATAACAACAACAACAACAATGAGAAGAAAATCAAATGAGGAAGCCAGTCCATATTGAAATTAGTTCCGGTCAAGGAATCCAGTTGAAGAAAGACACCCATCGTCATCGACATGTTCGTTTTATGTATTTTATATGCAAAATGTATATTGTGGACGAGGTGTAAGAGCGAGATGGCAGCTAGCTGTGATTTGTCCGTTATGGTAATTGAGTGTTGGACAACGCATAAAACGCAGCACAGTCACATAAATATTTTTGCGCCTTTGCCTCAATGCTCTCCCTTTCTTTAAGCTCTCATCTCGTGGAGCGTTACAAATATGTTTGATATTTTTTATTGAATTCGTTGGCACCGGAAGCTGCTGTCGTCTCACACAAACAAACAGTAAAAAAGTTAACCAAACCCCCCGCTACAACTACTTTTCTCCTCCCCCTCTCTCTCTCTTTTGCAAACGGTCAAACGATAGTGAAATTGATTTTGGTGCCAGGGGGTCTCTGGTCACAGAGCTCTTTGGTTCTTTGCCCCCGCGTACACATAATCTCTATGTGTGCGCCATTTGTGCGATTAAAGCGACAAGATTAAAAAATTTATTGCACAAATATTTATGGGGGACAGTAGCCCAACAAAAAAAAGACAGTGAGCGAAACGACAACAAAAAACGACAGCACACACACACATAGAGAGATAGCATAAACATAGCCTACATCTGAGAGCAGGGATGGGGACACGGACACTGTCCCGTTATTAGCTCAGTTCCGAGTAACACGTGTGCGAGCCAAAGGCTGAACTGAATATAATTTATGACAGCCGAACAGCAAATTTATTTCTGTTCCATTGATAGCGACAAGAAGCGGGGGGCGTGGCATGGGCAAGTGGCATTGTCTTTCTACCAAAACTGTGCTATTCAACATATGTCACACATGCCAAAAAGTTGGAGAAAAGACAAGAAAGGAAATTGAATAAACATAACAATCTATTCTTTTTAAATAAATTTGATATAGGGTGTTGGCGAAGATAATTCTTATCATGTGGCTGAAAACTTTGTGTTTTTGGGCAAAACAAAAATAATTAACCAAGAATATTTATGATTTTCAGTATTCTTTGGATTGTCTCCAATGAGCTGAATTTGAGACAATAAAACATTGACCTAGGATCTAAGAGTCTGATGGGATTGTTCTTCTATCTTAAATATTTAAAATTCATTTCATTATTTAGACACTTGAAAAAGTGTTTACCAATTGAAAGTTCAAATTCGTTACATTTTCTCCGTCTCAAGTAAACAAGCCAAATCCTTATCATTAAGCACAGTTGATAGCTCAATCTGAGCTTAATCCACAATGATTTTCTTGGCACGCACACAGATGACACCCCATCCCTAGAGCCAATGAAAAAGATATATATATTCTGCAATCATTTATCTAGCATGGTGGTCCCACATATCGATGAGGTTGTGCTCCGCAACGGTGTCTGTGCTTTTAACCATGGGCCATAACGAGCCGCCATTTATACAGTTTACACCTTTGCCTCCGGCTGAAGGAAGATGCTCTTAGCGAAGCCGGGTCTATGGCGACGCCAAACGGAAGTCAACACATTGACAGCAAATATTTCAATTATTTTGGATAGCCAGCTTATTTATGGGTTCGTTGGGCTTGCCGGGGTCAGTTTCGCTCTATTCGGCTTCGGCATCGGCATCGGCTGACTTCATGTTGTTTACAAATCGCTGCCCATTATTTATTGTCCTTGCGCTCTGTGTGTGTTTTGGCTAACAACTCTGCCAATGAGTGAATGATATACTGCGACGCCTGATAACCAACAACATTGGCTGATGGATGACTAAAAGAGACGAATGCAGAGATATAGAGAGCCAGAGAGAGAGCGGGGGTATGAGTGGTTGGTTTGTTATAGAGCTCATTAGGAAACAATTACAAAAAGCCAGACACGCTTGCTGCCTAGGGTTGCCAACAAATGTCACCCTTCTTTCTTAGTGTGTGTGTGTGTGTGTGTGAAAAAAGGTCAGGTACGGCATGTCCAAGTGTCAGAGTTGACTGACAGTTGACAGCCGGGTGACGCCCACAAATGTGGCGCTCGTATAATATGGTTAATTTTCGAGTGCGAAGAGAAAAATATATATACGTTAAGGGCAAAAGGGTATAAGACGACAATGAAGGTATCATAATCTTTATTTATGCTTATAAGAATGAAAAAACTTGTTGAATTTGGTGGATTGAAAAGGGGTGTTGTATGGAGTCATGAACAGTGCCATTAAAAATTAAAAACATTTGAAAAATACATTTTTAAAAGGTTTTCCAGAAGTGATTATTTGTTATGAAAGCTACATACAAGTAGTTAGAAGCACGTGTGTATATCAATTAAATCTGGCTTAAAGAACCGGTAAATAATATTTGCTAAGAATTATGCATGGTTTACGGCTATGCTTTACGCTTGTGTAAGCCCGTTAAAGGGTTCTACTCTAGAATGTTTGACTTCAAGATACTCTTATTCAGAGTAAATGGCAATAGTACAAGTATCAAGCGAACAACAGTTGCGTATAACACTTACTAATCTCACCTACTAAGCTACGCTCTGGCTTATGCCAACATTCTAGTAAAATCGATTCCCTATATTCAATCACAATTTCCCTCACATGTCATTAAACCCGCCCGTCGAGCTTACACAAAGACAACCTGCTGGCTGTAACAATACAGAAAAAATAAAGAGAAAAAATGTCTATGGGGGAGACGGCGATGTAAATTTCTTGTGCAATTCGATGTCAACTTCTGGCATCGATTTTCTGTTGATTTACCAGAAATAATTTGTGATAAAACACGATATTTCCACATGTTTAAAGTGCACTCCAGGAGCTGAAGCTGAAGCTCGTGGCAGGGAAGTAAAGATGGAAAGGGGAGAGAGCACTGCTGGTTGACAATCAATCACATCACATGGCAGACTGAAGATGCGAAGGCAGATTGAGGAGTGGATAACATGCGAGGACATCTATGCGCTTTTAATGCCAGCCTAATCCGGCGTAATAAACATTCACATAATATGCGGGAATCAATTGAGATGCAATTGAAAAGGACTTGTCATGCAAATATTTGACAGGATACAGCAAATGACAATGGGTGAAACACAAATAATACACATACACAAACACGGACTTAGTCTAAGTCAACAAAAACAAAAGTCGAGGCACTTCAGCCGCGAATTAGTTGTAAATGAGCAGTGCACAAAAACCGCGGCATACTTTTCGGCATAAGGGCTAAATGTAAATAGTCGAGCAGCAGCTTCCACTTCCGCCCATCGCAGGCAGCGCCAGGCACGTGCCCTATGCGCCACCTGTCTGCCGTAGAGATTTTCTTCCTTAAATACCCTTCCCCACAGGCTTTGCGTTGATTATTACAATATTTTAATTGGCCGCTGGCAAATATTTGCACACCTTTAACCCTTTTTAATACGGCTAAGTGCTGCAGTTTGTCTATTTGCAGCATTTATATTGACTCTATCTTCCTACATATCTCTTTTTTTCTCCATCTCTCTCTCTTTCTCCCTCGTCCAGCCACGTAGAAACCTCAACGGTTAAATTACAGCAGCCTCGGAGTTTGGTTGTCTCGAGTCATTTCGAATGAGGCCAACGAAATAGGGAGAACAAAAATTGAATATATAAGCACGACTAGAAAATACTCTACAGCTCCCTTAAATAATAAAAGAAAAATCTACAATATTTCATAACACGCAATTATTTATTATTACATTCAGTTCTTTGTTTTAAAAAACTTAAGAATCTTCTTACCTTCAGAATACCCTTCTAATGTCTTGTCTACAGGGTGCGTATAAAAAAAAAACCCAAACAGAAAACCAAATGGAGCATGCACCGAAGAATAATTCGATTGTGTTCAATTTAATTTTGACAAGCTTCAATGGCATAGCAATCCAAGCAAGCCCAAAGGATGTGCCTCCGTGTGGGTGGTGTGTTTGCCACCACACAAGAATTGGGCGAGCCGGCAGTTGATTTGATTTTGTTTTATGTTTCCTGCTGGCAGGAAATACTTCGATTCGTTACCCCCCCTCGCGCTACAGTTTGAATTGGGCGGTGTTACTGCAAGGGTAAGACTCATGGATTGAGATTGAAAACAACAACAGTAGTAGCCACAAAAAGATTTTGTGGTCAGTTTATGTGGCTTACCAGAGATGAGTATAGTAAGATAGTTCTTAAGCTCTGTTAAGAGTCAGTCATCAAATGGAAACGACACCGAAAATGTATACAAACTTATGGAAAATATTTTATTACATGTGCTTCAAGTGGTTTCTTTTATGGAAAGATATAAGAAACAAGTAATCTGGACGGATTTCAGGAATGCCCAACTGAAGTTTAAGTGTTAAGATACGTTTTGGAATAAAATAAGGTTTGTTTTCAGATTAGTTATACAAAGGATGTTTTGGGTTAGACACAGGCGGGCTCAGATTAAATCAACAACAATTTTGAATGATAAAATCAAGGCATAAACTTTTTAATTTAATATATGCAGCAACATCTTTAACCCGAATATGCTAAGTCTTCAACTTTTTGTTACATTTTATCAATATTCAATTGGTAGCCTACATTTTTTGGTGTACCCCGGTGACCGAACACCCACAGACATCCCACACACAGCAAAAAAAAACTTGTTGCACAAAAGTTTGTGTCCATAAAATACACAATTCCCAATTCGCATATACATACATACATAGCTCAACAACAACGACAATATTACATAACAGAATCAGAAAATCTGTTTGGTTTTCGGTAGCCAAAACATTTGCACAGGAAAAAGGAATCAAATTAAAATAAAACAAGCAAAACTCTCTCAACGCCCATGTCCAAAATGAACCAGGTCCGAACTCAAAGGGAGGGACTAGAAAATTTTCTGCTGTCTCAGCACCATGCACCTGTGCAGTCCAGTCCAAAATCCTTTACACAAGCCAAGCCAAAGCAAACACAAATACATATGTGAGTACATACATCTATGTACATATGCATACATTTCTATGCTGGGGGCTCGCTATATAATTATGTGTACACACATACAAGCAAAACAAATCGAGCGACTTATCAGCACTAAAGTATCTCCCATTGACTTATGCACTGGAAAATGGAACAATGGATGCCCCAAACAGGATGTGCACAGGGTCTCCCCAAGACCGTGCGCTGCTCTTCCAGTGTGTGTAAGCGCCAACCAAACGTTTGTTCGCAACTGGAAAAGTCGACTATGTTGGAATTTCTGTGGTAGTTTCTCATAAATATGCGCGCACTCAAACACACAGACACACAGAAACACATACCTATGCAATCCATGGTCAGCAGCAAGTGGGCGGAGCCGCTAGAGCATAAGGTGCGCTTGTATGTGTATATTTCGCTTTATGATGTGTGTGTTTGTGTGTGTATGTGCCATTTTTTATGTTCTCGATGGCAATTCAAAAACGCCTACTTCAAGAACAGCAACAACAACCACCACCAAAATCAAAGGCAAAACGACGATGGCAACGACGAAGTCAACAACAACAGCGAACAAACATTGCCGAAGCTGCAGGGAGAGTGAAGCAAAGCTTTTTATAGGTTCGTTTGTTTTTGTATTCCTGCACAGTGTGACTAGATTGTTTCTAAAATATGTGAAAAGTTTTGAATTAAGTTTTATATGATGCGAGCTGAACTAATTTAATCTAAAGCAAATGTGTGCTTTAAAAGTGGTTTTCCCACAGCTTAAATAAATAGCGCATTAAATACTGCAATTTTATTTCTTGATAGAGTCTATAAGCTATACATTGTTCGTCACTTTGAGTGCCACTGTGCACAAGATGAGCGGCATTTATATTTGCTCTGCGCTGTGAGAGAGCGCCAAAGGCCCGTTAAAAGGGTGCCCAATGTTCACGCTTCGCTCTCTTTCTCTCCCAGCTATTGCCTGTTGTTGTTGTTGGTGTTGGTCTGAGAAGCTTTTGCAATTCCAGCAGGAGCTAAACAGCGAATGGCGTGCAAGCTGGCAATGTGTGGAGCTGTCGGTGTCGCTGCTGCTGCTGTTGCTGCTGTTGCTCTTTGCCAACACACATACATGGACAGAAAATTGAGGCAATGCGCGCGTCGCAGCCATTCTGCGGCCAGGGCCACCCTTCAGTTAGTCGAATCAGCTAGACCCAGACTCAGTCGCCACCGTTAACTCTTTGAAACTGGACGCAGCGAGCGGCAAAAAGCCAGACAGATTATTCTGACGCGGTCGCGCCAAAATAAACTATTTAAATGAACAAGTTGACAAAATATTTTGGAAATTTTATAGAATTTCAAGCAAACAAAAAAAGCAATAAAATAAATATTTTAAAGTGCAGTGAATGTGAACTAAACCACCAAAAACAACAAAGTCGTTAGCCGATAATCGATCATTACCTAGTGCCAGTGTGCCCCTTGCATAACGGTTTAAAAGCCCCCCCTCACCACCACCACCAACAATTTTCCCACACCCGAGGCCCTTGCATGTGAAACGGCGATCCAATGAAAATGGAAGATCCCACCATTGCCGACACATACGTGCAGGAATTTAATTTGGATCATTTGGGCGTCGGCGTTGCCGGCAATTCGGTGACCACACTGACGCCCATGGCCGTTGCCGCCATTGGACATGTGAAGCGCGAGGATCACAGTCCACCGCAGCCGGTCAAATGGACAACGGAGCCGCCAGCGGATGACGAGACGGAACCATTGCCACTGCCACACACACATCCACTACCGCTGGCTGTCGCTGTGCCGGAAGCAGTTGCAGCCGGCGGAGGAGATGTTTCTCAGCTGGCCTCCGTGTCGCATATAAAGCTACGCTCCTTTCCGGGTCATCAGTGGCACATAGATGAGCGCCGCCTGCAGCCGCTCAGTCCACCACCCGAAGGCTATGTTGGCGGTCCGATGGGCGGACAAGCGGTGCTCGTAAACACAACTTCCTCCTCCACCACCTCCTCCTCTTCATCCTCGGCAGCGGCTGCAGCAGCGGCCGCCTCAGCAGCAGCTGCCTCAGCAGTGCCGGGTGGCGTGCCCTCCACCCCGCCCGAGACGCCACCAGTGGTAGGCTCACCCACTGGCAGTGGCAGCTGCCCCAGTCAGGCGTATGCGCATCATTACCATGGTGGGCGCTCCAACTCCAGCGTTGCTGCCGCGGCCAATGTTGCTGCCGTTGGCCTCAGCCAGGAGATGATGTGGCTACCGAATTCGATGCGAGCGGAACAACAGCCCTTGGATTTGCGTCCACTCGCCTGCCCTGGCTCCCAGGAGGAGGCCGAGGAGTGGGAACGGCAGCGGGAGTATGCTTTGCATGCGGCTGCAGCTGCAGCACATCATCATCATGGACATCCGCTGATGCAGAGTCATCATCATCATCATCATGCTCATCATGCCCAGGCGCGGCCCATGATACAGGCTCAAACGCAAGCGCATCTGCACTTCCACAGTCTGGAGCACGCGCTGCCCATCAATATGCACTCGAATCCAGCGAACTCCTATGCGGGCAGTCCGGGTCCCATCTCCGGCGGCCAACTCTGCACAACGCTATCGAATTGCGGCCCACAGCTGCCATCTGCGGGCAGCAGCAGTGGTGCTAGCAGTGCCTCCAATTCACGTGGCTACACAAAACTAATTGACATGCACCCATCGTGCACCCAAACCCAACGCCCGCTGTCCGCCAGCTCGTCGCGCAGCTCAAATAACTCGCCACTCACCTGTTCCGGCGCCTACAGCAATGCAACGCTCGAAGATTGCATCAACGATGATATGCTGACAACGCTGACTGTCAGGGAACTTAACAAAAGACTGCATGGCTGTCCACGCGAGGAGGTTGTGCGTCTGAAGCAGAAGCGTCGCACTCTAAAGAATCGTGGCTATGCACAGAATTGCCGCTCCAAGCGACTGCATCAGCGCCACGAACTGGAGAAGGCGAATCGTCAGCTCAATCAGGATCTGCATCGTCTCAAGCTGGAGTATTCGCGTGTCTGCCAGGAGCGGGATTCGCTCATGCAGCGACTGCAACAGCAGCGGCCGGGTGCCGCTGCCGCCGGCGCCGACAGTCAAAGTTCGCCAGAGTTTTACCTATGACGCCAACTGGCGGCGGCCTCAACAGCTTCCACCTCCAACAGTAATAACTCGCATTCGTTGCAACATCAACACCAGTCGCAGCATCGTGCCTCGCATTCCCATTCGCATTCCCATTCGCATTCGCATCCGCATTCACATTCGCAGTGGCCTCCACAGCAGGTGGTCAACTAAGTAAGCCGGGTTTAAAAGGCACCAGTTAAATAATCCACAAGTTAAAGCCAAGTTTACGAACTTAAGATCCCTAAGAATCCTGTCACAAACATTTTTGTTTCATTATTTTTTCAAGTTTAATCTATGTTGAACTCTTTTCTATTAATAACTTAAATATATAGAGGGATTTTAATGTTTCTAGCTTAAAAATAATTTTTTTTCTAGACTGAAAATCAAGCATTAAATTCAAGATGTGAAGCTAAAAATGTATCAATTTCAAAACATTTCTGCTTAGATCACGTTTTTGAAAACTGTAGTTTATTTATAAAAAAAATCAGAAATAGAAACCCAAATATTAAAGCTAACTTGTTTTAAACACATATACACTTTACCTCAATTATTGATCAGGGTCTTGAAACCCTTTATGAAAAAAGCTATGAGCTAAAGTCTTTGGATATACTTTACTTTTTTAGCTTATTTTTAGAACATTATTACTTGCATATTTAATATAAATGAACGTTTAAATAAGTCGCTTTTAAAAATCTTTTTTAATGTTTTTTCAAGTCTTTTCTTTGTGGATTATTTAAAGCCGTGTCCCCTAAAACTATTTACTTACTGCAAATGGTATTTTCAAGCATTTAAAATTCCCACACACATTTAATTTTTTTTAATAATTTTTATGTTGAATTTATGACAATAACAGTTTATCAACTTATTTTGTAAGTTCTTGTTAAGTTAACGATTTATGCAATTCAAAATTTGGCTGAAAATCATGTTAAAGAGAAAGAGAGCAAAAGTAGGGAATAAAGATCGCACACCCTGAACACTTAGTTCAAATTATTGATTATGATTAGAGTAAATGAAATAAAAAACTAAAACACAAAAAATGTACGTAGAACAAACATTTTTGTCAGCTGCTGATTAATGATGATCAATCGAGCGATCGCAACATTGTATTACAAATTACGAGTTAGTAACACACGCTTATTTGTTGATTAGTTATAGCTTTAGTTTTGATAGTATTAAGGAGAGATGACAAGCATAAAATATCGTATACCCTACCAAATACTTGTGTATAAAAGGGTTAGAATAAACACTAGCTGTATAGCATGTTTCATTTGGTTTCCATATCACACACAAACACAACAAAATAAGAAAGACACATTTTTGCAATAAAATACTATTAACTAAAGGTTGTATTATGTTTTAAACACAAGCACTTGAAAACTGTTGGAAATACTACAAATTAAATAAATCCTATAAATGTAATTAACTCAATGAGAACAACAATAATTAACAAATATTGTAAATACAAGGCAAATTGTAAAAAAAATTCTAAGCTAAAACTTCGATGTCTGTCTTTAAAATAATAAAAAAATGTTTTAAGAATACGAATACTGAATACGACAACAATTGTGAATAGCTCTTAAGTGTGCATATTGAAAAACTAGTAATAAATGCAAAATAAAAAAAACCTTAAAAATAAAAATTTACCAAGAGTGTTTTATTCTTAAAGATTTATTCTCGATCTCTGGAATCTTTGTCTTCGATATTGCTTTAAAGTCCTGAAATCAATCATTACACCTGCAAATCTGGTTGTTCTTTAACAGAATCCAAAAAAAAAAGTTGAGATATCATTGTACTAAAGCAACAATAGCCATATATAGTTTCCAAGGAATGAGATTTGTGTGGTCTGTCGGCATTGATAAAGCGACCACCAGAGCAACAGTTGCAAAACTCGATATGCCAAAGTAAACAAATAAAATGAATAACCAACTGCGACACCCTCCAGCATCTTATGTACAGCATCAATAGCGTCATCTCCAGCGGCTGGTCAGACCAAGTGCATGGGTCCAAAATTGTGTCAACAAACAAACGAACAAATAACAACCAACGATTGCCACTTGCGCTGATAATGTCCGATCTTTAAGCAGCCGTCTATAGCGTTGTATTACAGTTGAAGAACAGGCAACGACGTCTTTGTTTATATGCAGCTCCCGACTTGGGGCTTGGAGTAGGGGATGCCTTGGCGTAATTCGGTGAAGTGGATGCTAAGACATATACATACATAGCTTCTGATCCAAACCCTTTAAGTTCATTAATAAAAATTTAATATGTGATGCCGAATTTTTCAATTGTTTGTTTTCACTGAGCAGCAGTTGTTTTCACTCCTCTTAGAATTTGGGCTTGGTTCTTATTTATGTTTTTTGATACCCTGTTAATATTAAAATGATCTTTAAAAGATTTTACAATATGAAAATGGACGAAAGATGTCAGAAATTTGTTAAATTCTTTACCAGTAATCATTTATAAACTAAATATCTCTTAAACTCCTTCAAACCTGATTACTTACATTCATTTTAATCTACGTAAAAGAGTATCATATGGTCCATCAAAGTTTTTTCTTTTGATAGTGTTTAAATTTCCTGTGTTCCAGCTAAGCCAAACCAAAAACTCCATAGACATCGGCTCGTCTTTATGTAATGGAGACGACGACAATGCGATAAAGTTGCGCAAGAATTTTTTTGTCGAATTTGATTTATTGTATATGTATGTGTATGTGTATAATTGCGCTTTATAATGATTGCTTTGACAGTATCCATCAAGTGGCCATTTTATTTTGATTTCTTTTCATATTTTTATTATTTATTTGCTTATTTGCTTGTCGTTATGGTTATGGCTCTGTCGGCTTTGGCCAGCAGGAAGTGTCGAATTACAAATTTTTGGCATGAAAGCGGCGCATGCAAAAATCCCAAAGCAACTATAAATAAATAACAAACATTTGATTTGATTGACTTCAATCGCCATTAAGAAACAATAAGGAAATATTTGGACACTTAATCTAATATAGTATACAAAAGTTAAACTAGTTTTAAAGCTCTAAAAACCACTCTTAGATTTTATTGCTTTTTTCATATGCACACTTTAAATGTCTTAAGCTCTTCAATATTTCCTAAGCTGCGACATTTCTCTTGGTCTCAAGTGCACATTAAACAATAATTATTGAATTCTAATGCAAATACGAGGACTCGAGCTTTTCTTGCCTATGGCTAAAGTGAAAGAAGAGCTAGTAGGAGGAGGGGGACACAGTACGCAGCTCGTCAAATATGATATTTATCGACACGGTGAAAAGTGGCAATGACAATTGGCATGAGATCACGGTCCGGCTCGTGAGCATAATCACAGCCAAAGGGCATTGGTGCTGGAGACAGAAGGCTGGTGTGGGGTGCGGTGACCGGGCAAGTTGTCAACGTTTATTACACACACACACAATCTTACACAAACACACACACACACACATTCGCAGTTTGCTTTGATTATGCTGCGTACTGTTTTTATGCCTGCAGTGCGACGTGGCGTTGACTTTGATGAGGTTTGAGAGATCTGGGGTTGTTCGCGTCTCGGTATTGCTTCCTTTTTTTATGCCTCAAGTGGACGGCGACGCGCTTAAGTGGCTACATGCCACCTGCCCCACCTCCCACGGCTGTTCACTGTTCGTTGCGTTTTTGTCTTAATTCAATCGATAGTTCACACATGTAATCGCATGATTGGGGGCTTCCTGGTGTGTCTATTTTTATCATGTTTGCATGCGGCACACGTAGCGTCGACATTGTAGAAGGGCGAACAGTGGTGGGTTGGGGATGTTGATGTTGCCTCACTTGTGCTGGTATTCCAATTTAACCGTACTGACTTTAACCTTAAATCGTTAAGACATCTTTTGGTCGCGTCATTCCTCACCAGCCCACTCAGACACTCGGCCATATAGCCACTCATTAGGCTAATGAAGCGCTCCATTGGCAACATTTTGGTGGCGCTTCAAAAGCTCATTAGTTCATTAGTTGACGCATTTGTTTCTCTTCTTTTGTATGCTGTATGGGGGAGGGGAGAAAAGTTCAGCGGCAAAATATGCTCGTAAATCTCATTCGAGGCAAGCATGAAAAAGCGAAATTTATCGCGCTTAAAGGACAAATGCCAAAAAGTTTTCGCCAATGCTTATCAATCATTGACGTATGTGGAAGATGAGAAAATTCGAAGTGCTTGCTGCCAAAGGGGGAGAAAAACTCTCTAACAGCTCATTTATATAAAGTTTTCATGTGCTTGTGTTAGTTTATTGCCTCACATAACAGTTTGACAGGCACTAGATATGATGATGTATTCACAATAAGCGAATAACAAGTGTTGTATAACACGGCATAATGTCTTTTTCACACCTATAATATTAGGCGCTGCGAATTAAGTCCCCAATGAAATAAGTCCCCAAACCAAAAATGAAATAAGTCCCCAAAAATTTACATGGGTCACAACAACAACGATTTTTCATTAAAATTGGGGACTTATTTCCTAAAAAATATTTATTTTTTTGGTTTGGGGACTTATTTCATTTCAATTGGGAAATAAGTCCCCAATTTTTTGCATGCATATTTTGGGGACTTATTTCATTTTTATTATGAAATAAGTCCCCAATGTTTAATATGAAGTTTTTGGGGACTTATTTCATTTGTCTTATTTTTTGCTAAAATTTAAAATAAAGAAGAAGTTTTTACGGCATTTTAAACTTTCAAACGCCGTAAAGCAGTGGCTCACGCCACTGCTATTGGCACTATTGGCTATGTGCCGGAGCAGATCACACTATCGGGCAAATTTCAAAACCCCATAACTCATGGAGTTTATGGGAAATTTCAGCCTCCCCCATGGAATATCATTAGCGGCAACCAATCGAAGGTGCCTATAAAAAAAAAAAAAATTCCCCCACTTTTCGGAAAAGTAACCAAACTGCATAATTACCGAAAATTTAAAAAAAAAAAATTATTATTTAATTTTTCAATTTGGGGACTTATTTCATTTTTTTTTGGGGACTTATTTCATTTTTTAAATTGGGGAGTTATTTCATTATGAAATAACTCCCCAAATTTAGGGACCTATTTCATTTTTGGTTTGGGGACTTATTTCATTGGGGACTTATTTCCCGCACCCATAATATTACACTGATTTGTTTTAATAGGTTGGATAACAAATCTATAAAAGCTTAAAATTTTACAGTCCAAATTTAAATAGGATATTTTACAAACCAGTCTAGTCTATATATAGCTCATAGCCCTGCCAAACAATCTTCTGAAACATCAGACACATTGATTATCTAGTCACTGTGTCTCTCTCTCTCTCTTTTTTTGCCGGCGCATATCTACGGCTGGCATCATGAACGTAATAAAAACCATTCAAAATAAACCCACTTGTGAGCATTTTGCTCATGCCCATGTCTGACACGCTTTTTTCTGGTTGCGCCCCATTCTATATGTGTGTGTGTGTGTGTAGCATTGTCTTGCATTTTTATTGATGGGCTGATGTGCTGTTTTTTACGACTTCCCCCCACAGTCGACTGGACTGAACTAAACTGAACTGAACTGAATTCCGTGTCATTCAAAGTCTTTTTTGTATTGGGCCGCCAATGTGCAGTTGTAGTCTGTCCCAAAGGCGATTCTCATATCCACATATCCACTTCCGTTTGCAATGTATCTTTATCGCTTTATACCGCTTCCGTGCGCCGGCCTTCAAACGGGTCAGTTCAGTTTAGTTCAGTCTAACGGGGCTCGCATAATTTCCGTAATGACCAATGATATAAATGGAACACATGCCGTAAATCGACTTCTTCGACTCCTTTTAACGTTTGTAATAATAAATTAAATCACATTTCGGCTTTGCTACGTTTTTTTGTAGTCTGCTTTTTGGGGTAGAGATTTGGATGCCCCTTTCCCGAGTTAAATCAACTAAAACTATTACGAATTGGTTGGCAGAATACAAAAAAAGGTTTCGCCTAGTTTTTGGTCAAATTGGTTCACTTTAAGAACTTTTATTGGGCCAACCTTCGAAAGAAGAAGGTTGAACAGCATTAAGAACATAGCCGAATTTGAAGCCAATGCGGTTCAGACCATAACCAGGTAGTGCAGTTGCAGGTGCATGTATATATTGTTGATTTTTTGCATCATACATATATAGGTATTGCATGTTGTTGGTCTCTTTGTTTTGGGTGTCTGTTTTCTGCCAATTTGGCAGATTTATGTCGCTGTTTTGGGTCTTATATAAAAATTGACAACAACCAAAATGAAGACAAAAAAGCATAAAAAGTAGATGAGTAATGAGCACACTATGTACATAAAAGCAAAACTCTTATACAAACAACTAGGAACAAGTTTTATGTTGCTAGTTTCCTAGGAAAACCACAAAAGAATGTGGTTAAATATATTTCAAATTAACCAGAAGAAATACTTGATAAGAGAAGCTAAACAAATTCCTTTTAAATAGTATAAGTTTAGAATTGCCAAAAGGTAAATTTGAATGTGGAAAAGACTTCTACTCTAACTATAAATGGAGACATCAAGCTTAGAAAAGACTTTCCACAATAACAAAACAAAAGTTGTATATGTTTAGAATCCGTGTCATGTTCTACATTTCAAAGTCTAATCAAATTGTCAACCAAAAGCGTGGGAACATAAACAATTTATAACGCTGCCCTATGCCTGATGTCTTGTAAACAATTAGAAATTCAACTGAAACCTGTTCATAACAAAAATGTTTTTGAACACTCATCGGTGCTAGGTTTTCGTAGACATAAAAAACTCATCTATGCATCTGTTTGAAATGTCTAGAAGATTTGTTGGGCGAGGGACGTGAAGATGTTTGTAGACCTGCCAATTTTTTGCTGATTAGATGAAAGACACGTTGCAATTGCAAAACGTTGAAGAGTTGCTGGGTTAACGCGGAGGGGCAAGATAAGAGGGGTAACGTGTTGCGAAGCGCTCGTGTCAGCATTATGGGGTCGTCTGTACCGGTCAATGAACCGCTAGCGGAAAACTAAAAAAAAAAAAAAAACCAAAAACTGATTACGCTTGCACTTAATACCTCAGGTTGAACTTACATATTTATTTATATTTGTATTTCTATGAGCTCTACGAAAGCTAAAGTCGAAACACACGCGCCATTATGACGATGAATTCAACGCTTAATGAGGTTACAATTAAACGCAATTCTTTTGGTGGCATTTTCATAAAATGTTTATAATAAATTGCATTTCAATTTCAACAGCATAATGTTATCAGACCAACAAAAAAGACAATTGTTTTAAATGCTGAATTTGCAATCATTTTAAAGGTAGCCAGAAAAAAAAGGAAATAAGAAAGTGAGAAATAAATCAAATGAACGACTAGAAAAGTACCTGGCAGTAGCATAGTATGCTAAGTTAGATAGAGAATTCAAGTATTGCACTGATTAAGTCCCAAAAAAGATCAAATCATTCTTTGTAGTTTCTAAAAACTACTTAAAGCAACATCAAGCATAAGAGTTCTGTCTGCTTTCAGCAAAATACTTCTTACAAATACAGCCAAAACTTCTTAAAATTAATATACCCTAAATGCAAACCAGAAATATCTATATTTGATTAAAAAAATCGATTGCCGAGATCAGCATTAAGTGCTGTTGTTGTTCTTTACCGTCACTCGATTTTATTTATTGTGCTTGGCATAAAATGCAATTTGATGTTTTAATTAATATATTGAATTACATATACACATGCTTGCCGCAACGGCCTCGCCACTCCTGAGCCTGTGTCCAATTATACAATCAACGGACATTTTAATGTTTGTTAATTGGTATGTGTGCGAGTGTGTGTGAGTGTGTGTGCGGCAACTGTACCTACATGCATACATACATTGTAAGCTGGGGAAGAAGTTTCTCTGACTTTAATTTATGCCCGGCAAATATTTAGCATACAAACAAACACACACATCGCACACTCACAAACTTATTAATTAAGTGAGACTGTTACTCAAACTCTTGGCTCATATAGAGAGCTTCTGCTCCTTGTGCGCCCTTCGGCGACCCATTGGGCCCCGAAAAGCGAGAAATCATAAAAGCGTAAAATCGAAATGCCGCCATTTCGTGGTGGCTGTGCTGTGTGCCAAACTTTCAGACTTCCTGTCTACCCTCCATCCCCCCGGCCATTTGTCTGTTTGTCTGTCTGTTGTACAGTAGTTCCACCTTCTCCATCCGCTTCAGCCGAGCTTTATTAACACGCATATCAATTCATTTTGATTGTAATTTATGCCGTAACCAATGGCTGCATATCGCTCACATCAGACCCATTCTCGTGTCTCTGTGTCGCGGACCAGCTAACAGAAAGGGCAATAAAATTATTGTTTATAGATATGTTGCGGCTGCAGTTAAATGATACAAAGATACAAAAGGATACATGTCATATGTGGCTGGATAATTGGGCTACTTTCTTTTGCTGTTACGGTGCAACGAAGCGTGATCTTGAAATGGACCAAAAAGAAAAGACAATGAAACGAGGGGGTTTCTTAAGTGAATGCTTACTTAATAAAATGATTCGAAGAAAACGCAAAGATGGAATTATAAGTGTAAAATCTTCCTTTTAACATATCCTTTAAGTTGTGAATATATTAAAATATATTAAATATATTGAATACATTAAAAAAGTAAACTTTTGATATTCATTAAAAAATATGATATTTCCTTAACCAACTTGATACTGACCATGTCCCAATCAGTGTAATTGGGCTTACAGTTGGCCTGTTTTGAAATCAGGCAACAACTTTAGCCCATTACAAACTGACACCTTATACCCATTACCCATTCGTTCTCCCACCAGTTCAGCAGCAAGTCAAAAGACAAACGTCGACAAATGACCCAGCAATGAGCTGGGTAAATGAATCAATGAATGTGAATGCGAATGCGAATACGAAAGAATCGAAATGAATGTATTCGGTAACAATTCATTAAGCAAATAGAAATGTGCGCTAAACGCATTAAGAGATTAGCACACATCAACAACAACAACAACAAGAACAACAACTATGGACAGCATAGAAGGTGGAGGTGAAGGGTAGGACATAGAATGAGTAGTGGGAGCATTGGGTGGACCAACAATTCTCATCGATAAACTGTCGAACTGGGCAACTTAATGACCCTCATTTCATGTAAATACTACAGCCAGGGGTATTCCATTCAGTCAGCAAGTGGCTCGAGGGTTGAGAGAGAAAGAGAGATAGGGAAAGAAGGAGCTGGCATGAGAGTTGGCCAACATTTAATTGCGAACAAGAGACCAGAAGAAGACTTGTCATGTGTGGTTAACATCCGACGCATGTGTTTGAATAGGTAAAATCATTTGCATTGCTTTATTAAGTGCACATTGTTTCAACAACAATGTGACCAGACTCACGCACAATCTGCAACCGGAAGTCGCCAGTTAAAACAACACTTAAGTGCAATTATCGATTTTTAAGGTTTGAGGGCTTCGAAAGTGTTGACTTTTAAACGTATGAACAAAAATAAACATTAACTTAAAAACACGCTACGAAAGCATTAGCGACAAGATATTGTGTGTATTTAATTATTTCATTCACTATTCATTCAACGAACAATGTTTTGAGGATACGAAAATAAAAGGTCACACATTTTTGGCATGGAAATCGAGTATTACTCTAGAGCTAAATATAAAACTTTTGGTAAATTGCACTTGAAAATCGGGCTCAGTTTGATGAAGCTATGTTCATATCAATTGGAACTCTGTTCCACTCCCAAGTCGATTGGTCACAATAAATTGACATGAAACTCTGATAAAAATTTAGTTTCTAGATTTAAATGAAGTATTAATTAAGAGCGCAAAACAAGACTTTTGATAAAATTCATTTGAAAATCGGGTTGATATTGACAAAGTTATGGAAGTTCAGTTCCACTCCCAAGTCGATTATTGGTCACAAAAATATGACATGCAAATCTGATAAAAATAAAGTTTCTAGATTTAAATGAGGTATTAATTAAGAGCGTAAAACAAGACTTTTAATGTAATTCATTTGAAAATCGGGTTAATGTTGACGAAGTTGTGCCCGACCTCCAAGTTTTTTTTTTTTTTTCACAAGCTTCTTGTCTGAAAATCGAGTAAAAATCTTGATTTTAGATTTGAAGTTATTAGAATTAGAAGTAGAGCTTAAAACATGAATTTTGATTCAAAAATCGGGATAAATATGATGTAAGGATATCACCTTGTCGAGATGTCTCGACTTGAACCTTTTTACTTTCGTGCAAGCACGCTGACCCACAAAGGAAAAGGAAACCGCATTTTGTTTCGAACGTCACGTTTCGTATGTAGTATCCTTTTCATCAAATTTGTGTCTCTTTCTTCATCTTCCTTTGCAACGGCCGCCACATTTCTCATGCTTGGTTGTGTCCCTTGCCTTTTGTTGTCCTCTCGTGTCCACGTGATAAACGTTTATGATTATTTTTATGGGCTTCCGTTGAAGTTTCAACGTTTCTGCCAATTTGTATGCTCTGATATCTTGGAACTTGATTTACTTTAAATAACACAAAGCTTAGCATGCGGCACGAGCTGGGGTGGGATCTACCACCCGCCTCCCGTCTTCCTTTCGACAAATGCAATTTATGTGTTTGGTTAGAAGAAAGAAAAAAATAAAGAGAAAAGAAAAACTTCACACGTGACTGCAGCGACCAGAGCTGGTGGTCAGTCAACATAAAAGTCAGGGCCATGACTGCTCCTGCTCCTGCTCCTGCTCCTGCTTCTGCTGCTGCTCCATCCATTGCCCACATGTGTGAACAAATATATTTTTTAGAGGGTGTCAACCACTTTATGCGGGTCCTTTTTCTGTTCCTGGCCACGGGCTACGTGTCATTTGGCCTATCTGGCACTGCAAATCTCTTTTGCTCCCCGGCATCCCCAGCTGGATAACAATTTCCATAATCGCTGGTTAAACAAGGCCGCACACACACACACACACACACACACCTGGCTTGGTCAAGCTGACAGCACGGAGAAAGAGGAGGTGCAGGGATGAAGTTTAGAGGGAAAGTCACAACCCGTTTAGAATGAGCACACATTCCATTTTATGCGAATGGCCATAAGCCTTTGCCGTGTTTGAATTATGCTTTACATATTTTTATTCACTTAACTCATTGCCACACACACACACACACTCGCCTCTTGCTACTCCATAAAGGGGGGGACTTAATCAAATTATGGCTTATCTCGACTTGGCGGAGGTCAAAACGCAAATAGCCATAAACATGTAGATTATAAGCGCACACCACACACCATGGTTAACCAAAAATAGCCAAAAAGGTTTCCTTGTGACCTTGTTTCTGATCCATTTTTATGGGATCACTTTAATGGAGCACAGTCAAGTGCATTACAAAATCTAATTAATGCCACAATTTTATGAGTTTACATAGCTTTGATCAAACTAATTTACTGATTTTGGGCTGTAATATATTTAGTAACGAAAGGAGTTAAAATTTACTTGGTGTAAATATTTAAGCTGGATGTAAGATAGTTTGAATACATGCAGCTTATAAATCTTAAGATTTGCAACAGCTTAGAAGAGCAACATTTGATTTGTGGAATTTAAAAGTGGCCAAAAGTTTGCATCATAACTCAACAATCACTTCGAAAAACTGTCAAATATTTTTAGCTTTAGTTTTAATCATATAAATAAATGTTGTAAATCTCAACTTTCGCTTCAAATAATCAGCTTATAAACATGTTAAAAGCAACCGTCATAAAGAAAAAGAAGAAATAAAAGAAACAACCACAGAAATTGTTGAACTCTACTGGTCACAAAACGTAGAACAACAAAAAAAAATCTATAAATATCGACTAGAGCTTTGTGGGGAATCCTTAAGGCGAAGGATGTGAGGAGACGGGCATCATTTCATGCTCAATTCAAATGTTGTTCAATCTCATTCAAACAATTTGTATTGTAGTTTTATTACCACAATAAAACGGATTAAGCATCCTGGCTACAAATCGGATACAATGAACCACGCTAGTAAAGTGGGCGTGTCAAACGGCGACGCCCACATTTTGTATGTGTGTGTGTGCATGTGTGTAGTGCCTTTTAAATTGACTGAATTTCCGCACGGCTTAAATTTTACCCCCAAACCGAAACGAAAAAAAGTGAAGAATATTTCACGCATCAACTGGCAGACAATAAGACGCTGGGCAAACGCTGAGGGCGTATAGACCATATTATAGAGTCCTTGAGGCCCAATTGCCGGCATTTCTTATTTTTCACACTTTGCTGCTGCTGTTGCTGCTGCTGCCGATGTTGTTCTTGTTATTGTTGTACAATCATTGACACGTGGCAAGTGCCATATAATTTATAACAACGTCTTTACTTTATATTTTTTATTACACAGTTCTTTTTTTATATTTTTAAGCTTTTTTATTTTGAAAATATTTTTGCTCGGACACTTTCGAGGGCTTTAAAATCTTTAGCTAAGTTTAAATCAATTTTTTTGGCTTTTTTCGTTTGGCAAAATTCATTTTGATTAAATCTGTTTATTTCTCATTATCAAAAGAAATTAATTTTCTTTGGCCACATATTTCTTTTCAACATTTTTGTATACCTTAAGCTGCTTTTAAAAACGCTTTCAAAGTTTTCTCTTCTTTCTTTTTTTTATCAATTTGTTAGATTTCACGGTGCGACTGTTCCTTTCAGAATTTTTATCTCTGATCCCTATCTAAATCTATTACAATTCATATTCATATGCCGCACACACACGCCACCCCGCCCCTGCTCCTGTTCACTGTAGAATGACATAGCCAGAAAGTGAAATCAAGTGTTAAAGAGTTTTGAGAAGGAAGTTGAACCCTTCACAATGTCGCAATTTCTTTTACTCTGGTTATTTTCTTTTGTAGCCCTTTTACGAGCATTTCCGTTTGCTGCTTAGCCTAATATCGAAATAAACATACTTTATCCGTTATTGCCGTCAAATTTATGGTTTCTTAAATGCTGCCAAAACCCCCTCCCCACCAATACGCCAGATGGAAATATGAGACGCACATGCTACGCATTATGCACGGCAAATTGAATGGATTTTGAAAAGGGTCTTTACTACTTTTTCTATGCATGTTTGGCCAGTTCTTTAGATGTTGCCAACAATTTGATTGGTAGAAACTTTAGACAGTTGGCCAAGTTAATAACAAAGTTTCTTTAACTAATTGAAATATCGGCCATATGTTAAAAGAAGAGGTCTGCAACTTGTTTTCAATTGAAGCTTCAAACGTAGCGCCAAGCCGAAAAAATGTGCATTCACAATCGCAATTAAAACCAAGTTACAAGGTCACAATTTTTGCACAGACAAGGGAAAAATTCTTAAAGTGACGACGGCGACGCCGACGCTAACAAAATTGCAATTTTGCACATGAGAAACAAATGTGTGTGTGCAGCCCTTCCAGGGAATGCAATTGAAATCCGTGACAACATAATGCCATGGCAAAAGTGTTGGGTAGAACGGGGGGAGGACGAGACTCCTCAGCAGACACCACCTACCCCAATGTGGCCGAAAAAAATAGCAACAACAATGGGTTCCCAGCATAGCTTTTGCGCAGGCTCGAGACTGGAATATGAATTACGAAGTAGTAGGGACAAGAGCAACAGCAATCAAACTCCCTGCAACAATAACAAAAACAACAACAGCAAAATGTAAATCGCAAACATGGCGGCCACGGCTGCTGTTTGTTATTTCTTTTTTTGCAGGTGAGAGTAAAAATTAACGCAAAAAGGAGCGAATTCAAACATGAATATTGGAGCAAGCGCATAATTCATGTATTACAAAAACAGCAACGCCCTCCATCTCTATTTATCTCTTTCGCACGTACAGTGAATACTGTGCTGCAATTATGTTTCATGGAAAGCATAATTTGACATTCCAGACAGCGGGCAGGGCTGCAAGCTAAACTTAATATGCATGTGAGTTGGGATTAAACTTCCATTACATCGGGTATGCATCACAACAAACACCTGAAAAATGTTATGAACCATTATTTTGTATTGTTGTCTCACGACTTTTGCTAAACATATTTCTTGCTGCCAGCTCGACGCATTGCATATGTATCGATAAATGGGATAACGATGACATCAATTTGAACTTTCAGCCAAAATAAAGAAATCATTAGAAAATCGTGTAGCACATTAGTCCAACTGTCGGCACCACCACACCCACAATTTGCCATAATGTTGAACACGCAAGTCAATTGATGCAATTTGTTCGACAAGCTGCCGGCAATTGGGTCGGTCGTCGTCTTGTTTCTTTTTGGTTCATGTTCCTTTGGGTCCCCAGTGACAATTTGACATGAGAGCTAAAAATGCCGTAACAGGTTCACGGTCTGACGGGTGTACAAAGTACATGAATCTCTGCGGGGTTGCGGTGTTGATGGTGTGTGAGGGGGTGAGGGGACTCATCAACAGTTTGCAGTTGCTGATTTAAGGGTTGGCCGCCCTTAAATGAATTGCGGCGATTTATTGCGGTAATACTCATTTAGTCGCCCGAGAAAAAACAGTGGGAGTTGTGTGTGTGTGTGGCCCACAATGCTTAAGTCGAGTGCAAACAATGCACACAATAAAAATAAATCTCCAACTGGTAGGAAGCTGGAGGAAAATGTCTTTGGCTTTAGGTACAAGTGTGTTTAGTTATACCCGTGGGAAGCCGTCTGTGGCAACGTTTTTAATGGCTGTCAATGTCTGCTGAAAGTTGCCAATTACTTTCAACCTGATGTCGCATTGATTACCCCCAAAAGTTGTTGGTATTCATGTCACTTGCAGCACTATCTTAGTTAGTTCATATATAAATATGTATGTGTCTGTGTAGGCATGTCTGCCTATTACAATAATCACTATAATTGGGCATTGGTTTGACAAAAGCGAAATAAAAAAATGTACGTGATATGCATTTTGGTTATCGGTTGTCGGTCTATGTCCTGGCAATTAATAAGCCAATTTTCCTGGAACCACACTTATCAGTGGACCACGTAAATCAGCATTATGTTGAAAACGGAAATGAAAATGAGCTGAAAATTCAATTATACCCCATGGTGGGGGGAAGGAAAGTGTCTTTCAAGTCGCCTGCATAAATCAAGAAACCTGTCGCCCTGGCATACATAATTTTGCCAAGCCAGGCGTACGTCTTATTACATTTTAAGCGGATTTGGAGCAGCCCAAGCAACTACACGCTGCTCCATAACTCATTGCCGTGCTGCTTGGCTGCTTGGCAGCACGACGTTTGTCGCATATTTTAATTTATTTTGTAATTTATGACCAGCTTTGCCACATACTACCTAACAGGTGGCACTGCCAACTAAACAGTATAGTGTTGAGCAATGCTAATTGCTTGATAATGGTGTCTTCCTGTGTGCATAATAGCATAATTAATCGATATTAAATGAACATACCGAACAACATCAGCAGGCAGCAGCGGCACAACAATAAACGCCGGAAAACCCACAAAAGGTTAAATTAAACGAAGTAATTGTTACCGGCAACACAGACAACACAGCAGCACAACCCCTCAAGCTCTATCCCTCCCCCCCTCACTGGAGAGCTTGGGCACAATGCACAACAAACAGTTGCCCAGACACGCACCACTCTCGTGGGTGGGAAGAAGGTTGGGGTAGCTCGTTGAGAGTTTTTGATTTTTAAGCGCAGCACGATAGATCACAGTGGGTTGAGGGGAGGGGGGAGACTCTGTCGTAAAGCGCACAAAGTCACACGGCAGGTGGCGGCAGTGAGCGAACGGGGGATGATGGACCGCAAAGTGATTTAAATGCATTCTTAATGGGATGAAATTATGTGCTCAGTCTGATTTGCGGTTTCAATGGCTTCTGCTCCCCCCCCCCCAGCTCAAGGGCAAGCAACATGAATATGCATAGACTTGCGCTTTTGATGTGCAAAACTGGTCACATCCTTGGAAAATATTCTGTACTTAAAGCTTAACTTATGCTCGTCTTAAACTTTATTCTTTTTTATAATTAAAAAAAAAAACCTTGCCTATAATATTCTAATTATAGTTCAGAACTTGATGAGTGTTGCGCGACCCACGAAATCGGCTTAAAATAATATTAACAAAATAACAATTTGTAGCGGCTTTCGTTAATGGGTCACATTAAGAATTCTTATCTATGCTAAGCAGAGAGTTCACATTTTCTTTAAACACCAACTGACCCCAGCAAATAACAGCTGAACCTTTTAAAATACAAGGATAGAAAAGAGTCAGAGGGGTCGCGAATAAATAAAGAGCTTATTTAGTATTTAAAATAATTAATGAAATAATATTTTTATTTTTTTTTTTTTTTTCCACCCAAAAATTGAGAATATAAATAATAAACAAATTGAAAGACATAACTTTAAACAAGGTTTTGACGTTGTAGAAGAAAGAAATATATAAAAGTTATGTCTTTTCTATTCGTAATTTGATATAAACGTAGAAATGTAATATTATTTCATAATTTTTAATAGCATAACATTACTTTATAATACAACATGTAAATACAATACAATATGTACATTACCACATTATTAACATTAATAAACAATGTAAATTTATATAAACATGCATGAGCATAAGCATTTGACTAGATTCCAATTAATGCTAGGCATATAATTTAATTTTAATTTTTTGTGACACTTTTTAAAAACTTGATTACAAACAACACTCAAAGTTTGTGCTCCGCTGGCAAACTTTGTGGCGGCAAATGACCATTTAATGCTGGGAAATTTAAGTAAACTTTGCAGAGAGATTGTTCAGTGAACTCATAACGATGAATGCGTTTGGAACGAGCACGCATTTCCGCAACAGTGTCTGAAAACTCGATCATCTTAGTGGACAATTGTGGTTCGGGCACATAGAAATCGTCACCTGATTAATAAAATCTATTAGCAACAAAATCAAAGTAAATGTCAATATATACAATGCAAACCTGGTAAGACAAACGAAACACCATCAGTGCAGTTATAACCAACGGGCAGTAGCATGGTAGTACCCAATTTACTGCGTTGTGCCGTAAAGTTAAGTAGCTTCTGGTAATCCTTGATGCTAAGCAGTCGCAACAGCTCATAGATTTGTGGCGGCAAAAACCAAATTTCATCATGCTGATACAGTCGCAACAGTTCCAACGGTGAGCGCCACTATTAACAGGTGTAATATATTATGGTTGTTATTAAAAAGTAAATAATACTAGCTTACCATACACTCCTTGACCTCAGTGGGCTCCACCAGCAGACTGGGCTGAGAATCCACAAAGACCATGTAGAAGACAGTTTCATAGCTGAATAGTATAAATGGAAATACGATTAAGTTAATGAATCAAAATCACATAAATAATTTCTTGCTAACCCTTTCTTAAAAATCGCCGGACTGGCCCAGGCGGACCATTCGTGCAGTGCCCATAGATCGGGAACCACTTGCAATTCACGACATAGCTCCAGGAATTCACTTGGTTTGTTATGCACACGGCGCTGCCACGCTTCACGATCAAAGCTTAGATGCTCCTGCTTAAACTCTGCAGTTAAAGCAACTTCGTCCAACTGTTCCAGCTGTTTGCGGCTTCGACACAGTAGAATGCCCACCTCTTCGAAACACTCACGCAGTGCCGTTAAACGTAGCGTTATCTCACTAAAAATATGCATATCACAATGATTAGATGTAATTGGTTATCTGCGCAGCTTGTACCTTGAACTCACCGTGCCCAAATTTTGGAACGTTTGAAGAAGCGATCATAGCACCCGTTGCCTTGTGGTGCCAATATTGCCGGCCTGTGCTCAGTGATCAGCACCAGGCGACGAAGGTCGTCTTGAGAGACACCGAATTGCTCAAAGTACTGTAGCCAGGCGACACTCTCATCCCCCTCGACATCCAGTAGGCCACCGGGAAACACAGTTTGATTAGGAACTATGGCGGTAGCATCGCTGCGCTTAAGCATAAGTAGCTATAGGAATACAAAACAAAACAAGTTTGACCTTTTGATCTCTATTTATATGTACATTTAACTTACATTGTAATCCTCGCGGCTCGGTGCTGCAGGTGTTACCAAAATAATGCTAGCTGATGTCCGCCATCGAATGTTTGTATTTGTTGCACTCTGTGTCATTGTATTTATTATTATTTACAAACTGTTTGTGTTTATTGCCAATTTGCACGCACGGTCAATTGGTTGCGCTTTAACAAGCTACCATATCGATAACAGCGATTATTGTGTGAATCGATTACAAAGTGATAAGCGCAGCTACAAACAACAGGTGGGGGTGGGGGTGGGGGTGGGTACTGGTGCACCTGAAAACCTTATTTGCTTATTTAACAACGATAACAATACAATATTTTTTCCCCAGTATATATATGTATATGTATATATTTAATCAGCTTTTGACATTTTAGGTATTTCTGGCTTTATTTTTATGTGGATTTTGGAACATTTATGATCATTCCAGTATAATGTTTATTTGTTTATTACTGGATAGTTAAGCATAGTTTATGTGCACAGTTATTGATTTACCAACAGAGTTATTTTTTTACTTTTTTTTTTTTGGTTTTAAAAACATACATATAAATCTTATATATTAATCCATTAGTTGCTAAATGTTTTTTACAGCTTGCCTGTTCCAGTGTATATATGTCTGTTTTGCATGCTTGTGTAAGTTATTATGTGTGTGTGTGTGTGTGAATTGTAACTAGATCGCAATGAACGAATCCGAGTAAATTTTCAAGTCTACGCTTTTTGTGCCAATCATCGTTACAAAACATAAAGTTTGTTATGCCCATCACGCCTTCATTTACTCGTCTTTCTTGTTGGTTTCATCCTCATCGTTGCTATCGTTATCATAGATCGCCGGCACCTCACCATGACGCAGCAGTTTACCAACAAATTCGTATTTCTCCTTGAATTGCATTTCCCAATCGCGTATTGAGTCCATTTCCATGGCACCCAAGTCGCTCAAATCATCGTATTCATCCTTATCGTTGGCCACTACACTGAAAGTAGCGAGGTTACGAGATGCATCGCGTCCAGCAAATGTAGCATATGGTCCACCCGGCCCATAGAAACGTTTACCCTTGGTGACGTCATAAACATTTCCATTTACAGCAACAAGTACACGACCATCTGGTTGATTACCATCATAGGCACGCAGCTCCTTGACAGTGAAATCACGTCGCAGCTTTGGCAACTCTGGCTCTGCCGGTTGCGCGGCCGCATCCCGTGCTCCTGGACCCTCGTACCGATCACGCACAATTTTGTAGATTAAAAAGCAAATTATGCTGAGCAGACCCAGGTTCATGGGACTGTAAAAGATTTCCCGAAATGCGAATCCCAGAAATGAGGATTCAGCTGTTGCATCAGCCTCAACTGTATTTGGGGCGTCCATCTTCTTGAAATTTGAGTTTTGCGTTGATTGTTGAACTTTGTACACGTAGTTGCCAGTAGCGTTTCCTTTACTCTATATGTATTTTTCACTTATGTATGAGATGTAAATCGGCAATGAAGTCACACCAAATACAAGCAAATGAATATTGCATTTATTTATACACAGTATGTTAATTTCTTTTTCTAGAACAATGCTTTTTTCGCCCTGTACCTGTTCTTCAAACAGCTGAAAAGCGACGTGCTGACAGCTGATACTAAAAGGGACAATCGGTTATCGGCAGCACAAACAGCAGAATCGGTACTTGTTGCTCATCCCTCAAACGTATTTTGCAACACTGCAGTTTTTTTATTGAGCACAAAAACAATTTTTTTTATATACAGGCTATCGACAATCATCCAACTCTTAGGAGTAGTCATCTTGCATTTGGCTGGTTGATTTGTTTTTTTTTGCGATTCATCTTGCGGAAACTATGGACCCGCAACAGAAGTCTTCAATCGGTGTTGTTGACAAGCTATCGGTACTTGTTGCTCCTGCAGCGTAACGGACTATAAGCGTTTAAAGCGAGTTTATCAACTTAACTGCTTGAATTCGTGCACTTGGACACTGGGCCTGCAGCGATTATACAGCAGCTGCCTACACTTGGCTGATAGCTGAATAAACGCTCCAACACGTGCCACAGCAGCTGCCCTTAATTTGAAATGTATTTAAGGTCAAGCATCGCTCAGCCAAAGGTACTCGCACTTCTACATCCAGTACCAAAGCAAGTATTTTGAAATGAAAATTCTTATTACTATCTTTATATTGAGCTGCATGTTGGCAGTCTCTTCTGCTACCACTGAGGCAAAAAAGATTGAGCAGTTGTTGGCGGAGAATACCAAGGAGCTAAGCGAAACCAAGCAACTACTGCAACACATCGACAACACAAATGATAAAATTAAGGCTAGCATTGATCAACAGCGCGGCTGGCTGGATGCCATCAAGAATGTAGAGACGTTACTGGCAAAACTTAACCAGTCCCACGATGCGCAGTCCAAGGCGCTTCTCGATGCATTGCAAAACGTAACGTTTAAATCTGGTCTACATGCGGAACGTGTGGTCAAGGAATTGGGCGTCTTGTCGCGCCTGCAGCTGTCCACAAAACAACAAATCAGCGGTCTGGAACAAAAGCTGGATGCCTACCAAAAGCATGTACTACAAAATGCACGCAGCATTGATAACAGCATACTCGGCTTGACCAAATTGATAACTCGTGCTGTATTGCCGCAGCTTAATGGACTTCAAAGTTCCTTCAACAGCCTAGAGACTTCGCATATAAATATTGAAGTGGAACTTAAATCACTGCCACGCATCAAAGACCTTACCGAGGACTCCAATCGCAAGATAATTGTTCTAGGCGAGCAGCTGGCTAGCGTTAATCGCACCGCGACAGGACGTCTCTCTGTGCTGTCGCATGCTGTCTCTAAGCTGAAGCCTTTGAACACCTGGCAGATTGAGAGTGCGTTGCGTGAGCTCATCATCTCACAGAAACGCATCGAATTGGATCTGGAATCTTGTCAGAAACGTTCAGCATCGCATTATGCCAAGCCACACAGCTCTGAAGCTTATCCTACCTATGAGGTTGAGTTGCCATCACGTCCGCCTACCACCAAGCCCTCAAATCCCAGATATACCCAAATATACGCTGCTGCACCCGCCGAGCCCGAGAGACGCCCGAACGCTGCACATGGCGTCTCTTGGCAGCAGCCTCTGCCTTGGGAAGCCGTTGGCGCCTATCAATCCCCTTCGGGTCCAGGACTTATTCCCAGAAACAATGCACCTTGGCAACCGGAGCCACATTATCGGATTATCTCATCGCCAGCACACAAGGCCTATCAGCCAAGTTCCGAGCGCAGGAGACCCGCACAAAATCCAACTCCTTCCTATGGACCTCAATACCAGCAGCACGGCTCCAAGCAAGGCACTATCCTCCAACCAGACAGATACTAAAAAACGAACATAATTTGTAAATATTTAAGCTTTTTATTTTTGTAAATACCGATTTTAGACAAATTTTTATGTCATGTAATAAATCATATAAACTGAAAACAAAACCATTCGAATTTTTGCTATAGGAAGGAAAAAAAGGAAAGGAAGTATATTTTAAGCTTCCAAAATCCTAGATAACAAATATGTAAAAATAGCTGGTTGAATGCCAGAGGTAAAAGCATACCTTTAACCTAAGTTCTTCTGACTTTACTATTAAAGGTTCATAAATAATAATTAATTAAACTGGAGATCAAGTGATTTACATATCTGTATATCGAACATTTCTAATATGAAATGCTTTGAATTTACAAACATAATTTTAAAAAAAAATCTTTTATATCATTTTTATATTATTAGTTTTTTTTTTAACCGAACTAAATATTATCCAAATACTTATATGAATAATAAAAAATGTCTTTTTAATAAGAAATAAATATATATGTATCAACAGCTACATCTAACATCTACTAAGCGTGGGCAGCGATTTCTGAATGAATTCTTCTGCTCAAGTTGAACCGTATTCGAATTTTCGGATGTTTCCGGATATATAATTTGAATTAGGCACGTTTTTACTGGGGTGTACACATAAAAATGTTGGTCAAATGTAACTTTAAACGGCTATCAGTGAAGAATGTTAATACGTGACCCGACAACTAGTATGTATTACACTCAAAAAGTCGTTGAACTATTTTTGTTTATGATAGATAATGAAATTCTGCGCTTTTGTTTTTCGACTTAACACTGATTGAGCTTAAAAGATTAGATAATCTTAAAATCTTTTGATATGGTGTGAAATAATAAAAATTGGTGGGTAGTTTTTTTTGGGGGGGTATACTAAACCAAGTATCATGTATTCATACTAAGTACCAAATAAGTTAAGCTGATTAACTAAATACTACACCTGACACGTGCCAAAAATTGGGCCCAGATGCGACTATTTAAGACACAACCCACGCCAACTGAAGGCAGTGCCAATTGGACGGTCAATCATGAACAGACATTTATTCGTGCTAATTGTGAGCCTTGTAGCTGTGGTCTACGCTCAAGATGATACGGTAAGTTTATATAGCATTTTAGGGTTTTGTTGGAAATTGATAATAAACTCTCTTCTAATATTGTTTTTTTAGGAGCAAGCAGCAGCTACAAATGTAGAAGCAAGTCGCTCGTCTGGCTTAAGCGATGCCCAAATACGACGCATTCTGGAGGAGAACAGTCAGACACTGAGAGAGATTGACATTAAGACCAATGGCATAAGCAACTCACAAAAGGGTATCGAGAGCAAGCTGAGAGCTCTGGGCCAAGATGTTGCCGGCATTGATCGCCTGGAAGATAACCTCAAGAGACTGGAGCGCGTCACAGCTGGCAATTTCCAGGTGACGACCAATAGCATTAGGGATCTTTCAAACAGTATCCGAGCTGCTGAGAATAGAACTGATCGTGCCATTGCCAGTCTAAGCCGTGGACAGCAGGACATCAAACAGGCGCTCGTCAGGGTGGATCAGAATCAAAACCGTTATGAGCGGAATCTTGATGAGGTGGCCAAGTCAGTGCATCTACGCCTTGCAGGCTTAGACAATTTACTGAGGCAGTCTGTGCTCAAGGAGCTGGCTGCACTTGCCCAAACAGCTAGGAAACTGGAGCAATCTCAAAGGCTTATTGAGAGCAAGGTTGTTCGACTAGATGAGATCACCAAACTAAGTGGCATTACAGCAAGCAAGGTTCAACAATTGGAGCAAGGATTGCGTTCCATCAATAGCACAACACAACGCCAGTTGGCAGCCATTGGACAGGGTGTGCAGCAGGTGGGCACCCATACTTGGCAAATAGATAACAAGTTGGGTGTGCTCCTGAGCACCCAGAAGAACATTGAGCGTGGTGTGGTCGAGTGCAAGAAATGTCAGCCACAACCACAACCGCATAAGGATCACTATCCACAGGAACACTATCCTGGCCACCAACAAGTATACGAGTAGGTGGCTAAAAGTTCAACAAATGTAGAAATAAATTATATATATACTCTTTTATTTTAGCAATAAGGACTTGCACAGACAACCAGCAAAGCCCGAATACGAAAGCAGCTATGCCAATCCCGATGAAGCTTCCTATCTGTATCAGCTCTTTTCAACAAATTAACTTTAAAAATAAATTTTAAATCCTTATCCATTTTCATGCATCTCATAACAATGTGAATTTCTTCACTTTATTATTATATTCATTTTAATCTTTCGTTTTGAATAACAATAACAGTTCATACAATTTTTAACTAACTAACAAATGCACTTGAAGTTAAAGCCTCTGGAAAAATAACAGTTCTAAAATTTATTATTGATTGAACTAAAGAAAATTTGTTCTATTTTAATGTATGTATTTACAATAAACTTACTTTTTGGTCAAAAATTAACTAATCTTTCTAGTTATTCAGTTATTAAAAGATCTAGGATCTAAGGGGTTAATATGTCCATCGGCAGGATTAAAGTTTATAAGCACAAGTGAGTCATGTTGACTCTTATGCTCGGAACGATGTATTTTCTTTTTGGCTGAAGCCCGAAAGGCCTCCATGCTCATACCAGTCTCAATTCTATTACTGCTGGTATCCGGGTTCTCGGGATACATGCCATCACCAGGCAAAAGCTGCACCCATCCATCTGTGCATTTGTACAAGACCGGATGTGCGATAATCACATTGCGCTTAGCTGCTCGCTTCTCAGCAAACTGACGCAGTTGCTCCAACGATTGAAAGTTAAGACAACGCGACAGTTCGTAAACTTGAGGAGGTGGCAACCATAATTGCTTTTTTAATGCAGACTGCAGGTAGTTTAATGGAGAGCGCCACTGTACAAACAAAAAAAATGGTTAGGCACGGGCATTTTATTTCCTTTGGTTGTATACGTACCGCATAATCTTTAACTTCATGGGGTTCATTAATTACTTGGGGCTGCTCCTTAAGCGCTGTAAGAAAGAACGTAGTTTCGAATCGCTTTTTAAACGTGGAGGGTGTGCGCCAGGCGCACCATTCATGCAAAGACCACAGGTCCGGCAGCACATCCAGCTCCTCACACAGTGTAAGGAACTTGCTCGCATCTTTGTGGACCAACTGCTGCCAATGTTTACGATCGAATTGTTCATTAAACTGTGCGTATCCGTCGAGAGATGTTAACGTTTTGCGATCCCGGCACAACAAAATTCCCATTTCCTCGAACGTTTCACGCAGGGCAGTCAGACGTAGCGATATTTCACTGTAGCAATAAACAAACATTTCACATATTATTAAAATGCATTATTTAATACCTTACCTATTTATAGCATCTTGGTTTGGGTCCACTGGAGTAGACACCTGGCAGAGCTCACCTAGCTTGGCGGCACTCATGCCGTAGCGTTGAAAGTGTTTTAGCCAAACAGGTGAGCCATCTATCGTTTCACAAACTCCTCCTGGAAACACTGAAGAATCTGGCATAAAACTAGACTTGGAGCTTCGTGTAAAGAGCAGCGCCTATAGAAAATCAACAAACACTTGTTTAGCCCTTTAAATTGTTATGCAACGTATACAAACATTATAGTCAAAGGATTTAGGAGCCGGACTGTTGTCCTTGGCCAGGAGAATTAAGCTGGCCGATTTACGTATATTGTTTAACACCTGCTTTGACATGGCTTAGATAAAACAGCGATAACAAAAACAATTTGCAGTCGCTGCTATCGATCTGTATGATTGAATAGATTTGATTGGTATCGATGTTTTAAGTAAACAAAGATAAGCACTCGATAGTAAAAAATACAGAGACAGCCGTATCGGCTCGTGCCCTCAACTATCGAGATCAGCTGTTTTTTAAAAGTTCACAGTACAAAGGTGAAAACAAAAATGGTTATAATCAATCGTGTTGCAAAACTCCAACATGACTTCCTCACAGGATATCCAGACTAAATATAGACCCTCGGCTAGCCTAATTCTAGCAGGCAGGCATTTGAACACATCCGAAGAGCAGTTTGATTACAGAGTATGTACATGATGCCTTCAAATTCAATGATCTTTTAATAAGCGTAATCGTTTGTAGCTCTTGTTGATCAAGCGCACGGAACACACAGCGTTTGCGCTTAATCACTGTGTCTTTCCTGGCGGCGTCTTTGACCCAATGGCAGATGAGTCGATGGAATGGCTGAAGTACTTCCAGGAATGTGGCGTTACAAAGAAACAACTGGAGCTCTTGAACAGTCGACAGTCCATAGGAAGACCGGAACTCATGAGCAGTGGAACAAATTTTACGCGTGATATTTCCCTGCGTCTTACTGCAATACGCGAAACCTTCGAAGAAGTGGGAATTTTACTGTGTCGCACCAATCTAAAAGATTTGGACACTGGTCAACCGGCACAGGTGTTAATAAAACCATTTGACCGAAATTTTTGGCAACAGCGCGTCCACAATGATGCACACCAGTTTCTGGCCCTCTGTCGCCATTTGTCGGCCATACCTGATCTCTGGGCACTTAGCGAGTGGTCTGTTTGGCGATCACCAGCCTCATCAAGTAAAAAGTACGATACGGTCTATTATTTTGCCGCTTTGAATTCAAGCAGCGTAGATTTGTTGCTGGAACCCAGCGAGGTAGCTTCCGCTCATTGGCTGCATCCTGCCGACAGCTGGCGTGCTTCCCAAGAGGGCGTCATCTGGTTGCCTTATATACTGCTCTATGAGACAGCGCGTCTAATGAACCTGCAGCGATGGCAACAACTCCTTCAATTTGCACGTCGTCGCAGCTCGCGAGGATCCACGCTAATGCAACCAATCTACTATCGCACCAGTGATTGTCTCTTTGGCGTACTGCCTGGCGATGAGCTCTATGTAGATGATCCGCAAAATTGCACAGAATCTATTATTTTGAAGACTTCAATCAGTGAAATTAACGCTCAAGCAAAAAGATATAATCGTTATATGATCTATGGTTTTCAGAAAGTCGATTTTGCATGCAATGTTCTACCCCAGGATGGACATCTGCCGCTTCAGGCTCTTGTTAATACGCGTCTTGCTAAATTATAGTTATTATCTCGTATCTTAGACAAATTGCAATACATAAAATTGTGTCACAAATAACGATTTATAGTTATAAACTTTTTAGTTTAATATTAAGATTAACTTATTCCGACTACATTAAGGTACCACTCGTTAACTCTTCTTGTATATTGCGACAAGCATGACATAAATCCTGCATTGCTGTCAAACGCTTTTTGGCACACTGCTCTAAGGCGACCATATTATCCTTCTCCAATGCCACACCCATTTCTGACACGGCACGTGAGTATTCTATCGCTAGTAATGTGTCAGAGAGATTATTGTCCAAAACGGACTGGCACAGAGTACATGTAGTAGGCGGTTCGTCGATAGACTGTTGTTTGGCTGCAATTTTATCGCCGGTGCGAAAAACAGTGGAGACGGTGGATGCATAATTATGTTGTAAATTGGTCACAAAGGCATTTGTCAGATTTTGAAGGCTCCCAGCGGCGGACTGGTCAACTTCTGTAGAGTGAAACGGCTCCAACTGCTGGGCTTGCACATAAAATTGAACTTCCTGTTCGTTGAGATCCTTTAACGGACGCAATAGCTTGATGTCATCCTGCAAGCGGTCGTCCAGCAGCGACACATCCAAGGCAACACTGCCGCCACGTCCTAAGGCCACAGACAACAACAACTGTGTGGCCAACGTGCTGCTTATGCTAGCCTCAAAAACATGAGTGCATCGAAGATGAGCTGCTACGCCACCAATGAGCCGCTTGCGCTGCTGCTGCAGATAGTCTTGTCGCGAAGTCAGACTACGCAGCTGCTGTTTGGGTGACTTTACTTGTGGTGCATTGTAGTCTTTTAGAAGCCGCAAACAGTTGATCTCATCGCCCAGTTGTATAACATAGAATTCAAATGGCTCATAGCGCTTTTGCAGCTTATGCAGAGCTGGCAGTGAATCTTCTCCACGATCTATGTAGAGTACACGGGCATTGCAATGCAGTCGCTTAAACGTGTTTTGCGTCTGTGCATAGTGGAGCATGTCCAGCAAAATTAAGGATTCAGCGCTGCCATCCACTAACAGCAGAACTTCAGAGCTGCGCGGCAATGCTTTGGCGGCGCCAAGGGCGGCACGGAATTTATGTCTGGCGTAGTTTAGAAAGCATTGCTGGCATTCAGCTGCACGAAAATTTAATTTATAGAGTTTATTAGAACTAAGGCTGCACTTGCTGCAGCTGCCCGCGCTGAGAACAGTTTCCGTCGATGCTGAACTAGGGAGCATCGCATGCGTGGCACCCTCATCGCCAAAATCATCTTCGCCAATGCTGCACATTTAAAGTTAGATTTCAACAACAAACGAAATTAAGTGAACCTTTGCCGGAAAAGAAGTGGCGCGTGTACTTATTAAAGACGGGTCTGCATGGCTACCAAAATGTCATCACTAATTCACGGTTGCTTTTGATTCGATATCATTGGGTATCGAGTAAAATGCGTATGCAGCCAACACGTCTAGCAAGCAACCTTGCGCCCATCAATTAAGTGCAGTGAAAAATATTAAAATAACTATTTTAAACTGTAATTTATTGCAAAAGACTACTGCATAAGGTTAATTTAGTGCTTAAGGTATGTGTAAAAAGTGTTAACATTAGGAATAAGTTGCTTAAGTGAATGAAAATTAAGCGCAAATTTTTAGGTGCTCCCTGTTAATGTGTTTGTGTGTGCGTATGTCTGCTTGTGAATGTGTGCGTGTGTGTTTGTGTAGCAGCTCTCGTACGCAAGCAAAAGTATCGGGTAGCAAAATCGAGAAACTTTCTTATTGAAATATACACAAACGAGTGGGTATCATAGTGGTTAGGTGAGGGACACCGTGTACGTACGTAAAAATTATGTTTAAAAAATGTACCTAAATCATGGAACTCTAATCCAAACCAAAAAATAGATATATGTATGTATATGTATGTACATGTGCCCAACCTTCTTCACTTTTTACCTTACCGTCCCCGTACCGCGAATGGCAATAACAGGCAAATATCGCTGGCAGCAGCGCGTGTGATAAGCTGGTAACGAAAGAAGAAGCACGTTCGTGGCTTCTCATTAGCCGAAATTAACAAATAATAAAATGGCAACATCTCTGTTTATTATCATTGTTGAATAATGAAAAGTGTTTTGTTTGTGTTTCTGTGTTTCAGCATTTTAGAAAATATTGTACATATATAGTATATAGTGCAGATTACTCGCAGCAAGCACCCGCACACCCTTCGTGTTGGGTAGACAGAGACAGCGAGTGACAGAAGTGAGCGGCAGAGGTCATATTAAAAATAAGTATATTTTTGGCCCCCTACACTACCACAAACAAAAAGCAGCAACAACAGCAAAAGCAAACCAGACCAACGGAAGCAAATTCATACAACATTTGGGGCCATCCAACAAAATGATTTTGGAAAACTGGGATAAGCTCAAGGATTGGCTGAGCGTTGTGCTCGAGCCACTGTAAGTACTCCAAATGCAATCCAACTTAGTAGACAGTGTTTCTCGTAACTGCAAACGTCTATTAATTAATAAACCAAACGAACTTTTATTTAAAAAAAAAACTTGTCATTTAATAGCTGCGATGCTGATTCCTCAGCGTTAGCGCGATATGTTATTGCACTGCTGAAAAAAGACAAATCGGATAAGGATCTCAAGCGCATAATGATCGAACAACTGGATGTGTTTCTTTCTGAGGAGACAACACGTTTTGTTGATCGTCTGTTTGATGCCATCGCCAGTGAGGAGTATCTAACAATGCCAGCTCCCAACCCAGTGGCAACGACAATTGTTTCCGAAATCGAGCTGGAGCATGACCTGGACGTTGTGGCCGATATTGATGCAGTTTTGGCTGCCGCTTCATCGCCGCCACCGCCACCCCCGCCAAAAGTAAATGTGATAAAGCTCGAAGTCAATCAGCAACAGCAGCAGCAGCAGCAACAACAAATCAACAACGATAACAACAGCAGGGAGCCCGCGTCCGAAGCGTCCATCGCCGGCGTTAGCGGGAGCAGCAGTGCCTCAAATGCCACAGATGCCAATACCACAGGGACACAAAGCACCAAGCCAGCCTTCGATGTAAGTTTTTAAAGTACTTTTACAAATTATTTTAATTATAACTCATGTATATTTATTTTTATCTTGCAGCACAAAACCAAAGACTCTCACAAAGACCCGCAGCAGCAGCAACAGCCACAAATACATCACAGTAGCGTTGCAGGCCTAGTTCGTAGCGCTAGTCCGCCATTGCGCAGCACCGGTGGCCCAATAGCCGGCGCAAACGCTGCTGACAAGGAGAATCAGCCCCGCGATAGTCGACGTCGTCGAGCTTCCTTACGTTCCCGTTCACGTTCCCGCTCCAGATCCAATGATCGCTCGTTCAGACGATCGCGGTCTAGGGATCGCCGCATCAATGAGCGTGAGAAGGGCCAGCGACAGTTTCGTAATAAATCGCCGCCGGGTGGCACCAGTGACCAGCGTCACAGACGAAACAACAATAACAGTAATTTCGATAGGCGTCGCATTGGGAACAACAACAACAACAACATGGATGATCGCGGTCAGCGCTTTGCCGGCAGCAAAGGACGCCACTCGCCACGCAGTCGCTCCATATCTCCAGAGTCACGGAATGTGCGTCGTAACATGGATTTAGCCGCTTGTTCTTCAGGATCTGCAGTAGCGGCATCAGCAGTTACAGTTCCGCCGCCCATCATGCATTCGGTACCACCAATGCCACGCCAGCGTTGCCGCGACTTTGACGAAAAAGGCTATTGTGTGCGGGGTGAGACATGCCCCTGGGATCACGGCATCAATCCAGTTGTCTTTGAAGGTATTCACAACTCAGCTTTGATGATGTCCATGCGCGAGTACAATCCAGATGCTCCAGAAATTTGGGGACGAGGTGGGCCACCTGGTGTGCCAGGAGTAGCGCAAGCAGGCGCAGTCAATCAGCAGCAGCTGCCGGTGCCACAACAGCCAGGACAGAGCATAAATCCGTTTAGTGGCAATGTGCGTGCATGTGCGCCCTTGGGTGTACCAAATCCCGGTGACTATGCAAGGCAGCCAGGTCAAGCGCCACCCGTGAACGCACCTCCCCCCATGATGCCATTCCCCTTTAATCCAACAGCAGTGACAACACCCCTTCAGCGCCAGCTTATTCCTATTCCCGTAATGGATGGCGGCGGCGTCGGTGTTGGCGGTGGTCTTGCTGCTGAGATGGGCAAGCGTCGTTTCGAACTCGAAGATAGTGTGGCCATAGCCGATGTGCCCAGCAAGATGCGCAAGGTGCCCATCAATAGTCGACTTGGACCACGTGTCAATCCCAATATGCAGCAGCACAATAGCTCCCTAGAGCTTCGCAAGGTTCCGCGCGGGTTAAACACCATTGCGCATCTCAACAATCATTTTGCCAAATTTGGCAAAATTGTCAATATTCAAGTGTCATACGAGGGTGATCCCGAGGCGGCCATTGTGACGTTTTCCACGCATGCAGAGGCAAATGTGGCATATCGAAGCACAGAAGCAGTGCTCAATAATCGCTTTATCAAGGTCTTCTGGCACAACGACAACAACAGCAATAGCAACAACAACAGCAGCAACAACAACAACAATAATAACAACAACAACGACGCAGCAACGGGTGGTGGCATGGGAAATGTGAATCGCAAGAGCCAATATCATTTGCATAATGTGCCCGCGGTGCCCACTCCAAATGCAGACAGCGCCAAGATTATCAACAATAACAATACAAGCAACAATAGCACCAGTCAAGTAACGCCTCTTACCGAAGCCGGCAATGCACAGCCAACACCCAGCTCAGATCAAGCTTTGGCAAGCACCGCGGCGCCCTCTTCGATGCGGCTTAAATTGAACACAAATACCACGCCCAATGTGACGGCAAATGGAGCAACGCGCGCTTTGACGCCAGCAGCAAATGCGGCAAGCATACGTAAAAAGCAAGAGGAACAACAGAAAGCAATGCATCAACTGGCGAATGGGCTGCGTAAGCGGAAGCAGGAGCTGCTACAGAGCTATGTGAAACAAATGAAAACGGCGCTTGAGTTGGTTGAGCGCATGGATCAGCAGGATGCGCAGAGAGCGCCAACGCTCGAGACGATAAAAGTGCTACAGGCAACAATAGATAGATTGCGCAAGGATGTGCATGCCGACCAGGATCAACTGCAGGCGCAAATTCAACAGCAACAACAACAAACGCTTCCTGTTAAGAAAACCAAAGAGCAACAGAAAAAGGAACTGCTCGACATGGAATTGGAGCTGTTTGCTCAACAGCAGGAGGGTAATGACACAACGGCCATTCAGAAGCGACTCGAGGAGATGCAGCGCTTGCTCTCTGCCACAATAGGCGGTGGCAATCAAGCAGGTGGCGGTGGCGCTAAGCAGGCTGGTGCTGGCGGTCGTAAGCGTTCAACATTTCCCGAAGGTCCCACACGCGTCGATCGCCGACCAAAGGCAATTGTTGTCACCGGCTTTGCTGCTGAAGAGGCCGACTTTGTGCTGGGTCACTTTAAGGTTAGTACTTTTAAAATCCCTGCTTAAAAAATATATCTGAATATTGTGTGTTTGGGTGTTAGCACTTCGGCGAGATTTCCAAACATGATGTTGACCGTGAGATTCCTCAGCTAATACTCTCCTATGCTACTCGCTTGAATGCCGAGCAAGCGGTGCTCCGTGGCAAAATGTACAAAGACAAGCGCCTACAGGTGAGTCAACCATTTTAAAGATTAATAATTATTGGTTATTATATCAACGATGAAATGTAAATATAACAGATATCCTGGGCACCTGTGGTAACGGCACCTGCATCTGCAGTGCCCATGGGCGCACCCACTGATAAGGCACCGACTGTTGCCATGCCGGCTGGTGACAAACTGGATAATCCAAAACACCTGTTGCAATCGGTTAGCGAGAGTGAATCTCTGCTGGGCAGCGATACACTGCCGGAGCTGCGTCTGGAGGATGAGGAGGAGGACGAGGAGTCTGAGGATCGTTCCTGGCGTCGTTGATGTAACGCCCCACAAAGCTCCTCCTAGTGGCTGGCAAGCTTTATGTGGCTCATAATCGTTGGAAAGCGTTTAAGTTATTTCTATTTGTTGTTATTCTATAACCAAAACTGCACACATACGTATACAAAAAAACATAATACATATATATGTATGCATGAAAAAAGAAAGAAGATCGTTAATTGTATACAAAAAGAAAACACTCTAATGTTATATGTACAATATTTTACAGTACACACACATACACAAATGCTCGTACATACATTGCACACACAAACACACGTATACAAAACTGGACATTAAATACTGTTGGTAGCTCTTCGGCAAATCCTAGAGAAAAACAAATAATCTTTAAAGGTCTTAAATTATATCTATATATATACACAAAAAAATAAATCGCTCTTAATATTACTAATAGTACGAAATATATAAGTTATATACATATGTATAACCTGCATTCGATCTACGAGTGCATTTAGCCTAGCGGCTCTTAATAGTCCACAATTAACAAGAGCAGTAATAACAACAAAACAACATCAGAACAGAAACAGCAACAACTATGCGATAAAAATGCAACTATATATTGCATTAATTAAGCATCTTATATAAGGTACTACTTTTTGTATTTACATATTTTTCCCACTATCCTTACGTTCAGTTTAAACAAAGCAAAACAAAAACAAAACAACAAAAAAAAAAGAGTAAAAATCACTAAACAAAAAAATGGTAAAACAAAATCAAAGTTAAACAACAAAAAACATGGAAACGTGAATACAAAAGCAAAAGTTACATAGAGAGAAAATATAATAAATAAAATAAATAGTTTCGTATTTGCTATTAATTTCACATAAAAAAAAAACCTTAAATTTGTTTTATTTCTACCTGGAAGCAATAGTTAGGGTATGCATATAGCATAGCTACTGAATACCCTAAATATGATTTATCTGCACTTGAGATTACATATGCTTGCAGTGCACTGCAGTGAGAGCATCTGTTGAAAATTTCGATAAGTCCGCCGATAAATGTTTGTGTAGGTTATCGATGTCGGTTTTTGTGATACCATTTATCGCCTATATGCAAGGCTCATCACTAAAAAAATATAATGAAATAAGTGTGGCGGGAATAAATGGATTTTCCCGTTTGTCATATACTCAATGCTTTTTAGCACAATCAAATGTTCTCGATTGGCCAACTATGTCCGTTACTACAGTCAGCAATCCAGTGTCATGAAGTTCCTGAACGTAGCTGAAAAAAACGATGCGGCGAAAACCATTGCCGGCCTGCTGTCAAATGGCGCAGCGCATCGGGTAATCAACAAGTTTGTTTTTAGTCCTATACGGTAAGGTTAATATGTATTTATATTTGCAGCGCGAAGGCTACTCAGTATACAATAAGGTATATGATTTTGAAGCACCAGTGCGCGGTCGCAATGCCAAAATGGTTATGACCTCAGTCTCGGGCCATCTGATGGGACTGGAATTCCTTGTAACATATCGCAACTGGCGCAATGTGGATCCACGCTCACTTTTCGATGCGCCAATACGAAAAACAGTGAGCGAAAACTTTGAACCCATAAAGCGAACACTGGAACGCGAGGTGCGTGGTTGTCAGGGTTTAATCATCTGGACAGATTGTGATCGTGAGGGCGAGAACATTGGCTTTGAAATCATCAATGTCTGTCGTGCTGTTAAGCCAAATCTAACAGTTTATCGAGCTAGTTTCTCAGAAATTACGACAACAGCAGTGCGGCGCGCACTGCAACAGCTGGGAGAGCCAGACAAACGACAGAGCGATGCAGTGGATGTGCGCTCGGAGTTAGATTTGCGTACTGGTGCAGCTATAACACGATTTCAAACACTTCGGCTGCAGCGACTGTTCCCTGAAAAGATTGCTGATAAACTAATCTCGTATGGCAGCTGTCAGATTCCAACTCTAGGCTTTGTCGCGGAGCGCTACAAGGAGATCGAAGCATTTGTCTCCGAAGCGTTTTGGAAGATCAAAGGTAAGTTCCAAAAATGTTTAAATACAATAACCTTAAATTCTTTTGCGTATGTATTGCAGTTACACACACCATAGATGATTTGACGGTAGAATTTAATTGGGCTCGCAATCGCTTGTTCGATAAGGAGGCCTGCGAAAACTATTTGCTTCTATGTCTGGCTGAGCCAGAGCCACGTGCCACTGTAGAGAATGTGTCAGTAAAACCGAAGCACAAATGGCGACCCACACCACTAGATACCGTGGAAATGGAAAAGCTGGGCTCACGCAAACTAAAGCTTTCTGCAAAGGAGACCATGACCATTGCCGAAAAGCTTTATAGCAAAGGTTTCATTAGCTATCCGCGCACAGAGACCAATCAATTCTCCAAAGAATTTGAATTAGCTCCGCTTGTGGAGCAGCAGACAGGTCACGGGGCATGGGGTGCATTCGCACAGCGTGTGCTAGAATGGGGGCCAAATCCACGCAATGGAACCAAATCGGATCAAGCGCATCCCCCCATACATCCCATCAAGCTGGTCACAAGTGAGTTTTGAATGTTTAATACATCTCTGTAAAATGTAAAACGAATATTTTTCTTAGATCTCGAAGGCAATGAGGCGCGCGTCTATGAGCTGGTCGTGCGTCATTTCCTCGCCTGTGTCAGTAAGGATGCCGTTGGATCGGAGACAATCGTAAGCATTGACATTGCCGGAGAGAAGTTCAACGCCAATGGTCTGGTCATACACGAGCGCAACTATTTGGATGTGTACGTGTACGATAAGTGGAGCGCCAAACAAATACACAACTATGAGCAGAGCCAGCGGTTTGAACCCACCGAGATTCTGTTGCACGAGGGTGCAACCACGGCACCACCATTGCTCACCGAAGCAGATCTGATAGCGTTAATGGAAAAACACGGCATTGGCACAGATGCAACGCATGCGGAGCACATTAATACTATAAAGGAGCGCGGCTACATTGGCGTTGCGGACAAGGGTGCACTTGTGCCTGGTGTCATTGGCATGGGCCTGTATGAGGGCTACGATGCCATGGAGTTGGCATTGGCCAAGCCGATGCTACGTGCAGAATTCGAAGCGGATCTAAAACGCATTTGCTTGGGCGAAAAGGATCCAAAGGTGGTTCTAACTGAGCAAATAGCAAAGTATAAACAGGCATATCAGCAGATTACAAATCGGATTACCGCCATGGATGCCAAAATATCGCAACGCCTTGAAGAAACTCCAGCACCTACGAGTGCGGCAGACAATCCGGAGCAAGCTAATGTTATGGTGCGTGAGCTATTCCCCTGCCCCAAATGCGACCAGGCGCCACTTGCTCTGAAGCCAAAGAAGAATCAAACAAGCTTCTTTATAGGATGCCTCAATTTTCCGGACTGCAAAAATGTCGTGTGGCTGCCCGAGGAGTGCAAGGAGTATAGCGTGCTGGATGAATGCTGTCCCACCTGCGGCGATGGCTATCGTATGTTGAAATTCCGCCTGAGCAGCGCCTATTATCGTGGTCTGTTTAATGCGCCACATGGCTGGTACAAGAATTGCCTGCGCTGTGATGAACTGTTTCGTAGCACATTCAATATTAATCTGGATCAGGTAAAGCGCGTTGGCGGCATTGTGGGACCGGCGGCAGGATCAGGACGTGGACCAGGGCCTGGTCCACCACCGGGTGGTGGCGGAGGTGGCAATTCAGGTGGCGGTGGAGGCCCTCCAAGAAGTGGAGGTGGAGGTGGGAGTGGTGGTCCCAGCAGTCCTTGGAGCTCAGGTATAGGTGCATCAGGCAATCAAAAAGCAGCCAAGCCAAAAGAAAAGAAACCCAAATTAACTGCAGCACCCGGCGCCAAGAAAGCAACAAGAACGAAGCGCACAAAATCAACTGACAGCATTAGAGGCTACTTTACAGGCCCTAGCCAGAACACTGAGAGTTTAGATGGCTTCTTTGACAGTAATGATGGCCTTGAGGAGGAAATGCTAGCAGCAGCAGACATGATAGAGTTAAACACTGTTCGAGAAGAAACCGCTCCAGAGCTTGATGCGGATATTGCGGCAGCTTTTGCTGCTGACGACGATGCAGATTTTGAGGCTCTAGTTAATCTAGGTGGAAATAGGAATCCCACCGTTGCAGGACCAGCTGCCGATTTGGACAACAGTTTGACGCAGTGGGTGCGCAGTGCCTACGAGTCCGAGGAGCAACCTATGCTCTGGGGCAGGCAAGCGCGTATCGCTGCCGAACCACAGCCGGCAGCAAAACGACCGAGATTGGTGGTTGACAATGCAACAGCTTCCACTCCCAGTTCGGACTTGGTGCGTTGCAGTGGCTGTCATCAGCCGGCGCGTCTACAAACAGTTCGGCGCGATGGTCCTAATCAAGGCCGTTCGTTTTACAAGTGTCCCAAGCCCAAAGAGTGCAAGTTTTTTCAGTGGGCGGATGATCAAGCGCCGTCGACAGCACCTACAAATAACTCCATAAGCAGCTGGGGCACAAGCAACTCTCAGGAGAACAACACCGCAACTTGGGGCAGCAGAGGCGCAAGCAAATCTCAAGAAATTGACTCATGGGGCACAAAGGGATCCCAAGAAACTGGTACGTTGCGCAGTAGAGGATCGACACAACAGGAATCCGATTCATGGGGTAGTGGCAACCGCAAAGCAACTAGTAATTCCGAGAATAACATCTCATGGGGCAGTGGCAACAACTCGACTGCACGTAGCACAAGCGGAGCAGTTCAAAAATCCGCAAGCGCTTCTCAAGATGCCAATTCGTGGGGTGGTAAAAAGTCGACAGCAACATCCACGTGGGGCAGTAAGCAACCTGCAAATCCACCTAGTAAACCCAACAGCAACACTTTAATGCGCTCCAATTCGAGCATCACAGTTACCATTACGCAGCCTGCCAAATCCGGTGATGTTAAATGCAATTGCGGCATCTCTGCCAGCAGTCTAATCGTGCGCAAAGATGGTCCTAATCAGGGACGTCCTTTCTATGCGTGTCCAACGCGTGAGAAATCATGCGGCTTCTTTCAATGGGGCGATGCGGGATGCGAATCAAGGTAAGCATTAAGAAAAAACATTTATTTGTTGATTAATATTAGTTGTATATATTTTTTCTTTGCTTCTAGCTGGCAGCTCAAATACAACCAGTGGCTCTGGCGCAGCCACAAAATCAAGCTGGGGATCCGGCAAGCAGCAAAATGGAGCCGGCAACACAGAAGCAAGCGGTAGTCGACAAGCTCGTCGCTGCGGTCTGTGTAGAGGAGAAGGACACACGCGCAACAAGTGTCCGCGAAAAGCGGAATTTGATTTCTAAACAAGAACAAAACTCATCCATGCATTTCGTTAAATATAATTTTAAACATTTATTGGAGCGAGCAACAGTTATATTGGTTATATAGTCCAATCCATTAAAGGCTTGGGGTTACTTAGTTGTAATTTATAGCATGTATAGCGCAAAAAAATACAGAGAAAGGATATGTAAAATACACACGCATTTGTTAAGGTACACATTCAGTAAATACGATTATGCATATCGTAATTTAATACATTATAAACTTACGATACACTGTTAAGTACTCAAAAAAACATGTTTTAAAATGTTGTAAATAAACTAAAAATATGAATTTAAACTCATTTTGTATATAATGTAAAAATATTTGTGAAATAAAAGAGCCCAAACTTTTTTTTTTGAGAATACTAAACAGCTTACGTACAGCTCTATCCAGAACATTTACTTAATAATATGCTAAGAATACATATAGATGTGTATATATGCTTAAACAACTATAGCTTTTTATAGAGTCGCGCGCGTAAATTCAACATTATTTTAAACATATTCGTTTCCGTTATCATTTTAATATCTAAAGTATTATATATATATTTTTTTTGTAATACATATTTGTTGCATTTGGAAGTTTGTGAAACATCTGGAATCGTTGTTAAATAAGTATAAATAGAACATTGAGTAAGTAAATAGACTACGTTAAGAACATTGAAGTTTATACTACGCATATAATGATAAAATAAGGTATGTTAAAGAAACTCAGTTTATAGTTTTATAAAAGCATAAAGAACACATTAAGAAAAATTATAGCAAGCTTACGGTAGACCCCTTAAAAAGCTTCTTTTATATATAATTTGTTTTGGGGTCCACACATAAGCTTGCTCATTGAGATGCAGAGAAGACAAATTGGAACGTTTTAAGTACATACATAGTATTATTGATAAACACAGACTTTGGATTACTTAAGTTAATGGACGAGCACTCAACAAACCGAGTAGACTGCACGCTTTGAGATGCTTGGTTTAAAGGTATAATTTGCAAAGTTGAAAAAGGCATTCAATCAAAAATAAAAAAGAATAAAACCTGATGTAGCAATTTATCTTTCTAGTAAGATAATACACAAGTCAAAACTGTTTTAAATCTTAGAAAATACAAATCAGTTGATCAGCACATAATCTCTGTTGCAGTCTTTCATAAAATGCTGGAATACAAGAAAAGATCCGTGAGGAATGATATGTGACAAATGACAAAAATGAAATAAGGAACAGCCTAAAATGCTTTTAGAATTTCCGGGAAATATCTGATGAAAATACTTGGCAAATTATACCATATTATTGAGCTGCAATTGGGGGAATGTGGTTTTGGTTATGGGTAATTTTATATTTCAACCTCTGGCGTGAATTTGCGTCAGAAGTAAATCTCCTCCTCCTCGGCTTTGGCGCGTGGCGCCTGAGCCGTTCCAGCCGATGAAGGAGCAGCAGCAGCAGTAGTTCGAGCAATCCTACTGCTGGTTGGCGTCTGCACCAAACGCTGCTGACTGCCATATCCGGCATAGTGCACGTCCTGCCTAGCCACATTTGGCGTTGAGTTGGCTGCAGCTGTCGTTGTTGTTGCCGTCGCTGGCGTTGTGGTTTGTTGAATGATGGCCGGTGAGCTGCCGGTTCGGGAATGCTGTGGAGTTGGTGCAGACGCTGCTGCGGACGTGGCCATTTGCCGTTGCTTGTCCGCCAGCTTGAGCGGAAATATTTGCTGTACACCGCCAGCGTTTGCTGTGGCTGGAGAGGAGCTATTATTAAAGCTGGCGGATTTGTCGACACGTGCGCCCGACGACAACGAGGAGAGTTTCATGGGCAGCTTTTGTTTGACAAGCGTTGAATTTGCTTTGGGCGCATTGTTGGCGCTGAGCAGATTGACTGGCGGCGTCTTGCAGTTGGAATTGCCGCTCAGCCACTTTTCCTTGCGTCGATCCATCGTTGAGGAAGCCGTTGTCGAGGTTGGCGTCGTACCCGGTGGCGTATCCAATTCGTGTGCCTCCTCGGGCAGCGCCACGGGGGCGAGTGTGGGCAATGGTGTGCTGGGCGACAACAGTAATCCCTGGCTGGAGAGCAGCTCCATTTTGCGATACAATTGCTCGCGCTGCTGACGCACATCCTCCTGCTCGGCCTTGATCTGCTGCTGCAATTGTAGCTGCTGGGCCCGCATCTCGGCCAGCTCATCAAGCTGTTGCTGCTTCTGACGCAGCCAAGCAGTCTTTTCCTCCTGCAGCTTGTCCTGTAGATTACGCAACTCCTCCAGCTGATCCTTGTGCGTATATGCAGATGCACCACTACCACCACCGCCGCCACTGCTGCTATTCCTTGGCGATTCCCTATACAGCGCCAACTGCAGCTGGAGACTTTGTATGCAGGTAATCTGCTGCGATATGATGCAGAGCAGCGTGTGCAGATGATGGGACACCTGCAGCACTGCATAATGCTGTTCCTTGCTGCTGCTATTCGCTGGTAATGTGCTCGCATGCAGCTGCAGTGTGGGATCTGCTGCTGCTGGGAGCGCTGTTTGTGTATGCGTTTTTAGCTCACGCTTTTCCTCCAGCTCCTGGAGTCGCGGTGTGAGCGCCTGCAATGTATTGAGCTTGGCATCGCGTCCCACTTTGCCGCGCTTCTCATCGAAGCCCGCAAACGTCTCCGCTCGCTTGGGCAGCGTGGGCGAGGCATAGAGTACACTCTGCTTCTCGCCAACGCTGCTAACCGTGCGGGAGACGGGCAGCCCGGTGGCGGCGCTGTAAATGCTCGCCGCCAACTGGCTAATGTCCTGCACGGTGTTGAGGACGCGACGCCAAAGCTCGGCCGTATCGCAGTCGGTGCTGACAAGTTCCTTGTAGGAACCAAAGGCGGCCAGAAAATTGGCAGCGCTGCCATTCGTATTGGGCGCATTGGTGTTGAGATCCCCAAAGGGTTGTTGCTGCTTCAGTAGATTGAACTGAAGCATTAGCTTCTCCTCAAGCAGCAGTGCCTGTTCGATGTCCTTTTGACGCATCTTTTCAATGGTCTCACGTTTGTTGACGCCAATGCGCAACTTCTCCTCGGCTGTCAAGGCTTCCGCCTCGATGATATCCGTAGCGGGGCAATCGAGCACGGCCTGGCGTATGCTCTGTATCCACGTTTGTTTGTCCTTGGGCGTCTGCACCTTGAGCTCGTACATCTCCGGGAAATCCGGATTTGAGCTAATGATATAGATGCCACGCGATTCGGTGCCAGCTTTTTCTCTTATCAACAACTTTTGCAGCGGCACAACGCCTGCCTTGTGTTCTGGCGTGAAGAATGCATATTTATTATGTGCCGAGTTCTCACTGAGAAAGCACAGGCAATCGGTGAGCACGACAACGAGCACCAGCTGGGTTTTAGCCCTGCCCTGCATCAAAGTGGCCAGGCCATCGAACTTGAGGCGACGACGTGATTCCACTCCCAGCTCCGTCTTGCGAAATGGTTTATTTTTGTAGATAGCAAAAGATTTGGCATCAACGCGCGCATAGATTTCCAGCTGCCGTTCCCGCAACTCCTTCTCTGCCACACACGCATCCACATCGACCAGCAAGGATTTTACCAGATTCAAAGCATGCTGCAGCTTGTCCGTTTCCAACTTATTATCACGCGCACTTTTGAGCAATGGTTCAATGAGCAATGGATACTTGGTAAGCCTTTGCGTCACAAACAATATGCACTCTGGTATGCCCTTCTTCTTGAGCAGCGGATTCTGCAGGCAGTGCTTGTACCACTCGGCAAAGCTGGGCTCTGCCAAGCACTGCTTGAACTGTTCCAGGGCGCTGCGGTGATTGGCACAGAACTCGCCATAGGCCAGACGCAAACATTGCGCCTGCTCCAGCGAAAAGAACTCGAGCAGTATATCCGCAATGCTGTCCACAAGGAGATGCTCTCGCTGCTTTTGACGCAGCTGGCGTAGGAAGCAGGTGTGAAGCTCCGTCAGCTGTTGGAGGCGCGGAAACATGCTGTGTGTATTGAGGGCTGGGAAATGTCGTTCCAGACTCTCCACAAACACTTTGCGCATAACAATAAGGGTCTGGCAGTGATGCTTCTCGGTCATAATGAACTCGTAGATGTGCTCCTGTCGCTTGATCTGCAGCTCTTTGAGCGTCTTCAACTGCTCCTTGGGCACATTTGGTGTCCAGGAGTCGGGCTCTTGCAGCACTATGCCCAGCGCTGGATCAGCACCCAAATCTTGCGCCTCAATTGGCGGTTCATTAAGAAATTGCAGCTCGGCGGCACGTATCAGTGGCTGTTGATCCTCCTGATCCATTTGCAATTGCAGTGCAGCGGCCGCCTCGGATCCATCACAATAGTCCTGACCCGCTGACATCTTTTTTTGTCGCTCCATATGTGCCTCCATGTCGCTGGCGTTTAGCTGAACGCCGCCCACAAGCGACTTCGTCTTGGCCTTGGGCTTCTTTTTGCGAAAGAACAGTGAACCACGCTTGGGTCGCTTCTCTACGTGATCGTACACCTCGATCTTAGCATGCGAACGCAACAGACTCTGATTCTCATCCTCGCTATCCGTGAGATGACGCGCAATCGCCTTGATATCCTCCTTGGCTATAATTGAGGACGTTGAGATACTCTTTTGCAACGGTATTCGACTGATTATCTCTGTTGCCAGACTCCTCTTTGCCGCTATCCGCTCAAAATCTCGCGCCAGCTCCGCCTCATTCAGCGAATGCGTCGATATGCCTGAAAAAAAAATGTGAAATAACCAAATGAAAATCAAATTATTTATTTTTTGCTTAGTATTGCATTAGTATGCTCGGACTCCGTAACTTGGCTGCGCTGATAACACACGCGTTGGGGCTCTTGTGGAATTTCTTATCGTAATCGAAACTAACTTCGACATTGTACCCTACCTTATAAACTTGGCCCAGCTGCGGCATATTAGTGCACTCTGAACGTTTAGCCAATATAGTTGTTATAGAGAATGAAGTTCTAAGCATGAGAATTTGAATTTGCATATCAAAAGATTTTCAATTTGACTAGCAAAGTTTTATGGGTAGAAAAAAACTTCTGTATAGTGATCATCATCAACACTTGGAGTGCATTTACTTGGCCTTAAAGCCAAGTAGATTCTCGTTTAAAATTTGTATTCAATTTTTATGACACCATAAAACGAACCCACGTAGCAGCAAACAGCACCAATTATAGAAATATGCAACTATCCGCACCCACAAAACACAAACCCACACACATTTATTAGTACTTACCGCCAGTGCTGTTGCGTGCTGAGCGTCGTCGTTGCTCTGTGACGCGTATGGTTTCCTGCTCCTCGCTGTCGAGACTGGACAGGCTGACGCTCTTGTTGGTGCAATCGCCACCAGCATCATCGACCGCTGTCCACGATTTACGACGATCTGTATGCAACAGCAGGCATTGCTGAGGTGCTGCCGACCACATGACGCCCACGTTGCCGTTGCCCGCATTGCTCAGATCGGGCAGCGAGGCGCTGAGGATGGCTGCACTCAATAGGCCATAGCTGTTCGCCAAACTATCCGGATGATGCTGGCTGGAGGAATTTTTCATTTGCTGCACGGTTTCGCGTATATTTTGCAGCTGGCTGAGCGTATCCTCAAAGATGTTATTGTACTTGGTGGCCGATGCCGGGCTGTGGGGCGTCACATTAATAATGGGTATCATGTTGTGGTTGTTATTGTTGTTTGAGCTGTTGTGTAAAATACTGCTGTTGTTGCTAAGATTGTGATTGTTGTTGTTGTCTGGAGAGGACAGCGGCAGCGGGTGCATTGATAACAGGTATACAATAGTTTTGGCTTTCTACGGTAACGCGCGGCGTTGTTGCTAAACTTTTGACGGAGGAGCCATTGGTAAGAGGAAGAGCAGAAGCCACTAGATTAACATCTGACAAGTCGTTGGAATTGGAGTTTAGGAAATCGGTAACCACATCATTATCACTATCATTGTCATCAGCGGCGGCGGCGGCAGCGGGGACAGTAGCTGCATTGTGCGTGTTTTCCATATTATGTTATACGTTTTGGTATTTTCTTTCTTTTCTTTTTGGTATTTTCTTCTTGGTTGTTCGTCTGTCTGTTCATAGAAAAAGAAAGTTTAGTACTAATAACGCCTACACTAACAACACACAAACAAATTCACACACATACACATAAACAAGTAGACGACGCTACTTGTATATGCAGTTGTTTTTTTTTCTCTTTTTTGACTATTATTGATTTTCCCACGCACACACGCACAAAAAACTCACCCGCCTTGTTGCGCGTTCTAATTGTTGCGCCTTGGCCAGCGAGGGCGAGGACAACGTCAACAGAGTCCCAGCGCAAACGTCCTTGCACAAAATGCTTAAAAAACAAGGGAAACAACAAGTGCAAGAACGAAAACAGCTCGTAGAACACAAAGGTGAGCTGGCAAAATATCTTGATTGGCAAGGGAACAACTAATTAGGTGAACTGTTTGTGTTTTCGTTTTTTTTTAACTTTAATATTCAAAACTAAAACTAAGATACATAATGAGATTTGCAACAATTGAACACTGTTTGAGACAACACAGCTCTACTTGTAGGACAGGTGGTGCTGCCAATCTGGCTGCTTTTATGGGAAATTTCCATTAACAGCGAGGGAATATTTAACATCAAAACAAAGAACTAGCTCGTGAACTAACATGTCCCAAAAACTATTCGACACTGTTAAATACTCTTTGAGCCTCAAAGATAATGTCCGAACATGAATCCAACTGATAGTAAGCACACAATGAAGGGAAGGTCAGTGTGCAGGTTTAGGTTTCCCCTCCAACGATCCGATCTTTAAACATTAACTTGTCTGTTAAGAAATTCCAGCTCTTAGTTCCCGTCTTACTGTTAAATATTCTTAACAGCTGTTAAGGATTTTAACAGAAAATACTAAATAACTGTTACTGTGCGGACAGCACATTTGAGCACTGCTCAACACCGAGCGTGAGACGTTTGCGAGCGAAAAGAAGTAAAACGAAGGAAGAATATATTTTTTTTAGCTAGTTTACAAAATTGGCAAATTCTTAGTTATATATACAATAAGTGCATATCGTTTACACGTCAGACCCGCCTACAATCATGCAGGTAAGTCTGACACTGTCAATGCAAGCCAAGAACGTTAGCTAGCGGCACCAGACAACTCTTAACTGCCAGTCGAGCCGCCAACAGCGAAACGTTGGCAAAAGAGACACGCAATCAATCGCTGTTTGCTTCAGCTGCTTTGTACTCATTTTGTTTATTTGTTATTTACTTTCATTTTGTTTTGTTGCAGTGGCTGGTGCTGTTGGCGCTGCTTGCCAGCAGCAGCGTCGTCATTGTCGTCGATTGCTTCTATGTTCCCGGCGTGGCCCCCGTTGAGTTTGTGCGTGGCCAAAAAATCGATGTTAAGGCTGTAAAAATGACAAGCAGCCGCACACAGTTGCCATATCAGTATTATTCGCTACGCTTCTGCTATCCAAAGAATGGCACACTCATCTTCAAATCAGAGAATCTTGGCGAAGTGCTGCGTGGCGATCGTATTGTCAACACACCGTATGAGGTCCAAATGGCCGAGGATATTAACTGCAAGCTACTGTGCAATAAGAAAGATTTGCCCATGACCTGGAGCAAAGAGGACTCGGCAATGGTGGCCGAGCGCATACAGCACGAGTATTTTGTGCATCTACTAGTTGATAATTTGCCGGTGGCCACGCGCATTGTCAATGTTAATAATCCCGCTGAGGTCAACTATGAGCACGGCTATCGTTTGGGCCAAGTGGAGGGCGATAATATCTATATCAACAACCATTTGAAATTTATACTTTCCTATCACATGTACACTAAGGATAAGTATCGTGTGGTTGGATTTGAGGTCATCACGGGCTCTGTTAGCCACAAGGAGCTTAAATTTGAGGGCGACAGCTGCAATTTTCCAGACAGCCCGCGTCCACAGCAGGTGAATCCGTCTGGTGAAACGCAGCTGTACTTCACATACTCAGTCGTGTGGAAAGAGTCCAAGGTCAGCTGGGCCTCACGCTGGGACATTTATTTGGGCATGCGGGATGTGCAGATCCATTGGTTCAGCATAATTAATTCGCTGGTTGTGGTTTTCTTCCTGTCCGGCATACTCACCATGATAATGATACGCACTTTGAGGCGCGATATTGCGCGCTACAATACGGATGACAACATCGAGGATACGCTGGAGGAGACCGGCTGGAAGTTGGTGCATGGCGATGTCTTTCGACCACCCAAAAATACGCGTCTCTTCTCGGCAATTATTGGCAGTGGTATTCAAATCTTTTTTATGGCCATGATTAACAATCTTCTTTGCCATGTTGGGCATGCTGTCGCCATCGTCACGTGGCGCCCTGATGACCTCTGGCATCTTTATGTATGTGTTTGCTGGCAACTTTGCCGGCTACTGTGCTGCTCGTCTCTATAAGACAATGAAGGGACGCGAATGGAAACGTGCTGCCTTCCTAACCGCAACACTCTATCCGGGCATAGTTTTTGGGTAAGCTCTAGTATAAGAAAGCTCTTTGGTTTGATGATTTTTAATTGGATTTTACTTTACAATTCTTTAGGACTGGGTTCATTTTGAACTTTTTCATTTGGGACAAATCGTCGAGTGGCGCTGTGCCATTTTCTACAATGGTATCTTTGCTCTTGCTCTGGTTTGGCATCTCTGTGCCGCTTGTCTATCTGGGTTTCTATCTTGGCTATCGCAAGCAGCCTTATCAGCATCCAGTACGCACCAACATGATTCCACGCCAAGTACCCGCTCAGCACTGGTATATGAATGCTGCCCTAAGGTTGGTTTACCTTTTTTTTATTTCCATTGAGTTGATGCTAATGTTTATTTATCTTTCTTTACAGCACTTTGATGGCTGGCATCTTACCATTTGGAGCCGTATTTATCGAGCTCTTCTTTGTCTTTACGGCCATATGGCAGAATCAGTTTTATTATTTGTTTGGCTTTCTGTTTCTTGTCTTCTGCATCCTGGTCGTTAGCTGTGCCCAAATCTCAATTGTTATGACATACTTTCAGCTGTGCGGCGAGGTAAAAAATAGTTTACAATAATGCTTCTTAAATCTGTGCTAATAAATTTATGTTTATTTTGCAGGACTATCGCTGGTGGTGGCGCAGCTTTATTGTCTCCGGCGGTTCGGCTGTATATGTGCTTTTCTATAGCATATTTTACTTCTTTACTAAGCTAGAGATCACTGAATTTATACCCACATTGCTGTATTTGGGTTATACAGGTACGTTTATTTGATCCGGCTTTAACTTTAAATGAAACTAATATTTAATAACTTTGTAGGTCTCATGGTGCTGACGTTTTGGCTGTTAACCGGCTCGATTGGCTTCTTTGCTGCCTATGTTTTTATACTAAAAATCTATGGTGCCGTCAAAATTGATTAATTCGACAAACTGGAAGGGCACACACACAAACACAAAACGCTGTACACCAAACTATCCCTGCAATATCATTTGATCATAATACTTAATGCCTATATAATATAAATATTTATACATAAAAAAGAAGAGCCTAGCATTGTAAAAGCAACTCGTGGTACCCCTTTAACAAACCCCAAAGCAACTGCTCTCAACTCAAACCCAAGTGTGCTTTAAGTTTCGTTTTTTGCCTGCTGCTGCGCTTTTACTATTGACAAGACACAAAAACACCGACAACAATCGATTGAGAAACTTAATTACTACGTTAATACGCGTGAATATAATATCGTCGTACCATGTGGAGTCGCTAAAATCGCGAGAGCGTATAAGGGTACATTATAGAAAAGCCTAATTTATATATGTATGTAAAAAAAGAAAATCTAATGTAAGCTAATACATAAACAAGAAATCTAATAAATGTAAGCTAAGTATAGAGATGGCGACCAAGTGATTAAAGTAAAATGGTTTAATTTACATTTCTTATAATAATAATATAGACCGTTATTTTTTTTTTGTTAAAGCATTGCGTTATACGCGACTCAGCTCTTGGCGGTTTTGAAAATTTAATACACTTGCAAAAGTAAGTTTAACATCAGTCTCGTTATTCATTTCGCAATGCTAAAAATAATCCTGCTTATTTTCTTAGTGCTTCTTATCCTTCAATGATTTCCTCTGATTTTGTACTGAACTATATTTCCGTTACGTCAACGTTCCGAAAAACAGAAAATTCTTCAAAATATTAGGAAATCTATGATTTTGTTTATAAATAAAAACTTTCCATATTAGTTGCTTGATGATGACACTAACTTATCACACTTCATATAAACAACTATAAAAAAGGTTTAAAAAGCACAAATGAATTGTTAATTAATTTATTTTGATTTATTTATTATTTTAGTATTGTACACAGAGAGTTTGTTTTAAACTAAGTTGTAAAATATCTAAAGATCAAATCGTATACACATTTGCCATAATAAGCTACAGCCTAGACATACCTAACGTGTCGAGCCTAGAGCTCTCATTTAGTTTAGTTAATGCACATTAAATATGTATTTTAAGTATTTTGTTTATCATTTAATTAGCTTGAAGACGACACGAACCCATTTAATGTGAGCGATTTTTAATTTGTAACATCTATATAATTACGTAGATCAGCATTTATAGCACTAGGTTGACAAACCATTACAACTTTTGGGCTGAATATTGCTAATTTGGGTTTGATAGTTACTTAAAATTTACACTAATTACTAAATCCAAACGTCCAATACCCTTCCGGATGTCAGTTTTATATTTGCGAATCGGTTTACCTCAGCGGGTTCCGATTCTTTAAACGCTAGCGATTCCGTTTGGTCTTACGACTCACATTGCCCTCGATGATGATCTAAAATATGTTTTAATTATAAATATATTTATGTATATAATTTAATCAAAGTTTAACAAAAGATACATGATCACGAACAAATGCTTCTGGCGCGTCTTGAACTATATTTGAAGGTGCATAGGGTAAGTTATAGGGACATTTGAATTGCTGCGGGCATCGGATTAGCTAAATTGTAAAAATATTTTATATTCCATTTTATGTACCTGTAGAATCTGACTGGCTTCAAAACATGTGCCGGGCAGCAGAATGACGGGTGAACTGACATTACCAGCCTCCACACACAGCATATTGGGGAACTCATCGTCACCAAAATCGCTCATCTCGCGTGAACGATCAATCCAGGGATTCCAAATAACTAAAAGAAAGAGTTTCATTATATGCTTGTTTACGAAATTTAAAAGTGGCCAAATAGTAGTAGAAGTATTAGTTAAAGTAGCAGAAAACTGGATGTTAAAATGACAAAGGTGAATGTTAAAAATAGTAGTAGAAAACAAGTAAAAGTAGTAGGAGAGTTATAAATAGTAGTAGTAATAGTAGTAATCGCAATCGAATGGGCAGTTGAACATTCGTAAATTAAGGGAATATATACAGTTTATATATATTCTATATTATATTTAAATGCTTATTTTTTGATATTATTTTTTTTAGATTTTCACCTTAGAATGTATTTAAAATTATTTTTATGTTGTAAGCATACCCGTATCTGGAAAATTGTATTTATGGAGCCTCATCTTGCGGCCGGAAACAACATTGGTAATAACATGCTCCTGCGGCGTATGTTGATAGATACGATCAGTCCACTCGTTAACTGTAACCACCTCGCGTCCCTCCTTTTCCACGAAGGCAAGCATGAAAAAATATTCAATAAAAAGCAAGCGTAGAAGAAAGATAAAATTTACATGCCTGGTACAATGCGCCCTCGCGAGTCTTGTCTATGAAGTGACAGCCCTGGAGGCCAGTTATCTGGCAACGCCGCACATCTGGCACCTTAAGATACGTATGCAGCAGCATGTTGAATGTGAAGCTTAGATCCTTGCTGGGATTGTAGACACCAATGTGAAAGTGTAGCTCCTTTTCGCGCAGTATCAAACGATAAGTGATGCGAAATCTAATTGAGAATTCAAATAATTAAAGTTTTCTTTTATAAAACTCATTAAACACTTACTGATAGTTCCATATCGAGCGCGTAAACTCATTGTCCATCAGCGAAAATATGGCCTCCACATCACCATTATGCAAACGCTCTGGCGCACGATCTAAATGCCAGCGTGTGATACGCGCAAATCCATGCTGTGGGCCAAAGGACCAGGGTCCAAATTGAGCTAAATATAAGGGAGAGATAATGGAAAAGATAGCAGTTAAGAATGAAAACTTTGTGTAATCAAAATATATCCATACTACTTTACTTATCTAGTCATAGTCACTAATCACTAATCTTATAATCTGATTGGGTTTTTCTGGGTTTCTCCCAATCCTTGCAACAAGTGTTGGATCATTAATTTTTTGTTGAATTCCTCAGAATATTTTAATTTTTTAAACTTTTTCATTTCATTTCAGTTTGCTTACTGATTTAAATTTAAATTCTGTTCATTAATCTTAAACATTTTTGTAGCTTAAGCTCTATTTTTTATTTTTTTAATTTAATTTAATTTTTAATTTAATTTAATTTTAATTTTATGTCGACTGATATTACTAATATCAACTAATATCATATTAGTTGACAATAAACAAATAAATAAATAAGTAAAAAATAGTTTTACTATGTACTTACGAAACACAAACGGAATGCCACCACGGATTGCCTTTTTACCATCAAAAGAGGCCAGTTTGCTGTAGGGAAAGAAAATAAAGACTAAATAACTTTCGCATTGATTCAAAATTCAAATTTATTTAAGTTTAATTCCAGTTGCGGCCCACTGTATTAAGTTTTTATAGTGGTACTTTTATACTATACTCGTATCATGTCTAAGAAACTGACAACCGACAGCCATCCCCCCAAACATTTGAGCTGACAAAATATACGTACATACTATATTTATATATATTCTAAGAGTCAGGCGACTGACACAACTGCGTGTATAAAAACCTTAGCAGACATTCAGAAATTTCTGAATCTTCTGCTCGCTGGCTCGATGGATGAGACAAAAAAAGTGTCTGGCAATTGGCGTTTGGCTAAACCACTTTTTGCCCAATGATTCCGTTGAGTCGAGTTGGTCTTTTAGGTTCTTTTATTTTTTTTTTTGCGTGCGCTAATTTGCCGACGCATCCATCAACTTGCTGCCCCTTCTTGCCTTCTATTTGAGACTGGGCAATTGTGTCATTAATATTGTCAGGTTGTAGTTGGCACAACGGATCAGTTTTTGAGTTGAGCATTGGGCATTTTGCACCGTTTTGTGGAATCCATCCAAGTGGCATTTATTGTGGCAGCTTCTTTTTGAGCATTAGCTCTGTATGCTCTGATTTCTGTTTTAGTTTCAGTTTCTGTTTCGGCTTCTGTTTTTCCCTCTTCTGTCCTCACGATACGATACGGTCCCATGTTGCCACACGTACTACAGTAGCTGCTCCTTTGGCTCACACACATACAACAAAACTGTGTTTCAACTTTTTGCCTCAACACTGAACTTCAACTCAACTTGCTGCATGGTTTTTGTGTGTGCAGCATTTCACAGTTCTTGCTTGGTTGTTGCTGGGTTTCCAAATGCCAACACAAAAAAAAACAACATAGAAATAAACAAATCTAAAAAAAAAACCAACGCAATGTGTAACGAACATTCGGACAAAAAGAAGGAACGTTTAGAAAAACTTAAAACTAAGCTAAGAATATAACTATCAAAAAACATACAGAGCACTGTTGTTGCCAAGCTTGGGTATACCCTGTAAAAAACTATTAACTCAATGAAAGTTTGACAAAGACTAAGATTTTATTTAAGGTCAACTTAAACAATTAAAAATAACTTTTTTATTTTACCATGACGCAACACTTTTAATTAGTTCAAATTTGTACAAGGTGTTGTAGGGGCAGCGACAACAGCATTTGCCCCACTGTGCAAGCAATGTACGAAGTACATGGCACATCATGTAGTCGGAGTCGGGATTTATCGATCTAGATGCCGCGCCAAAAACTCCATTCATAAAAACCAGCACATTGTTGTCGTTGTTGTTGTTGTTGGTTAGAGCAGGATAGCGTAGGCAGGCGCAAAGAGTAGAAAAACACACACACACAAGGCCCTCAAAGCTGCCCCTCCCCTCCGCCGTCCACAACAGCCTGTTTTCTGCATGTGCAGCAAGCTCTCTCTTATTTAGCTCTCGCTCTGGCCTTTCTCTCTCTCTTTGGTTTTTTGTGTGTGCGCTTCTTTTAGTAGTGTTGGTGCGGTTCGCTGGGGTTCGATGGTGTTTTGTTGGCGCTCGACAATGTTTTTGTTGCTGCGTCATACAAAAACATTTTGCCGCCAAACAGAATGGTTAAGGCTACCCGCCCTCCCATTCCCGCCCCCCTCCCCTCCCTACCTCATCAACGACTGTTTCAACTGCAGGGCATCCTTTGTGGCCAGCTAACGTCCAGAAGTTTGTGTGTGTGCGTCCGTTGAAAACTTTTGCCAAACACTTTTTTGGTTGCATGCCGTTAGTTACCGTCGACTTGCGTAAGTTGCTTCAACTTCATACGACTGTCGGCTGCGCTTTGGGCTTAAAGCGCGCGCCCCCCACCAAAGTGGCGTATGCGTAATATTTAAAAAAAAACTTATGTATGTACATCAAAAAGAATATGTGCAACTTACCTGACAAACAACTGCTCCTGATTATTAACACGCCAGGACACAACTGTGGCACCTAAAATTAAAAAACAAAATAAAATAAAAATGTGTTGTAGATACTTGGAACGAGATTAAACAACATAATTATGAGATTAAATAGTTTATGGGCATTGTAACTTCCTATATGTTAATTTCATTGCAGCTTTTAAGAATAAAATAAAGACAAATTTGGTTTTTTTAAGTTCTATGATGTTTAAAAGGCAAGCAAAAAATCGGTTTACAAATAGTTCAATTTTATTGACATAAATTATTTCTTTACCATTGTTTAGTAATCAACAAATAATTGCTAATATGCAAATTAACAGAATTTAAATGTTGCCATTCAATGACTCACACATACATATACACACGCACACACATACACACTCTTTCATCTAACCCACAAACATACAAACATATGTACTGAGGGGAATATTCTGTAAGCAAGACTCCAAAGGCTTTGAAGTACAGTTAAAGCAATAGCCATTCGACTATTGGGTGGGTGCAACACACAGCTGCGTGTGGGTGTGCGTGTCTCGTGTGTGTGTGTGTGTGTGTGTCTGGGCCTGTTTTTTGGCCCCAAAGCCGCCTGCCTAACGTCTAAGCAAAGTTTAGAAATTTAGATTTTCTTGCATCGACCATAACTTGCAAATTTTGAATTTTGAATAATAGGGAAGAAATCACTAAAAAAAAAAGCTTCAAGTTGTGTCTTTGCCAAAGCGCACTCAAAACTTGTCAGAGTTGGGATCGCATTTGCTTCTTGGCGTCTCTTATTTTATTTTATTTGCTTTTTGTTTTTTGTTTTTGTTTTTTTTTGTGTGTGGTGGCAAATGTGTCTCTGGCTATGGCTATGGCTCAAACGGCGTTGAAATTAAACGTGGGCAGAGCGAACGAGTCGTAATTGTTGAAAGTGCGCTCTGTACATAGAGGCATACATACATATACATACATACATACATAACGCCTAATCGAAATCGAGTTGCGAGTAGGAGCCCCGCACAGACATATTACGTTCTCTCTGAGACGGTTTTTGTTCCCAAAAGAGAGACAAATATAGATATAGATAGATCATTGGGACAATGCTGATAAGATATGACGTCGAGCTCGGGCAACGCGATCGATTGAAATGAGAACAAAACAAAGCAATTTTAATTCAGTATAAACAAGGTTAACTGGGTTAACTTAATAAAGGTGCACTTAAAAAAAAATATTGATAAAATACTATGAAATATAAAAGCCAAACCTTTAATATTCAAAAAAGCAAAGCTAAATGATATAACCATAAAATATTTATATTCCTTTGGTGCTATTGAATATTATGTATACGGTTAATTTTCTGAGTGTAACAACTTTTGATAACCTTTAGAGGTTGCATGAATTGTTGAACGTCAGCGCGATCGAAGCTTAAATCGCTATAAAACGAAAGTCCATAAAATGCTTAAAACAAAAACAAAAAATTGTATTGCTAATCACAAGCTAAAAATAACGCCAACAATATTTTTTTAAGAAGCTTTAAACACCAAAATTTAAGAAGTGAAACAACAGTGTTGTTGCTTTTTTGTTTTTGCTAATTATAATTAATTATAGTTTTAGAAGACACACACGTACACATACGTATTAGCGCTATAACTTACCATGCAAGTTGATTGTGCATGTCGTGTTATTGCCACGATCCAATACAACAACACTGGTCGCTGCCACGGCAGCCGCTGTCGTAGCCATTTTGTTTGGGCCGCAACGGTTTTTTTAAGCTCTATTACTTATTCTATGCAGCAGCGCCCCTTACGGTCGTAGTGATCACTATTTAAGGAGCAGAAGGAAGCTGTCTGTGTACCTCTCTCTCTTTATCTACTTGTTTAAGCTATGTATGTATGTAATTAAACATGGGTATGTGTTTGTATGTTTTGTATAACATATAAGTGTATATTTATTTTTAAACTGTTGCGTTTTAACACAAGACGCAAGGCAGGTTTGAATTTTTAAATGTTGTTATTATTATAGTTGATTAATTATGAATTTACATAATATTCTTGATTTTTGTGGAAAAATTAGTTTTGCACACAAAGCAGCACACACAGTCGCAGCTGCACACACACACTTGTACAATTCACGCAAAAAGCGGCCTCACAAATACGCGCAGTCACACACACATATGAAGCGCAGCTTGAGTTTTTGTCAATGAATAAATACGTAAGGAAAAAACTCGTGCAAAAAACGTCAAGATACAAAGTGGCGTAGTCCGCTCTTATGTTGATGCGCTCACAAACGACCGATTGAAACTGAAAGCTCAAAACACACAGCTGTTGCGGGCTGGCGCAAAGTTTACAAATGCAGATTAAAAAGCTTTCAACAATCAGCTGATTACAGATCTATCGTTGGATCTTATCGATTATGTGGGTGGCAGAATATCGTATCAGCAACCATCGATATATTGTTGCTTTGTTGTTTTCTTACATCACTAGAAGAAGACTTCTTCTTCCATACGTGAAATTTCTGGACAAATAGATAAAAGGGGATTTAGAAATTCAGGGCGTATAAGACAATCATCTACAACGAAAATGCCGAAGTTCTATAAACTTGACATTAACCGCACCGAGTGGGAAATACCAGAAACGTACCAAAACCTGCAACCCGTAGGACAAGGTGCCTATGGCCAGGTGTGCAAAGCAGTGGTGCGAGGCACCACCACCAAGGTGGCAATAAAAAAGTTAGCACGTCCCTTTCAATCCGCTGTGCATGCGAAGCGCACGTATCGCGAGCTATGTCTGCTTAAGCACATGGATCACGAAAATGTCATTGGATTGCTGGATGTGTTTCATCCTGGTCAACCAGCTGACTCCCTGGAGCAATTTCAGCAAGTTTATATGGTGACGCATCTGATGGATGCCGATCTGAATAACATTATTCGCACGCAAAAACTCTCGGATGAGCATGTACAATTCCTGGTGTATCAAATTTTAAGAGGCCTTAAGTATATACACAGCGCTGGTGTTATCCATCGCGACCTGAAGCCCTCCAATCTGGCTGTAAATGAGGACTGTGAGCTGCGCATTTTGGATTTTGGTCTGGCACGGCCCACAGAAAGCGAGATGACTGGATATGTGGCCACACGCTGGTATCGCGCACCCGAGATCATGCTTAACTGGATGCACTACAATCAGACAGTGGATATCTGGTCTGTGGGCTGCATTATGGCCGAGCTATTAACCGGGCGCACACTTTTCCCGGGCACAGATCACATACACCAATTGAACCTTATCATGGAGGTGTTGGGCACACCAAACGAGGAGTTCATGAGCAAGATCTCATCGGAGAGCGCTCGCACCTATATACGTTCGTTGCCGGTGATGCCGCGTCGAACCTTTAAAGACGTATTCCGTGGTGCTAATCCTTTGGCCATCAATTTGCTTGAGAAGATGCTTGAGCTAGATGCGGAGAAGCGCATTACCGCCGAACAGGCGCTGGCTCATCCCTATATGGAAAAGTGGCACGATCCCAGCGATGAGGCTACCTCAACGTTGTACGATCAAAGTTTCGAGGAGACCGAGCTGCCCGTAGAGAAATGGAAGGAATCTGTGTTCAAGGCAGTGCGCGAGTTTAAGCCGCCACCTGCCTTCGCTGAGCTCTTGCCAAAGGATAACCAATAACAGATGAGTTTGATTTCTATGACGGCAGCAGCGCACACGAAAAGTCAATGAATGATGCTACAAACTTAGTTGTTAGTTGGATGGTGTCCAATTGTAATCGTATTCATAATTTGTAACTGTTTCTAAAACGAAAGTCACAGCCTTAATGTCCAGTTTAATATTTTTGGTGTTGGTGTTTAACTATATATGTCTGTATATGTACATATGTGTGTATACTCTTTTTTTGTATTGTATAAATGTAAATGTATTTGTATATTTATGTACAAGTTTGCATAGTCAAGCGGTTGGCCCACCAACCAATGCAGCTGATAGCTATAGCCATAGAAGAGCCTACGCTCTGCATAAATAAAAGTGCTCTTGTTTGTATTTACAACAGTCCTGTCGAAACCAAAACAATTTGCGTTATTTTTTGAAAAAGGTAAATATAAAAAATTTATATTATCCCAAAAATTGCAACATTCGTCATATCCAATTGTATATTTTAGGCATCATGGTATTACATTAATAAGTCTTCTAAATAACTTTGAAATTCCTGTTCGCGAGTTGGTTGCTCCTTACCAAGATCGAGTTGCTTGCTCCAGATTTGCTCTTGGTCAACTGATTCGATTGAATTTCCGGCAGTGTCATCACTGGTTGAAGCTTCATTAGCTTGCAGCTCTGACTCCGATTCGAGCTCCTCCAAGCCATCAGTTTCTTGATTCGTTGTATTCAATTTACGTCTCTTGTGCTTTTTATCAGCTTTTCGTTCATCTCTTTCTCTGCGTCGCTGGCGCTTATGCTCCTTTTTCTTTGTTCGATAGTTTAATTGCTCAGTATGCTCAGGACAGAGGCGAAGCTAAGAAAGTTGCTTATTAATACGAAGCTCGTTATTAGCATTAACATTAACACATACCTTAACCAACGCATTTTGCGGAGCGCCTTGCTCGAGATATTTAAAGTTTACCTCCCAGCTGCGCAGACCATCGCGCTCGCTACAATGTCGGCTTCCGCACTGAAACTGACCCAAGCCGGTGACAACCTCCTGTTCTGTGCGCCAGCGTAGGGCAATTTTGTTTTCCTTGTAGCGGCTGAGATCGGCGATGCAATACTCTTTAAAGAGCTTACGGTAATAGCGCAACGCCAAGCGCTGCTCCCAGCTTAGATTCGCAATATCTGCCTCCTCCTCGTCCCAAAGGAACCGATGATTTTCGCGTATTACATCAATATCACGTTTGTGTTTGCGGGCTCCTCCCTCTTCAGTCGTTGGTAGCACATATTGATTTATTATGAAATTATGACGCTCTTTGGCTGTGAGCTTATCCAAATTTATGGGAAATATTGTTTTGCTGCTCATATTATTTTTATTATGTTATGAATAAATGAAAATACCCCTAACAACAAATCATCGATACATCATGCCGATAGTTGAGACTATTGAGCGATAACATTTTACAGCGTGATACATTGCTGCACACATAAAAAAACAGCTGTTGATACGTCGTAAATAGACGCCTAATTTTTGTTAGTAAACTACGGTCTAAGGAAGAAAAGTAAAATTCATAGAAAACGCTCAACAAATCTACAAAATGTCATCAGCCATATATTTGGAAAACTATTTAGATGGTATGTAAAATATAAACTTTCTAGCCAGTTGGAAATTATTTTAATTTATTTTTAATTAGGCTTGGAATCGCTGCCCACCGAACTGGAGCGAAACTTTAAGCTTATGCGAAAGTTAGATGATAGAGCACAAACGGCGATGAAAAGCATTGACAGCCATGCAAAAGATTTTATGCGCAAGCTAACCGCAGATAGTGGCGCAATGAGCGAGGAGGAGCGCAAGGAGCGATTGGAGGACATTAAAGCACTGTTTGGAAAGGCCAAAGAGTATAGTGATGATAAAGTGCAGCTGGCCATACAAACGTACGAGCTGGTGGACAAACAAATCCGAAGACTTGATAATGATTTGGCGCGTTTCGAGGGCGAAATACAAGAGAAGGCATCATCCACGCGAGCCAAGTCAGAGGAAGCCGTTGCCAAAAGTGAGTCAACTTGAAACGAAGTGAATAATCTATGATTTTAATATACCAATCTTACAGAGGGAGGCCGTAAAAAGACTAAGGATGGCAAGGCAACTGGTAAAAAGAAAAAGGCAGCTTCCTCCGATGAGGAAACTGGTCGTGGTGGCAATCATTCGAACAGTGCCAGCGGTGCGAATCTCAATGCTAGCAGTAGCACTGGCCAAGGTAGCAAAAAGAAAAAGTCCAAGGTAAATCAAGAAAAAGAAACACGCAAGGGGGGCGCACAAAAGGTAATTCATCTTCATCAAGCATTATTCATTAGATATCAATCTAAATGTGTATTCGAGCTGTTACTTTATTTATACCCTCCCTTTTTGACAACTATTTTGTTTGTTATTGCCTTGTAGTCTAGCTGAATACTTTACTATACAAACGTTCCTGTCCTGTTAACTCTTGACGTATGTATGTAATTAGTGTAGTAAATATTTTTGCATCTTTCATTTTAATTTTCATTTCACCTACCTGCATGATCCCCAAAAAAACAGCTTAAATATTTACTTAGCATTTATTGATCCAAGCTTTCTCTTGTTTGCTGTGTAGAAAGCTGTTGAAGTTGATGACTCGGAAAAGGAATCATGTCACACGACGGCTACACATCCAAGCGATGTTATGGACATGCCAGTGGATCCAAACGAACCTACATATTGCTTATGCCACCAGGTCTCCTACGGCGAGATGATTGGCTGTGACAATCCAGATGTGCGTACAGCTATATATTTTATATTGTTTCGATTAATATTAATGTAAAATCTTTATCTTTTTTAGTGCCCCATTGAGTGGTTCCATTTTGCCTGTGTGGGTCTCACCACAAAGCCCAAGGGCAAATGGTTTTGTCCCAAGTGTACGCAGGACCGTAAAAAGAAGTAGAATGTAACGAAAATATTCCATTGCATTTGGAGTATTGATGCAACCCACTTGTCGGTCAATGTAAATAGCCTTAAACGTCACTTAGTTTTTAGTTTAGGCATAAGAATTGCACATACTTTTAATAAATAACTTTGTAACTCATAAACAACTTGTTGCTTTTATGTCACCTTTGTTTGAGAGGATATCAATCATTCCTCTAAACAATCAAAATTGGTTTATTTTAAGTTTCTTATCATCCATCATTTACATAAAAGTTATTGGCTATAAATCGTACTGATCACTTTTTACTATTTAGTGTGTTAGGTTCTATTTATACTTCATTAAGATTTTATCGGCGCGTTGTTTAAGCAAATTTTGTCTTAAGTAATCAAAATAAAACATTTTCATATAACTTATTTTCGTAATATTAATATCTATGTTTAAGTATCACTCGATACAGTTCTGCAATATATTGGGCTTTATTGTTTCATTCATAATATCCCACGAAAAACGTATTCAATTGTCATTGTTGGGTTAACGAATTCAATTCTTATGATTGTTGAATTCAATGCATTAACAAAGTTCAAAACAAAAAATTATAATAAATAGTTAGTAAATACAGTGTTGAGTGTTGATGCTGGGGTACACCACACAAAGTACAGCGGGGGGAGGGGAGGCTAGTTTAGAAAATTGGAATCATTTATCGTCGTTTGTGATGTGCGTTCAGATTTTGCTATTCAGTAGTTGTTGTTATTGGTTTCTTCATTTTTTGGTCATTATCTTTAAATACTCGAGGGCATTCTGAGCTGCAAGTCGCTGTGCCTCAACAGCCGTTGAACCAGTGCCATGACAAACGCCAACTGGCAACGTGGATAGCTGCACCAGGCACTGAAACTGGCCGGTAAATGTCCTCTCCTCAATATCCACGTAGGTGACCTCAAACTGATTTTCAGTGGCAATCTCACCCAATAGCTTAACGGCATCCAGCTTAACGCTCTTCAAACATGTCTTCTGAAAGCAAAAAGTTTATATAAATTTACTAACTCTCTTACATATGTATATGATATGTATGGGGCTGTTTCTATTACCTGTAATTTAAGCAATTTTTTGCCCGTCGCATTTTTCAATGTCTTATGGAATTGTGAGACTTTATTACTGTGCTGCGTGGTCAGTGTGGGCACTGTGATATCTTTCAAATCACCATAATAATTATCGTTATTGCGGGGCTGTAAATAAGAGTACAACAACGGTTTTTTCTTATTCAATACGAATTATCTCACGCCACTCGATGGTGAGTTGAAACATATCACTGATTAACAAAACAATATGAAAAGAATGTAGAAACAGAATCGAAAGGAAAACTTTGCCATTACCAGAAATTGCAATTTAGTAAAAATGTAAAAAAATTTTCCGACTATATTAATAGAAATAAACGCCACAATTAATTGTTACGATACTGGTTTATGTTTCTACAATCTTATATGTCTATATTAGTTGTAAATAAAGACAATAGTCTATATTAGGTGTAAATCAAGACAATAACAAATAATAAGCCAAAGCATACAATAACAATAAATGGAAGGCAAAGAATTTAATTCCAAGAATAAAAAACAAAAAAGGTGTTCTACTTTCTAAATTTCTTGTATAACTAAATTGGGTGAAATGCGCTCGTAATACCGACTTGGTGTTGTAACTACCGGCGGTTGTACGACGGCGCATGGAACCGTTATTTTACTCACATCGCCTTCGAGTTCACTGCCAATGGTATCATTGATTTGGGCAGCATCGATGGGAGTGTCCTGCAAGCGTGTCCACATCTTATGTGCAGCCAAACGTTTCGCAATCTTCTTGGACTTGCCCTTGCCCACTTCACGATAACTTAATATGGTACAGGCAATCGTGAAAAGACGCTCATGTGGCAATCCCACCTCAGTCTCGGTTTCATATGATGGTGGCGGCCAGCGCCGCTGCATACACTTCTCCTGTAGCCAGCCAATTGGATTACCCACAATCTTGTCACCGGCGCTAACATAAAACAAAAACAAAACATTACTTTTTACAATTCACAATTGAAGAAGACAAGAATATTTACTCGCCACTGCCAGGTGCATTGGCATTGTTGCCATTGCCATCGCCATCGCCACCCGCATTGCCCCCTGTTAGGGTGCTACTAACAACCGCTGCCGCTGCAGCAACTGCTGCCGAATTGCCCTGTGATTCAAGCTGGACACCAATAAGCTTACCAATCAAGGCATGAGCAGCCGCATGCTTGGCCTCTTTCTTAGAGCGGCCGGCACCCATGGCCGTAAATGGGGTGTCCTTGTCCTTAAATGAGACCCGAAAACGGAAGGTCGGCTCATGGATGGCGCCCTCGATCTGCACCAGTTCGTAGCCGGGCGTAATGCCGCGTCTACTTAGCATCTCTTGCAGCATGCTGACCGGCGTCTTCATGGCCAGCCCGTTGGCATCTGTCTCGTTGACAAACTTGAGCGTGTCATCCACTGGTAATGTGCTGCTGGTGCTGCCCACTGCACCGCTTAGCTCAGCCAGATGTTGTTGCTGCTGCTGCTGTTGTTGCTGTTGGATAGCTTGCAGTTGCTTTTCTTTCTTATTTTTTGGCCGGCCCTGCATTGATGCCGGCTTGCCAATGCTGCCACCGCCAACACCAGCGCCATTGGCCAAACAGGAAGCCGCCAAGGCGGCGGGCGAATTGCCCATGTTGTCATACTGACGTCGCGGTGCAAAACCCGACTGCATGGGCAGCTGTGGCTGCTGCTGCTCTTGTTGCTGCCGCTGTTGTTCCTGCTGCTGCTGCTGTTGTTGTAGTTGTTGCAAATGCATTTGCTGGTCGTGCAAATGCTGTTGTTGTTGCAGCTGCTGTTGATGTTCATGACCATGATAGTTGTTTGGTTCCATATTCAACAAAATTATTAATTATAGACTGTGTGTGTATCTGGAAATGAATGCAACGTTTCTTGAAAAAATCAATAGAATGCAATCAATGAGGACGGCACGACGACGAATGCCGCAAATAATAACGTTTGTTAGTAAGCAGCTGTTGTTGTTTAATACTTACGTTTGATTTGCGGTTTTGTACTGTTTTTTATTTAATAATAATTTATTAACTATATATTAATAATTCATTCTTAAATAAAAAATCCAGCAAAATCCAGACGCACACACACGCTATCTGCAAATATGTGTATTTTTATGATGCTTCTATGTTGCCGTAGTTTATTTAACTGACAGTTTGCCCTGTGGCAACGCTGACTATGTATGTGATCAAAGCCGATTGTCAAACGATAAGAAGAAGAATAAAGGCGCAATATCGAAATAATTCAATTTTAAATATTCTATTTATTGCAATTGAATTTCCGTTTATTGTTGTACATATTATTTATTTATTTATATATATATATAATAGATTTTTAATTTGTATAATTAATGCACGGGCAACATTCATTCAATCAAATCAAAGGGTGAATGCATGTGTTTTTTATGTTTTGGGTGTGTGTGGAATTTGCAGAAATCAATTGCGAAAGTGGTTTTTGGAGCTTTTTTCCCAAACTAACAAAAGGAGTTTAAAGTATATCTATGCATATCATTGAATACAGCATGTGCTTTGGAGCAGCTATCGCATCTAATCATCGCTCAGAAAGTCATCATCCAGATTAACATCGGTTGTATCAATGTTGTCATCTAGTGTAATGCCATCAATCTCCAAATCCAAATCATCGTCGTCATCATCTTCACTGACGGCAGCCGCAGCAGCTGCAACTGGAGCGGCCGACTTTGTGCTGCTCACTGGCACATAGACCGGTTTCTCCTTGTCCTCCTGCTGCCCAACACCGCTTTGCTGTTCAATTGCATGCAGTTCCTCAAGTGGATTGCGCTCACTATTAAGTGGCAGCTGACCAGCGATACGGGCTGGAACTTTACGCGCTCGCTCCTCCTGCAAATGTTGTTCCACGCGCAACGCATCGCCGAGACCCGGAAAGAGATTTGTGTACTGTGTTGGATCGGCCAGCGACTGCCCAGCCTTCTCATTGACCTTGCCAAGTTCCTCGCGCCAAAGTTCTACCACACGTGACATTTGGCTGGGCAAGTAAGTGCGTGCAAAGAACGCAGCCTCAGGCAAGCGATTTGTCTCAATGAGAATCTCCAGGCATCGATCGACGTCCGAACGCAGGAAGGCAGATAGGAATGCAATATTATGGCGTCCTTGTGCGGAACTTGTCGCACCCACCTCTTCCAGCATTTGAGCATCGCCCGAAGCAGTGGACAGCAACAGCAGGCCACTGAAATCGTTGGCCTTTTGCATGCATTCCTTGACCAAAGCCATGTTATTCTTACGCGACGCCACATCCGCCAGCTGTGACCATTTTTGTGAGTTCTCCGCCTCGCGTGCCAGCTTCAAAGCAATTTCCAGCTCACCAATTTGCAGCGCCAGATCGAATTTGTGGTCGGCATCGGTAGACACCTGCAGTGCCTGCTCCTTGAAGCCCTGCTTCTCCAGGAAGTGTGCGACACGGGTACGGTGCTCCTTCGGTATTGTGGGCAGCACAAGATCAGCACGCTCGAAATCTCGCCGCATAACGGCCGTCTGATACTCCAGCACGGACAAGTGCAGGCAAAAGCTAATCACGTTAAGCTCCTTGTCGCCCAAATACAAGCGATTGTCCTTGGGCACATAGCCCAGCAAGTACATAGTGCGATCCAAATGTGAGATGGTCACAATCTCTCCACCGACATAGTAATTGATGCGATTCACTGAATTGGTATAAATAAAGCAATCGCCCACCCACAGACCAGTTTTAACTGCCTCGGAAACCTCGCCTGCAAAATTAAAAAAAAAAAAAGGTATTAGTAATTAATTTTCCATTTTTGGACTATTTAAACACTCACCCAGCACATTGAATGCACTTTCCACACCATCATCTTCGAGTCCCTCCTTGGTTTCTAATGCATTGGCTATTTGTGCCGCATCCACACCCAATATAAAGTAGGAGTCATCGGTGGCTAGGCAAACGAGACTGCCGCTCTCATTCCATAATACATTGCGCGGCTGCACTTCGATGCGACGCACCAACTGCAATGTCTCCCAGTCGTAAAAGGCTAGGCCTGAGGAGGTTTTCACACCAAAGTAGAAGCCACCATAGATGCTCTCTGCACCGTATTCGGGTGTAAAGCTCTTGCGCTCCTTAAAGTTTCGGAAAATGCGAACGGTACCATTGTTTTCACGGATGGCATACTCATTGCTCTCCAGCGCCCAGACAAACTCTTGAGCTGAGCCGAAAGCTTTGTTACGCAATGCCATTGACGTATAGATTATGTATTCGCCATCACCACAGACCACGACAAAGCGGCCATTGGGATTGTGTGCAATGGTTTGTGGATAGATCTCACAGGCTCCCATATCCTTAACGGCAACGGGCAGACGCTCGCCATCCTTAATTTCTGTGCCATCCGCAATGGTTTTTAAATTGACCTACAAATCGAAGTATACAACATTCATTATGATCCTTATCTTCTGTAAATAATCTGCTTACCTGTTGCATTTCGGAATGTTTGGCCCAAATGATTTTGCCACCAACAACATCCATGGACATGGCTGGTTCTTCACGGCCCACCTTAATGATGATGGATCCCTCGTCATAGCCCAAAGCAACATTGTTGGTACCACGCATGCTAGAAATGGTCCAAACGCGCTCGAAGCCATAATTTAGACATGTCTCCAGACGATAGGTGCCCGAATGCCAAATACGTACAGTTCCATCTTCGGAGCCGGTTAGCACAATGGGCAACTCAGGATGGAAACAAACAGCCGAAATGTTTTGTGCATGGCCCTCAAGTGTTTGTACACAGGTCTTGTTCTGATAGTCCCAGATCTTGACCAAGCGATCGTCGGCGCCAGAAATCAAATACGGTTTGTCTCCACCATGATAGTAGTCAACACAATTGACGCCCTTCTCATGACCCTCCAATGTAAAGTTTGCATATACTGAACCAAGCTGCCACACCTTAACGGTGCGATCCAAAGATGCAGAGGCAAAGGTGTTGTTATCCTTTGGATTGAATACAATCTGCATGACATAGTGTGTGTGTCCCTCAAAGACGCGTTGGCATGCCCACATCTTCTCCCAGTTCCACAATTTAATGAGCATGTCATCTGCATAAAAAAAATGATGAAATTGTCAACAAAAACAAATTAAAGACATTAATTAGTCATTATGATGATGAAATGTGATACTTGGTTCTTGATAAATATTTTAAAGAGTGGCAAAAATACGAATGTTTACATTATAGAAATATGTAAACATGATCCACTTTTAACGTAAACAGACATTATTGTCATCTATATGTTCTGCGATACACTACAAAAAAAAACTCAGCTACAAGTTCGATAAGAAATTATATTGAACATCTTTCAAGTAAATTGAGGTCACGGCCCATGTTTGTTTAATGATGTTTAATGAACTACCATAATTAAAAATTCATTAATTTTAACGTAAAAATACTTACCGCTGCTGGTAAGCACCAATGGCTGCGTGGGATGCACTGCAATGCAGCGCAAGTAATCGGAATGCGCCTCATAGGAGTGGACCTTCTCCAGTGTGTTGTAGTTAAAAATGCGGATGAGCATGTCATCGGAACCAGTTATAATCCAATTCTTACGGGCCACGAAGCGAGCGGAGCGCACAGGGACATCACATACCTCGAAATCTTTGACCAATTGCTGGTTCTCATAATTCATGATGTGTACGTGGCCATTGTATAAAGCGCACAACATCCATGGTTCGGCTGGATGCAGATCAACGCACTTGACACGGTCGGAGCGCGATGTAAGGCGTCGCTTGATGTCCAATTTAAGGGGCATCTTTATGCTGGCGTTGCTAAGCGTTTAGTTAAATGCCCTACTAAAGCTAATTAATACAAAAAATCCACTGCGGCTAGATTGTAAAATTACTTGCTGCCGTGCTGCTTCTTCTTCCACCTCTTGTTAATGTGTCAGAGTTATGGTCTAGTGTTGCCAGCTGCCACGTACTTTTGACAGCGCTGCAATTGATACACAGAACTTTGCTTTTCGTGTTAACGCTCAACGCTTGTTTTTGTTTAAAAATAAGAAAAAGTTAATAATGGCAGTATTATTGTGCACGTTATGGGTAAATTACGTTGTTTTTTTTTTGTTCTTGAAAATACTTACAGGCTGTTTTACCCTATTAATTTAATTAATAACAGCACAGCTGTAGTTATCATAACATCAAAGTAAATTACCGTGTAAACGGTTTTGCATGCGGTGTGTCGGTGTGGCAACGCTGAAGCTAAACGCTGACGTCTTCATCGGCATTTTAAGTTGCAATTGTTGAAGTGTGGGAGAGAAAAAATGCATTTACTATATTAGTTTAAAAAAGTTGCACGTATTTATAAATTAGCTAGTTACTATTGTTAAGCATAAAGTCCAATTTAATCGAAATGTGGTGTCAACGTAATCAGCTTGTGCTGCAATTTTCGATGCTGCTGCTGCTACTGTCGTTGGCACTTGTTGCCGCCAAAACGAAAACATCCGCTGTTCAGGAGGACATAGCAGACTATAAAGACTTTAAGAAGCTGCTGCGCACCAAGAACAATGTATTGGCATTGTATGTATCCAGCGCCAAGGAGGCAGCCGCGGAGCTTAAGGTATTTCGCGAGGCGGCGGAAGCGATTCGTGGCACAGGGACCATGCTATACGTGGACTGTGCCAATCAGGAGCGCAAAAAGCTTTGCAAAAAGCTGAAAGTGACACCAGCACCATACACACTGCGCCACTATAAGGATGGTGACTTTCACAAAGACTACGACAGACAGTTGACTGTTGGCTCCATGATTACATTTATGCGCGATCCCGTTGGCGATTTGCCATGGGAAGAGGATCCCGCCGGTGCAGATGTTCTGCACTTCAATGATGCTGCCACATTCACTAAGCATTTGCGCAAAGATATTCGCCCAATGCTCGTTATGTTCCATGTGCCCTGGTGTGGCTTCTGCAAGCGCATGAAGCCGGACTACAGTAAAGCCGCAACCGAATTAAAAGCACAAGGATCATATGTGCTGGCGGCCATGAACGTGGAGCGCCAAGAGAATGCACCCGTACGAAAACTTTTTAATTTAACTGGTATGTTTGCAAAGCTTTTGCTTTCGCAGTTTTAAAGTAAATTTATTTTTTTAAAGGCTTTCCAACATTAATTTACTTTGAGAATGGCAAAATGCGATTCACTTATGAAGGCGAGAATACCAAGGATGCACTTGTTGCCTTTATGCTAAATCCCAATGTTAAGCCAACGGCCAAACCGAAGGAACCCGATTGGTCAGCTGATACAAACTCGGAAATTGTTCATTTGACCACGCAGGGATTTGAGCCAGCTCTAAAAGATGAGAGTTCAGTGCTGGTCATGTTCTATGCGCCCTGGTGTGGCCATTGCAAACGTATGAAACCGGAGTACGAGAAAGCTGCCCTTGAGATGAAACAGAACAATGTGCCGGGAGTGCTTGCTGCACTGGATGCCACCAAGGAGCCCTCCATTGGTGAAAAATATAAGGTGAAAGGCTATCCAACGGTTAAATACTTTGTAAACGGTGTCTTCAAATTTGATGTGAGTGTTCGCGAGGCATCAAAGATTGTTGAATTTATGAAAGATCCTAAAGAGCCACCACCACCGCCGCCGCCAGAGAAGAGCTGGGAGGAGGAGGCGGAAGACACTGAAGTGCTCTTTCCCAACGATGAAACATTTACATCGACACTAAAACGCAAGAAGCATGCACTTGTCATGTTTTATGCTCCATGTAAATATATTTCTCACTGAGCCTTGTTATGTAATCTCTAATTGGAATTTATTTTCTTTTCTAGGGTGTGGACATTGTAAGCATACTAAGCCCGAATTTACAGCCGCTGCTGCCGCATTGCAAGACGATCCTCGCGTTGCCTTTGTGGCCGTTGATTGCACCAAATATGCGGCACTGTGCGCCAAATATAATGTTCGCGGCTATCCCACCCTTTTATACTTTTCCTACCTCAAAACCAAGCTGGAATACAATGGCGGACGTACCAGCAAAGACTTCATTGCCTACATGAATAACCCGCCCAAAGCCAAGGAACACAGCGAGCTGTGATCAGCAATCACTGAACAATCACCGAGTGAATCTCTTATATAAACTGTATTAACTATGTATTTACTTCTTTTCCATCATTGTTTTGTGGGTTCTAAGACTAATCCAATACCACTAAAAGACTAAACCCTGATACTTATTCCAACTAAGTCTTAAAGCTTCGGTAAACCGAATAATAAAATCTATGAATTTAATGCTGTTTTGGAAGTATTATTGTGTGGTGCAAATGTCAATAATTGGAGCGTGGATTTCAGTTTATATTTGTATGTATAATTTCAGATATTTCTATTAAGTTGCTTCTAAACTAAAAACAGTTTGTTTTGTTTATCGAATTATATATAGTATATGTATGTGTTGTACATTGCACATGTATGTTTCGTATGTAGCTCGAATCGATTTATTTAGTGTGGCACACAAGATTTAACATTTTAAATGCCTCCAAGTTGCGAATGCTGTTTTATTGCACAATTTTGCACATTTAATGAATATAATCCGTATATAGTTTTTGTTTTTTTCAACCCTTATAATGAATCTTTGATCTGTTGTTCTTTGTTTAAATGTATAGCTTAAAAATGAATAAGATGATTAGAGGGCCATATTATTAATATTTCTTGATGTAATTTCTATCGTTCTGGTGCTGCCTGGACTTTTTTGTTTGGAGGAACAACCAACAACAAAAGGTTTACAGATTTCCTTAGCGCTCGCGTTCTGTATCAGTGTTGACCTTGCGCCGATGGCGACTAAGGGTGCCCAACCAGCTGCCACGTTGATCATTGGCCGTGTACTCATCATTGATTATTGTAAAGCTATTAAACATGTCCTTCATCTTGATGGCGCGCGAACAGGCATAGTTTTTGGTGGCGACATACATTTTGGTTAGAAATTCGGGCATTTGCTTTTGCGTGACCCACGACTTGATGTTTTGGGGTATGGGCACGCCTGGATCATCGTAATAGGTGAGGACAAAATGCAGTCCCGGCTCATGGAAGCCACGGAATGGCTTGATGACCATCAGGCTCCAGTAATCCGTGACGCGCACCTTGCCCGATATAGCTGGATATGTTGCATGCTGTGCCGCTCGACTACAGATGAATACAATTTTCTTTTTTTCGTCCTTGTGATAGCGTCGACAATACACATAATCCCTATTGGCAAACAGACGCGGCCACTGCATCTCCCAATAAATGAGATGCGAATTGCTGCCGGGCACCGGATCCTCGCTAATCAGCTCTAGCCTGAGCGCCGTATCATCCCATTGCCTGCGATAGTCCAGATCCGTTTGTACATGCAAAAAATCATCGGCCGTTATGTCATCAAATCGAGCATAGACTTTGTACGAGTAGAGCGAGGAGCGCTCTTCGCGCCTCCAAATGCTAAACTCGTTCTTGCTAAAATATGGCTCCCAGTCGCGATTCTCCTGCGACTGTATACGAATTTGGCCGGGTGGCGCACTACTATCCAATTGCAGAGAGCTCTTGCAGTTGCTTATGCTCGCCGTCTGCTCCTCCTTGTTGGGGGCTGAGACGACAGCACCGCCCTTTTTACAGCGCTGATTGCCCAGCAAGCAGTAGCAATATTTCATCTTCTTGGACTGGCAATTTTCGCATAGTTGGTTAACGGGTAGCGTATTGATGAACTCGATGTCACGTTGGCACAAATCGAAATTTGCAAGGGCCAAACGCTCCTTGTTCCAATCGAAGCCATCGCTGCCAATTTGCTTCATGTTCAATCCCATGATGCCCACCGCACTTAGCATAATACCGCGTAGTGGCGGTTGAAGCTCCCGGCGATAATAGGCGCGCCACAGTTGTTTTAAGCCCTGTGTACCATAAACGGATTGATAAAAGCTAAGCAGCTGCTGCAAACGGCGTGAACGCTGCGCAACTATCGATTCGCATTGATAGGTCCAGGCTCGCAGTGTTTCCCTTGATTGATTTTTAATGGCCGACACTAGACGATTTAGCAGCATGGCGACCGGCTAATTGATTGCTGCTGCACTACACAGGTGGGTGGTGGGGGGCTTCTGCGCTGCTTGCATAACAATCGGACAGCGGCAGCGGCTGTACTGTTATTAAAGTTTGACTGTTCCTCTGCTTTGAATTTTGATACATACAAATACACACAAAACTGTCACATTTGTTGCCCTGACTTTCCACTTGTATAATTTTGTTTTTGTCACTCTGCGGTTGTTGACAGATTATTTATACATATATACATACAATATATATATTATGTATGAATTCACGTTGCTGTTGCTTTGTTATCTAGGCGCCCACATTTTCGTTCAAAACGTGCAGCCTGCAATTTGTGTTGTTGTTGTTGTTGTAATTGGAATAAGTGTTGGAAATGTTGGAGGTTGTGCAGCACTGGCTCTAAGCTAAGTACACAGCTTACAAGTTGTTTTTATTGAATATAATTATTATTATTGGTTTACAAATGCAATTATGTTTTTATTCATTCTTTTACTGTGCAAAGTATTAGGATGTGCATCTGAACTTATTAAGTGCCTACGGAGATGTGATAAGAATTTTAATGTGTTCCAGCCAAACTGGTTTAAATATAATTATAAATAGTTAGTTCTAACAATATTTGTTGACATTTGTAAAATGCTCTTTCGTATCTGTTCAGTATAGATAAATATATTTTATTTGCAAATTATTGACAAGCAACTATTGCGTGCCACCGGAAATCGTGACATTTTACATGAGCTGCATACTATTTATTGAATAGTATTTGTTTGTTCGTTGTGCAGCACTGTTAAGACAAAACTCGTGCTGCTGCACATTTGTTACTGTTTTTCTTGTCTTGGTAAATTTGCAATAGAATTACTTCACCTCGTAAATGTAAGATAAATAATTACAAAACACCGCCATGTCTTTACGACGGCAACGCATTAAGGCAACTGCCAATCTCAGTCAAATCAAGCGCAAGATACGCAAAGAAGATGCCGATGCAGAACCACCTGAGCCCGTACTCCTCCCCCAATCTCCTGCAAAGCAAGAACGTACCGAGGAGGATGTGCCTGAAGTTGCATTTAAAATGCCTGCTACCAGCATTTCCAATCAGTTGGAAGATGCATTTCATCATTCTGATCTGGAGGACAATGTCATACAAATGGATTTGCAAAAAACTGCCAGTGGATTCCCCATGTCGCCAAGCAAGGCACAGGCACGCCAGCGAGTACGTCCAACACCAGTGTTTGGGCAGCGGCGCAACAGCTTTGTGGGTTCGCCGATGGCGCCGGACTACGATGGCGACTATCAATCACCGGGCACACCGACAAGACGTGAGCGATACCTGAGCGGATCGTCAATGAGCGGAGCTGGCGGAACATCCCAGCAGGCACAGGCATCGCCCAAGTACTTTCCGGGTGGTGGCGTTATGAGTCCAGGCATGGGACGCATTCGTACCGAGTCCAGTTGCTCTGTCTACTCGGACAGTGGCAAGCAGCGCGGCAAAGGAGAGGGCGAAAAATCGCAGTCCATGACTCAGCAACGGATCAATGTTAAACGTGATTTTGAGACGCGCTTTAACAAGGGCATACCGGACAAGTCGACTTTCAAAATGTTTGATATGATCTTCTACAATCCCGAGAGCAATCCCATGGAGCAAAAGCCCTTGGTGACCACCATCAAGGCAGAGGCAGCTAATGCCAATAACTCTGACGAGTCAAAGCCAACATCGTCTGATTTGCTAGAGGCCAAATCAGAGCCGACATCTGGTGGCTCTTCTGCCATGCCTGTGCCACAGCTGAAGCTAGACGCCAATGGAGAGATGATAATTGATGAAAAAACACTGGAAATTGAAACAACAGCCGAGGTGGAAGCGCGCAAGGTTCTTGCAAATTCGTCGCTAATCCTTATGGACGAAACAACTGGTGATAATGGCTTCTACAGGCGTCATAAGCGCACACCAACCTGGACAGCAGATGACACTGTCCGCTTTTATCGCAGCCTGCAAATCATTGGTACCGACTTCTCCCTCATGTGTCAAATGTTTCCCAAGCGCACGCGGCGTGATCTAAAGCTTAAGTACAAACGGGAGGAGCGCATCAATGGGCAACTAATTAACAAGGCGTTGCTCTATCCGAAAGCATTTAACATTCAGGAACTCAAAGATCAGCTGGAGCAGGAGGACCGCGAGCGCGCAGATGCAGCTCGCAAGTGGCAGGAAATTTCTGCAGTTCAAACGGATGTCTCGAAAAAGGTATGCATGTTAAATGATTATACTGCAAAAGTTGTCTAAATGTTTCGCTTTGTTTTTTATAGCAACGGAACAGAAATTCTATGAGCAAAGCGGCGCGAACCCTCTCCGATGGCGACCTAATTTACGAGAATGAGCATGTCACCAAGCAAAAAATGGGCAAACATACGCTAGCAAGGCGACGTGCGGAGCTTCAAATGCAAAGCGGAGAAGCTGGTGCTGCTGCAAAGCGACAACGCCGGCCCGGAAAACAACAACAGCAACCGAAAATAGATCAGGAGCACATGCAGCAAGAATGCTCGCAACATTCCCAGGAACAAAGGCATAACTTAAAACAGAATCATCAGAGGCAAGTGCAACAAGAGCAACCAGTGCCTGTGCAATTATTGCAAGCTTTTCCCCTCATTAAACGAGAGAATAGCACCAACGAAACAGAACAAATTTGCGGTGATTCGGAAATTGTGGCCAAAGGCGAGCAGCTGCAAGAAGAGCTTAACTCGCTGTTGGACGATCCACAGCCGGTGATAGCTGAGAAAAAGCCGTTGCGCGACAAAGTGGTCGTTGATATGGATGATGGTTCGCTGAACTATGTAAGCGATGTAGATCCGGCCACAGATAGTGACGTAGCCTATACAAGCCAGGATGAATATATAGTTGACTATATCACAAATGAGCCAACATTAGAGAGCCCGAATCCAATGGAGGCTGTTAGTGAGCACGACATCGAACAAATACTTACGGAGCTTTCCGAGGGCTCAATGGTTTTGGTTTCCTCGTTAAATGCCGAGCAGGAGGATCGCGTTGTTAATGAGATTTATATACACGATAAAGAGACGGGTGAACTAAGCGAACACCCGCTCAAAATACCTGAGCATATTGTTCAGTGTATACTTAATGTTATGAGTTAGATGAGAAATCTATATTTTTTCAATGAATTATATTCAGTAGAATAGTTTAAGCGCATGCATAACACATACATATTATGGAAATATTTATAACGTATTAAATAAAGTTTAAATTTACGCACAGTTTGCAAACAATCTGGCAACTTTATTTTTAGGTGTTGGTCAACTGTTAAAAGTAGGCGTTTTGCAGCACTAACGACTTTTGACAGCTCTTGTCAGGTGTTGTTGTTTGTGTAGAATCAATTGCAGATATAAGACAAATCCCACAAACGAAACATGGCCCAAGTTCCCTTGGCAATTGTGTCCCACAAGCGCCAGGTGTGCAGCCTTTACAAGCGCGCTCTGCGCAATCTAGAGGCCTGGTACGACCGACGGTAAGCATACCCAATCAAGCCACAATTTTAAGCCGCTTGATTATATAATAAATTGTGCATCTTCCTTCCAGCAATGTATACCGTTATCGGGCAGTGCAGATGCGTGCACGCTTCGATGAGAACCGCAACAAGGATCTAGGCGAGGGCATGCGTCTGCTCGCATGCGGCCAGAAGGAGCTTTTCGAAACAAAGCATTTCCAGCCCAGAAACTGTATGTCCTGATACTATTATCCTGTCCTGTTAATGCAAACTAACGTTATTCACATATTTGTTTATAGTTGCAAACAGTGCTGGTGGCTGCGCCTTTGAGCGAGAGGTCATTCCGCCCGATTGGCTGCTGGACTACTGGCATCCACTGGAGAAGGCCCAATACCCAGAGTATTTCGCCAAACGTGAACAGCGCAAGAAAGAATATGTGACCTGGTGGGAGAAACAGTATGGCAAACCTGATCCTAAGGATTTGGGGCACCATTAAAATAGCTTTAACAAATAAAATTGTAGTCAAATCTTATTTGTTTCTGAAATAAACTCTTCAGATAAACTCAAGAACTTATTGATTGCAATCATAAACCTTTTTTGATGTAGGTATTAGGATCCCATTTGATTTTAGAGGGTAATCTTTTCCATTTTAAATTTATTATTAATTTAAGGAAATCACTAGTAGACGGTTTACGTATGTATGTATTTATTTTAAGCAATAATGAATATTATCTTAATGCTATATGGTAATTTGTATCTCTTAATAGAGTTTGCTAATGTGTGTGCATTTTAATGCATGTGTGTGTATTGAAGTGTTTGTGTATGCGCAGAAGTGTGCGTGTGGGTGTTTAAGTGTATGTGTGTGTGTGTGCTGTCTCTGCTTTTTGCTAAGTGCCTCTACCATTGCCTTAATTTAACTCATTGCCATCCAGGCGAGGACGCTTTTTGCTGTTGCTGCCATTTGGAGTGCTATTGGCATTGTTGCCGCTGCCATCGGGACCATGCTCTCTTTTGCGCTGAAGCGTTTTCTTATCCCATTGTTGAGTTAGATAGCGAAGAAGCACACATCTCTTATCCATTACGATCAGCTGGGCAGGCTCAGGCACATCCTCCGTGGGCAAGTAGACGGAGGCGCGCTTTTGCGACGTTCGAATGCCATGATCGTTGCTCAAGTGCGTGAAGTTGTTCGAGTCGTGGATGGGCAAACCTTTTATAAAATCACTAACAGACATTCTTGTGCTTGTTGTTGTTATGATATCAAAGTTTTCAATGATATTTTGCTTTAATTGTGATTATTAGCTCGAGGACTGTTTGTGCTTTTTTGGGTAGCTTGAAGATGCTTGTGTGACTAAAATGTGCACTTCGTGCACTTTGCAAAGTTGTAAATTATTCGACTCTTGCCTTTTTTGTTGTTGTTGTTGTTGATAGGTGTAGATAAACAGTGTGACCGTTGGCACATGAAAACAAATACCAATATTTTGGTATAACAAAATGTAAAATTGTACTGCTGCAGCAATTAGCTTGGGTATTCCCTTATATTAAAGTTTTAATTGAATCTTTGAATTTACAAGTGTCCCAGACTTAATTACAATAGACACAGGTTTATTTCGTGTCTGATCGATAGTTTTTCGATCACTGTTAAATGAAATTAAAAAAGTCAACATGCTTGTAATTTTCACGCAAGGTGGCAGCACCGCACGTTTGCCTTGATGTGACATGCGAATTAGATGTTTTCGAACATGCATTTAAAAGTTGCTGGGAAATTATAATTGTGTTGATTTAACAAACATTCAAAGTCAGAAAGCCAAACCATACAGAACAAATAAATTTGTGCGCTTTTAAAAGTTTTTTTTACTGATACTCAAATATTTGATGGTAAGTACATTTTGAAAATTATATTATTACACAAAAATTTTAAGCAAAAAATCAGTCTTGACTACATTTTGCGTGCAACTAGGCATCTTTACCATGGTATCAATTTAAAATATATACTGTTCATTTCATTTTTTTAATTTCGAAACATGTTATTCATGATTTGTATCAAAAGCTGAGTATGTAATTTAACTACGATTATGACGGTTTCCATCACCACGACGAACAACATCCTTGTATTCATCCATACGCCGCATGCGTGCCAAATATTCGGGATCGTCTTCTTCTACCTGTAGTTCAATAACTGCTTTTTCCTCGTCCTCCTGCTCGTTGGGATCTAATGCGGCAGCAATCTCTTTTTCTTGATTTATCTTTGCCATTTTTTGCTCATCGGGAAATATGCCTTCGTCGACACGCTGTTGATAGAACTCGTCAACGGTCATAATGGGCAAACTGGGATAACCTAAGCCAAAAACTGCCTTTTGTGTGGCATTGCGAGTTATGATAAATGGTTGTAGCGGCTTTGGCTTTGGCTCTCCATGGTGGTGATGATGATGTCCATGGCTATGACCATGTCCATGTCCAGAAGCTTGTGGCTGCTGCTCAGCGGGGCCAGTGTTAGCTAACTGATTCTTTTCGCCAGCTTTCATGCGTTCCAGACGCATTTTGAACATCTCTTTCATCATGTGCAGACTTTCCAACTCCTGCTTGGCATCGATAATACTCTTTTGCAAATATTTCAAAAAGAACTCGCGACGTACTTCATCATCAGCGGTTTTGCTTTTAACAGCATTACGCATGCGTGACATATACTCATCAATTTCTTTCATCTTGCGATATTGTGCGATTTTATCATTGCGATTATATGCCGCTTCCATCAATTCACGTTGTTCGCTTTTGTGCTGTGCTGCATCTGTTTTGCCGTCCTCGTGCGCTTTGCTTTTGGGCGGATCACAGAGTTCATACTCTTGGCAACGTTGAAGGTGGTCCTTAAAGTAAACTTCACCCAGTTCCATTGTTTCAATGTTATGTTGATTGTGTATTTTGGTGGTGAGTTTGCCTAAGAAATATGGTAGCAGCATGAAGGGCAAAGAATCCGTAGAGACTTCGTCAATTAACTCGTTTGCACTAAACATGCTAATTTGATTAACGATAACCGTAGCTTTCTCAAGGTGTCCCATTGCAGTTTTGACTTTGTTCTAAACAAAAGATTTAAATAATTTTTTTTTAGTTTGCTATTTTGTTGATTGTTTGCATTTTTTTACCTGAAATTCGGTGCCATTAAATGGCAGCTCGGAAACTTCCAGCTCATCAACGAGATTCCAACCACTTAAAAATATGTCGTACAAGTTTTTCTCTGCTCCATCAGTGGGGGCAGCGTTGGCTTCAGCCATTTTCAATTTATATGAAATTTATAAAAAGGTGTGTGCAAAAATTTTAGCAAGCCGCTTGTATCAGCTGTTTGACATCAGACAATATACAAGACAACTCTGCATTAGTGTTGAACAACGACAACAAAAATAGCGGTTTGGTTTGCTGTGTTTCGAGTTTACACGCTGCAGTCAAAAGCATGCAATTTTGCGAAAACAAAATTAAAAAATAATTTCTTTCCACATAATTTTAATATTTTTTTTTTTTTAGCTATAAAACAATTTACAGACTGTAAAGCGAATTGCAATGAAATAGTTTCACGTTTTGTTTCTAATTTTATGCAAGAACAACCAAAAGTTAATCAAACTTGATAGAAACGGTTAAATTGCAATTTAAATTTTATTTTTGTACATAAAAAGTCATTGAAAATTGTAAATTCTTAAGAAGCAATGTATGTTCCTGAATTTGTTATTATCTATTTTGGTCGCCGACATAATAGTTTAGCCCTTTAGGGATGCTTCCAGTTCATTGTTTGCCAAAAGTTCTTTAATGATGTCGAGGCCACCAATAAGTTCACCTTTAACATATACTTGTGGATATGTAGGCCAGTCTGAGTAGGTCTTCAGTCCCTGGCGTACCTCTTCATCAGAAAGTATGTCAAAAGTCTCATAAGGTAATCTGTAAAAGTTGTTTGTTGTTTAGTTAAATACCAATTTAAGAGTATTACGCATACTTTGTTTCGTTGACGATTGCAATAAGCTGCTTTGAGAAACCGCAACGCGGACCGTTTCGATCGCCCTTCATGAATATCATAAGCGGAGCTTTATTGATAAGAGCCTTGAGACGATCATCCAGAGTTTGCCCCGTTGCTGCAGCGCTGCTTGCACTTTCGGCCAATTTCTTCGCCTTGCTGCTAATGGCGGCAATGTCCACACCATCTACACGATCCACAGCAGAGCCCTTGTTAAAGAATATCACCGTTGGAACTGCTTCAATCTGCATTAGCATAATAAGTATGTATGTATTTTACAAATTCAATGTAATTCATTGATGTGCAACACCACTTACCTGATGTTTCATTGATATTTCTGGAAATTGTTCTGCATTAAGCGTGATGAATTGCAGTTTATCACCCAGAATGCCGGACAGCTCCTTGAGAACATCGGTAACCTGTGCACATTGTTCGGCCCAGTCGGCTGCGAAAAGCGCAACTGTCGTTTTATCGTCGCTTATATATTTTTGATATTCTTCAGAATTATTTACAGTTAACACCGACATTTTTAGGGTAAAGTTTGTGTAATGTTAACTGCTTAAAGCCAATTTAGCTGAAATTGCTATTAAAAGTGTCAGCTGTGAAAAAGTGTTTCCCAGTGTCGTTTTATATACAGTGTTGGAAAGCTGTAACACACAGCTATCGAATCGATATAAAGTTAATTTATTTTTTATTAAATACAAATTGCGATTTATAATTAACGTTTAAACAATTTTTGAAGCACTTCATTAGTGGTATCTTTTAGACTTTTATTTATAAAGATAAAAAAGCAAAAAGTATTATTAGCTATGTTACATATCGATTAACAAACTGACACCTTCAACTTGAAACTCAACAAGTGTTGCAAAACGTCGACGGCGTACCATCAAATATTAATCGATTTGTACGAGGCCGCACAACACGTGCGCCCTCCTCTCTTGTAGCAACCGCATTCAATACACACACCAAAGGAATTTGCAAAAAGTAAAATTCCAATCATTTTGTTAACAATAAATAATGGTAACGAGAAAACGGACTATTAAGCGCACTGCCCAAGTGGCTGCAATAGATCAAGGAAGTGAAAGCGAAAACGAAGGCGCCTCACAGCCCAAAGTGCCGAAAGAGTTGTTGGTAATTGCGCAGGAGGTGAAAATAGTGCGTGCCCTCGCCTGCAATGACTTAACAAAGCGCAATCGTCAGATCCGTAAGCTGCGGAAGTGGTTTCAGCTTCGTGCTGTGAGTTCCTTTCCATTTACCGAGGATGATTTTATGCGTATTTGGAAGGGACTGTATTACAACGTTTGGATGTCGGACAAGCCACTAGTGCAGGAAGATTTGGCCGAGCAGCTGGCTCAAATGGTGGACAGCTTTGGTGGCAACAACGCTTGCAGCGTTGCCTATTTCAGCGCCTTCATGCGCACCATGTGCCAGGAATGGTTTGGCATTGATCAGTGGCGCATGGATAAATTTCTGATGCTTGTACGTCGCATGCTGCGACATATGTTGCGCTTATTAAAAAAGAACAAGTGGTCACCGGATCTGATACAAACATTCAATACCAGCATGCAGCAATCGGTTCTTGCAGAGCAGCCTAAATCCCGTGGACTCACCATGCACTACATGGACGTTTTCTTTGAGGAGTTGGCCAAAGCAGCCAATGAAGAAATCACTGCTGATCAGGTCAATCTTTTTGTGCGACCATTCGTACACTATATGGGTACACAACGGGATGCCAAGCTGGTAGCCCAATGTCGGACGCGAGTACTCTACCATTTGCTCTATCAGAGCGAGCTTGGTCGCGAGTACAGTGAGAAGTATAACGCATGGAAAGAAATGGGCTTTCCCAGCGCCTCGATCGATGACGTTGAAAAGCTTGACTCTGGCTTCGACGAAGAAGAGGAGGAAGTGGATGAGGAGCAGCCACAGCCAGAAGCCATATCTCTTGATCCACGCGCAGGTGATGTAGATGTGCTCATGCCCGAGCTACCGTTCAATGCCGACTGTGTGCTCAACGAGCTCCAGACTCTGTTGCGTACTCATGACTACAACAGCAAACGTCGCAAGGGACTGCGAAAACTCCAACACATATTTGAGACATATGCGGGTGGCGAATTCCCGTTAGGTGTGCGCAATATGCCCAAGCCTGAGGGCACCACACTAGCAGAGCTAGTGGAGCAGAAGATTGCCGATGCGGATGAGTTTGAGGAGTCGAATTTTGCCACTGGGCGCAACCTCAAAAAGCTGAGCAAAACCAAACGTAAGCGATTGCTGAAATCTATAAATTTTGAGGAGGTCGATGAGGATAACTTTGATGAGATCATAAGCAAAGCACTGCCATCAAAATTGCAGAAGCAAGCAAAACGCATTAAGAAGATGCGTTCCAGCATTAACAATGCCTGGATCGTTGAAGATGTCGAAGAAGAGGAGGTGACTGAAGCAAAAAACTTGGAAAAGCCGAAACCAAACAAGACCAAGGCAACTAAACAGCAAGCAAAAAAGGACAACAAGCAGAAAAATGCACAAATTGAGGAGTCAAAAATTGATGAACCCAAAGTTAAGCAACCGAAATCTAAGAAACAACTAACCGAACAGAAGAACTCAGCGAAAGAAGAAGTTGTAGAAGCAGCAGCATCAGTTCCAGCACCAGTTCCAGCACCAGTTTCCGTAATTGAAGAAGCAGCCGCGGCAGCACCAACACCAGTTACACCAGCTCCATCAACTGAAGATACAACTGCCAAGCCAAGCAACGGCTGGGACGAACCATTGCAGTCGGGTGAACAAGAATTCTTTGTGCCCGCACGCAAAACTCAACTAAAACAGGCCAACAACAAATTGCTTAATCCTCTTGCTGCACCAGCCACGCCCAAAAATCCAGCACAGAGACTCAAGTTCGCAACACCACAAACAGGCAGCGGCAATAAACGTGTGCGCATTGTAACCAAGTGCAATAGCGCTTATCCCAAAAGCGATTACTACAGACAATTGAAGCTTTCGCCACAATTGCCATACGATGCGAATCGGCAGCCTGGCAAGAGTGCCCTTAAGCCGCACGTGCTGCCTGGACCGATTAATCCCAGTTTCAAGAAGTCCAAGCGCCTGTTCAACGATACGCTGTGACGTTGTGTACACTGGTTGCGATTGGATTGGATGGAAAATTAAATGAACTGAGCGAACTGAGATGCTCTGGCTAATGCAAATTGGATTAGTTAATACGATATACATAATTAATATGTAACAGATATTTTTACATACCTTACATACATTTATAATATTGTAGTATGCCTATTATGTTTCCATACAATTTTTTGCTTGTAGATTATTTCATGTTCAATTTAGAATTCATATTATAACTGGAATAAACGTAATCATAACTGTGAAGCTAATCGTGTTTTCTTTATCGAAAAAAAATAATCTTTATATGTATAAAGATATATTAAAAATATCTTTTCATTGATTATGGTTTATTTTAATTTTTAAATATTTGTTTCAGCCAATGTCTAAGGAAGTGGAAATTTAAGAAGAAAAAAACAAACGTTCTAGAAATTCTGAAATCAAACTCTGCCACGTTAAAGATACCTGAAGTGCTCACACGTAAGGAACTGGTGGATACTCTTATTTAATACCAGGCGCATTTGGGGAAAGCACAGTTCGGGAAAAACTAACAATCAGTAGTCAAAAGGCCAAATTGGTCAATAGATTTCCATTATGGCAGATTCCGTTGAGAGTAATACATGTAAGTATTGCAATTAAAGAAGACTTTTGTTCTCTTCCCATATACATAAATGGGTATACTCGTTTTAAGCCAATGTATGAAACAGACAGAAGGAAGTATCTCCAACCGAATAAGGTATATATATTATATTCTTTGCTTCCTCCTGTCTTTTACAACTATACGTGTTCAAATCGTTGCCTTGATCACTATATGATTTATAATTTTTTAAACAGGCATCATTAAAACTGAACCAATCGTGATTAAAGATGACACGGATATCATAGAAAGTGCTCCGCAGCAAAAGCCGGATGTCGAACCGGGTTGCAAAATGACAAAACGCGAAAAAAAGCGATTTAAAGCAGCTGTTGCTAAAGGTGTCCCAAAAGCTGAGGCTATCAAATCGGCAATAACCACCCCCCATCAGATTCCGAAGAAGCGGCGCTGGCCTATCGATACGACTCCGAACTCAAATTTGTCAAAAAAGCCAAAGAATGCTCCTACACAGCCGACAGCACTATCTTCAAGTCAGAAGCCTAGTTTTGTCAAGCTTGGTTTCATATCGACTAATAGAGCGTCGCCGTTAACAGCTAACCAAATGTTACAGCTTCAGGATGCAATCCTGAAGACCACGCTCACGTCGAAGATACCTGGTCTCATACCAAAGTTTGAAAAATGTTTTCAGAAAAATGACTTTTTGATGCTCGTCTGCCACAATCAGAACGCAGCCGAGTGGGTCAGGCAAAATTTCAAACTTATCAAAGCCACTAGTATGCTGAACGTGGAGCTGTTAAACGAAAGCCAACTTCCTGGGACGCACCTCGTCAGAGGTTTCTTTGCTAACAGTTTGAGGCTGTCAAATGACAAAATTCTTGGTCATATCAGTATTCAAAACGACATAGATACCACGCATTGGAAAGTCTTGAATCGGACCATACAGGGTGAGATTGTGCACCTTGCTATAAAGGTAGATGATGCATCAATGCAGCTGCTCACCAAGTGTGATGCGAAGATCTTTTATTGCTTTGGCACGATGAAACTTATCCTAAAGGCCAGTGATGTCGGGAGTGCAAATGTTAAGACTGTGGAAAGTCCCTCTACTAGCGCAGCTGCTGAGTTCACTGGGGACTTTCCGGCCACTGGGACCCAAAACGGAGGCTCACATAGACGCCCGGGTTCACATGGAAGCGGTGGTCCACGTGGAAGCGGTGGTTCGCGTGGAAGCCGTGGTTTACTTCAGAGCGGTGGTTCGCGTGGAAGCGGTGGTTTACATGGAAGCGGTGCGACCTACCATGGATCGCAATCACCTGAGTCGCGGTGGATGATTGCCCTTCGTCGACAACTAGAATTTCCACTTATGGATTGTCCTTCAAGAAACGCTGGCCTCGATGGCGGTTCCAACTGGGGATCTGCCCAGACACGTGATACATATCCGTGTAATGGGGCGTCTTCTGCAACCTACGGCGGATTGGAATCGCAACAATCGCAGTGGGCAACCAATACTTCGGCAGTGAGGATGCCTTCTATGGATTTTCCTTCAACTCGTTCAGCTGCTGAGCTCGATAGAGGTTTCACCATCAACGGCGCCTACAGACAGGATCCTTATCAGTCGCAGAGGCCGTCTACCGCACCGGCAGTCTGGTCCCAGATGGAGTTCCAGGCATACGAACAGCAGCATGGGGGAGGACGTGCCAGAGAAGAGTACCACTGCAGCCGCTCCAGGAAGGAGCAGTAAAGCCCATAAGGGCTTATCGGGCGAACCTGCATTGCGCCAGAGTGGCGGCGGCCACACTATGCAGAACATTCGCCAAGCAACCATCATATATGTTACGCTAACAAGCATCAGAGGTCAGTGTCATCTTGAATATCTTTTATAGTCGATTATATGTTCTAAATAGAGAACGTGAACCCAACACCATAATATAAACGCTACCCAAAAGAAGGTTCTAGTCCTTACAATGACTAGCTACTCTTCGTCCGATATTATTTTGACGCGGCCATGTTCAATCATCAGCAGATGAGATTAGACCTAAACACTTCATGTTCCATGTCGTTGTAGCTTTAAAATTTAACCAACTTGCTACAAAAGTTATGTCTGTAAGTGACTTAGATATGGCTGCTTATCAGCTTCGAACTGACTAATAACTATCACACAACGCAACACCAGAATCTCGAATGTAAAGGATACATAAAAATCAATCGATTTAAAATGTTATTTAATTTTAGATGCCGTCCTTATAAAAAGAAATCAAAATGAACACATACATACATAATATTAGATGGAAAAACAACTTTTAAAGGAACAGCTTTCAAGGAACAAGAGGAACTGAATTGCTCTACAAATTCGTTTTAAGTCCAACTTTAAAGAGAAAACTAACGCTGGTAAACATAAGCAGGCCAGATGAAGCATAATAGCAAATTTTATGAAAATTTTTCAGCCTTATTCGAATGTAGCTGTTCGAACTAAAATAGACAGCAAAAATAATGCTAAAGAACCAATTTAGGTTTAATTTTCGTTTACACAAAACAAAACACTTGGAAAATGTGTAAAAACTTAGGGCTTAGATTGAAAAAAATAAAAAATATTATTATTTTACACAATTCACATGAAATCATACAAATATATTTGTATAACTTGTAATCCTAAGCTAAGACACAATGGCTTTAAAAAATATATGAAATATTAATAAGTCCAGATAAACATTTTTTTACACTTATATAAATAACACATAGTAAACATATTACATTAATATGACTGCTATCTTGTGCCTTATGCTGCCCAAATAACTAAACTCAATTTTACAGAATCTCAACTTCTGCTTAATGCAAATGCAATATGCACTCGTTTCTCTTCAGGCCATTTGAGTCGAGTGATTTAAAGCGAAGAGCATTGAGTGCTGTAAGAACTCGAAAGATTTCACTTCACTCACAGCAGTCCTGAGTGCATTTATGTGCTCAGCTGCAAATTAAGAGAGCGTTGTGCTATTGCAATTGAGCGTTAAAAGTGTTGTATGAGTGAACATAACGTTTAAATAAAATAACTCAAAGTTTGGAGCTTTGAGCATTCCAAGTATTAATCTTTCCATACCATGAAATCAATTTAAGAACATATGTATTTGCTTAAGCAACTTTTTATAATAAAAATTATTTCAAATAAAAATATATTATTATAAATAACTTGAAAAGTACAAAGAATTTTTGTTTTTTTCTTATGTGTAGTATTTATTAATTGACAGCAATGAAAATAAAGCCATGATAATTGGTTTGTATTCTTTAATTCGCGCTAACACTATGCTTTATTATTAATTTAATGGTGGCTTAATAAAGATTTTAAATACCAAAGTTCATTTTTTTTATTAAAACGGATTAGTTTCGGAATTAATTAAGTAATTTGTTCTTGTTGAATGATGATCACACAATGCATGCCAGTCAAAAACTCGTTTTTATTTTTAATTTGTACCATCCCACTTGTTCCAAATAATAATAGCACCTAAAATAGCCGATTAAATTGACAAGCTCTTCTTTTTGTTGCAGTTAGATCATTTGTCAAAGAAGACCAAATCGGACCCTATATCATATATACTTATTTACATATGCAAGATCCTTGATGAGATTTTACAACGGAAAATATATTTTATTAGCTTGCCGGATATAGCCTTCTTTAAGCTGCCTTCACACGGTCGGTTTTTCTGAAGCTTTTTTTAACCGACCAAAAATGTTGGCAGTCACATTATTCGCATTGGTTAAATCCAAAATCCCGCCACTTTTTGTTCTGTCACAAAATCCGGTTACTTTCTCCAGCTTGAATTTGTGTCAAAAATTACTAAAAAACTCCAAAAACGCATTTTAGTGGCTCAAATTAACCGACGCAAAAATGAGCTAAATAGAACGAGTCCTATTTTCCTCATTTTTGCGTCGGTTTTTGACCGTACCTGAAAAATTTTGTGTGTTCACACGAGAGCGCTGGCTTTTTATAACAAAAACCGATACGACGGTGTGAAGGCAGCTTTAGTGTTATACAATACTAGCTGATCCGGCAAACTTTTTTTAATGTTATTTCTATCTATCTATCTGATAGAACTTTGGACAGTAAAAAATGCTGTAGTCATAATTTTTTCAGTTTTCTATTTAATTTTTTTCGAATTGTAAACTCATTTTTAACACTTCACTGGAGCTGTGCATTTTAAATAAATTACCATCCGATGTTTAATTCGATCGCAGCATCCATTTGCATATTTTGCATGTTTAACAAAATGGGTTTGGCGTGGCTTTTTTTTAACGAAAGCTTGAAATCAGCAATCACACCTCAATTTGAAAAAAATATTGTACATTGTTTGTGTCATGGAAAATGAACTTCCGATTCATTCAGCAAAAGCACATAATAAAACATAAATTTTCATATTAATTGGAAATGGGTTGACCACAACAAGCACTTTTTTGATGGCCCCAAAACAAATAATCAAAAACGCAAATCACAAACTGCAGCAAACAGCTGTAAGAGTGGGCGTGGCTGGGTGTGCAACAGCTGCAATTGCATATGTGGATGCAAGCATATAAATCACCATTTAGAATGACCATTTTCGTTAGATGCAATAACAACATTTAATTTCCTTGAGGATAACATCTGTTAAAAGTGTTTGAACACGATTTAACAAATTAAGTTTTACATAACGACAGCAGGCACAACAGCATAATAGAAAATGGCAAGACAGGCCAGGATGATGACAACGATGACTCTCTCTGGCAAGGCGACAACTGGTATCAGTGTGCGTGTGTGTGTGTGTGTGGCACACACACTTTTGGCGCGTGCCTCGCACCCAATGTTGTCTTGTTGACAATCTGTTTAAGTTGCGTAAATCTCAGCCAAACAAGCCGCCCAGCACTCAGAGTGCAGCAAATACAAGTAAGTATAAACTAAACCACTCACTGCAATGTGCATGTGTGTGTGTGCGTGTGTGTGTGCGTGTGTGTGTGCGTGTCGTCTTTCGTACAAAATGTCTGCATTCACCTTCACATTCACATTCGCATGCACCCAAAGGCCGCCCCCAAAACATTCTATTTGTCTGTCTTGTGTTTGAATACTGTACTCTGTATTTGTGCCCAACTGTCGTCTGTCTTTCTTGTGTATTAAAACTTGTCGAAATTTTATTCAATTTACGTGCACTTAAGCGACGATTGTGCATTAAGATATGACGCAAAAGTTGCACCGCCTCCCATTGCATCTAATGCTTCGTAATAGATACGGATACGTGTTGATGTTGTCTGGAAAAAAACTGCATCAAATAGTAAACAAATATAGTGAAATTTCAGATCCAACGAATATTCTATACACTTTGTACATAATGTTCAAGACAGTTTAGAATACCTTTGAGCTCGAAAAGTTTTACTTCAGATTCGTACAACAAACTAATTAATATTTAATTTTTTCTTTAAATAGTTTGTGATTCTAGAAAATTCCATAAAATACGTATCAATTGCTTTCATAAGTTAAAGAACTTTCCAATTACATAGAAAAACTTAAATTTGTTTTGATTTTAAAACCATTTACAACGATTACCGAGCTATCAAATGACAGTGGGTTATTTTTAGATCCGACAGTCATACTTAAAACTATATTTAACCTAATAAAAATAACCAGAGGCTTGACCTATTGTCGAGGCTATAAAATGCGCGAGGCCATTCCCAACTGGACAGTTCAAGAGCAAACAAACTGTTTCTCAACATGGATCTCTATCAGCTACAGTACGGTACAATATTTCTTCTTATAACGACGGTAATGGGCAGTGAAGAATCTACAGGATATAAGTCTTGTGCACCGGACAAGCATTGTGTTCCCTACGATATGTGCAATGATGGTCTTTACGTTGATGGTAACTTTTATCCCGATCGCAGTCGGACGCTGATCGATGAGCAACAGTGTCACTATATGGAAAAATGTTGCAATACAACCGAACCGGTAGATAATGCCACTTACAACTTGGGATTATACTAATAAGGATATTGTTTTGTTTTATAGGTTCCAATACCATCAAGTACAGTCCTTAAATATAATGATTCAATGCAAGCTCTGCAACAATGTGGTTCACGTTTGGATCTCTGGTTCCATTTGCGTCCATTGGGCTACAAGCAGCAGGAGGCCAAATTTGCAGAGTTTCCCTGGTTGGTGGCCATTCATCGAGCGGGACATGGATACCTTTGCAGTGGCACCTTAATCACACCGCATGCTGTCCTTACCTCTGCACACTGTGTCCACAATAATTCCGCATCGGATCTACGTTTAGTTGCCGGCGAATGGGATGCTGCAGTGCAGCTGGAACCATTGCCGCATCAGGAGCGCACGGCATCCGAGTTGGTGCTGCATCCAAACTACACACAATCGCCAGCTGGTCATAACGTAGCGCTGCTCCTGTTGCCCCTGGAGCAACCCTTTGATCTTGCTCCTCACGTGCAAGCCATTTGTCTGCCACCGCCGCAGACAACCTACAACTACAGTCAGTGCTATGTGGCCGGCTGGCGTCGCTCCGATTTCAATACCAACGAGACGCTGCCCAAGCTATCGCCACTGTTTGTGCTGCCCCGGGATCAGTGTGCATCAAAGCTGCGTTTGGCCATCTTGGGTCGACGCTATGCTCTTAACGATACGCTACTTTGCACTGGTGGCGATAAGGATGCTTTCGTTTGTGGCGACCCTGGCGCCATTCCCCTCATGTGCCCACTGCCCGGCATTGAGGATCGCTTTGTACTCGCCGGTCTGCTGGCTCGAGCCACACGCTGTGATTCGCCTCAACTGTTGGGCATCTATTCGAACATGAAGTTCTATCGACCTTGGATTGATCAGAAGCTCAGAGAACGTGATTTGGATATTCGACAGTATATGGTGTGAGGGGGATTAACAAACCTTTCGGATAAGGTAAATATTGTGATTAAAATATATGTATGTACATATTCGTATAAGCTACTGTATTGAAGGGATATTAAATTGAAGGTAAACATTTGTTTTGCAATAAATATATACAATTGTAATCCAAACAAACTGCAAAAGTTGCATTTCTACGAATACGAATTGAAATGTGATAACTTGGTCTGAGGCCAGGCTATAAAAGCAACTGAATGCGCTGGCCCTCGATTCAGTTAGTAATCAATTGTTTAATTGCACAGAAGCAACTTTGATTCCAACAGTTAATTGGAAATGTATCTGATATTTGTGCTGCTTAATGTTATTGTGCTGGTACATGGACAGTTCTCGTTATTTGGTTTGCCCTACGAAGATGATTTTGTTGATGTGCAGTTCAAGGATTGTAAAAGTTGTGAACATAATTATCGCAATATGGTTTTTGTGCTGAAAAGATCGGATGAGATGAACGAGAAAGCTGCCATATCCTTGTATTCCATTATTGTGCTAATCATGTGGCTTTGTCTGGGTATTCTGGCTGTTATACAACGTTGGCAAAAACGGATTATTACATCAAACTATTCCTAGGATTAACAAAAGTTTACTTTAAATAAAAAAGAATACAAACCATGCAACACTTGCTTGCAACATGCAAACTGCATTCAAGAGTCACGTTCGTTTTTCTTTCCTTGATTGACCACTTTCAATCTGCATGAAATGTTCGTAAATCCTTTAGATTACTTATTAATTGTGCGCATGGGTCAACTGTGTCAACTGCCGGAACCTTTTTGGGGGCCATACATTTGTCTTCCGCCTGCCACAGACTGCGATACGTGTGGGAGGAAGGGAGGGAGGGCATGCCTTGAATTATGACCAGTTTTGCTGGGGCTCTTCATGCTGCTTTGCATGTCGCGCTAGTGTCGTCTCGATGGCGTCTAAAATTGAAAATTGAAAAATTGCTTATTGCAAATTTGTTGCCACAATCGGCTGACCATACACACAAGCAGTAGCAGAAGCAGTAGAAGAATCATCCAATACCGTTGCCGTAACCATTTCGCGTCGGTATCGTTACATGCTCTTTTGCGCTTTTTGAACTTCCGTTTGGCATTTGGCGTTGCACGTGCCGCCAAGCCCGGGTCCAAGTTGCAAAAGATGTCCACCACCCGCCGGCTGCTGTTGCTGCTGCTGCTGTTGCTGTTTCCTCTGTGTGGTGCAGCAGAATTTAGCAATATATTTTTCTTATTTCGTTTGACGTTGCCTCCGACTATCTCGGGCACAAGAGGCAACTGCAATGGGCAACGTGAAAAGGGCAATGGGCAATGGGTAACTGGCAAATGGCAACTGGAAAAGCGCAAAAGAGCACAAAAAGAAACGCTCTGAAAAAGAGGCGAAGAAGAAGAAACTTTTGCATATTTTGTACTTTATGCTTGAAATATTTATGATCTCATGCAATTTGTGGCTTACTTTTGGTCGACCAACTGTCTGTCTATCTGTCTGTCTGCCTTGCCTTGCCTGGTCGGGTCTGGTTGGTTACCATGGAGGCCATCGAGCGACGTGTCTGCCAATCTGTGAAATATGCTGCTAATGCACTTATTGCCATGGCTATTGAATTTATATGGCAAGCGTCTCAGACTCACTTCTCCTCCTCTTGGTAGTCGTTGTACTTGGTCTCGTAGTCTTGCGGTCTTTTGCCTTTTGATAGTAGTCTGTAGTAGTCGGCAGAGCAATTTAAGACAAGTTTTGTGGCCTAAGTTGGACATGTGTCCAGCATTCAACTTAATTGTGTTTCCGGTGTAGCATTTGAAAATGCTTAGGCTACTTTTTTTTTTTATCACTATTCACTATCACTATTCAAGCTAAATATGTATCCTTTAAACATTAGTATTGCAAATAAACTTTAGAAGTATGTTTATAAGCCAATATTCTTTAAGCCACATCAATTATTGAGTATTGCATTTTGTGTTTAGTGTGCAAAATGCTCTTCGGTGACTTTTGCATTTTTAAGTTAGCTGGCGCCGACGTGACCCGGGTAGATTAATTGCCTTGCCAGGATTGGGATTTGGTCTGTCTGCTAAATGTATGTGAGCTGATGGTGGGGCTGGGAAAATGTCGCCGCTGTGCGATATTGGTCCCCCTCCCCCCTTTTCGGCCTTAGCTGTAGAAAGTCAGCTGCCTAATTTATGGCGCACTAAATGAAAAAGCCCCCAAAGTGCATTTTAAGTTGCGAGTTCGAGTGCCGAAAGTCCGGTCTGTTGGAGGGGTCTGGACCCAGTCCGATCAATGGTCAATGCAGTTAAAGCGTCGAGCCATGGCGTTAACACAGTCACACAAGGAAACACAGGATAGCCCAGAGAGCTGGGTTTGTTTCACAATTCGTTGCATTTGGTTACCAGACTCAATTCCATTCGATTCGATTCGTTTCGATTTGGCTTCGGCTTTGATTCGATTTAAGTGCCATGAGTCCTGTTTTTTGTTTATGTGTCTGTGTGTGTTAGCTGAATAGTTAAGCTTAGTTGTGCTTTTGCGGTTTTGTTTTGCCCAAGTGCTTAATCAATTGGCAAAAATGTATTTGCATTTGCATTTGGGACGCCCTTTAAGGCGCTAAGTTCATGTTTTATTAGCTGCGGAAACTGTGCAACAAATTGTGTGAGCAAATTTCTCATACGTTGGACAATAGTTTGGCTGACCAGCAGATACTAAACCAACAAACACTGTGTTATGGGCCAGCCTCATGGTCTCTTCTCGATAGTGCTGGACTGCAAACTGCATGCGCTTCCGTTAAGGAAATTACCAAACAACGCGCGCATCCGGCCGATATGCGACGCCGCCTGCGGAGCTGCTGTCTCCTCACTACTATTTTTTTAAAATATTTTAGTATATTGGGTTTGTGCAATGCCGTCAGGTGCGTCCGTCTGCCGCTGTCCGCCGTCCGTATGAACGCAACTTTTTCGACACCCTTAAAGCTAGAGCCTTGCAACTTTCAAATATCTTGGTATAGCTTCGTCAGACAAAGTGTTAAATCTGGGGCCTACGACCTCAGGCCTGAAATCGATAACAAGTCGATACACCTCGAAGTGCAAATCGATAAAACACATATATATCCCACATTTTAGCAGCTAGAGTCACCAAATTTGATGGCAAGATAGCTGGTACATCCTCAAAAAATTACATCAATAGTTTGGATGCCAGCCCACCTATTCCGCCCCAGCCCTCTCCGATTATAAACAAAAATGCCTGTATCTTCTACAGTTTTGAAGCTATAGCCACCAAAATTGACAGAAGGTAGATGCTGACATCTGACAAAGTTATGCATCAAAACATTGGATGCCACCAAAACAACGGGACATGCCCCACCGTCCAAAAAAAAAAATCAGTATCTTGCCAGTTTTTAAGCTAGAGTCACCAAATTTGGTATGAACATTGGTAGTGACATCCGTAGCAGGTGTACATCAATGTTTTGGATGCCACCCAACTTATTCCGCCCACCGCTATATCTCTCTCAATGGCTAGGCTCTTCAAATTGGTATGAACATTGTTAGTGCATCCGTAACAGATCGCACAATGTTTGGATGCCACGCCCACTTATACCGCCCACCTCTATATCTTTTCAGTTTTGAGCTAGAGTCTCCAATTTTATACCCAAAACCCTCATATATTACTATTTGCACTCAGAATCCTTAACACAGCTATGGAACTGGTATCAAAGATATCGCAGTCGGTTGCGCCGACAACGTTTTTTATATTTTTTAGTTACTCCTCCAGCCGCTGGCTGGCGCCATTTGCAGACGTGGATTACAAGCGCACAAAAATGAAGTGAAATTAATGAAATGCCTAGAAGCATGCTATGTTTTTATACCCTTAACCCATAAACTGGGTAAAAAAAGGGTATAGGTTTGTGCGGCAACATAATCGCCGAAAGCCGTTTCAAAACGACAAATATCGAGACTATGTCGTTTGAAACGACATAAGACGCCGAGAAGAAAACGACAAAGATCGCGCGAGATTATGTCGTTTGAAACGACATAAGATCGCTGAGAGAAAACACTTAAGACGCCGACGGCGAGTTTAAAAGCCGTAAAAACTTTCAAACGTCAAAAATGTCTCACGCCACTGCTAAGTCACTGTTTGCTATGTTCCGAGATCACACTCTCTTGCCGTTTTCAACACGTCATAATATCGCGCGAGATTATGACGTTTAGAAACGTCATAAGCTCGCCGAGAAAAAAAACAACATAACATCGCCAAAAAATTGTACTGGCGAGATTATGGCGGCGAGATTATGTCGGTACCCCGTTTGTGCGCAGTAAAAGTTTGCTTCAAATTTTCGATATACGCTGTGATAAAATCGTAACAAAAAAATCTAAAATTTCAAAATTGTGAAAACGAAGTTTTAAGCTATGGATAAAATAATGAACATTTAAACAAATTTGATCAAAATCGGTTTAGAAACACCGGAGATATCGCAGTTTAAAGATTTGTCATTTTGGTGTCTGGAAGAAAACACACAAATGACTGTATACGATACGTATGGGGTTAAGGGTATGTCCTAGTCAGGGATTTCTCGACTAGAGCCTTTCTTCTTTTTTTTTTTACATATTTTCTATTAACTCCCTATGCTGCCGGCTTTTGTTGCCTTTGTTGCGTGTTCATTTGATGTCGGTTGGGGATTTGCAATGAGCTTTTGCGCTTTGTGCTTGGCGCATTTCCAATGCGGTGAGATGTAAACTTAAATTAGGTCTACTCGTTTTAATTGTTGTCCATTGAGCGGAAGGAATACAATTAAATGGCTGCAAGGATTCAAACAGGTTAACTGAAAAAACTGAATTGAATACGTAGATAAAATCTAAGTGCAGCATTGCGTAGAGAATCAATTCACTGCTAATTAAATTGAATACTTTTTAATCACAAAAGTAATAGATGTTCAGTCAACAGCTATTGTTAACAAGAGAAAGAGTTAACTGCTACACCATAAACAAGTATTAACTTTCTCAAGTTTTATTCAATGCTTAACTCGTTATGCCGCTCATCATTGTGGTTATTTTAATCATAATATCAAATATACAGTCGAGTGAATGCTGGGGAGGAAGCTTCAACACAAATAAGTTTTCTTACTAAACCAAAAATGCTTTACCTTGCAAACTCATCAAACTTAAGTTGTCTGCGGACGAGACTGAAGAGGGAGAGGAAGAGGAGGATGTAGTCGTAGTAGTATGATCTGTATCTGTGTATAAATGTATTTTTTGGGGCAACCACTACACTTGCATTGCGGCTAAAGAAACAGAGAATGAATGTAGAGAACTTGAGAAATACTATAAGTTGTCTCGAATTTGTTTGCCTTGCTGAATTTTCATTTCAATTTTGCTTGCTGCAGTTTTATTTAATCTCACTTCAGGTGCAACGAATGCGTAAAAGTGTTTACTTTGTCAGAGTGGTTTATTTTTTTTTATGTTTACACAGTCGTTTGAATTTTGTTAACATTTGTTTCGTCGACAGCATTTATCATCTTGTAGTCACATTAGTTAATTTGTGCAATATGTTTGCATTTGGATTTAATTAGAGAAATCGAAATGGAGAAGTCGTTGGAAAGTCTTACTCAAGTTATGGACTCCAGATCTAGCCAGAAGTAGAAGACGAAGAACTTTAACTATTATTTTGCCATTGTTGTCGTTGTTGCAATGACAAAAGTTTAGCAAACAAAACTGTTATTCCCAGCGCCCAGGGTCTGTGGGTCGATGACGACGATGACGCTTTAGCTTCGGCCACGTTTCCTGTTCCGCTTGCCTCGAAATGCCACTTAGAAGGCGTTGGGAGTCGTCGACTCGAGCACCTTTTTCTTTGCATATTTGTTTTGAAAACTTTTCAATTGCTTGCTGAATTTTGCACACAAATAAAGATGCACACACAGACACACACACAGAGAGGGATAAAGTGATAGGGGGACCAACGAGAAATGGAGAAAGTTTCAAAGACTCTATCTCTTTCTCTCTCTCTATCTCTTACAGACAAACAAACAATTGTCATCTCAAATATTTTGTACTTTTCTCTTTTCATTTGCTTTCGCTCGTTTTTGCCTTTTGCAATTTGTTCCCAATTGATTTCAAACACTTCAAATTTATTGGTTCCCAGAAAACTTTACCGAAATTTTATTGTTTCCGCTAATTCTTTTGTCCAGTTCAGCAGACGCACACACACACTCACACACAGCCGGTCAGTCGCAGTAAGGAGACAAACAGCCGAACGCACATTCAACAGTCAGTCCAACAAAAAATATACAACAACAACAACAAATCCAACAGACAAGCAGATAATCCCAACTGCTTGGGACGAAGCGTCGTTCTCTTAGGTAGCAATGTGTGCATCCTTTCAGCTATGGCTAAATGGCCAAAAGATATATATGCAACAAAGTTCGACCGGATATGAAAGTCATTGAAATGAAGCACTTTTAGATACTTATTAGAATTGAGTTTTTATATAGCATTTTAATATTGAAAGTTTGTGTGTGTGTGTGTGTGTGTGTGTGCTGGGAAATGCATATGTGGAGTGTGTAAATTTAGCTTTTATAAGCTTAATGGCATTAGTATGTGGCTATCCTTAAAACTATAACTATTTTGCAAACTTGGAAGATTTCGTGTAAGTTTATTTTAATTACTCTACGCTTTAAGTGCTTAATGCGAAAGAGTATTTTGTTTTAAGTCAAAACTTTATAAAACCAACTGTTATTTAGCTAAATTATTCAAGCTGATTTAGAATGTTTAAGGCTTTCAAAAACAGTAAGCAATTCAAATAAATACTTATTTATTTATATTTAAATTAATTCAAATGGAAAAATTAGAGTCTTAGTTTAAAATGAAAAATGTTTAAATTCAAATCTGCATGCAAATAAAATATGAAGGTAAAAAGTTTTATATTTAAAATATTTTCCAACATTAGTTCTAAGGAGTTGGGAAAACAGAAAAACCAAATCACATCAGTGTTATGACTAATAGTTAGTGATTATTACTAGCTTAGTAAAAAATAAATTTTTTTGGTACAGATATTAAGGCCTCAAAGAAAACGCATGAATACAACCTATCGATCCCGATTTTTATCATATTTAATTATTTAAAAACTCGATTTATTAGAGATTAACCTTAGAAAAAATGCGATTGATAAAAATTTGTATGAAAAATATTAAAGGTAGTTAATTCAAGGTTTAAGGAGTAATTATTCAAATTAAACTGTATTTTTTTTTTTTTAAATTTTTAAGTACGATTATATATTTTTGAAAGAATACTTTTAAAAACATTTCTTGAAAGGAGAACCTTAATGTTGTTAGTTTAATATAATTCCTAATGAAGATGTATTTGATTAAGTTTAAAGGTCAACAAAACCACAAAATAAGCAAACAAAATATTTGAAATTGCCTAAATCGACAGCTTTTACAGTTTGATGAACATTTGTAGAAGGTTTGACATCAGCTGGAATTATTTGTATAAGAAGAAAAAACAGCTGCTTCTGTGTATGCCGGGATGTGCGCATGTCCTTTGAGCAGGCTCAGCTGCGCTCTGTTGTTTTCATGGCAGCGTGTCAGAGAGCGAACCAAGTGAACTTGACTGTTTTGACAGTTGGCATAATCAAGCAGTCGAAATAACGAAATTGTGAAGAAGTTTAGCTTAAGTTTAGATATAAAAACTCCAAGTTAAAAGTATTAAATATATATAAAACTGTAGTTGAAGTGGTCTCAAGTGTTAAACAAATGTATTAAAAAGGTGATGGAAGTGAAAAGTGTGACAAGTTCATCAGCAAAGGCCATAAACTTTGATTCATAATTGTGATAAAGCCATTTTGCATTAGTTTGCTTTTATATACGCACTTCAGTTGGCCATTAAATCATATTAAAAGTCTTGCATTTTGCCAATCAAAGTTTAAAGTTGAAAACAAGGAAATGCACTGCACCGCATTTTATTGATTTTTCCTTTTTAATTGGCCAACAAGGAAAACTCTCCGGCAGCTGCGCTCTCCATTACGTCTATCTATCGCTCTTTGTCTTCTCTCACTTCCTCTCTCGCTATCTCTCTTTATATATATTTTGTAATTTGCCGGATTTTGTTTTGTTTTGCTAAGTGCTTGCTAATCAGCTGATCAAAATTGGGCTCTTGCATTTTTCAGTTGCCATAAAAATCCCGAAAACAAACAAAAAACGCCAAATGCCTAGCATCAAGTGCAAATAAATCACATACGTCAAGCCTAACCATTCACAACAACATCAACATAAGGATCCACAAGTGTCCAAAACTAACCACATACAACCTAACCCACCCTCCTGCACGCCGCCATGGTAGGCAGCAGGAGCCCCCCATCGTACAAGCAACTAGCAACGGGAACGGGGGGCTCCAACAGCGCCTCTTCCACTCTCAGTTCCACTGCGAGCTCGAAATCGTGCAGCAACAGTTCCCTTAGCGGTCATCACTATCAGCAGGCCTATGTGAATCACTCTCACGCCTGTTACCACCATCAACAGCAACAGCAGCAGCAGCAACAACATCAACAGTCGCATCATCATTCTAGTCACTCCCACGGGAGTCGCACTTCTCTGACGCCTACAATGAAGCGTGGCAAAAAGAACTGGGGCAGCCGGGAGAGATCAAGCATGAGTTTTTTAATTGTTATCCTCTTCTTTGCTGTCTTTGGGCTCATCATATTGACAGAGGTGAGTTTAGCAAATATACAATAAAAATTGTGAAAAGAATCAACTAAACTAACTACACTAAGTAAATAGAGCTTCGAGAAATTAAGGCCCATTTTCACATTTATTTCAGAGTCCTTGTTTCAGTGAGTTCTACTCTGTAAGCGTCTACCTTTACATTATTTAACGCTGTCAAAAATCAATAATAAAACATTTGTGACCCAATGTTAGCTATTAATTTGTAATTATTTTAATAACTTAGCGTGATTACATTGCTCGATTGCATCACAGTGTCCCATTAATAACAAAGTTGGGTCGATTTGAGTTCATTTACAATAATTGGCTTCGAAAAAATTGAGTTTTAAAGTCCGAGTTATAAAAAATTATTCGAATCACAAGGTCTGTTTAGCTGTTAGTCAATGAGGCTTTTAAAAATGTTTAAGGATGTTCATTATTTTATTATGAAGCTAAGGCTATATTTAATGTTTTTACGGCATGTCAAATATTCGCGTTATACAACGATAAAAAATATCGCATACAAATATATACTTTAGGTGAATCTTGCGTAAAGACTACCATTAACATTACCCATTTTATGGGTAAAAAAAATTAAAAAAAAAAATTTTTTTTTTTTTTTTTTTTTTTTTTTTTTTTTTTTTTTTTTTTTTTATTTTTTTTTTTTTTAAAATTTTTTTATTCTTATAAAACTACTTATATTTTCATAATCTTGTTATCTTGTGATCTATCTGCAATAAACTGGAGACCTAGGCCTAAGTTTCAACTCTTTAGCTCAAAAACTGTGAGCTAAGCTTGAATAGACATAGACGGGCAGACTGGCATGTCTTTATCGGTTCAGCCTGCGATGCTGATTTAAAATATATATACTTCATATGGTCGATGTTTCCTTTTATGCGTAACACATTGCAAAATGCATTTTTTATATGTATAATTGTGACTCAACTACAGCTCATGAGTTATGAATTAAAGTGTGAACAGTGTGCTTTCTGATTATTGACATGATTTCGTGTGCACTCTACTGTAGTTATTTTAATATACCATAGAGTTTATTCTAACAAAACCTAAGGTCCGGTAAACAGTATCTTTTGTTTATACGACTTTAAGCTCTTCATATGTTTTTGTTTAACTTTGTATTATATATTGTAATACATTCTCAACTTAAATTCTCGCAGTTGCGCTATGCAAAAGTAAAAGTTAATTAACAATACTTTAGACATCAAATATGCATTAAACAATTATTTTTAATTGCATGTAAAGAATTCAAAATTGCAATTAACTGGCCCATAAAAAATGCAACGTGCAATAAATTACAAGACCAGACATTAATTAATATGCTAAAATGGCGAAGCTAGAAATTAGCTTAAAAATTCAACAAAATGTCCTGCTTTGATTCTCAGCGCTTAATAATCCACTTCTATTAATTTTATACTTCGCGTGTTGTTGCAGGTTTTTATGATCGACGAACGCTCCCACAGCGGCCTGATGGCCATGAGAGCGGGCGGGGGAGGTGGTGCCAGCCTGGGCGGGCGCATTGGTGACTCGATGCCAGATTATGATAATGTTAAGGTAAGTTTTGTTATGCAAATGCAATGTGCGATGTGCGGTGTGCTATGCCAGCCAGGCGGTCAAAAATTGTTGTTGCCATAACTGCCATGCAACTATCAGCGGCAGCTTGGATTGGGGGCGGGAGGGGCGTGACAGCTTAACTATTGCGCCCATTTTTATGGTCCCAAAACCGTGGGAAAACAAAAGATGCTGCTGCCAGCCATATTTTGCTGCATACTTTTAGGGAGAGACGGAGAGCAGCAAAGAGATTTGCATATTTAAGCAAGGAGCACAGCACAGCACAGCACAGCACAGCGCATAATGCATATGATTTACTCCTCAAAAATGAAACGAAAAAAGCAGAAAGCTGATTTACTTGCAACCAAGCGCACCGCAATGCACTTAACCAGCTTATGATAACATAAACATATTCTTGTTTTCCTTTCTTTATAAGCCATAAGCTGACAGTTCTCATACATATGAATGTGTATTGTGTATTGTATGTTCGTTTTATCGCAATTGAACTCTCTGGGTTATCAAATCAGACTTAAAGCCGAGTTAAATATAACGATAAAGAACTTGCACTTAATCTTTCAAAAAACGGTTTTCGTTTATTGAATTTAGTTTTTTGATTGACAATAAAATTCTGTGTGTGTTTGCAGGAGGACTATGATCTGGATGACAGCATTCTGGGTGATAATAAATTAGGTTTTATACAGTTTCGTGACAATAAACTTAAAATTCAAGGTAAGTACCAAATGGCAATCAACGCCACACAATGCGACCCCCATCCCCCCCATAATGCAATCAACAGAACACCAAATAGCTTGCCTAACAATAGATAGACATACAGTACGTATACACCGTGTATTTCATGGCATCTCAAATTTTCTTTTTCTCGGCATTGAATAGAAGCCGCAGGCGTTGACGGTCAACATCCTCGCTATGCGGGCATGATGCTCAATGGAGCAGGCGGCGGTGGTCCGGGCATTGGTGCTGGCGCCTTTGGTGTGGGCGTTGCTGGCGGTGGCAATGGCCTCAACATGCCATTGATACCCTGGGGACAACTGCTGCCCGCCAAAGTGGAGGAGACGCTGCCACATTTTCCATTTGGCACAGCGCCCAGCGATGGCGCCTGGCAGGTTGTCAATGGCACCCGCTTCAAGTTCTTTGTCTATTCCGCCTACTTTGATCGTCGCGATGGGGCACGCCTTGTACGCGTTGTTGGCGCAACCAAAACACGTGGTCCAGAGCGTGTCTGGTGCCGATTCTGGTATGGTCCGAGAACACACAATAGCAGCGAAGCATCCACAGCGGCAGCACGTGCCAAATATACCTCAGCAACGGTAATGGCTCGCGTTAAGGTACGTTTTCTTTGGCAATCAACTACTTTATCATACTATAATTGCTATTTCTTATCATCTCGCAGATCATTCGAGAGAACTGGAACCTTAAGTACAGTGCCTGTTTTGTGCTGTGTCCAGTGCGTGCACCACTTTTGGATGTGCCTCAATACGTTAGCGTTGTCTCCCGACTCCGGGCACCACCCGGCAACTTGATAACGTTACGCAACACGGATCAGGATTCGGACTTTGCGCCTTCGCCAAGCAATGCCAGTGCGAGTGCAACGGGACCAATGCGGAAGCCCATCCCACATGCACCACCAAGTGGCGAACAGATACCAGATCGCATGGCGGTTTGTGTGAAGCCCTTTCACTTCAGCTACGATCAGGCGCTGTACCTCATGGAGTATCTGGAGTTCTATGCACTCCTTGGCGTCTCACACTTCACCTTCTATAATCACACCCTTGGCCCACATGCCTCCTGTGTGCTGCAGAGCTACCAAAGTGGCCAGGTGCCTGGCAATCTGACAACCTTCGATTGGGAGCCATTGCAACCAGCCGAGGCAGCTAACAATGCCACACCACGTGTGCTCAAATCTCTACATTATCAACGACCAACTGTTACTATTTTACCCTGGAATTTGCGTATGCGCTCACAGAAGGAGATTCGCACCGAGGGTCTCTTTGCGGCCCTTAACGATTGCCTCTACAGGACAATGTATCGCTACAAATATCTGGCCCTGGTCGATCTCGATGAGTTTATTGTGCCGCGCTACACGGACACGCTCAATGATTTGTTAAGGTAAATTGGCGATAATGTAATAATCGTAAATACAATTCAATCATTTTCATTTTCTCTTCACAGCTCTCTGAATCAACGTTTTCGTAATCGCAATACAGGCGCCTATTCATTTCAAAATGCTTTCTACTATCTACAATTTGCCGATGATCCTCTGGCCAGTTCGGGCATATCGGGTGGCAATGATCAGTTGAGCAGTGTGCGTGCCTCATTGGTGACGCAACGTAAGACACGAAGGTAAGTTGAAGCTAAGTTCATCTAACCTAAACATGCCTAATCCCTAGTTTAAACTCTTACAGACGCTATAAGTTGCATCCGCAGAAGCAACGATCAAAATATATATGCAAACCGGAGGCAGTGGTTGAGGCTGGCAATCATTTTGTTTGGGAGTTTTCACCAGGCATGGGTTCATTGAATGTGCCACCCAAGGAGGCCATTTTACAGCATTATCGAGTGAGTACAAGGACTTTAACTAACTGCTCTGACTCAAGAACTTCTTACTAATGTTGTTTGCTGCACAGGTTTGTGAATTTGGTGGCAATGATTGCATCAAGGCACCCTCAATTTTAGATCGCACCACCACCAAGTATGTGAATCGTTTGGTGCAACGAGTGGATGCTGTGTATCGACACTTGCGACAACGTTGCGACCTACCAGCGCTGCCCACAGTACCCAAACGTCCCAAAGCCCAAACGGAACAGCAGCACAACGAGAAACCAAAGTTACTACAACAAATGCGAGAGCAGATCAAGCAACAAACGAGTGCCACAACGAAGCGAGAGCGAGAGCCAGAGCCAGAACTAGAGAAACCAAAAGCAACGACTAAAAAGATGACGACGACGAAGACAACAACCACAACAACGAGAGCACCACTGAAGCAGAATCCATTCACAACGACAGTAAACACGGTGGCAAGAACAACAGCAACGAGCGATGCCAAGCAGTTGCCGCCTGCGGCAAGTGTGCGCAAGAAACGCAAAATGATTGTTTTCGAGCTGAATGACATGGGTGTGCCCATAGCACGTGTGGAATACCACTGAGAGGAAATGGATATGGATTTGATTGGCGATATTGTGCATGTGTAGGTAGGCCTTGGGCAAGATTTTATTTGTGTTTGTGCCAATTATATGTAGTAACGAATGTTAGCAGCGAACAAAGCAGAGCTTGAATATTTTTTCGAATAGATTTTAGTGTTTTTGGGTTGTGCTTTCGAGCGGTTGTTGTATTACATTTTGCTCAATGTCATATCAAACGATGCCAAAATGCAAAAATGTCCATTTTGTATGACACGGAGATACAAATTCTGTTTAATTTTATACTCACTAAAGAGATCATCTCAAAATTAACTAAACTCATTGGTCTGTTATTTTTGGTCATCCTTAAGGATAATATAATATCCTAATGGTATATATATACAAAATTATTCCTATGCAAAATTCTGAAAATTCCTAATAATAAAGTCAAACTGTTAGCCTAAGTTTAGTGTAAGCGTCCCTAAAAACCCCAAAAAACCCCAAGTACTGTTAGATGTATTTTTCAATTGCAAAATGTTTGCCGTTATTTTCACAGCACCTTCGAGCTAAGCACCAACAAATGAAATAAATCAAACTGATAGCAACTACACTTACTTAGGCACTTAGCTAGTCACTTTGACCAAGTTGCATTGGTAATGATACATATATGACAGAAATACTGAGTAATTCAACAATAAACTTAAACGAATTTTAACAAAACAAGCTTCAAAGTATCGCACATATTTCTATACACATACAGTACATTATACATACATATATATTTTTGGCTTAAAACAAAAACTGCAAAACTTAAGGAGCATCTACTAAACAATTAAAGCATAACTTATATGAAACAGTGCTCAGTAGTTTATAAGCAAAACAATACAAGCCCGACTATATGGGCAATTGTTTACAAATACATTACAGTCAATAAACGAAATGCATGTGAGCGAAAATTAAAATATTGCTTTTAACTATTTATTAAAATTTTATTTGGATTCCGAAGGTCATGAACTAAGTTTTTTCGACACCCTTATAGCAAGGGACTTGAAACTTTTTAAATATTGTATTTTGGTTCACTTGTTCGTCAGACAAACTGCCAAGATTGGGACGCTACATTCACTAAGGCGATATGGATATTGACAACAACAACGTACAAATGGAGGTGTATAAGGTCCAACAAAAATCTGCTTTACACCTGGCAACCCAGGTTTCCTTATCTATCACAATTTGTGTGCTTAACTCAAACAATTTGATACCAAAGTATTCACTACTTCATTATTTGCGATTGATTGTGTATGAGATTTTATGGTTACCCCTGATATTTCATAGTTCATTTTCTTGCATATGTATAGCAGCTTTGTTAAGCTTTGGGTAAGCTGCGTTGCTAAAGCTCTCATAATTGCTATTTTATAACACAATTGTAGGCCAAAATATGACAGATTGGGCATATACACTGGTATAAAATGTTGAAGTTTGGACTAAAAGTGTTATAAAATAAGCTTATACGTGAATATTTTATAAAATATATGAAGGTATAAGATAAGCTCTTAATAGAACACATTGTCGACCGTATATAAAAGGCACAAAATTATGGCTAGGGGAAACATTTTATGGATAAGGTTGGAAAGGCTGCATGAGTGAATTGTAGATGAATTCTAGTGTAGAAATACACTACAAGTATCTCAAAAAGGGGAAGTTGACAGCTTTTGCTTGAATTTGAGTAGGAATTGTTAAATGCAAATGCGTTACATGTATTACTTTGAAACAATGAAATGATCAAGTAGAAATATGACATCTGTTCGTCTTAATACAAGCTGCAAAGCTTATGATGACGTGATATCTATAAATGCATTAGACAATATTTGTATTAACATACTTATATCAGCCGTAAAATGTTTGATCAGGTGCAACTACTAAAAACAATGCACATAATAAATAAGCTGAACGTCGCTTGTGCTTCTAGCGATGTGCGTCATAAAGCTCCCATTAAAATAATCAGTCAAAAGCTATTCAATACTTGAAACACATTTTTATTTACATACACATCTGCCTAAGAGTAAGGCATACTTATCCTTGTGGTTCAGCATCATCAGTTACACCTTCCGTTGTTGAGCCGTTTACGGTTTCGTTTTCGTTTTCAATGATTTCGTCAAGGTCCTTTTCGCACTTGAGCTTATCCTTGGCCAATTGCTTCAAGAGATTGGCAAACGTTTGACTTGCCTCCAAACCGTCTTTCAACAATGCTTTGCCCTTAAGTATCAAACTCTTCAACTCATTTTCGGCATCATTCAGATTCTCCACAGATTCCTCAATATCATTTTGACATTTGTCATTGCTTCCTATGATTCCGCAACGGTGCATGGTATCAATTAGAGTCTTGACGTGACCGGAATATTCATCAATCTTATCATTCAAAGTCTGTTCGATCAGGGTCTTCTTGAACTCAAGCTCTTCAAGAACATCGACTAAGTTTTTCTTGAACTTTTGGTTGAGTTCCTCAAGAACCTTTACCGCCTTTAGGACTGCAGCTCCCTTGGTGCCCTTGTGCACACGGTCAAGTTGCTCCTCATTCCACTTGTCCAAAGCTTCAAGTTTTTGATTGATTTGCTTGTTAACTTTCTCACCCAACTTCTGGGTCAGATCGAGAACACCGGATTTCAGCTCATGAGTTACATCGTTAAGTTTTTCAAGTTTTGCCAAACCCTTGCTTAAAGCCTGTTTTCGTACCTTGTTCTTTTCGGCTGCAACTTTAAGCTTCAGAAGTGGAATATTGCGTTTAAGGTTCGCCGACAAGTCAAATAGTCCGGTCTTAAAGGATTCCGTAATGGCATCAGACAGATCATGTCCCAATTGAGCCAATTGACCCAATAAGCCGTCATCAAGATCCTTTAAGTTTTTCAGTAAGCCCGTTTTACTTTTAGCGCCATCATCAGTTGCCTTTCGCAGGCCATCGATAATTCCCTTGCCACCATCTGCCAGATCATTAAATACACGATCAAATACAGCTGAGCTGGGCAAGGCCCAAATGCTACTAGCGCACAAGCACAGAGTGAGCAGTAAAAAGGTTTGCCTGGTCGACTTCATCGTTTTGACCTAACTGGTATTATTGTAGCTTTTACTATAGAATTTCAGTGGCTTTTATATCAAACATCGAACTGCAACGCAACTTAGTTGGCTCACTATTTGCTCTCAATTTAATGTCAAATATTTAAGCAGCTGATACACTTGACGCTTCTATTTGCCAGCCATTGTCCGCTTTGGACTAACACTGCCAGTGTTGTGGCATGTGGCCAGTGGCCCGTGGCTAGTGAGCGGTTGCCTAACTCTATTTGTTTAAATGCGGGCAAACGTGGTGTCATCAAACAGCAGCACACACATAGCAGAAAAATCATCAAATCGTCGATTGAAACTGATGCCTAGTACACGGTACAGTTAATTCTGTGTTTAGGTTAGTAAAATCTTTGTCATGATGGACAATTTTTACGTTTTTTGGCGGGTTAAAAGTTGACAATTCAGATCCTTCATTTACTGCGCAGGTTACTATTGCTTGGTGCTGATAAAATAAACGATGTTTGCTTGGAATGTTTTCATTCCAAAATGTGAATTTTGATATAAGTTTTCTGGGCTAAAAGATAAATTTTTTTGTAAGATGTAATATCTTTTTTTATGATGAACTCTTTGCTATAGATAGACGATAGTTTTGGCTTAAGTGAATTGGCTGGGAAAGGTTTCAACCATTGCGAAGCTGACGGGCAAAGCTTTCTCTGATTCTGGTTTGAAAGTGACAATTAAAAAATAAACAAATAAATAAATAAGTATAATCGTAAAATCTTAAAAGCGTGAAGTTTTCCAAAGAAATTATGATTATGTGCTCCCGTTTATTGATACATCGAGTATCCAAATTACAAATATTTTAGATAACTGAAATATCACCTAACATTTTTGTATAAATTTGATCAATAACGTTACAAGCTCAAGGGGTGGCATCCGAGGGATAGTTCCAGGTTCCTTAATTCAATACACATGCATATTTATTCAATAATTATAGAATTATGCTTCCCAATGCTTCTTTATCTAACTGGTTAACTATATTAAGTATCGAAAGATTTGTTTAAATAAAATATAGCAGTGCAATCAGATTATCTTCAAATACAACATTCTTTTCATTAAGATTCGGAGAATGTTATTCCGCTTTACTTTAAGTACTTTTTGGCCGAAAGATAGAAAGGGCGAACGCGATTGGTAGCCAATAAATTCCTTTGCAGCATGCAACTAAACTAAAAGCAACCAGAGTCAAAGCTTAGAACGAATCAAACCCAATTTCCAGCATTTTCAATCAATGGCCGCCAAAGGATAAGGAATGTTGTGAATGCTTGCAAAATAAAGCTACCGGAAATATAGCCGGAAGCAGCAATGACTTAATGCTCAGCGTTTGCATTGCGAACAGTCCAGACACTGACACTGACTCTGACTCTGGCAACGTTCCGGTTTTTGGGGAACGCGAATGCACTTAAGCAGGCGGCGCACGATGTGCTTGGATCAGCGGAATAAATGCTGAACCGTAAAATGGCCAAAACAAAAAAAAAAAAGGTGAATGGCGTCATAATTGCATTGAATGCGTGGCACATGAGGCAAGCGAATTGAAAAGAAAATGAGGCCGTTGAAGTTCCAATGCGAAACGATTGATTTTTGTATTGAAATTTGTACTTTTCACGAAGAGGATTAAGCTTTGTTGGCATTAATGATTCATTGTAAGGATCCACAAGCAAACCCAAATAAAGACTTAACCCCTCAATGACATGCAAGCCATTTAAAGGTATCATACGTGGTTGTATTCCGTAAGGACTCAACTATGCAAAGGGTATGAGAAGAGGAGCTACAAATGCTTTTCAAGGTAACTGTGAGCTACAAGCAACATACACATTTTTATTAGTCTGCTGTTTGTTTTGTTTAATTATGCTGTCATTAACTTTGTCACACACACGCACGCACACTCACACACACATGCATACATACAACCGGAAGAGAATGCACGCAAAGATACAAGGACAACTGTAAAACAAAACCTAACATGTCTAAACGCAATTATTGCCGAGTGCCAAACAAAGAGCAACAGACATTAGACAAAGATAGAGATAGTTAGATAGAGATAGTGAGATACAGAGACATTGCTCTATTTGTATGTATTTATGCATTGTAATGTTAGCAGTAGTACTTACATACATTATATACTCTTTATGTGGTTGGATTGTTGCTGTTGTGTGGGTGGACGGACGAACGGACGCTTGGCTATCCTGTGCCAGTAGTTTGTCTTTGCCATCCCACCTTCCCTCTCCTCCTTCTCACTCGTACTGCGACAAAGTCCGCGGTCTGTTGGCCACTCTCGGCCAGACATTTAATTTGCATTTTCCACTAATTGGCTTGCATACGCTACATTCTCGCTTCGCTTAATTAATTTAATTAGAAATATGTTTTGGCACAAAGAAAGTCTCAACTTGTGTACGTGCATTAACTGCAGTCGAGACTGACCAAGCTTATGATAATTGGAAGTTTGTAACGCCTTTGGGCTCTTAGCATTTCGTTTATTCAGCATCCGTTTGGTAATTCGATGCTGCTTTCAATGCCAGACTTATGCAATATTTATGAATATATTTTGAGCATATTTGGCTTGCAAGTCATTTTATCCCTGGAGGAAATAATTGTGATCAAACACATGCAATAAATGTTTTATATAAATAAATTTCAATATGTTAAATACATAATTTGTTTTGCAAATATTTGTTAAACAAGATATTTGCTTTGTTAATCAAAACTACTTACAATGTTTACAGTAATCACGTTTAACAGAGGCATCTGCCTACAAAATGTTGAGAGACTGTTAACATATCAAAGCTTAACATTTCCAGCACAATATTTGCAAAAAAAGTATTTTAAGGTTTAAAAAAGATCTGATAAAAAAAAATACTGCATTTTCATTAAATATCCTAAAGTTCCCCAAACTGTAAATACATATTATTTATTTATTATAAAATTCTAGCTATTGAAACATTTTTTCTAACGTTAAGATCACGTGAGTCGTAACCTGTTCTTTTTTCTTTGTCGACTTTGGCCAATCTATGAATCCATGAGTTTTTATAAGTGCACCTCAGCATCGTGGCCGCGATGTCGAGTATCCTTTTATGTTTTTAACGCTGACCTCAGTTGCTGCAATGAATGGCCAAAGCGAATGGAGCCTGCAGCCAGGACTATAATGCTGCTGGCATGGCGTGGCAATCGCGGCCATTAAGTCATTTTGTTTCCTGTAACATTTCCGGTATCTTTTTAGTAACCTCATGGCCTGAGTGGTGCACGGCAGCGGCGGCGGTGACTGCTGCTGCCGCTGCTGGTTGGACTCGCCCCTGGACTCTAGCTGGTTGGGAGCCCAATGATGTTCACTTTTGCTCTGCAGGTCTGTAAATGCTTTCAAAGTAGGTGGCTGCTTGTTCAATTTATTGCTTACCAAATGCATTGTTGTTGTTGTTGCTTTCACTGTTCACAGCGCTCGTTGGCCAAATGCAACTGCCTTTCAAACATTGCAACATACATAAAGTGTTGGTCTGAAATTAACTTGCAGTTTTCAGATAAAATTGCTTGAAAAAACCTTTACACTTAATGATATGCCCAGCTATAAAATGTTTAAAATGAATGCAGCTGTAGATAGTGTTTAGTAATGTTTAAAAAATGTGTAAATATTTAAATATATTTTCAATGCAATAGGTATATGATATGAATTTTAAAATATTTGTCGTTATATTCATAACTGGGTTGTAGGAGATTCGATAATAAACCTGGTAAAAATAGTTTATGCGGGATATAATGGCTTAAGTTATTGTCAAAGACTTCAAGTTTAAGTCGCGATAATCTTCATGGAGTCGAAGTCATATAAAACATAAAAGTCAACATTTACCAACACCTTAACATTCAGTTAGCATCACAAGATAAAGAAATGCAAAAATATGCAAACATTCCATTTGCACAGAACACACGAAATGAGTGCGAGGTCGTGTTGTGTGCTCATGTCTATCTATCCCCAACTGATTGTTGCATGTTGCGCACACTCAATCACTTAAGTAGCTGCAACCTTTTATGCCTTACAGCGAAAGCAATGCCCACTAGGCTTAGATGCTGCCATAAACACTAATTTAAAAGCCCATCATAAAAATCAGTGTAAAATGCGTGAACAGATTTCACACACACACGTGTCTAAGTGAATTCAGTGAGCAGTAAAAAAAGGTGTGTGTGTGTGTGTATGATTTTGTATAGTAAAGCCCGAATCTAAACCTCGCAAAAAAGAAATCGCTATGGTAGCGTTGCTCATACGCCGCGTTGGCTGGGAGCAAGTGCATTCTGTGGGCCCCTTGGCGCACATGAGGCAGATTTAGTGTGCCAGGTTGTTGTCTTTTTTTTTCTCCTGTTTTTATCTTGTCGCACTATGTGCTGCTTTGGCCGCTCTGGGGATCAAGTAGCAGCAGCATCAGGTACGAGTGGCAGCAACATTTGTGCATATATGAAAATGTCTGACGCGCATTCTCTCTAACTGTATTGCCTGGCAAATCCTATCCACAACTCTTTCTCTCCCTCTCTCTCTCTGTGTCTTTGTAATGGCAGTCACTTAGCGCACTCCAAGTTGCCCACTATTTTACACCCCTGCCACCCCTTGCTTGGTATATGTGGTCGTTACTTCATTGGCACAATCCCCAGACTCAGGCAGCTCGACTGCTTCGGTTCGTTTCATTGTTTTGTGTTTATTTTATTTTTGTTGTTGTTGGTGCTACTGTTTTTTTTCGCCACGTATTTTCCTTTAATGCGCTGCGGATTTGCTGTGAAATATGCCAGCACAGAGACACACACACACACACATATATACATATGGAGTGAAGAGTGTGCCCGTATCTGGCGACATTTCCCGGTTGGCACTGCGGCCCAGCACTTTTATGGTAATTAAGTTTATGCTAATTTAACTTATTGCCACTAAGTTGGCCCACATATGCGGCCAGCCGCAAAAGCTGCCGCTTGCATTCTCATTCGCATTCGCGTTGTTGCATTCCCGTTTACGTATTCGCCAACTACTACTACTACAAAATGTATGCACCATTGTATTGGATTGAAAATTGGCATTGAAAATCCATTAAAATGGCGACACTAAATTGAATTGGTTCGGCCATTAAAGCCTCAAGTAATTAATTGAATAAAAAGTAACATACACCAAAATGAAGTTGCTAACGCTTGATAATGTTCATTCTGGATAATGTTGCATGCACGACACGGCGTATGCTTAACTCTCATTTGCTGCATTTTACAATTAAACATTTACAATTACATACATATGTATGCATGTACGTATGCATAATGTTGAATATTTACGACTTAAAAATGGCAATGGCGTTATTCTTCTTCTCCTCCTTGCTTTCCTTTCTTTCCTTCATTCGGCCTGTCCGATTTTTGTGCATGTAAATTGCATTTAAAGCAATAAATCAGTTTTAATCAGCCCACAGTTCGCACAGCTGAGTCCCAGGCCAGGGACAGCTATAGCGACAGCGACAGCGCGTCTGTTCTGCTCATGATAGGCCTCTTTATAAATATATATGTACACACATCCATATGCATATATATACATACATTCATGTATATGCAGTTGCTGGGTTCTGCGACTCAGGTGGCATAAGCAAACGCACTCCGTATGGACATATCGCTTCATTAAATAGTTTGTGTGCGTTGGTTGTTATTGAAATCCGTTCATTAAACGGCACAAAATTAAAATGATTGTGCTCAAAGTGAGCAGCAAAACCAATCAATTGACACATATTGTATGGCTTTTTTATATACAAACTATATTTAACTTAAAAAAAAAGAAGAAGTTTCTTAAGACAACAAAGTGCTTTAAATACCTTATGGGAAAGCCCTGCTTGCTAATCCAAGCTCCAAGATATATTTTTAAAACACTTATAATTGTGACTAGTGGGGAAACATAATTGACCCCAGAAGGAACATTCTAACTTTCTTATAACAAAAGTCAAGGAAAAAAAAAAATACTTCGTTATGGGGAAAACTCGTTTTTAAAGAATGGTTTTTGGATGGAACCTATTCACAGCGTGCTGGAATTAAATTCGTTATATACATGTTTTAAATCAATATTAAGTCCTTTCAAGGCACTGTTCAATCTTATAGGCCGTAAGAGTTACAAAATGTATTTTTTAGTTTGTTTTATAATACGCTACGGAGCTTCCTGAAACTAAATGATAATTTCTCACTGCTTAAACTTAACATAAAGTTTGATGTTTAACAGTTGCACATACAAATTCCAAAAACTAGTATGCTATTAAAAAACATGCAAAATTCTTGTATGTGTAAAATGTTAATTAAATTTGCAAGCGCTAGTGTGTATGTGTGTATATTTGTGTGTGTATTTGTGTTCACATTTGCAATTAAATTGTGCAGTGGAAATAAGTGCAAACAAATAAAACACGAGCGGAAAAACGCCTTGGCCAACAAATATACATGTATGTAGGTCTGATTGTGTGTGTGTACAAGCTTTTGGCATTGCCAAATTATTTAGCTGCATTTAAAATTTGTTGTCTGTTACCAAACACACACACACACATACATGAATACGTATACGTTCATGCCACGCATGCAGATTGTTGCCGTTGATGTTGTTATTGTTTGGCAGGAGGAAAAATGTTCGAAAAGTTAATTCGAGGCAATTATGTTGACATGCCAAATGTTCAGATGCCCTGATGTTCTCTGTTCCTGGTCCTGGTCCAGGTCCAGTTTCAGGTTTTGAGACTTGGCAACACGCCATTGCCACATAGCAAAATTTATAGCTGCCATGGTTTTTCGTTTCCCTCTCTCTCTCTCTCTCTCTCTCTTTGCTGCCTACCGTTATCAGTTGCAATTTGTGCGTTTTTGAATTATTTGCCGTTAGTGATATTTTGGCTCAAAGCGTTTTTGGCGCTCGCCTACACACACGGGGTTTGAGGCTAATTTACAACTAGATTCGTATTTTTTTTTGTGGATGCTGCGCAGTTAATTTGATTTAAAATAAGAGAATTTGATTTTATCTTGTTTTCCTCGTGCTAAATACCAACTAACGCAGCCCCCTCTTTGGATGTTGTTGCTTTCTCGGTTGTTGTGTTGCGTTGCGTTGTGTGCTTGGCATTTTGGTGTTGTTTTTGTTGCGGTTTTTTGTCGCATTTTGTTTGTTATTTTCCCTAGTAATTTGTCCCTCTGACTAGGCAAGTTTTGCTTTTGCATGTGATCTATGCATGTGTGTGTTAGAGTGTATGTGTGTATGTGTGTGTAGCTTAAATGCTTTATTATTTATGCGCTTCAGTTTTTGTTTTTTTCCCACCCAAAAACCATTTTAAGCTGACATGCCCAAAACTTTTTGCCTCAATAAAGTTTTGATTTTGGTCTAGTTTTCGGGTGATCTAGCTGGGAAGGGGGAGGTATGGAGGGCAATTACATGAAAATGCATTTATTATTGTTTGAAAATGCTGAAATGAATTGCTGTTGGCTGTAACGTGTAAAACGCCCAGCAAAAGCTGCATGGAAATTGGAAGTAAAATATTTTTTTATTTTTAATATTTTGTTTTTCAGTTATGTGGCCTTGCCATAAATTTTCAAATTTATTGTTAAACTGATGATGCCGACCATTAGCCTTAAATGATTATTGGTTTTTTTTTTTTTCATATGAAATGAGTGTTTGCCAAACGGAATTAAATTTGCGATTCATTTGCGGCCTCTATTGACAAGTGAGACCAAACACACACAAGCCGCATTTAAGTCAATTGATGGATATTATTTAATTTAATGGCCATTTGATTTACGCTTTTCCCATTGAAAGATCAATCACATAATGAGGGCTGCAAGCAAATCGATTTCATTGAATGATTCAATATGGGATATTAAAATAATTATTTGCTTCGCAGCAATTATTTGCCCCACACAATTGAGTATCCAACACTTGTATATGATTGGCATATTCAAATTTATGTCAGAATGCAAATAATTGAAAATAAATAATAATAAATATACGTTTATCCCATTTACTGGAAGCTTTTGTTGTTCTTACGTTAGTACGTTAGTTTCCTTAAGGTCAATTTATTTTTGCTAATATAATCAAAGCTTTTCTTAAACCTAAAGTCAAAGTACATCTTTCAGTTGCCATATGACGCAAAACTTTCAGTTTTCTTTCCTTCAGGACAAAGGAAACGCATTACATGGCCCCATCATAAGCATCATTGATATGCCCCATGCTCGCAACGCGTAACCATAGATCATTATTAGGAATAATAATAAAGTCACCTGAAGAAAATTTATCAAAATCATAAATCATTGCAAATTGCTATCAATTTTTTTTTGTATGCGAGTGTGTGTGTGTGTGAAATAATTTCTCAATACATGCATGTGGCGGAGCTTGAAATATTTGCAAGCTGGCGCTGAAATGTATGCTATAGAATACATTGTCGTCAATTGAGCGCTGTTAAGAGTGCATAGCGGTTAACATGAGTATGTACATTCTATAGTCTTTGACATGAGTGAATGCGCTTTTGAGTGAGAATGCACACAAGCGACTCTTAATTGCGAAGGTTTTAGGAATGTTTACTCTTTGCCATTGAGCTCTTTTTGAGTTTGAGCATAGTTTGTTGCTTGCTCAAGAGAGTTTCGTTTGGTTAACATTGCTTTTTGAGTGCTTTTTATTTGAGTTAAGTGAAATTCAAAAGTGGTTCTCTTAAAAGTTTAAGAGTGATTACAAAATAAGTTCTTACTTTGGTAGTATTTTCACTCCGATGGAGACATGATTAAAGTTGTTTAAATTTAGGTTAACTTATTGAAGTCAAATGGTAATCATATGTTGTGAGGTTTTCATTTGTTTTCTAGAAGAAATGCTAAGTAAGTTCGATTGACAAAATGCTCTCAAGTTTAATTGCATATTAGAGCCTTTATTATAAGTTTTATACGGTTTTTGATACACAATTAAAAACTAGCACAAGAACCTTTCATTCTTTGAGTAAAGTTAAATCTTAATATAATATATTAGAATTGTATTTCAACATTTATGTTATTTGGCAAAATAACGCATGACCAAAAACAAGAAGGTGGCAAGAAGGATATATTGACAAATACAACCACAAAATATAATTACCAAGGAAATGTAATCCTTCAATTTGATTGTTTATAAATATGAAACACTTCCCATAATTGGACAGCTGCATTTAGCACTCTCACAAATTACAAACGATTAGAAATATTTCATTATTTAGCAACCAAGGAGCTTAAGAGGAGGTGTGTAGTATGTGTTTGTACGATTTTTAATTACAAATTAAATCGATCAGCAATGAACACTGAAATAATCGCCAATAATCAACAGCTGAAAGCCAGAGACGAAGCCAAAGCCACTCGATGGCATAAAAATGCATTGGCAACTTTTGCACCGTCGACTAAAGCGTGTTCTCAAAGGAACGGCAAATCAACAGACCGACAAGCGAACAAGCGAGCGAAACAAACAAACAAACAACAAAAACAAAATGAAGCCATAAATACATTTGGCATCGAGCGATGGCCACTTCAAATGGCCGTCACTTCCCCGTCATCATCCTCATCCTTTTTGCAGCTTTCTACCTGCTGCTTCATCGCTTTTGGTTCGGCTTTGAGCCGCGACTTTTTAATTAATATAAAAATGCAACACTCATACGCACAGGAGGATAAGGAAAGAGGGATAGAAAGAGGGTTTATAATGATGTTGATGAGTGCGGGTAAATCACGACAACAATAAAAATTAAGTTTAAGCGCATTTAAAACGCCAACACTCAGCGGACAAGGCATAAAATCAATGTGCGTGAGTTTAATGCAATTCACATATAAAAACACTTAACTTAACACACACCCACACTCGGACACACCCGCACATGTAAGCACCGACAAAGCAACAATCGTAATAAACAATTGTATACACACACACAAACACACACAGACACAAAGGATGAAAATTAATTTTTGTTTTTAAATAATAGGCTTATAAAATAATTAAACGCGAATGGCTTACTTTTTAATGGTTCCAATATACGCACAAGGGGCTTCAAGGGGGCGGTGAAGAGGGGCGGGTAGAGTAGGTGAGGAGGGGTTTGTGCCGTAACCGAGTCTGACATCGGTGTGTGGTTAACTTTGAAGGGTCATAAAAAATGAAAATATGAAAAATGCTTTTGAAAATTTGTTTAAATATTTTGCATTTTTTCGCAATCATTTCGAACACGCTTAAACCCCGCCAACAACAACAACAACAACAATAGCAACGAAACAACAACTGACAATTAATTGTTAAAAATCAATTTACGGAACGCATGCGGTTAACTCATTTATTTGTCTGCCTGTTGAACTTTTTGTTGTCTCTTCTCATCTTTTGTTTTTTTGTTTTTGTTTTGTTTGCTTTTTTTTGTAGCATTCATTTATTTTGCACTCCATTTATATAAAGCGCGTAACGAGCTGCAAATATGCATGTTAAATGCGAATCGAATTGCAAAAGTCTTCAATGTGGCATAACAATAATACATTTAACTAGGCTTTTAGTTCAAAAACGCAAGAAAGAATCAGAAATCATTAAACAATGGGTATTAAAAATATTAAATATTTATGTCCATTAGACACGTAATGTGTAAAAGTATAGTTAGCCCTTTAAGCTTTTATATATGACATTAAAATATATATGTACATATTTAAGTTTTCTTTTTTGTCTCAATAAAAGGGATAAGAAAAACCTTCATCATTAGAAAATGCATAATATTGTGTTTTTTCTTCGTTATATTTAAAGCTTCGTTACACCATTCACCCACTGCGTTGATATTTACTATGTCTGTGACATAAACAATATTTATAGTAACTTTAGGGTGATTTCTTATTCATACTCATTATGAAAGAAATGTATTTCATTGCCATTATTGTTGGCAAGTTTGCTGAACAGCTAACTGTACTCTGAACCCATCATTTTGGTACAAACTATGAAAAAATTGACTTCTCCAAAACCCCATCGAAAAAATCTTTAACTGTTCAAAAAACTGAAGACATGTAATAAAAATCTGTTAATGGTATAATGAAATTCATTGATTAACACGTGCGACTAAAAAACTCCAGTTAAGTCATCAAGCATTGATGCAGTATTGCAATCCCATGCCTATAGTTCAGGGTATCAGCTAGTCGAGCGCACTCAATTGCCTTCTTACTGACTTTTGTATTTAACGAAATTGAACCTGGTGCTCGTATTTCCTAATGCTTCTTAGCCAAATTGAATAAACCCATTAATGAACGACATTAAAAGGTCGTGCACATTGCTCGACACACGCACAGAAGCTGCCTGCTGTGATATCCGCTTAGCTTTGGCCAACATTGCTGCTGTTGCTGTGTCTGCTGTAAATGATGATGATGATGCGTGTTGTCTGCCTTTGTTTTTAGCGCTACGCATCCACAGCGTCAACGTCAGCGTTAGGCTACCACCTTTTGCCTGTCTGGCCGACTGACTCTGCCTGTTGTCTGTTGGCTGTAACACATTACTCATACGCCACGTTGCAACGGCCGCAGCCTTGCCTCATTCATTTAGTCGTCAAGTACGAGTGCATTTGCATCGAAATTGATTGCTCACAAAACTGCCGATATGGCGAAATTGCCAATTTGGTGTATGTAGGTGTACAAGTGTGTGTGTGACGCTTGGTAAAAGGTGGCTGAAACGGTTGCCTGCCTCAACAGTTTGTTGATTAAAAGGCTGCTTAACTAAAATTGAGAGCGCGTTCGTTTAAGTTTAATGCCACTTGAGTTGCAGCCACATGCCTGCCTCTCTCACTCTCTATCTCCCTATCTCTGTCTCTCACTCTCGGTATGTGTGTTTATTCGAAAAGCGAAACGTTTAAAACTCGTAAATGAACAGTTTTAATAGCCAGCCATGCAACAGCAAGTGGCAAGTGGCAAGAGCCAACCGACGATCTGCAATGATTGTTCAACTTGTTGTTGTTGTTTTTATTGTTGTATCTTGTTGTTTTCTGTTTTTTTTTTTGCCTGCCCCGTTGACTTTTCAGTTTTCGCCATGTTTTTTCGTTGTTTTGTATAAAACGCAACTTTGTTTTTGCGTTTGTTTGTGCAACTTTTGCCTGCCCCCCCCCCAAAAATTTTTCATAAACAGGAATGAAAAATTGCAAACACAAAAAAAGGAGGTGGAGCTAAAAAAAGTTTTCAAATATTATTGCGAAAATGTAAATCAAAATTGAAATAATTGCTGGCAACTATTTGCCATTGTTTTTATGCGAGAAAGCGTGAAAATAAAATCAGCGAAGATAAACAATAAAAGAAAAGTAAGCAAACATTTTAAGCGATCAAAGCGAAGTTTGCCCGGATTGCTTTTTATCAAAAAAAAGCTTTTTTGGGATTAGAGAAAAAAGTTCGCAAGGAATTTATAAAATGTATAAAACACTTTAGATATAAATTACTTGATAAAGCGATGTTCGTCTGAATAAAGAAAGCATCAATGAATTTTAATAAAACACCTAAATTCTGTACCCTATATATCAAAGAAAAACTAAAAATATAATACTTCAAGATATCAAAACTAAGCGAGATTAAGTTAGGTTCATAAAGGTAAAACAAGAGTCAACACAATGTGTTTACACTTTGAAAGGCTTTCAAATAGCATACAAAACATAATTTTCTCCTCCTTATCTCTATTATCCAAATATATATGAATTTTTCCACGAAGACGGTTTGTATAATATGCTCATTGATGGCTCACTGATGACTGGCCACCAGGCGGCGCTGCAGAGAAGCAACTTCTGCCCCGTTCAGCCGATTGTCTTAAAAATCAGTATGACCACAACGGACGGACAAACACCATGACGGACATTGCACAAAACCAACATACTGCTAATGGCTTTGGTATCAGAGTATATTAAAGTAAACAAAAAATATTGCAAAATTCTAAGCTCAGTGTTTTTGGGTGCAGCAACGCGCACTGGCCAATACTACTAGAAATTATTGGGAACTCAGTGTGACATTACAAAACAGGTCCATCAGTATGAAATCGTCAATTGCAAAACACACTTCCTGCTCATTTAACACTTTCCCTATTCTCAAATCGATGACAGCAATAAAATATTAAGTACAATTACAGTGTTGGTAAGTGGTAAGCAGTTAAGCATTATTAAGGAGCCTGGCTTAGTTAGGCGCACTTCTAATTATGAGCACTGACAGTAAACATCAATCAGGCGCTTTTCGATTGAATAACTTGGCAACAATTTGTCGATGCGATACGCTTATGCATGTATGTTTAATATCGGATTGCCCCAAAGCAGCCAACACGATCTAGACACATCAATCAACAGGCCAGGCATTGACCTACTCTGTGGTCGAACGCAGCCTCGAACTAGAACTCAAATTGGAATGCAAACTTGGACACTAGCTGTGCGGCCTCAACTTAAGCCTAATAAACCAGGACATGGACCCAAGTGGCAATTGTATGTATAGGTAGATTTAGTGTGTGTGTGGGTGGAGCATTCTTTTGACAGCTGCCAAACAGGCGTTGCACATTAACGGCAAGTGCTTTTAAATTGATTGATTTGCTTAGCCCATGCGCTACAACACACATACATACATGTATATGTGCAAAACTGCCATTGACAGCTTATGGCTTTGGCCCATGATTGCATGACCATGCTTACCCCCAGCCCCATCCCTTTAATACCTCTTTGGCGCATCGTCTGCTCTTTGGGCAAACAAAAATATGATTGCTTGCAATTAGGCGCAACGCTTAAATAAGAAATTTTATAGCAAAAATTGCTTAACAACACGCCAAAAACTAATTACATCCATGACTGCAAAGAGTCAACACACGGCAGCAGTTGCACTTGCAACTTGCAACTTTAGCATGCAAAAGCTGTTTGTCAAGTGTGGCGCAGGGGTCGCAGGGGCTCAATGAGTGGTTAGCGGTCAGTGGTCAGCGGTCAGCTCAGTGCCAAAAGCAACACATTCAACCATGCCATGGCAGCGGGACAAGATCAAACAATTTACGCAAACACTCATTAACTATGTCGTAAATTGACTATGGAGCCAAACAAAGGCAGCATGTTAAGTAAATGTGCTAAGCAATTATTATGATTATTTTCGTAAAATAACTATGTTAAAAGTTATATTAAAAGCGCGCCTTCATTAACATGGAAAAATGTACACTAAACCTCTGGCTACTTCAAATCAAAAAATAAAGTGGAATTAGACATAACTTATAAATAAGTATAAAAACAATATATTATCTCCTTAAAAATACACTATGAACGCTTTTAAGGCATTGCTTTTTCAATGCATGCAACATGGCAAAGCTTGTGGCGCCACCTGACCACACAAGTACAGTTGAAAATTCTATTTAAAATTGAGATTTGTCTAAAAAACCTTGCTACAGGCATATCATCCCTTACAGCCACTGCAGCAATTTGTGGCTTTCATTTGTCACAAGTAAATTATTTAATATTATTTAATTTTAAATTAATACTTCAATGACTTCTGTCAAATTTGTGGCTCACCAAATTAACCACAACGTAAAATTTTGACACTGCAAAATAAAACTAATAAATATTTACATAGCCTTAACATAAATATTTATTAGTCTTGTGCACAATCAGATTACATAGCACTATGGGAAATTTTGCAAAATCGGGCATTTATTCGAATTTACATTTACTAAATTAACTAAATGATTACAAACATGTTGAAAACATTGGACTTTAGTGTTGCATAACGGAAATGTTAAGTTAACAGACCTGGTCATGTTATTAACAGTCAAAGTCAGCTGTTGTAACAGAAAGCACGTGAGTCGTTCAACAGCAAATTTAGAGGTTCTAAAAAGTAAAAAAACTAAAAGTTAACCAAATTTAAGCAACAAACTGGCGATAGCAGTTAATAATACGTGTTTGTACTGTGTGTTTTGCATCACTAGTTTAATGTTTTGTTCGTGTATTTGTATTTGCTTGTATATTTAAAAAGTGGCTTCACCAGTAATTTTTAGAAACAAAATTTAACTTTGCATAGACTTTAAAAAATGTTAGCGGTTGGTAAATGTGAGTATACCACCGTTTTGTAGGTCTATTGATTCTGAATCCAGCGCATATAATCATAATGTGCACTTTTGTGCACTTTTTGAGAAATTCAAGTTTTAAGAGCACAACCTCTGTTCAAAATGATGAAACTGTTAAAATGTCATTATCATTAATGTAGCTTATTCAGTCACAGATGATGTTTTGTTACAAATACATAATAATATCATAAGAACGCTTATAAATTTGAGTTTCAGCCTTATATTTGGGACATAATAAGCAATTTTGTACATTTTCTTTTACGACTTTTCGATTGTTTCTATGGGAGCTATATGATATAGTGGGCCGATGCTTATAACTTTTACCTAAAATGTAAGAAACATTAATATACTTATTTTCAAAAAGTTTAAACCAAAAATCTTCAAAAACAAAAAGGTTTTCATACAAAAAATCACATTTTTCCCGATTGTTCCTATGGGAGCTATACGATATAGTTGACCGATGTCGCTCATTTTTTGCAACGATGTTAGTATTATAATAACTAATAAAACTGCTAAGTTTGGTCGTGATAGGTTGACAAACATAGAAAATACATAACCTATCTTTGTAAAAGGCGGTGACACGCCCATTTTTACAAATATTTTCCTTTAGAGATTAAACACTTAACGCAAAAACCAAATCAAAATATCTTGCATGGTTCGCGAGTTATTAATTAATGCCCGATTTTTGGCAAAATTTCCCATAGTGCATAGCAGCTGGCTAACTTAGCCTTGGTGGAAGTCCTTTGAACAAGTTGTTGCATACTTTAATGCGCTTTTCACACATCACAAAACTCAAATAGCCGCCGCAATTCATAAACCTTGAAAGGAGTAAGGCTTGGCCGCCTCCAACTTACATGTATGCTAATAAATTTCTAATTGAATAAGCCATAAGCAAATGCGCCGCCCACTCAAAACACACAAACAGACAGAGACGGAAAGAGAGGGAAAGAGAGGGAGATGCTCACACATAACTTATAATGTCATTCGAATGGCTTAAAAGCGTTATCATTTCTTTATGTTTTTCCTTATTGCTAAGCGGCGTTCGAGAGAGAGCGAGAGAGAACAAAGCCACTTGCGGGGAGTTGGATGGATAGGGATTGGGATTGGGATAGAAACACAGTACAAAAAAATATTGTATGCATAACGTACATATGACCAACAAGCAAAATGGCAGACAGTAACGGGCCAGGGCCAACAAGCAAGCAGGCAGGCAAGCACGCAGGCAGGAAGGCAACTATAACCAGAACAGGACAGACAGCAGGAGGACATGAGGACGAATAACCAGAGCATGCAAAGAACGAACAAACGAGCGACGGCTACGGCTACGGCTTCACATTTGCATTTGCATTTTACAAACAATTGAAAAAGTAGTTAAAGTTGTGAGGGTGCGATTTATTTAGTTAGATTTAAATCATTGTTGTAACAAAAAGGAAAACAAATCGTTATGTTGATTTTGAAATTCGAAAGCAGTTCAAAAAGCAGTTCAAATCTGTAACAGCTGATCTGCGCAGCAGGTGGGCATGGTCGCCACTGTTAAGGCTATGTTATCATAGCAACCCTGAATTTCTTCTTCTTGAGATCGGTAGCGTCAATAAGAGTTGCATTAGTGACGCTCTCTTGCATTTTCGACCACAAAAGAAGCAACACGCAAAAAAAAAAGGGCGCGCTTCCCTCGTGAAGCAAAACCAAGGTGCTTCGCGGGTAAGATTCCTAATCGAGACGCATCCAACGCATCCCGGCGAAATACGCCGTTTTCTTGCGCTGCAATTGGACAGCAACCCCTGCGCAACTTGTTGATGCAATTATTTCGTGGAGCGTCGTCGGAACCCCAACGCTGGAGGCGTGTGAAAAACGCTGTTTCGTTATACGCACATCGTGCTGAGGCGTGTGGTGCGCGTGCAAACATAGTTTTGGTCAGCACCGACCCCAAGCAGCCGCCCGCGCCAAATTTGGTCGCTTTTGCTGAAGCTTGCGCAGAGCACTCTCGCCGTAGTCAATCTTGGCCGCCGGAGCCTTTAGTGATCTTCTCGTCTCCACCCTGGTGTGCAGCGAAACGTCGCTCAGGAGTTACCCCAGCCTAAATCAGGGTTAACGCCAGCGAGGGCACAACAAGATGCGTGTGTAAAGGAGAACAACCACAAGCATCTCCAATATTGGGCAGCCTCACCTCTATGGAGCTAGACGTGTGCGTTTTGGCAACCTAAGTCTTCTTGATGGCTTTTTGTGTGCACCTCTGACGTTGACGTTGTTTTAAAAAGAAAATTGTTCGATTTGCACCCCGGGTAACAATGTGAAGTTATCGTCACGGAAAAAGTTTAAAATTAATGAAATCTAAATATAGTCAAAAGTTTGGTCTGTTTATACTTATAATTTTCTTCGATTTTATTTTAAAGCTATGCGCATGTTGTTGTACACTTTACACACACACCCACACACACACTTCATCACATCTTTATACACCTACACACATCTATTAAAGTTTTACAGACACCTCTTCGTCATCAGGCCTGCTGACTTCGATGGATATTCTGGTTAATCTTGCGTGAGTACGGCCCAGCCGAAAATAAACAGTGTAAGCGAGTAGTGAACAATTAAAGAGTTATTAAGTGTGTTTCCCCATTGAACATTAATCTGCTGTTTACAACAAAATGCGCATCGCCAAGTCATATTAAGCGTTGCTAAAAGAATTTATACCTCAACGAAGTATCGTTTATAAGCCTAAATATTAGTCACGCGTTTTCAATTTAATCTTATAGAGAACATCAATGAAGTATCGTTTTGTAAGTCTATATATATTATCTACGCGTTTTTCAACTATATAAAGAAAAATTATGAATTTCTTATAAGATCAAATATCAAGTACGCTTATGTAATTTAATGAATTAAATGAAGTATGTTTAAGTGCCGAAAAGTTATTATCAAATGGTTTAGATTAAAAGAATTTAAGTTTACGATGAATTAACGTGTTATTTAATGGGCACCTGATCACTTATCACACTCTAACATTTATAGGGTAGAATCATGAATATTTCTTAGATTCTACAGGTAGGGAGGGTAAAGACAGAAGAACAGCTCCACCTTAGTTCTTCTAACTCACATATCTCTTGAGTGAATTTTAATTGACTTTGGTTCTCCTCAATATACCCTATCTGTCTACGACTTTTATTCTAGTGACGCGTATGTCAAGGCATTTCCAAAGATCCCACCCCAATAGCCCTGAGCACGGCCGGAACCGTATAGTAGACAGGGAATTGCCGAAACATTACTGTTGTGCACGTAACATAAAAAGAAAAATGGCGCCCAAAACGTGGAGCCCGAAGTAGTTTAAAAATAAAATACTCGCGGTTACCGACACACCTTTCTAAAATCCTTTTCCTCCAAGATCAATAAGTATCCAATTTTAAAAATAGTATATTAGTTTCAGGAAATATTTCTTATTTGATTAGAATTGCTGGCGCTCTGGATATTTTCGGAGTCAGACCAACAAATAAGTTATATTAAAGCGTCGAAACCTTGTTTCGCGTGATAGCTAGTTAACAAATATATATCCATCGGACTATTAGTTTTGATTAAGTCGATTCTTTTCCAGGTTATATATATGTAAACCAAATTAATAATTCTTAATTGAATTGAGAATGCTCATGGTGAAGATTTTCGGCATGTTCCTCTTCAGTTCAGAATTGATATTCATACCCAGTTTATAAAGTAGATCCGTTTATCGCTCAAGAGATGTAAAAATTATTTTTTTGTGAAAGTGTAAGGATAAGTCCCAAAAGTTTAAAGATCATTGAATAAGATTATATTTTTCTTTGTTTCAATATTATCGCCTTTATCGCAATTATCGTTTAACGCTTATCGCCTTTATCGCAATTATCGTTTACCGAATATCGCTTATCGTATTTACCGTTTTTAGCGAAATTATTCGCTTATATCGCATTCCTTTTTATCGTGTGAGATCAGTTAACATGGCAGTAGTCCGTAGTACTGAAGATTTACGCTCGTTAGCAAGTAACGCTAATGAAGCAGTGTCGTGTGTCATCTGCAATGACACTAGTACCGAAGCAGAATTTAGAGAAACCAGTTGTAAACATCGTTTTCATAAATCATGTTTATCTCAGTGGTCACTTAACAACAACGCATGCCCAAAGTGTAGGCAGCCGTTAACATTATCGCAGAGCTTGGAAAATATTACAGCTCGACCTAGAACCAATTCTAGTGGAACTAGGGTAGACCTCGTGCTAGCGCTGTCAACAATCAAACAGGTGCTATTCCACGTAGGCCAGTTACGAGAGCTAATAATCGTAACACTCCAAATGTACGCCAGCAGGTTACTTCGCGAATAGGTCGTAATACAAGTAACAGTGCTGTGCAAAATGTAGTAGTATCGGAAGATCGCATTCAGCAGATCATAGCGAATTCCTTGGAAAGTTATCGTTGTACTATCGCGTCGTCAGTAGCTGATCAAATCAGTGCCGCGATACAAAATTTAAATTTATCGGCTCCCGCTAGAGAGACTAGAGACGAACCTCAGCTGGAATGGGATAATGACATTCAGCTTAGTGGGCGTCGTATGAGCTTTGAGCGTGAAAATCTCCGAAGAGATAGGCGTGGTCCATCTCGTGAGAACGCTAACACCAGTAATTATTCAATAGATCGACCTGATAGAATTTCTAATGTCATATCGAACTGGAAAATACAATTTTCAGGTGCGTCAAATGACATTCCCATTGAAGATTTTATTTACAGAGTGAATTGTCTTACAGCCCAATATTTCGATAATAATTTTGAATTGTTATACCCGTTTGCGAATTTACTCTTTAAAGGCCCAGCTCTTTCATTCTATTGGCGAGTGCACAGAACTGTGGGTTGCATGGGATGGTTTGAGATATGCAACCGTTTAAGAGAAAGATATCAAGACCAACGCACTGATCGAGATATCAAAAATGTTATGCGTCGTCGCAAGCAAGGCGTTAATGAAAACTTCGATGAATTTCTAGACGCGATGCTAGCGATAGCTGATTCCCTTCGAGAACCCATGTCGGAGAATGACATCATTATAGAAGTAAGGCACAATTTAAAGCCTGAATTAATCCATGAACTTCTTCATGTAGACACCCCAAATCTTGCAATTCTTCGCAAGGAGTGCCACCGACACGAAGAATTCTTTCGAAATGTACGATCTAAGCCAGTAGCTCGTATAAATGTTCCAAAGCGTTATGTTAATTCTGTTTTGCGTACAGAAGCGACCGAAGAGTTAACTGACGCTGATCTCGGCAATGATAATGAAATTTGTGCATTGCGTGTAAACGAAAAATTAAAATGCTGGAATTGTGATGAGTTAGGTCACAGATACCATGATTGTCTAAAGCCGCGTCGAGTTTTCTGCTACGGATGTGGTTTAGTAGATATGTACAAACCTAATTGTGCTCATTGCAAGATAAAATCGGAAAACTTAGTGAAGGATGTTCACCAAGTTCCGAAAGTGGACGTCCGACATTAGCCTTGGAACCAAACACAAACTCACTGCATATACCTTCACCTGACAAGTCTTATTTACCTGATATACAAAATAATTCCCGGATTTTCAGACCCTATCATTTACGTTTGCGAGAATATAATGAACGCAGAGCAGCTATTTTTAATTTAAATACTCTGAACGTTCAAAAGAATCGTTCTACTTTGCGTATAAAAGATTTTTGGCGTAATAAACGTCGACTAAATATTTTTACCATATCCTCGATAATGAATAAGCCAAACGATATAAGACCTTTTACTCAAATAGAAATATTTGGTAAACAATATTTAGCCCTGTTGGACAGTGGTGCCAATAAGAGCGTTATCGGTGAAGGCTTGGCTAAACACCTTAACTCAGAACCGATTAAAGTAAATAAATTAAATGGCGTCGTTCAGACAGCAGATGGCCACAAGCAAATAGTGACAGGCTCAGTGCGTACACCGGTAACCTACAATTCTTTTAAAATAGACTTCGAGTTTCTGGTCGTACCGTCAATTAAGCAAGATGTTATATGTGGAATGGATTTTTGGAAAGCTTTTGGCATTTCAATCCAGCCTACATATGTGATAAATGAACTAAACGATAGCTATGCAGAAGAAACGAACAAAACCAAACTTGATAACTCACAAAGAGCAAAGTTACAATCTATTATAGATCTATTTCCTTCGTCAGAACGTAGTGGTCTTGGTGAAACATCTCTGGTTGAGCATGAGATCGACACAGCTGATGCCAAACCAATTAAGCAAAGGTTTTATCCCTTGTCCCCTGCTAAAGAGAAGCTTTTATGCGAAGAAGTGGATCGAATGATTAAATTAGGCGTCATAGAAGAAGCACCGACATCTCCATGGTCATCACCAGTTACCCTTGTAGTGAAACCTGGAAAGGTTAGATTTTGTCTGGATGCACGAAAATTAAACGCTGTTACAATAAAGGACGCATATCCTATGCCAATTCTAGATGGTCTTATTAGTAGACTTCCCCCAGTTCATTGTATATCTAAAATTGATCTAAAAGATGCATTTTGGCAGATTCGGTTGGAACAAAATTCGAGAGCAAAAACTGCTTTTACTATTCCAAATCGACCCCTATACCAATTTAAGCGGATGCCTTTTGGACTTACCAATGCTCCACAAACCATGTGCCGATTGATGGACCAAGTCATTCCGTATCAGTTAAAGTCTCACGTATTAGTATACCTTGACGATCTTTTAGTAATGTCTTCAAGTGTTGACGAGCACTTAGAGCATCTAAATACTGTCTCAAACCAGTTGCGTAAAGCTGGACTAACGATAAACGTTAAGAAGAGTCAATTTTGTTTAAATAAAGTAGATTATCTTGGCTATGTCGTTGGAGAAGGGACTTTACAAATTAACCCTGATAAAATTCAAGCTGTGGATGAATTTCCCGTGCCAAAGACGCGCAAGCAGCTTAGAAGATTTCTAGGGATGACAGGTTGGTATCAACGCTTCATCTCTCAGTACTCGTCCGTAATATTTCCACTTACAGAGCTTTTGCGAGGAAAATCATTCGAGTGGAATGACCAAGCTCAAGCAGCATTTGTTGAAATTAAACGAATGTTATGTACCGCTCCGTTTTTGATACATCCAAACTATGAGAAGCCTTTTATCTTACAATGTGATGCGTCGTTGTATGGGGTAGGAGCAGTACTAGCCCAAGTTGATGAGTCAGGATGCGAAAGACCTATAGCATATATGTCGAAAAAGTTAAATAAGGCCCAGCGTAACTATACTGTTACCGAGCTTGAATGTTTAGCTGTCGTCTTAGCGATAAAAAAGTTTCGAATGTATGTCGAGGGACAGTCTTTCAAAGTCGTTACCGATCATGCAAGTCTTCGTTGGCTAATGAACCAAGCAGATTTGAGTGGCCGATTAGCTCGATGGGCAATTAAATTGCAAGGATTTTCTTTTGATATCGAGCATCGAAAAGGTAGTGAAAATGTCGTAGCGGACGCGTTATCCCGATGTTTCGAAGAGGTTGACAATATTGCCACCCTTAGTTTTGATATTTTACCTGAAATCGATTTAGAGTCAGATGCCTTTCAATCCGAAGAATATTGCAAATTGAGAGACAACTATCAGAAATCTAATCTCCCGGATGTAAAAGTCATAGATAAGTTTATATATCGGCGTAGTATCTTTTGTGAAAACAGTGATACCGACGATTGTTGGAAACTGTACGTTCCAGTATCACTGCGTGAACAAGTAATTCGTTCCATACATGATCAGCCTTCGTCTAGTCATTGTGGCATTGCCAAATGCTTAGAAAGAATTAGACGAACATTCTTTTGGCCAAAAATGGTCGTCGATGTGCGCAGATATATAGGCAATTGTGATATATGTAAAATCACCAAGTATCCTACATGCGCCTTAAAACCGCCAATGGGTAGTCAAGTGTCTAGTGAAAGACCCTTTCAAAGGTTATATATAGATTTTATTGGACCATTTCCGCGTACGAAAAAAGGAAATGTTGGAATTTTTATTGTGCTTGATCATTTTTCGAAATTTACCTTCCTCAAAGCAATAAAGAAATTTAATTCGCAGGTAGTAATTGACTTCTTGAGAAATGAACTTTTTACATGCTTTGGAGTGCCCGAAATAATTGTGAGTGATAATGGAACTCAGTTTAAAAGCCATGATTTTGCCACATTTATTTCACAGTTTAATATTCAGCATATATGCACCGGAGCATATGCCCCTCAGGCAAACGCAGCTGAAAGAGTAAATCGGTCAATAAATGCAGCTTTAAGAGCCTACGTTCGTACCGATCAGCGAGCATGGGACGTATTTTTACCTAGTGTCAATTGTGCGTTACGCAATTTTCTTCACCAGTCTGTTGGAATGTCGCCTTACCGTATAGTATTTGGCCAGTACATGATAGTACACGGCAAAGATTATAAGTTGTTAAAGAACCTTAACGTGCTTAGTGATGGTACTCAACAGTTGAATCGAACGGATGAATTTCATCAAATCCGCTCAAACATTGAAAAGAACCTAACCAAAGCGTATGAGAGAAATCAGCATACCTACAATTTGCGTACCCGTCCTCGTTCGTTTGAAGTAGACCAAGTAGTTGTTAAAAGGAATTTTGCATTAAGTAAGGCCGCAGATAATTTTAATGCGAAATTGGCTCCAGTGGGAACTAAAGTGCGCATTAAAGCAAAGCTGGGTCAATCTGTCTATTTAGTCGAAGACCTAAATGGCAAAGAGTTGGGTCGATTCCATGCAAAAGACTTGTGGTAACCGATTCAATCACACCCTTTTGGTTTTTCTTCAGGCTTTATCTCCATCCAGTGGATAAAGATTAAACCTGTGGTGTGAGGGTGCGATTTATTTAGTTAGATTTAAATCATTGTTGTAAAAAAGGAAAACAAATCGTTATGTTGATTTTGAAATTCGAAAGCAGTTCAAAAAGCAGTTCAAATCTGTAACAGCTGATCTGCGCAGCAGATGGGCATGGTCGCCACTGTTAAGGCTATGTTATCATAGCAACCCTGAATTTCTTCTTCTTGAGATCGGTAGCGTCAATAAGAGTTGCATTAGTGACGCTCTCTTGCATTTTCGACCACAAAAGAAGCAACACGCAAAAAAAAAGGGCGCGCTTCCCTCGTGAAGCAAAACCAAGGTGCTTCGCGGGTAAGATTCCTAATCGAGACGCATCCAACGCATCCCGGCGAAATACGCCGTTTTCTTGCGCTGCAATTGGACAGCAACCCCTGCGCAACTTGTTGATGCAATTATTTCGTGGAGCGTCGTCGGAACCCCAACGCTGGAGGCGTGTGTAAAAACGCTGTTTCGTTATACGCACATCGTGCTGAGGCGTGTGGTGCGCGTGCAAACATAGTTTTGGTCAGCACCGACCCCAAGCAGCCGCCCGCGCCAAATTTGGTCGCTTTTGCTGAAGCTTGCGCAGAGCACTCCGCCGTAGTCAATCTTGGCCGCCGGAGCCTTTAGTGATCTTCTCGTCTCCACCCTGGTGTGCAGCGAAACGTCGCTCAGGAGTTACCCCAGCCTAAATCAGGGTTAACGCCAGCGAGGGCACAACAAGATGCGTGTGTAAAGGAGAACAACCACAAGCATCTCCAATATTGGGCAGCCTCACCTCTATGGAGCTAGACGTGTGCGTTTTGGCAACCTAAGTCTTCTTGATGGCTTTTTGTGTGCACCTCTCGACGTTGACGTTGTTTTAAAAGAAAATTGTTCGATTTGCACCCCGGGTAACAATGTGAAGTTATCGTCACGGAAAAAGTTTAAAATTAATGAAATCTAAATATAGTCAAAAGTTTGGTCTGTTTATACTTATAATTTTCTTCGATTTTATTTTAAAGCTATGCGCATGTTGTTGTACACTTTACACACACACCCACACACACACTTCATCACATCTTTATACACCTACACACATCTATTAAAGTTTTACAGACACCTCTTCGTCATCAGGCCTGCTGACTTCGATGGATATTCTGGTTAATCTTGCGTGAGTACGGCCCAGCCGAAAATAAACAGTGTAAGCGAGTAGTGAACAATTAAAGAGTTATTAAGTGTGTTTCCCCATTGAACATTAATCTGCTGTTTACAACAAAATGCGCATCGCCAAGTCATATTAAGCGTTGCTAAAAGAATTTATACCTCAACGAAGTATCGTTTATAAGCCTAAATATTAGTCACGCGTTTTCAATTTAATCTTATAGAGAACATCAATGAAGTATCGTTTTGTAAGTCTATATATATTATCTACGCGTTTTTCAACTATATAAAGAAAAATTATGAATTTCTTATAAGATCAAATATCAAGTACGCTTATGTAATTTAATGAATTAAATGAAGTATGTTTAAGTGCCGAAAAGTTATTATCAAATGGTTTAGATTAAAAAGAATTTAAGTTTACGATGAATTAACGTGTTATTTAATGGGCACCTGATCACTTATCACACTCTAACATTTATAGGGTAGAATCATGAATATTTCTTAGATTCTACAGGTAGGGAGGGTAAAGACAGAAGAACAGCTCCACCTTAGTTCTTCTAACTCACATATCTCTTGAGTGAATTTTAATTGACTTTGGTTCTCCTCAATATACCCTATCTGTCTACGACTTTTATTCTAGTGACGCGTATGTCAAGGCATTTCCAAAGATCCCACCCCAATAGCCCTGAGCACGGCCGGAACCGTATAGTAGACAGGGAATTGCCGAAACATTACTGTTGTGCACGTTACAAAGTTTTTCATACTCACGCTGCTTTCACTTTATCACACACACACACAAAAGTATGCTACACTTTTTTGTTGCTGCTGCTGCTATTCTGCGAATCGTCCATATGCAATGGCTCACAGCGAAGCAAAGCGCCATCGTTGGCGTTCCGTTTTAGCTGTTTGGCATATTACCGTCACAGTCAATGCCACCGTGGCACCAGCAACTCTTGACAGAGTTTTGTGTGTGGGTTTTTTGCTGATGCAAAGTGTGAGACAGACACATAGAGTTGTGCATCATGTTAAGCTAACGCTAGTTTTTGTTGCCATACTTTTAGCACACTACATTTCGCACACTTTCGCTGTTTTTCGCCGTCTGTGGCTGCTTAGCTCCTTTTTTTGTGGCTGTGTGTGCGTGGACATGAAGTTCATGTGCTCACCTGTGGACACGTTCCAGCTGTCAACTATGAGTTTGACACAATTACTTGCTTGCCTCTTTGAGTTGTTGCCGCTGCAGTTGTCACATATGCTTTTACGCACTAAACGGATTTCGTAATGAGATAAAGATTAGCAACAGATACCGACTAGACTTTCTCTAATGCCATCTCGATCCCTTAGCAAGATTCGAAGTGAATGCAAAGCGAATGCCATTTGCCTGCTTCGGGATGATAGTCTATGCAAATCGTTCATTATTTTGACTATCAATAACTGATTTACATTTGTGCTGAAGCTGCGCACAACACTCACAAGCGCTTTGCAAGAAATATCCCCAAAAAATAGCAAACAGCTGCAGGGTCATCCGCGTACCAGAACTTCCGATGTGGATGGACCCAAAAAGAAGGAAAAACAAAAACGCAGATGCAGTGCAAACAATGACAACAAAATATGCTGCACTCAGGGCACCCGGCACTTAAATGAAATGCCAACAAACCAAACAGTTAAATCGCTTGGCCAAGATGGCAAGGGAGGGTGGGAGTGGGAATGGCTGGATCAGAGGTTGAGCAGCGGTCTAACCGGAGGGCGCAGCTTCATTTCAGCGTATAATTGAGCGAGCGCAAAATATGCGACAAGCAACAACTGTTGGGGCGTCTGGCCGTCGATGGGCGTAACGGCTGTGTGGGCGTGGCATTGATATAGTGCAATCAGGCATTCAGACATTCAGGCAGTCATACAGCAAAGGCAGCTTGAGCAGCATTGGGCATTGTGCGGCTTTAACAAAGATTTTGCGGAAGTACGAAATTCTCGTATTTCTTAGTCACACTAAATAGAGCGGAAGTCAGTCAGTCAGTCAACAAATGCAGCACTCAGAATGCTCAGCCACTTGATTGTGCCATGTCTGTGGGCGTTTGCCTTCAAGTCTCAATGGGCGTGGCATCCCAAAAACGTGCTTCATACTCCTTAGAAGTAACTTGTTAACTTTGCTATTGGCATTATGCGGTTGCAATGTGTGAAAGTTACTGTGAAAGATTTTATGAGGCACTCAAAAGTATGCAACCAAATAAGAAGACAGCAAGAAAGCGTTTACAGGTGGATGTCCTGAAAAATTTTCGTGTTTATTCAGCTGCATGAAAAACCTTATATGATAGACTGTTTATTGATTTTAATATTATTATTTGTATTTCTTATGAAGACACAAAGTAACACTTAACTTATATTCAACTTCTTGACATCTAAAAACCACAAAACGACTTATGAAACAAATAAATACTAAAACCACACTTTAAAACACCTAATTATGATTTATTTAGAGAATTATCTGTTGTGTGTGTGTCGAATGCAATGCAAGCTCATAAATAAAATGGCATCATTTAGAGTCATTGGAGCTATTTGTCATCATCATTAAACGTTGGGGCATTTGTTGGACAATGTGGATTTGAAGGCATATTTCGTATTTAATAGTTAATTAGTGTCATTTGCGCAATTGTTAATTGTTCTTGTCGTCTGGGCCAAATTCACTTGGCTCTGTGGCCATAATTGTTTATCGAAGCCAAATGACCGCGCAAAGACAACGCCTCCAGTTAGCTGGAGCCTGAAAACCTCAAAAGCAGAGGCACAGAGCCGAAGTACAGGATGCAGAGAGGATGCCGCATATCGTTGGTATGCATACTCGTTGGCTGCTATGCAATGCACGTGCATGTGTGTGTGTGTGTGTTCACATAAATTGTTGCATAGCAAGCAAACGCTTTAAGGCATTCGAGCATGGCGTGTGCTGTGCGGTTTGAAGCCTCAATTGCATTGCAATCTCATTTTGTGTGTCTGGCGTTTTGTTGATTGATGGTTAACCAGAAAATCAATATCGCTATGCTAATGAGACACGACGACTACGACGACGACTACAAATACGAGGCCTTGACTTGAACATGGTAATGAACTTCTAGCCATGCCACTTGTACGTTTATATTTTGTATTAAGTAGTGAAGCATAAAATGCATTGCGCGCTTTTTAAGTCAATTATTAAATTGTTTGTTTGGTGGCATTGATGCGTGCCATGTGCAACTTGCCCCCTGCCTGATTGAGCGTGCAATCATAATTCATAAACAATATGTTTGTCACGCATAATGTCTCTATTCTGTTCATTTTAAGTCATGTGTCCGTTTTAGTCAATTGTCGCTCATTTAATGTGAATTAAATTCGTAATTGTATTTTTGTGCATACGTCACACTTATACCCATGCTTATAATCACATTTCTAATGGCTATCAACTTATAGCACTTAGCTTGTGACATTGAGCAGAAGTCAATAGTGCAGCTGGCTAAGCAGTAAAGCTTAACAGGGTATTTAACAAGTTGGCAACATAGTTTTTCATCGTTTCGGCTAATTACGAGTAATGTTTTGATGTTGGTGACTGACTATGCGGCATTCTATTAATAATAAATTGCATTTGTATTATGTTGCATAACTTTAGGCGCTTCATTTGACATTCCAACGCATTCGAATGCAGCAACACGACCCGTCGCGCAATTAGAGCGAAAGAGAGAGTAAGGGAAAAAGGCACACGCTTTAATGATTGTTGTTGTATGTGTGTGTGCGTATGCGTAATGTTTAATGGGCTTTGCAAAATGCGCAGATTAATCGCCAATGGGCGAACATCCTGATGTTAGCACACAACAAAAAAAGAAAAAAAAGGTTGGAAAATAATGCGCATATTATGGAACAGTTGTGTTTGATGATCTGATTGAAAATATTGAGTAATACACACACACACACACAATGCAATTAATAAGCGTAATGCAATACTTTGTTCCATATCATGTAATAAATACAATATATGAAAACGTGGCAAATGCAACTTGAACTAATGATTATAGTACGGTTACGTGTGTGTATCGTCTGGCTACGAAATGCTTTTATTTATATTTAATTTATAATTAAGCGGATTTACACCTTAATCGGCGCTGACAGTTGGCAACCACTTGTCAATTGTAAACGGAAAAGTTACTGGCCAAATCACCCGAATCGAATCAAACCGCCCACAATTGTGTGGGAGGGGGTTAAATTGTTCAGTGTATCGCGCATTTTAATTATTTTGACATTTTGCCATTAGCTGTGCAATATAATTAACTGCCACAAACACGATTTAAATGCAAATTGACAAAAGTGAAAAAATAAATATAAAAAAATATTTACAGTATATATGCAACATCTTTTTGGTGCAAAAAGAAACTCCACAAAAAAAAGAGGCGCCAAATGCAGCACATTTAATTATGTTTTATACACATTTTTTTTCTGTCTTTATTTTGTTTTGATTGTTGTTTTTTTCGCCTTTGACAAATGCAAAAATTAATTGCATTAATGTCTACCGTAAGTTGCACAATATTAACGCGTGCCTCAAACAAATACATATATATAAATTAATTGAGTAACGAACATTATATAAATGTTTGGCCGTAAGCACAATTGTCGTCCAAACAGAAATTGACAGATTTTTCACCGATTTACAGGATTAACTGATAAATCCATGTGACAGGCACACACACACAGACGCGTTCGAGTTTCGTATTTATTTCGCATTTCAATTTGCAAATATTTATCGAAAGCTGATAATAATGTAAAAATAATGAGATGCCCACAAAAGTGACAAAAGTTATCAACTGGGTGAGTCAACAGGGCATCATAATAATTACTTGAATACTTTATGCACACACTCGGTGCATTTATTTAGTCATGTGATAAATTACACTTCAGTTTAAAACAGTTTCTTGTATTATTAAATCGTTTTATTTTAAAGAGACCCTTTAGTTTTTTTGCAAGCAGTGCACATGTCCTGCAAGCAGTGCATCTATCTTATACACATTTGACAGCACTAAAAATCAATTCTTGCCACTAATTAACTCTAGACGCATTCTCAATCAATTCCATAGTTCTAATGCTGCTGCTGGTTGGATAATGCTTCAATAGTCACACTAAAAGGACAATTTGCCCTTTCCTATGTTCACAATTAACAAACAAACGTAAATTACAAGCGTCTGTCAAGCATATGTGTGCGTTCTCTGTACATTTCTTTGTCGGCGGCATCTCTATCTAATTTTGCACTTTACTTTTGCAATTTTCTGCTTCAAAAGGCGTTTGCCTGCCTGCAGGTTGTCACCTTTTTCCTACCCGCACTAGCAAATTGCCTGCAACTTGTTGCATCTTTTTTTTTGACTGTTTGCACAATTGCCAATTTTGCCATTGAACATTTGCCGACAACTGCACCATTTTGCCTTATGCATGAGCACTCATTACACTAACATATGAATAAATTTCTCTGTGTGTGTGTGCGTGTGGCAATCAATAGTGTGTGTGTGTGTGTGTGAGTGTGTGAGATAGTCTCCTGTTTGCATCCTCCGCCAATCACAACAATTGGCAGGCAAATATCGCAATTGGCAATTGCCCCCTAAAATGATGATAAATGAATGCGTTTTAGTTTCCTATGCTTCTTTCTTTTTGCAATTTGTATCGCATCCACTTTTTTCGAAAAGGGGTGGGGGATGGAGGGGTTCGTCACCTCTGCATGTGATGGCCAAACACTCTTTTGTGTGGTTGTGCGGGTTTCATTCCAGACTCGAATCATTTGCGAAAAGCGGCAATAAAAAGAAACCTGGTTTCGAGAATAAAATCCGTGCAGTTTATTATAAGTCACAGCTTAAGGACCTCAACAAATAAGTGCAAGCGTTTAAAAAACAAACCGGGAGCTGCAACAAATAAATTAAAACAGTTTTAGGTACATAGTAAAACAATTTAGTACCCAAGACCTAAACCAGTTTCAATTGCGACAGTGGCACTAAAACCGTTGTATATCAGTTTCAAAAATGCGCCACCAGAGGGCTAAACGGTGCACTGCTTGCTGCACTTCTTTCTAATGAGCCCTGCTTTACTCAGCCGTTGCAGCTTTGAATTTTAAATTTAAAATGTTTATTTTTTTTGATAAAGGAAAAAAATCCATGTCAGACACTAAAAACAAATTTTTTTTAGGAAAACTTTGCAATATAGAATTGATTTATGTTTAAAAAGTCGCAATGCTAAGAAAATTTATTCGTTATGCAGTCGAACTAACATTTCGAATCTCAATGGCACCAAAACACCTCGTTGTTCGGATATTTCGATAGAACCAATTCCAAGTTTGCTGGAAATAAGCTCGTTACATAGAAATGAAGACTGCTTAAGAAACTTTGAATTATAGCAGTTCGACACTTTAATAAATATAAACAACAGTAAGTTTTGTGCTTAAATATTTATATTTTTAGACATTTCTTTTGCTATTTTAGTTATTAATATAATGAAAATGCAAAATATATAATATAATTTTTTTAAGTTGTTTTGCCTTGTAAAACAAATTTTCAAACTGACTTTACATACATATGAATGAACTATGATATATTATTTTGTAATCTAAAAACAAGTTATAAATTACAAGTAACTTTCAGAACAAGATAATAACAAGAAATAAAGTTTAGATTTCCACTTTTCTAAATTAAATTACAGCAAGGTAAGTTTTCTCTTATTATAATAAAAACAGCCTCACTTTATAATAATCTCGACATTAGTTTGTTTGTTTTTTTCACCTTTTCCCAAAAGAAATGAATTATAGTTTCTTTAGCCAAATGCATAAAAGATATGGAGAAATATTTTTGTTGCCGCCACTGAGATTGCAGTTTGTTGCTTTTGTTGTTTTTGTTTTTGTTTGAGTCACCAGCAGCAAACCGAAAACTTTCTCAATTACGCTAAAAACGTTGAGAATGTGCAAGGCGCAAGGCGCAAGGCGCAAGTGTCGACTAATCAATTTTTAATGCATTTAGCGCGAGTTGTATGTAGTTGAGACTGGCGGCAATTACCCTGTCCTGTTGCCAGGACGATGCGCGCGAAAAGCCAACGAATCTAGAACGAAAGTGAAAGTTGCCGGTGCCAAAACACTGCATGCTTTCATTTTGACACAGCATCCACCCACCACACCCTTCTGCTGTTAACCCCACAGGTGAGCATAGAACAAAACTAACGTCGGCTTCAATTTAACATGCATTTTTCTTGACTCTTGTTGCAACAACACAAAACGAGCCGCGTACTCTCGGTTCTGGCATGCTGTCAAGGTCTGTGGCGCCATCGCGAAAAGCACAACGCAGCTTTTGATGCTGCACCATCCTCACGCAACCACAACTAACCTTTCCTAATACAAAATTATTGCAACGGCCTTCAGGCCCTCCCCTCCGGTCGCAACCGGGTAGCGGAAATCCCCTAGGCCCATTCCCAATTGTCAGACAGGAAACCCTTCGACTGATGTCAGCGCAACTTGGATGTTGCATAGTCAACTTTTTGGGGCACAAGTCAATAATTGAAAGCATAAATTATGTGCGATTTACCAAACAGTGGAAAAAAATTTGTTTTGTGGCAACAATTAAAATAAAATAAATAAAAATAATGTAAATTTTATTAATTATAAACCTCATTATCTCTAGAATATTCTATTATTATAAATTTTTAGTATTTAACGTCATTCACGTTTTGTTCTTTTTGCTCCACTGTAACGCTGAAAGCTTTTGTCCGAACTTTAGCAGAAAGCTGTAAAAGCTTTTCATTGAGCACGAACATTGGGGCAGGCAGTGTCGATTATCCTGTGTGTGTGTTTGTGTGTGTGTGTCCTTAAGGACAGCGACGGCGTCCTTTTGGCTACCATATCTCCCGTTAGGAGAGAGAGGGAGAGTGAGAGAGAGTGTGTGAAAGATTTGACCCTCGCTCTGAGAGCAAAGGCGCCGCGGTGTCTGTTGGCTTAAGGATTCTTTAGATGGCTTCTGACGACAATGGACCCAACAATGGACACAAGCCTGCATTAATCTAAATAAAATTGGAGTTGGGCCAAATAATCATTAATATTATGCTGTAATTACTTTTTTTCGGAGCAATATTTCGGTAATGTTTCCAATTTTTTATTCATTTATTTGCTTTTGTCTTATGAATTGTTTTTCCTGCTCATTAAACTTATTGTTTTTGTTTCCGCTTCACACGTTTTCGCATTTATTAAGCCATCATCTGTCCATCCATCGTCTATTTTGACTTTCCATTCCATTCATCATTTATAAACCCACCTGAATAAGCGTCAATTCTTTTCGATTCGCCAAAAAACCCTTTTCTCCGGCCTCCAACCCATTTCTCTTCATGTTGTTGTTGTTGTGTTCTTAGCTTTCCTCAACACTCTCTCTCTTTCTCTCACTGTCTATCTCTCCCCTTTGGAAGCTCCTGCTAGAGAACATTGCCAAACAACAAATTGTAACAACTTCAAACCGGCTTTTTGCAAGACAACAACAACAACAGCAACAACAACAAAAAGTGCACAACAAAAATAAGCGACGCCTAATTCACACACACACATGCACAAATACACTTGTCCATATCAGGTGATGGTGACTCACGCAGACAAACAGCGTCAGATACTAAGAGAGAGCTTTGAGAGCGTCACAATCGCACTCTCAAACGCTCTCTCTCTTACGCTCTCTCTCTGTGTCTGACGCTGGCTCAGCTGATGTGTGTGTTGTTGTTGTCGATGTCGTTTTCGGTTTGGGTTTCGGCTGTTCACGTGGTTTTGCTTTCCATTCGGTTTTTTGCTGTTATTGCTTTAGGCCATGTGCAGTCCTGGCAACACGCACACACACTTACACACAAACACGCACGTACACAAAGAGAGGCTGGATAGCTGGCTAGCTGGCTTGGCTGTTATTAGCGTTTGGCTGTTTCATTTTTTGCAATTTAGGCTTTGAGCGCTTGACGGCAGACAGCGAACGCTCAGTTGGGCGACAGACTCTGCAAACGCAAGACACGACACGAGCTGAAACGCACCGCAGAAAGCCGAGCTGAGCAGCTGAATGCTGCTGCAACTGAAAATGTTATATTGCAAATAATCAAAAAGTTGTGTGAAAAAATTTCAAATTCATGCACTTCAAGGATCTTAAAACATTTGAAAGGGAAGCAAGAAAACATTTTTAAGTGCACTTTTACGGGTTGAAATAAGCAAATAAACAGTGCGTGAGAAATTTAATTAAAACTTAAAATACAAAAAAAAAACTATGTGCAACAACAACAACAACAAGAATCATAATCGAGGCAGCAATAAGAAATGCAAGGAAAAGTGTTTTTGTTTATGTTTCGATTAAGTTGAAAGGTTCTACCACCATTTTGACAGCAAACAACAACAACAACAACAACTACACACATGTAGCAACAAAGGTAAGTGTCAATCAAAACCTTATAATCCTTTCAAACAACAACAACAGAACATACACATACAAACATAGACATAGAGATACACCGATTTCCCCTGCAGCTGCAGCCAATCATTGAACGTTGGTACAGCCACAGCTTTGGCATTGGCCCATCTGGCTTGGTGTTGTTGTTGTCGCTAAATGTCAGGGGCATGTGCACCCAAAGAACCAAAGAACACAACCAAACAATGTGAACTATTTGCACTCCTCGCAAATCCACTTTTGACTTTCATTAACTTCGAAGACTTTCAGTTTCAGTTTCACTCTCGATTCCCAATCGGTTTGGCTTGCCACATTATCGGCAATTGCGTGTGTGGCACGAGATTCGTTAGCCGTTGCCGTCGCCGTCGCCGTTGCCGGCTGCTGACCAGGATAATTTGGCATTGGCCCTTGTTATTTCGTTTTTTCAATTATGTGTTTTTCATCTCGCTTCACGCATGAATGGCTTAAGCAACCCTCGTGCGGTATATATGCAGGCACCTGCATGCCACATTCACAGCTGTAACATATAAGTATGTATGTGTGATTACGGCTAATAATTGCGCGACGCAGTCAAAAATTTCCCGGCCAAGCAGCAACAACAAAACTTTTAATGAGATTTTTACTTAAAAGTTTCATTTTCATTTCGTTTTGTTTTTTACATTTTTTCCTCTTTTGTATTTAGGTTTTTTTTCAGGGTGCAAAACAATCGAACGAATTCAGCACAAAAACTCGCTGCTATTTGCATGTAAAATGAAATTAGCTCTGCGGTAAGGGTGGGGGCGAGGGGGGATAAGGATTTAGAAGCTGGCTAAGAATGTGGCAACAAAGATAAGCGCATACATAATTATGCCAAGAGTGCGAGGTTTTATGAACATTTTCTCCTTCTCTTTCTCTTGTCTTTCTTTCTTTTTTCTTTTTTGGTGTTGTTTGTTGTTGCTTTTTGCTCTGTTGCGTATCGAAAGTTTTTGCACTTTTCTGCAGGCTTGGGCAGGAAGCGGCAGGAAGCGACAGGCAGGCAGGCAGGCGGCACCTGACCAGCTCCTCGAGGCGAAAAGGAAATCGTCCACTTCCTTCCCCGCACCAATCGCGTGCATTAAAATTAAAAATTAATGCCAACTATTAGAGAAAGTTCCGGCAAATGCGCAGAGAGCCCAGTGAGAGCTGTGGTACTTAAATTAAATTTCCACGCTTCCCTTACGAGATTACAACGTCTGCGTTTATGGTCAGCTGGGGCACGTTTGATACCCAGACTCAATCATAAGCTTAATCATAACTCCAAGCTATTCAGTTATGCCATAAAAAAACAAGCCATAGGGTGCATGATTTCGAGAATCATTTAAATATAAAAACAAAAGAACTTATAAAAGAGTTTTGTGCTTAACTAGAAAACAAAAACACAGAGAATTATTTTATTCAGCAAAAAAGTTTTAATTAATAAATTCTAAATTTCCATGGAAAACCAGCATATAAACCCTTTCAAACGGGGAAAAAATTTTATATCCGCTAAGAAGATTTCAAAAAAGCATGTTTTAGTTTTCGCATTAATTTTGAGTTTAGCGCACAGCTTTTATGTTTAAAAACTAAATGTGGTGTAAAATGCTAAGCGCGTTTCTAAATAAAATGCTTGAGGAGTACAGAAAAATAAATTAACGCCTCATTTGTTTTGAAATTCTTGTTAATACTGCTAATTGTGTAAAATTGTTATGCCCATTCTGATGATTTTGCAAAGTGCTTTAAGCGGCATAGAAGAATAATTCTTACTTTCATTCTTATTCTGTCTACGCTTAGTTTTAAAGAATCCCGCATCATATTTTCTAAAAAGGATTCGTTTTAGCGTTCGCTTTCATTCGTCTGTTGCCATTCATGCCACAAACACACAAACACTTGCCACACTTAATGCATTTTAATGGCGCACAGAGATGGCGACAGCCCCCAACAACTAAAATAACACACTCATACGTATGCACATACTGTTAGTTATTCTAACACTTGTACACGTGCATAAGCAAATAGTCAGTACTAAGAAATAAAACAGAAACCAAAACAAATTAGTGGAATGTGCAATGTAATGAAATTAAAATTGCATTTCATTTCAATGCTGAACATAACGCAGCCGCGGTCGCTCGCTATTTTCTATTGCATACTTTAGTGCGTTTTGTAGCTGTCGCTATTTTTGGGCTCTGTGTGCAGCAGCTAGCGACCGGTTGTGTCCTTGAATTTGCCACTTGCCACTGCCACCAGCAGCGCCCATGCTGCTGTGCGCCTGCGTTTGCCTTGTCAAATTGTGTGTGGCTGCCACAGAAATGCATGCAGCATAGACTCACTTGTCAACGTTTTACCTAGGCCTAGACCCATGCATGTTGGCTAACAGATGGCCACTGACCGTTCAATTGACACAATATGCCTGACCTTCTGGGGCAGAAGTGAAACACGCGACACACGCATCAATTACGCGGCACTTTCTTTAAAAGAGTGCGAGAGCGTCACATAGAGAGAGAGGGGAGATTAACTGAGGCTGGCTCCCACGCCAGAGATGGGTTTATTATAGCTATAATATATGGATGTACGTGTGTTCCATATGCGATCTGCGTGTGCTCGAGCTCAGGGGCGACGTAAGCACGGTCAATTAAATTGATCCAGCGCCACTCGCGTGAAGCTTTAACGGCACACATGGCACATGGCACTATAAATGTGTTCGTATGCGATTGATCAGCGCATGCTGTGGCACTCACATGTGGCGTGCACCTTGCCATACGTCGAATCCGCTCGCGATCCACAGTTCAATCATTTGTGGCAATGCCAAGTGAGACGTCATCTGAGTCGTCGCCAACTGCAGACGTGTCTTTAAGCATGAATTGTTGTTGTTGCTATTGTTTCCCACTGCTGCATAATTGGCCTGATTTTAATTTATGAGTGGGAACAACGATTCAGATTCACATTCAATTGATTTAATTGAATTTAACCTGTCATCAATGATCATCAGCCCATCATCATCATCATCATCGTCATTGGCACATGTGCAAATTGAATTATGTCGCTCTCTTTCTCGATATATATTGATATTGATATTGATAAATGGCAATATTATTTGCAAAAACGAACAGATTCTCATCCGCATTAAGTGCGTGAGGCACATTGTCATGGTGCATAACCCCACCTCAAATTGACATCAATAAGTGTCCATTATAACTTTATTCAATGCAACAAGATTTATGTCTTTTATATAAAGTTAAGAAATTAAGTCAGTTGAGTCACTTTTGACTTTATTAAACTCTCACAACTTACATCAAATATTCCACAGTCAAATAGTTTTATTTTATTTGAAAGCGCTTTGGGCTTGTTTATTGACAATTCAACCGCAAAATGTTGCTTGTTTTATTGTGTGGCAAATATTTATATAACTCAATTCTATCTCTTATGCATTTTGTTGCATTTTTAGTACTGCACGTTTTTATTTTTCATAAAATAATAAACACATGAGGTTAGGTAAATATGTTGTCCAGGTTGTTACTATTCAAGCGAAATTCATAGCGAAAAAAGAGAAATGTGATTGGTGGGAAAATAAAACTTTTCTAGAGCGTGTAAATGAAGGTATACTAGTTTTGGGCAAAAGTATGTGACAGACACAAAAAAAGATATCCGATCCCATAAAGTATATATATTTTTGATCATCAACAGCAAAGTCAAACGCATCGATCTCACTAAATATAGAGATTTCAGGTGTAGAACTTAACTTACTCGCCTAAGCCATAGGCAGGTTTTCTTTCTTTTAAATTACTTATAGCTCTTAACTCGATAGCTCCTAAAGCTTACTTTTTAAGAATTTTAAATTGGTTTTATGACATGAGACATAATATTTAAGTATATTTAATAGAAATCTTCTAAAATACATCTAAGTTATAGAACATTAAAGTTAAGTGAAGAAATTCAAGTTGCAAACAAACAATGACCCAAAACTGCAGTGCTCTAGAAGAAAACAAAGTGATTTAAGCGCTAGATTCAATCGAGCATCAAGCTTAAAAAGTAAAGCACTGGAATTAAGCAGCCTAAAGCTGGAATCAAAAAGTGTTGCAAGAATTTTGCTAACCACTTGAAATTAACACTTAAGTTACAGCAAAAATCAAGTCTGATTCAAGCTTGATATCAAGTTCCGTATTATCTCAAAGCCTTATTGAAGCTGGAGAATTTAAAAAACCTTTCGGCTGGTCTGTCTGGTCTGTTTTGTTGGAGAAAGAGCTGTTCCTGCAGCATAAGAAAAGTGCTCCTCAAGGCTTGATTAGAGTGTTCAACATAAGTTAAGCGCTGCAGATTAAGCTTGATTTCAGCTTTTTCTCCAGTGTTGATGTTTCTTAGGGTAGTAAAATTTCTGTACATGCGTATAGAAACACACAATTATGCAAGCACCTAATGAACTCGTTTAACAGTAAGGGCTAAGGGTATCTTCTAGTCGGAATTCCTACTCAAACACCTTTTTACTTGTTCATTTGGTATTTCATAAAATAATAAACACATGAAGTTAGGCAAATATGTGAGCTGTCCAGAAATTGTAGGTCGTTACTATTCATGGCAATTGCATAGAAAAACAAAATGAAAATGTACTCAGTTCTACTTTTTACTGGCATGTTGCTAAGCACTAAATAACTTTAGGCTTTTGCCATTTGCATTTGTAGCTTTTTCTCGTTTTTTCTTTCATTTTCATAGCCACCATTTATCTGTAATCCCTCTTTGGTAAAGTTAGTTAAGTTTTTTGTTGCTGTTTCGTTTGCGTTTTTGTTGCAGCTTTCAACACAGCTTGAGCCGTGTGCTAAGCTCTTGTAGAGTGTTAGGTAAATGGCCTAAATATGCAAGAGATACTCGAGTGCTTAGCAACTAAATATGCATTCGCCAAAAGCAGCTTTAATTCTTGCATAACAATAAACTATCATAAAATGTATCTCTGCAATTTGTATGTTACGGTAAATGGTTAAAAATGTTTGTTGTTTAATTTTGAAACCGTAAATATTTTGAAAGTAATTATACGCCTCATTGCCCGACCCCTGCCCATAGACTGTCAGAGAGCATTATGAAAACAGATGTGTGTGGTTTTGTTATTGTTTACACGTATTAATGAACTTGAAACATCGATTCGGGTGAAAAGACATCGCAGATCCATTCACCTGTAATGTCGGCCAATAAACAACAACAACAACAACATCAGCAACAACCACAATTAGCTGACATGAGCGAAAATTATGAAATATTGACAGTATATGGCATACAAAAATAGTAAAAATAATAATAAAATAAATACCACGACCGCGTGTCAGTTTTAAATAATTATGATAAATATTTACAGAATTCTAGGCAAGCCTTGGGTCACAAACTAATTAACATGAAAATTGCGCGTGACTTCATTAAAAGAGCATCAGCAGAATGTGGTTTGGCATATTGTGTGGTTCAATGCATTTCACAGAAGACCTACTACATGGAATGAACGCAAGAAAAATCCAACCCAATTAAGACTCTTCGGAGAGTTTAAGTCGTTCACGGAAAGTAGAAGCCATGTAAATTGCCACTCACATTTGTAAGTCAGGTCTTAAATACATATATACATATGTACATACATAGCTGATGATATGATGTTCATTTGCGAATGAAGCCCGTGGAGCGCACGTCATAAATATTTCAATTAATGTTTCGCCTGTGCCAAAGAGTCAGAAGCTAAGAGCCCATGGAATCCGGCTGGAAACCTCTGGCAAATTGTTGTATTTATGTGCACTTATCCTTCAGGCGCACTCTCTCTTCGTCGCTGTTTTACTTTTCCGCTTTTAATGGCAGGCCCCTTTTTCGGTTGTTGTTGTCGTCATTGTTGCCAATACCCCTTGCACCATAACAAAAAAAAAAGTCTGGTTACCTTAGCCAAATATTTCGATTAAAAAGTTGTCATAACTGTTGGGTTTTTTACTTTCATTCCGCATATTGTAGGGTATATTTCTGTTGTTCCACTTTGTTCATTGTTGTAATGCTTTGCACACGTTTTATACAAAATAAATATTGCATACTTTATGGCACGGGGCAACCGGCAGCAACCGGCAACAGCAGCAATAACAACAACAACAAGCAAGTTGACTTTTCGTCATCGCCGTTAGCTTTTGTGTGTGTGCCCCAAAGTATTTTCGCCATTTTATGACCCAAAACAACAAAGCCAACAACACAATGTACATTATGTATACGCACTGTGCAAATTTGCCAGCCTCTCAGTTCGCCGAGTTGTATAGACACACACACACATATAGATACATACATATTTATATTTGTGCGTGCCGTTGCTATATTTGTATATTTCCCACGATATTTAACATGTGGCATTGATTTTATGGCCAATGCTGTCGGTTGGCAGTTGGCAGTTGGCCTAAAGCGCTTAGATGCTCAAGTGTTTTGGCCCTAATTAATTGCCGGATAGGTGTGAAAAAGGCGAATGGTCCAAAAGCATTAACGATTTCTTCTGTTTAGTGATATGAAATTTAAGACTGAGAACTGATGGCATTATTATTTTTGTGAACTTCAAGCAATTTAAATACTTGACATGGTTGAATAGACAAATGTAATTGCAATGATTATGATCTGAATAAATATTTTTAAGTATACGTAATGATTTATGCCACTTGAAGCCATTTAGAATGCCATTAGCCATTATTTGACTAATAGCACCTTCTTCTTCTGCCACCATCAAAATGTAAATGGCATATTATTTAATGTATAATTTTGTACAATGTTCGGATCATTAAATGTTGCACTCAAGCGACTCATATGTTTATGAAAATTTGTGTGTGCCGTTATATAATTGCCTATAATTTAAGAGTCGCATTAAGCCGCATAATGCTCTCACGAGTAGAAAAGGGCAATCAATCAAGGGGCTTCGTTTTATATTATTCAAAACACAAGTAATTAAAATCGAATCCAAGCGGAGAGAGAGCAGAGCAGAAAGGGCAGAAAGCCATTCGAAAGAAAGGCTCTAAAAGTGGACAGCGTATGGAATTTTAAATTCAAGCTGCCATGAGTGGCAGAAAAAAGGCCAAGAGTAATACAATGAAAAGCCATTAGGTTAAATGGCCAGCAAGAAGCCCATGAAATGAAAGAAGATGAAAATGGGCAGCAAGAAGAGGCACGTTAGGGCGTGGCAGGCAAATGGCTTCCAATAATTTTTCGGAAGCCTATCTACGGCCCAGAATAATATAAACTGTCTAAACTGTGGGCCTACCTCAAAGTGGCCAAACAAAAAGTTAAGAAGATGCTCAAAGTAAGATAAAAAAAATATATTATTGGCCCAGAGCAGCTGTGATAGATGACGCATTGAATACCCTGTAATAAGCGCAATGCATCATTTGGATAATCACATGCATTGCAGCATCCAGCTGTACTCTCTGCAGTAATTGTGGTTATTAACGTCATTATCATTAAGTATACGCCGTGTGTGTGTGTCTGTGTTAGTACGAACTGTACTTATAATTGCTATTTACACATTTTCTGCATGATTTGTCAATTTTAATGAGCGTTATTAGTACTGCGCAGCAGATGCCAATAGACAGAAAGCCAACAGAGATGGCAGCCAGGACCTGTCGGCCCTGCAGCCACCCCAAACAGATGGCCTAAAGCCAAGGACAAACTACGCAATTGCCATCATGCGTTGAGCAAGTTTTCGCTGTGCGACCAATCCACACTCACACACACACATACGCACACATACCAATACACAGCCAGACACACAGATATGTACTCAACTATGCAGGAAGGCCTCTGCGTTTTGTCGAAATTGAATTCGTTCATGATTGATTGCGCATACGCCACGTCCGCCTGTGTGCCTGTGCTCTCCCTCCTCCTTTTCAGTGCTTCGCAACACTCTTTTTGCGCATCGACTTTTGCCATCCAGCATCCAACATTCAACATTCGCTTACATTTTGTTTCAATTTCAAAATTTATCTGCGTTTTCTCACCGTCTCAGAATGTCTGTCTGTCGGTGTGTGTATATGTGTGTTTGAGAGAGTGTGAGAAACACGTATACATGATGTGGGAAATGCTGTGGGTGTATTGAACTTTCATCGAATTATGTTTATGTTGCGGAGCTTGTTGTGGCTTGAATTTTGCTTAATTCTGTTTGCATTGTGTGCGTGTTGAAGCGCTGCCAAGATATCGACAGAATCCGGACTAACTGACTGACTGACTGACAAACTGACTGATTGACTGGAATTTGCATTTTTGACGAGCTTTAGAATTAGACGTTTGCCTGTTGCCATTGCCGTTGCCGTTGCCGTTGCCATTGCCATTGCCGTTGCTTTTGTTAATTTAATTAAATCGATATGTAAAATCTGCATAAAAGGCAACGCATTTCTGGCTGTGAAATACAGTTAAGGGCATTATTGAAATGTAAGTAAAGTAAGTAGCCAAGTGCTAAACTAAAGCACAAATATATGCAGGAACTTCAATCAGCTTGTCAATATGCAAAGTGAGAATATAACAAGAAATGCCAGCAAATCACAATTTCATTTTAATGTATATGCTATTAAGTTTGTTAAGTAGATTTAATTGTTGATTCATTATCATTTCAATGTTAAACGTGGCTTGGCATGTGTCGAAAACGATGCAAATTAGCGCCATGCGACAAGTTTATTCAGTTTTTTTTCCTGACACCATTAGGCAACGCTATTGCTTTCAGGTCATGTGCTTCGTGCAACACACGCCACACAATTTCAGCGCTAAATTCTTCCGCGTTTTTTACTGTCTGTAAATTTATATTTATTGTTTGAATATTTATTTCTTTTTATTTTAGTTCAATGTAATATATTTCTTTGCCCTTCTCTGTACAGTTTGGCCAAACTATGTGCAAAATAAAATTTACATTTATTTTTTTTTGTTCCCCATTTGGTGTTTTGTGTCTTTTTTTCGCGTTGCTCGTGGCATTGAAAAGTGTCAGCGAAGTTTTTTTCCCATTTGCTTTGGCATATAAATTCTCACGCACAATTGTTTTTAAGCATTTAATTTAATAGTTTGTGTTTGTGATCGCTTTAGTTCCGCCTTTTTTTTTCTTACTCTGGCAACAAATCTTTTTAAGTGTGCAAATTTCGGGCGACATTTTATCATGTTTTTTACGAGAGTGTGTGCTGCATGTACAACCATTTTGCAGGCAAATGCAATTTGCCACAGCGCTTGGCGTGACTGAGCAGGGGGTGGGTGGGTGGATGCGTCTCCCAGAAGGCAGTCGAGAGTGTAAAGCTGGTTGGCGTTGTCTGCTCAACGGACGAGTTGTGTCAATTTTTGTTAAATTGTTTTGCAAACATGCGACAGCATGTTCAACAGTGCCAAAGTTCTGCACAGAAGGATCAAGGATATATGTATGCAGCGTGGGTATGCTCCACATCCTACTCCATATCCTTGATGTGTACAGTACATACATATATACTATACAAGTATGTATGAATGTGCGTAAGCAGCATCGGCGGCAGCTGCAACTGTCTAACAATTGCGTGTGGGTAGCTTGGATATCTGAGTGGTGGGTTGGGCTGGGATGGTGTGACGAGGTTAAGGGTTCCCTTGGAATCGCTGGCACTGAAAACCATTACCAAATATGGTCAGTTGTTGCCATAGCTGGCGCATTTAAATTGCATTTTAAATTGACTGGCAAAACGCAAAAAGTTTTCAGACACACAGTCAGACATCCGCAAAATGTGGCAGAGACTGTCTCTGGAGGTATGTACCATACGAGCATGCAACATCTAGCATCAAAAATTGACACTGAAATCCATTTGACAAATTTTATTGGCATCAGTTGGCCGAAGGACGAGCAAAAAAATCAAAAGACTACGAAATACGAGCATGCAGTTAAATATAATGACAATGTGATAAATAAGTTTTGTAACATGATTGGACCACACACACACACACATATGTACACTCGGTGACACAATCAAATTGAACAAATAATAAAAATGGTAAGCCGAAAAAATTAATTGTTATTGGTATTCATTAGGTTTCTGTTTGTTTGGTTTGTTTGATCGATTGCAAAACAAGCAAGAGACAAATAAATCCAGCTGGATTAACGGGAAGCGAAAGAACAAGAGAGAGAGAGAGAGCGTGTATTAGAATGCTTGTGTGGCAAAACACACACATACATAACTGCCACATAATGTTATCTCTTTCGCTCTTTTGTTGTTTTTGCGGTTCTTAAAGCCTGTTTTTGGCACTGCAAATAATTGTCTAAAAAAGGCAGAAACAACAAAAAATAATCAATTGTCAGCTTATAAATATGAAATGAACTAAAAGTGGAAATGGAACAGATGAAGGATAAAAGCGAGAGAGAGATAAAGGTTTGTTGTTGTTGTTATTGTTTTGGCAGCAGCTGCTGCTCTTTTCCATGGTTTTTATGTGGGTGTGTTTTTATTTTGCGGGTCAGGTGAATAAAGATAAATCCATATAAAATTTATCAGCTCGAATACTCGAATATTTGTTGAATGGCATGAAAAAACAATTAAGAGCATCAAATTGTTGTGAACTTTGCTGGAAAATTGTGCACAATGTTTAGCTAGAATTTGCTAGATGCGTCACAGTTGCATGCTGCTGCTGCTGCTGCTGTTGCTGTCAGCTTATCATGAGTGCTCTTTGGGGCCTTTGGGGTCTGAGTGGCTGCCACTTGAGTAGCTGTCCGGGCTTGAGTCCAACCTCACTTCTGATGCCACTGAGAGTATCGCCTTCACATTGCATTCACTTAAGCTCTCTGTCTGTTTGTCTGTCTGTCTGCCGCCTTTGACGTGTGCCGCTTGTTTGAATTTAATTTATTGTTTTGCTTGTGAACAACTGTTTGCTTACTAAATGCTGTCTCTCTTTCTCTCACACATACACAGCATATCTGCATCTCGTTCTATGGCTGTTTGTGTCCGTTAAAGTGTCACAACAATGTCGCAGTCGCCATTTTTATTGCCAAATTTTTTGCGTACTTATTTTCCGCTAATTTAATTTCTTGTGTAATTTCATTTTTATGTAGTCAACTTATGGCAAACGGCGACCGACTGCCTTGAAACTGAGACACCACCATCTCCCTGTCCCCCCCTCTGTCTGTCTCTCCCTCTCTTCTCAGTTAGCAAGAGCAAAACCATGCGGCAGTTGTTTGCCTTGAGGCGAACTTTGTCAACAATTCCGCGCACAACATTGAAAATTGCTGCTGTTGCGAAAAAGGACACAAACAGCGCATCATTATGAGCACACACCCCACTGCCTGTTCATGGGCTGGTGGTGGCTGCTGGTGGCTGCTGGATGGCGGAGTGGTACAGAGGCGTGTCACTTTAACGAATTTTTCTGCAAAAGAACCAGAAGATGCAGAAGCAGAAGACACACACACACAGCGAAAAAAAAACAGTCCACCCCACGCTTTCGTTGTCAGAAGAGAGACTCGAGGCACTCTCGTGCCTAAGGTCAAGCGTCTTTGTCATTTTCCATTGCCTACTTTCAGGCGCATTTCGCTACGCTATTTCTAGCAAATAAATAAATTTCAAAAACACACGAACAACACACAGACACACGCATACACACACCTACTAGTATTTTGTGGCGCCTGCAGGCGACAGCTTAGCCACTTAACATAATTCAAACGACTGTCGTTAGATGGCGCCCCAACATCCGAAATGCACCTAAGAAAAGCAGCTTAGTGCCACAATTGTCAAAGTACATACATATATATTTGTGCAGCATTTGCCCCAAAATTGATGTTGATAGTGGTTTTCAAAGTTACCTTTCAATGCAGCTGAATGAGCAAAGTTTCTTTTTTAATAGTTATTGGTATTGCAAATGCATTTAGAATCTTTTTATTGGCACTTAAAATGGTATTTATCTATGAGTTGACCTTTTTCTGACCAATGCTAAGTACGTGGACTAAGGAAATACACACAAAACCGTAGTATAGAAACGTGTAAAAGGTTTTTATATATCTCATTTCCGATGCGATAATGATGATGTCTATTCTGAGATTTTTGTTCAAATCTTAAGTTAAGTGCGTTCGCGTTAACTTTGACTGTGGTATATCCGTTGACATTGAAATGTGTTTGTTATTTTATTTTTATGATGTCATAAATGGCGTATTTATGGCTAACAACATCAAGCCAAGCAGTTAGACTTAAAAGCGAAATCTATTAAAGGCAGATTTACTCTGAGGTTTGTTAATAAAATATTAGGGCAATTTTTCCAACTTTGCTACATTTAATTTGAAATTTAAGAAGCCCTAATTTGCAGCCCTCATAATATTTGCACCACAATTGTTGCCCACATTTATAGAATTTCATAAAAGTAATCAACTTTTTTTTTTTGTTTGTTTCTGTCATTTCACATAAATTTTGTTGACTCTAGTGGAATTTGAATAATTTGCAAACACAATTACCCTCATTTTGCAGCTAGTTGGATTTCGCATAGCTGCACCGTTGACTATTCATTAGTTTTGACCATTTACGTACTAAGTATTTAAGCCCATGAGCTTTTTAATTCTTTACTTTTTCACATTTTTTCTTCTGTTGGTTGGTTGGTTGGCCTGCAAACCGAAAAATGTTCGGTGCTCATATTCTGCGACTCGCTTACGAGGCAAAAGTTTAAGCACAGTTCAAATGATTGGCCCAACTGCTGCATAAGGCCAACATGAAAGGCAAACTTGCACAGAAAGAGAGAAAGAGGGAGATGGAATGTGAGTGTGTATGTGTGTGAGGTAGGGTGGCCACAGATAGGACACCTACACGTTGCGCGGTTGCAGGCACTGAGAAATGTTTACATTAACATGCAAAAGCGCAGCTACCCACACACACACATACTACCACTTTTCCACCCACACACATACATTCAGGCAGCTGCTCATGCGATAAAAGTTTTGCTGGTGCATATTATTTTCACATGCGATGGTCGCGTTGCATTTTGGCAAGCGCACAAAACTATGCAATGGCAAACACGTTGCTGGCGAACATCGCACAGCATGCATATGTGTATGTTTGTGCGTCCATGTGCGTATTTGTGTATGTGTGTGTGTGTGTTGGCAAGTTTTGCGTCAGATTTTTGGCTACGCTACGCCGCTTAAATAGTAAACTTGCAACTTTATCTTGGCAGCCAAAACGTCGCCAGCTAAGCCGCATTGCAGCAACTTAATTAAAAAGGCCATGTTGACCCTAACACATACACAGAGAGAAAGGAAATCTTTCTCACATTACATTAAAGAGTGAAAGAGAGAATTTTAAAGATAGAGAGCCAGCATCTTAGTTAAGTGCTGTGTAAAACTGTAAAACTGAGAAGTAAGCCAAAAGTCAAGACGCATAAAAATCACTTGACACGCGCGCATCAAAAGCACAACGCACAGCGCACGGCGCGCAATGTGAGCGCGCGCGACCCAAACGTTTAATTTGGCAGGTGCAGATGCGAACAAGCGATGTGACGTTGTCTAAGTCAGGGGCAAATGGGCGTAGACCCTTATAAATTGTCATGGCTCCAAGACGCACACTGACACAAACAGGCAGGCATTCAGGCATTCGGGCAGGCAACTGTCACACACAATGCGTATGTGTGTGTGTTTGTGTGTGTGGCATACATTTGAGCTTGAAAACGGAAATGCTTTTCGTACAGAAAAAGGCAACTAACAACATGGCGACCGACAGTTACAATAACCACACTTCTATTTTGTGCTTGTGTCTGTCAAGCGACGAGTTGATTTTTGCTACAGTTTCCTTTTTCTTATACCCTTTCAAATATATATGTGAGTGTGTGTATCTGTGTGTAGTAAATAATTTTATTACGACATGTGTAGAGCATTGATGACGATTTCTATGACTTGTGAGTCGATAAACACAGCTTCGTTTGTAGCCAGCAAATGTTTTAAGTTCGTGAATATTTGAAAACTTTTTTTGCAGTTGCTTGTTTGTAATAATATGGTATTGAATATAGGTTGGGCCTGTTATTTGGGTTTGACCTACAATATTTACATTTCCTCAGAGCATCTGGCATCGCTCGTCAGTCAGTCAGCAAAAAAAGGACAAGCAAACAACATTACTCATAAATATTAAACAGTTCTTACCTCTTTAAGGAACCCAAAATTGTATGCCCTTTGTTCGGTTGGTCAAAATGTAACAATTCACAGCCATTTCGTATTGGTGTTGCTTTGTAATTTTGGGTTTTATCGTCATGTTTGGTCCTTTCGCCTTCGTTGCTGTCTGTGTGTCTGTTCGTCTGTGTGTTTTTGGCGCAAATGTGGCTTTTATTTTGCAAATTATGGCCAAGCAACAGCAGCGAGCAGCTAGCAGCAAAGCAGCTAGCAGCATGGCAATAATGTTTATGACCAACCATTTTGGCCGCCGGCCGCCATTTTATGCATTTTTCTTTTGTCGCATCCAAGTCGACTGCTGTTGCCCCAAGTGTCTTCCAAGTGCCCTCAGTGATTTAGTGCTTATGGCAAGTTTATAAATTAAATTTAATGAAGCAGCAGTGGCAAAACTATTTACCAACTACTTTCTTTCACTTTTCACTTTCGACATTCTCCATTGTCCTGTGCATTGATTATGCTCCAACCACACACATGTCCTCAATAAAATATGATTTACTCGCAAGAGAGAAAGCTGAGAAACTTTAGGTCTTGCCGCATTGAACAACTGAGTGCAGGTTCAATTGGCAATTGGCGCTCAAGTTGCCAACCTTGTGCAGTGATAAAGCCATTTGCAAACATATGACGGCCATTATGCAATAACAATAATAAGATAGCATCATCAGCCTAAGGCGTCGTTGCTAAACCCTATTTTGCCCATACAAATGTCGCATACGCATCAATTACGAGTGCCACAGAGAGCTGCCGCCCACAAAGGGCCAACCAAAAAGTAATTATCGACAACTTGTGCCAACGACGACGACGACGACCCCCAAAAAACAACCCAAGCAACAAAATGTTTTAAAATTCAATAGGCATACACACACACACACATACACAGACAGACTCTTGCACATACAAAGACTCAGAGGCAGCAGCAAGGAAAGTACCAACAATAGAACGCCTGAGCTTATGCAACATAATCCTAGTTTATGACAGTTGGGGTCCCACGCCGTTGCACGTGTGTGTGTGTGTGTGTATGCCCTTTTGAAACCAGCAGCTGCTCAACCAACTGTACAAACATACCAACAACACACGCACATTCAACCACACACACACACTCAGAGTGAATGAGAGTGAGGAGAGAGAAGATTGCAGAATCAAGGGACAGTGGATCCGAATGTGCTTGAGCGGAAAGGAAGCGCATTGAATTTGTGGTATTTATCCCCATCGGAATAATTTGGCAATTGCGGACATGGTCTTAATCAATTTATGCATTATTTACATTTATTTTGTGCAAACTTTCAACAACAGTTTAATGATGGCTCTTTGGGCTTTCTAAGACACTTCAATTATATAAAAAGTAATGAGTGCAAAAAAAACCTTAGCATCTGGCCACACTGTGCACTCTCAAAAGTCACACACGTATCACTTTGTAAAATTTTGAGAATTCCTATAGCTTTGACAAGTGTCATCGGCACAAAAGACAAGCCGTGATATGGGTGTGGGTGTGAGTGTGTGTGTGTGTGTGTGTGTTTGTGTGGGCGAGAGCAGTGCTGTTGCTTGTCAATGTCTACACACATACATACATCTGTAAGTACATGACCCCAGTTGCCCTTCCCTACTACATTCTGTTTGTATATGCCATAATTGAAGGTTTCTTTGTGTTGGCCCACAAAAACGAGAAGAAGAGGAAGACAAAAAAGTACTCCTAGTTGTCGATAGCATTGGCAAAATCTATGGATATTTTGTGTTGTTGTATGTCTGATGCGATCTAAATTGCGACCACAATTAGAGTATAAATATTTGTCAATTGTGTGCCATTCACATATTCTATGACCAAAGGCAAAAAAAGAGTTTTCTCTTCTTTTTCATGAGTGCAAGGTCACACGTTGGGGCGTCTCTGCCTCTCTGATTACGGGGGCCATCATGCAAATATGCGGGCATCTCAAGCGTTGCATACATTTTGAGCGAATCAGAGGCGGCAACAAACCGTTGACAGTTGTCATCATCGGATACCAGTTTCAGTTCCAGTACCCTGGCCCTGACATTTGACATGACGATGCGAAGCGCAGAAAGCAAGAAAAAGCAAGAATCATCTCACTAAGCGCCAGGCTGAAGCTTAAGGCTCATTTGCATGCTTTTAGGCGTTGCCGAAGCTCCTCAATTTTCAAATGGCCCCTGCACGAATGCATAAAACTTACAGTGCGATATGTGTTGCCATTGTTGGCTATCTACACTACACTTTGCAGCAGAGTTTCTGTGCTTTTATTGCTCATCGAACTTTCGAGTCTTACTCGAGCTTACTTTTTATGTACTCATCCTATATATTTGCAGTACACTTTGGGTTTGAAACATGTAGCTCAAATATAGATTACCAACTGTTTGTTGTCATCATATTTGTTGTCGCAACAATTTCCACTACTCGAACACTCAAATTGATGGAAACAACAACAAGATACACAGAGTGAGAGAGACGGAAAGTGAACATAAATATCGTTCAGCGATTTTGTTACTCGGTCTGCTGGTTGTCAGCTTGTCTCTTCTACTTTTTTTTTGCGTATATGTATTTGTTGTTGTTGTTGTTGAAACTATCCATTCGTGATTCTTATCCAAGCATGATTTTAAGCTTCCGCTCATTGGGCAAGGACAAGCTGGCTGACGTCTGGCCGGTTGGTTGGACCATTTGTCCTGTCCGCTTTGGATATGGATATGCCAAGAGTAAAGCTTTAATAGCCACACCGAAATTGATGTTGGCCATTAAATGCAGCCAAGGCACTTGAGCGCCACTTTAGCGTTCCGGGGCTAAAAGCTGAAACAGCTTCAACAGCTGCCCGTCTTAAATCCTCATCGTCAATATATGCGGACATGTCAATAACCCCGTTCGATAGCCTCATTTTGTTGATGTAAGCCGCTAAAATTGACAGCTGAGTTAGATTAGTGGCCGACTTAGACGACGACAACGACAACGACGAGAGCGAATGCAATTTCACGGCACAGTTCGCAATTTTAATTGCACCTTAATGATAGGCAGGCAAAGCAAATGTTCAAACAGGGCCAACAGCTGATAGGGTTCACAGGCAACAGCAGACGTCAAAAGGGGTTAAGAAAGGATTGAAAAAGATTTCGCATCAAAGCAAAGCCTAATCTCATGTTACAAGTGCGGATATTGATATTTTGTCAATATATCATTATGCCACAAAACTTGTTAAGCTTTTGATAATCATCCATTAAAAGTGGTTTGTACATGGATAAAATTTCCTGCTAAAAATCAACTTATTTATAGATAGAACTAAACCATAAATGAATGCTCTCTTAAAGCCAACAATTTACTTTCATCACAACAATCAATTATCTGAGTAATACTGAGAAATAAAAGTTTGTTATGTTTCACTTGTTCAAATTGCCAAGATTATAATTTACTTCGAAAAAAATTGCATTTATTATGGGTTCTTACATTTTCCTAGTATTTTCTCTAGCAGTTTTTATGAAGCATGTTTTTTTGCATGCTTTCAGTTGTGTAACTCATGGATACGCTTTGTGTATTGTAAAATTATTCTTGATTTGTATTTGTGGTTGACATTCGTGTGTTTTTGTGGTTGTTGTTTTTGGCTTAAGCCATAAGAGAGTTTGACAAATGCCATGCGATGAAAACTCACAAAAGTTTTCTATCCAACAACAATCACAATACTATCATACTGTCCCTCTTGCCCCTCGGGCTTGCTTTGAATTGTTTGTGTTGGTTGCTGCCACAACGCAGGCAACAAAAAATTGAAACTGAAAATGTTGCTACGTTTTTTTGTTGACAGTAAAATTTTCTTGTGCTAAATTTTCGCTGAACTGTCACTGAGAGAGTGAGAGAGAGCGAGACAAAGAGAAAGAGAGAAAGTGTGTGTGTATGGAGCGTTGTGGCTTCCGGTTGAGTCCAGTGTTGCCTTTGTGGCTGCTCACCAAGGCAGCAAAAAACGTTCTCATACCGATTCACCATATTCGCACTGTTATTCCCCGCACCGCTCCGCTTCGCACAGTCGCCTGCACTTTTCGCTTTAATTGCGGTCAGCGTGGTTACGTCTTTGTCTCCGTGCAAAATGGCAAAAAAAGCGAAAAAGAAACTATACAGAAAAATCTGCAAAACTTGGCAAGCAAATTTGGCTGCATACTTTTAGGCGCCGACGACGCGCTTAGCAAATATTTTGTCGAGCATTCTATGCAGGTAGTTGTTACCCAGTTACCAGAGTTTCGTTCAGCCATTCTCTTTATACATTTTCATTTGCGTTTTGTGTTTTGTTTTGTGGTCTCGTCGTCGTTGTTGTTGTTGCTCCGCTCTGTTTGTGTGTTTTGTCCTTTTTCTTCTACACATTTTTTTTATAACATCTCTTCATTTTGTGTTGCTGTTGTTATGCTTCAGTTTTTCGCATCAGTTTGTTTGCATTTAAAACTAGCAGAGTATTGATTCGATGCCCTGCTGCGACTGCGACTGCGACCGCGACAGCGACTGCAGCATCGACGCATTTTTCCCATTTGTCGGCCTCCGTTCAAAATGTCCATCCTTATGTCCTTATGTTCTCGTGTCGTACTTTTTTTGTGCGTTGTTTTTGTGGTTTATGTAGCATTGATCTGAATTTCCAATGCATTGCAACAAAAAGCAAACACAAACATTTTTTTTTATCTTCTTGTCGCCCTCGGATGCAATATTTAATGTTTCCGCATGTGATTTTTAAGCAAACAGGATGTTGAATTAATGATCTTTTGCAGTTTAATGCGCATTATAAATTCATGAATTGCAATTGATTATTTGCAATATAACTCGTAATGAAATGAAAATCGAATCGAATTTTAAGAGACACATTTCACGTTATGTACATATGTATAATTTTATCCGTTTGCTGATATGAAAAACAATTTTAATTTTTCTCTGAATATTGTTGCTGCTGCTGCTGCGGACGATGTTGTTGTTGTTGTACCACTGTGCACACAGCGATGTGGCGATGGCACGTTGTGACTTTCAATTAAAACCGATTTCCTTATGCATTGATGGGTTTTTAGTTTTTAATAACTGCACACGAACAGCTGTGCATTTTACCGCATGCCAGCTTCGTTCTTTATGTTCTCTTTTTTTTTGGATTATTGAACGGCAAAAGGGGATGGTAAAATCTCTTTGGTGTTGCAGTTGCCATTATCCGATTCTTTGAATATCGAGCATATTCAGTTTGGAATTGCTGAAATATGAGTTAGTTAACGTTGCGTATGCGCAATTTGTTGCATATTGCAGCTCATTACGATGTACGCTGAATGAAACTGCAATAAAGTATTAAAATTCCAAACCGAAATGCGCATAAATCATACACACACACACGCACACTCCGCACATTCGTATTACCTATAGAGTAGCATATGCTTTCAGTTGTTGCCTCGTTGATGGGGCAACCACTTAATTGAACTAAAAACAACTGCTACTGAAAGTAATGACGATGCTGCTGCTGATGATGGCGATGATGATTACGCTAGAGATGATGCTGTTGTGGATGCTGCAACTGCCGCAACATTTAAGTGATTTATGAGGGTCAAACACACGCAGCAACAACTCAACAAAAAACAAACACAAAGAGAAATCGCGCTCTATATTGTATATGGTATATGTATTCCTTTTATGTGTTTGCCCATATATCAGATAAATATGTACACACACACGCATATATTTTTCTTGTGTGTGTATGATTTTTCAAGAGTGTCAACAACTGACAACTAGCATACGATAAAGTCTGCCTTAAACAGTCGTCTGTAATGAAAAATTAAGTATTTATTTGCAGTCAAAATGAATTGTCCATAACTCGCATACACTGCGAATTAAGTTGCCCGAAAGGGACTGCTGCCATTTATGTTTCTCAGTATAAATCAGAGTGAAAATTCAGTGAAAAGCTTAATTACTTACAAATAAGTGCTAGCATTTTTCGAAAGAAAACCAAAATCACAAACTCGACTCGACTCGAAAAATATTTTTAAAGGTCAAAAGTAAAACATTGCAACGAATACATCAAAAGAAAATTTTATGAATTCTTTGCATGTAACAGAACTTAGATATTAGTTTTGTCTTGATTTTTGCACGTTGCACGTTGTGTACTGAGAATTGTATTCAAAGGATGAATATGCAATAAAAATACATTTCTACCATGTCCTTTGAACAAATATTATTCAGCAAAGAAGCTTAATCAAATGGTTGACCAAGCGTTAGTAGGAAAATTGTGATTAAGAAACCATAAAAGTCCAAAAATTGTTGGAAAACGCAATGGGAATAAATAAATAATCTCAGGTTGAATATGCTTTAAATAGGATTCAAACTGACTTTAAACAACTCTTATTAAAATATTCCAAGCAAAAAGCATTTTAATTAAAGCTGTCCATAATTGATGAATAGTTGCACTAAATCAAAGCATAATTATGATTGTTTGATATAACTATTATTTGCAATGTTTAAGCATTAAAAGGTTAATTAAACGCCCAACAGATTATATTACTTAGACAGCTATCTGAACAATGTGTCCGATGCACAAACATACATATATATTCCGATTTTGATTAATTCCATGGAAAATGTCAAGTGGAGCAAAGAGCTCCGGCGGCAATCATTGCAATTGTCAGCGGCAAATGAATGCGCAGTGCCGAGTGCCTCTGAATGAAAATGAAAATGGCACAAAAAACAAAAATGGAAAAAAAAAGAAGGGCAACACACATTTAATTAAGCCAACTCACACGACAAAAGCCCTGACAGTTGCGCCCATCCCCTTCACCCTACAGTACTTCTTTCGATGTGTTGACGCAATCAACATGGATGCAGTTCACCAAGATCAACGCGAACTGTCTCTGGGCACACCAACCTTACCCCCCCTTGCCACCTTAGCTGTTAGCTGCCAAAGGCAAACGCCAGCGGTGACATTGTCAACGCCATCCTAGTCGTACGTCCTTCTGCTGCGTCTTCTGTTTGCAACTACTTCTTTTTGTTCGCCCATTCTCTACTCTTCGAGTACATCTAGTTTGCTGGGCACTCATGCAAACATCAAAACATGGCATAGACATACCTTATGGTTGCATGATACCAACGAACGCGTATTGTGCTCTTACTACCCCTTAACCCCTCGCTTTTGGCAGTCATTGTTGTACTTACTATGAGTATTTATACCCTGACATTATACTTAAATGGGGTATCTAGCATAGAATAACAGTTTTTTTTAATGGATTTGAGCATAAGCACATTAAACTAGAAAACTGTTTCATTTATTCAATAATTTCTGATTCAAGTTGATAAATATTTCATATAGTTTGTGTGTTTTGTCAGGCTACAATTAAGGGTTTTCTTCTTATTATATTTCTAATTCTAAATCGTTTTTGAAATTCTTTTAAGCAAATTCACCTAAGAAACACATGAGATATTAAAAATTAAAGTTGACCCATGTTGCATTAGCCCACTAGTTAAGTTTTCAGAGTATCCGCTAGTCGGTCTCTCTCTGTTTTTCACTTTCTCTGTTGCATTTATGCACGTCATGTGCGGCATTTAATCCCCCAAGCCTTACATTCCCATGCGATGGGGTTGGGTTTGTGCTCTGCTGCCGTGTGTGGAGCTTATTTGAATTGACTTTAGTTGATGGATTGTCGTCTGCATGTTTCGTATGAATTGATAATGCAACAATATTGTTGATGTTGTAAAGCATTCATTTATATAAATTAAATTGACAAAGCTTTAGCTGGAAATTGTATGGTCGGAGTGAATGGAATCCCTTTATTGTCAAAGACATCTTATTCCATTTTCCATTTTATTGTGACAGTCATAGTTGTAGTTCGTTGAGTTTTCTACGTATTAAAGTTTGCATAACGATTTTACCGAATTTAATTTGTATTCTCTGCGAAATGTGAGTCAAGAGTTTTGACCGATGAGATTTATGAGTGGCAATTAAATCACAACCTTTTCCACAAACTATTCGTATTTTTGTGTGTGTGTGTGTTGGGTTGAGCATATGCCATCACATTAGCTATGAGGGCAAATAGTTGTGGCAACTGTGTAGGAGGAGATGTGCCGTAAATCAAAATATACACATGATCCGGCAAAGAAAAGCGAAAAAGATTGCGCACAGCAGCATAAAAGAAAAACTTGATAAACTGCTCTACCCAACGGGAAATTGGGCAGAGAGATTCCAAGGAAAGAGCGAGGGCGTGCGAGAGAGATTGTCCTTCCCCAGATGCCATGGCTAAAATTGAATATGAAAAGCACTCGACGCTGGCGGTGTAGAAAATATATTTCCGCTAACGACAATCAGGCGCAATGCAAAAAGTGTCGCGGAAGTTGTCAAAACATTTGAAACGAAGCGATACGAAACGAAATGACAGATAGCAGAGGCATCTGAGCCAACAACTGAGGCATCTAAGGCAACAAGCACAAACGATTGCCTGTTGGTTCAAACTGACAGATAGACAGACAGACAAACTGACAAACTGACAACCAAACACATACACACACACACAACACCGGACACTCTGAACAGGGTTGTGTGGGGGGAAATGAGTTAGTTGCTTTCGACCTTAAATGAAGGCCATCCTTCAGGCGTGCACCTTGAATGGCTTTAAAGTCCCAAGCGAGTCCAGGCCAAGTCAGTCCCAGCCAGTCCCGGCCAATTGGCCAGGCGCATCTCTTCTTTGAGCCGAGGCATAAATTAATTTTTATGTGCTTATCGGGCAGGAAATTTATAATCTCAACCATTGGCCACCGCAGACTCAGTCCTTGCTGCGCGAAGGCTTTTCCTTATTTATTGTTTAACTGCGCAAACACAGATAATAAATTTTGCCTTCATTGTCGTTGCTGTTGTTGTTGTTGTTGTTCTTGTTGTTGGTTTGATGTTGCAGGCGTGAAAAATTGTTGGCGTGCATTTTACATTTATTTCATAAGGTTTTTCGCTTTCTTTTTTTTACATATTAAAGTTTCTCTGTATGTGTGTGTGTGAGTGTGTTGAGCAGCCATTAAATATGCAGCCCGGGCATTTTTGCACACTCGTCTTGCGCTTGGGTTGGTTTTTTTTTTTTTGTTTTTGGTTGAGTTGAGTTTTTTTTAGCCAGCTTTCAAGGACGTTGTGACAACCTTTTAATGAAATTAATCTGGCGGGCAAAGCCGTTGAAGCTGGCCACAACTGCTGCCAACAATTTTGCATATAAATTGCAATTTAAGATGACCATTTATCAATGCTCATAACTTTCGATCGAGCCTTCGACCCGGCCCAGTTTCAAATTGCAAACTGCCATCGGGCCGTGGCTTAATTCATTAAAACCAGGAAACTCGACAGCTATATGTATGTATGTGTATCGGCTAATGGACAGCTAAAGCCTTCAGCGATAATTGACAATTGAGTGCAACTTAGTTTAAACTGGCATTAAATCAACAATAAATGTTGCTGCACTCGCCTTTTTGCACAGGCTTAACTAACTTTCATATTTAAAATCGTTTCTTACATTTGACACTATACAAATTCAAGTGCTAAAATAATGGCTTATTGAACATTTATTTTATTTGGAAATGCAATTAAACTTGTCAAAGAAAAGCAACAAACGATAAGCGATTGGTTATTCAAGATATATTTTCAGGCAATTTTTGACATTTGATAGCCCATAATTTGGAATAGTTTAAGTTTGTTTAAGCCAACAAACTCTTTGCATAATCTTTAAGGCTGCTGTCTCTGCCTCTCAAGCTATGCTCATAACATAAATATTAATAATAATGCGCAGAAAAAATGAAGAATTTAAGAAGGAATTTTGTCCAACACAGCTTTGATATATAAGGTTTTCAATTATCCTAAAATAAAGTAACAAATATTTTTTTTTTTCTCATAAATACTTGTGCATAGGATATGTTAATGTTTATATTGTTTATTATCCGACATGAGAAATGAATAAAATTAAATACGAGCGCAGCGCAGTCAATTAAACAGTCTTCGTCAGTCTTGCTGCTTGCTGGTTTGCGGGCAGTGAGGCGGACATGTGATAATAACTGACACGACCTCGTCCTGACCAATCCTGACTGACGGACGGACGAACTGACTGGCATATGAGAATATGCAGCTGACAATGCCAGAATTTGCATAATGCATATACACACACACACGTTACAACCAACAATAACAACATGAAAACAGCTTGTGGTTGTCATTGAATTGGTGTTGTGATATGTGAGAGATGCTTCCTTCCATACGGATGCGTTGCACTTTTGTGCAAGTCAGTCAATTTATGCAATTGCCAGAATAACAAAAAGCGTTGAACTTTTTGAGTTTCGTCTTCAGCTAGACAAAATCGAGATTGAGGTGGCCAAAAGTTGGGCCTTAAGCCTTAAATGCGCCACATGCCAAGCATAAATTTTCATAAGCAATGCTCAGCCACATTACTCATACGCCGCTTGTGATTCAGAGCTTACAACATGCATACATCTCTGACATGTAAATAGCTCATTAAAAGTTTTGCACACATACACTTATGCACATGCACTTACACACACAAACACACACCCACACACACATACATAAACATACATAAACATACTCGCTGGGGCCATTTATTAAATGTTAGCTTTACTATAATTTCATGTGGGCAAACATTTTGCTATAAAACAACGAGCAGCGAACAGACAAAAAGAAAAAAATAAATGTCACAAGGCAAGCTGTGAATGTGTGGGTGTGTGTAAGAGAGAGAGCGCGCATGTATATACTATACAAGATATATATATATATATAGTGCTGTATAGAACTGGCATAACATACTACTTGATGGCATAGCAAACAGGGCTGTCTACTTCCGCCTCTCCACCGCCATTCTTTGCCTGTCTGTCTCTCTCCCTCTCTCTCTCTCTCTGTTGGTTTTTGCACTGTGCGCCTGCAGCGCAACACTTCCTGTTTACATAAACAAACACGTCAATGTGTCTGACGTGCAGTTTACCTCCTCGCACCCTCTCGCTCACACTCTCTCTCACACTCTCTCTCACTTGCTCACTTGCACACATCGCTTGTGTTCTGCGTGGGTTTCGCTGCCTTCACATGCATAAAAATTTTGCATTAGCTCAACAAGGATTTTGTTTTTCAATATTACAACGTCACATGGAGGACAATGCCGTTGCTGCTGCTCTTGTTGTTGTTGTCGTATGCCAGAGGATGCATTGAAAAAGTTAACATAAAGGTCTAAATACATTTCAAAATGTTTTGCACTGTTGACAAAAACAAACACCCAACTTTTTCGATTTGCAATTATGATATATTCAACATAATATATTTCAATTACATTAAACAACGTTTGAATGTTAAATAATCGTCCAAGGGCATGCGGTAAACATGACTGTGTATTAAATATTCAAGCAGACGAGAAAGTTAAAGTTAGCTAGGTTTCCTTTGATACCAATCTAATATGTTTGCAGGCAAAAAGTTTCTGAGCTTAAGCAGCATACAATTTTACCGACTAAGCAGCTGGATTGAAAACTTATAAAACATTTACAGTATATGTTGTTGCCGTGGCTGTTATTGTTGTTGTTGTAAACGCTTAAGCGAGAGATTTTCCACATTTCACTTTTGTGGCAGCAAACTTGGCAACATTATTGGCACAAAAATATTTCTCATTTTAATTAAATTGCATTCTTTGGCGCGCTTGCGAATCTCAACCGATCTCAACAATTGCCCGCCGGGCTCTAACATCCCCACCAACAACATGGAATTTGTGTTAATCAAACGCAGCGTTCTGCATGAATATGCTTAATTGTATTATTACATAACTTTACTTTGTCTTAAAGATAAGCTAAACTAGAGACGAGGCCGTGAGAGCTAGACAAGAGCAAGAAAAAGCATAATTGAAATATTTCTGAATTGGTTTGTGTAAATAGTAGAATACAGTCAAACTTTTATATAAAGAAATTCTTAAGGGAACAAGAAACAACTTCGTAATATTGAATAATTTTTTTATTTTTATGGAAATTCATTTGATGTATGGAAGACTATTCCTTTTACGCTTGCATACCCTGATCCCTTGAAATAGGTATGAAGAATATCCTACCACATTTAGTATATATTATTTGGATCAGTATTAAAAGTCTATTTGTCTATCTATCTATATAATTACGTCGATCTTAGAGACTTTAATATTTAAGAACTTCAAATTTGAAAATTTGCTTACCCTATCCTTCACATGCGTACAATACATAAAACTTTATCCAAAATCGAATATTAAGAACAGTGTTGAAACCACTCAATATGCTTTATTATTCCATTCAAGCTTATTGGACTATATATACTTGTTTTACTATTTGGTCGTGTCACGCTTTCATCGCCGAACGAAGTTGAAGTCAATGTGTTCGTGTGCGTTTGTGTGTGTTGGTATGTGTCTGCGGCTGCCATAATTCATTTGGCACTCGATACAAAAGTCTTTGGCAATTAATTCACGCGCCCGTTATTGATAAATCAATGCGGGATTCTGTTTCAAAGGATAATTAATGCGTCGCGAGGCAACGCGTCCTGCATGTGACAGCAACAGCGACCGGCACAAGTATTTCTTTATATGTGTGTCTGTGTGTGTGTTTGTGTGTGTGTTAAGCTGAAATTCACATGTAAGCAAAGCTGTAAGTGGGAATATTATTTTTGTGCCAAATGCCGACTGAAAGCGACATAACCAGCCAATTAGTTGCATATTAACTTAGTTAGTTGCTTTGTAAAGTTATTTTAATTATAAATATATGTATTTAGTATTGCAATATTGTTGATGTTCAGCCAAGCAGCAAGGAACGCCTTGCACAAAATTTTGTTTGAACGTGAATTATGTGTGTCTATCCATGTTTGACTGTTTGTGTGTTTGCTCGAGCGAAAAGTACAGTTGCGCACATGCGTGTGAGGAGGGGAGGTGGTTGGTGGTTGGGGGTTAACAGTGCTTGGCGGACATGTTGAGACATGCTTTTGTAATTAAATTAGCATTAATGTTGTCGCTGGGATCATGGACTGCCAGCGCTCTCGTTACCATTGTCGTCATCATCGTCTTCTCGCCTTGTGCGACTTCATTAAACATCGCTCATACGACATGTGTGCCAGCCTTCGTGTATATGTATGTGTGTGTGTGTGTGTGTAGTCTACTTGAGTGAATTTATGACACACTTTCCGCTCGCACTTTGGCTTACTTGCATTTCCCCCAAGCTGTTTGCTCTCTCTCTTCATTTTGCGCTTTTCAATTTGAGGCTGCAACAATGGCTGCAGGCAAATTATTATTGGATTTTACGAGCTGCAAATTCGGTGTGCGCCTAATTGCTGCTGCACAAACAATTATTTTTTGCATGCCTGCCAAGTGGCTATAAATAAACACCCGGCACAGCCAAAAGCAGCCAACAAACTTTTGTCCAAATGTTCTGCTCAGGTTTTCTTTTCTTTTTTTGCTTCCTTCCTTCCTTTATTTTTGGGTTTTACGTCGCATTTAAAGCTCGAAGAGAAATGAGTGAAAATGATTGAAGCGAAAAGTTGAAGCTCAAAGTTAAACGAAGTTTTTAAGCTCGACGAAGAAGGAAGAACAAAAAACTGCAATGCCAACAAAAAAAAAATATCAGAGAAAAACTTTTTCTTAAGCAGTTTGCATATTTGTCATCTGAATTTTAAACACTCTTTCTGATATATATATAAATGCAATTTCTTTTCAAATATTTGTTTATTTATCTTAAAGCTAAAAATAGATTGTCAATATAACCTACATCATACATACAAACATACCTAGATAATAAACAATCTTTCAGCTTGATTATTTTTGCCAAATCATTTTATAACATCTGAATATTGCACAAGTTAGACCATAAAAATATTCAAATATCATTTCCAGCAAGCCAAACATTGCCAAATTTATACAAAAACCTTATGGCATAGTTATTTTATGTGTAGCACAGCTGCTGGTAAGAGTACGTAATAATGAAGGCAAGAACGAAAGTGTTGCCTTAAACCCACCGCACAGCACAGCAAAGTAAAGCACAGCACAGCACAGACTGCTGCGGCCGGAAGTCCATAACGAAGAACATGCTTGTGTGTGTGTGTTGGTGTTTGTGTGTGTGTATGTATATGGGGTTTTTGGAAAGAGCTTTGGTAGTCTTTAGGTAGCTTGAATTTTCGTGCTGTTGCCGGTGTGAGTTTGAGTGTTATTCAAGCAAATTGCCAATGTAAATATTGCAACAACCAGCAGCAGCAGCAACGGCAACAGCAACAGCCAGCAATAACAACAAATGCGACCCTTGTCGCAGCTGTGTAAACAGCGGCAATAACAACAACACTACCGATATTGCTGACGTCAAAAGACACACACTCGTACGTAATATACACGCACGCACACAATCAGAACACAAATACACACATACAAAATGCATTTAGTTCGCATCTCTACAATTCCCACCAAGCAACCATCAGCTAAATGTTCATTCCCTTGCTTTTGCTGCTTCGGCTGCTTTATGCAGACAACACAACTTAACTCAACCAAACCAAACCCAAACGAACTCAATTCAAGCGGCCGACCAACCAAATTGGCCGCAACGGAAGTAGCTCGGCCGCCATTTGCGTTGCTGCTACGCGCGTTTCGAATTTGATCTGATTTTATTGCTGTTGTTGCTGTTCGTGTTGCTGTAGTGGCTCTAGTTGTTGGTCGTTGTATTTGACGATTTGAGTACTAGTATATTTGCTCGAGTCCTTGTTTTCAGCATTTAGTACAACATTTAAGCCTATTTGCTTGTTTGTTTGTTTGCTTATCGCTGTGAGAACGCTTCACAGCAATCATTAGTTGCCCCATTGGACAATCTCATGAAATCAATGTGATTATTCCAGCTTGTTGTTTGAGTGATTTATTTGTATTCATATTTAAAAACAAATAAACACAAAATAAATAAGCAAAATATATTAAGGTTGCACTAAACTGAAGCACAACATAAACAAACATTAAAATATACATCAAAAACTAATTTAATTGCAAAGTTTGTGTTGAACTCATTTCCTACACTGAACTCTGGAAAGGGGTCAAAAAAGGAAAAGGGTTTTATGCAAAATGTATGTAACAATCAAAACAAAACACTTTACATAAGCTTTTCTAAACCATTGGCAAAAAAAGTTTGTAAAAAATTTAGTTTGAATTTTCTAATGGCAAAAAGCTATCGACAAGCAGTTGAGAAGCACATAAGTTATCGCAAATTAATTTTTAGATAAATATTCAGCATCGCAGTTAGGAATGTACTTTATGTGAGAGCAAGAATTAATTCGCAATGTCCAAGGCTTTAGGTATCTTCTTTTATAGATGTCTTGACTAGAGCCATCCCATTTGATATATTTGCATCTGAAGGTTAAGAATAGCTAAAAAGTATCTTATCGTAAACAAAATGACAGAAAATCTTTCTATACTTACCTTCATCATAATATATTCAAGGGTCGTAAACACTGAATTATAATTTACAAAGTCATTTACATAAATAATAAATTCACGATTAGTTTTATGCACATAAGGTGGCAAGGTTGATAACGTTGCTGTTGTTTTATTCTGAATTTTTGTGATAGCTTAAGAAGTTTATCCTTCGAAATATGTCATTTTGTGTCCTATGTAAATAACCCGGTAAGTCGAGTTTGATTTGACTGTTGCAGGCATTAGATAGTTTATTCTCCTTTTATATTGAAAGATACACTTGGAAACCAGAAGTCTGCGCTTACCCATTCTTCTAATGTTATAACGTATACTCACCTTAATACCAATTTAAATCAAGCTTTAAAATTTTCTTATTTAGCAGCAAGGTTTGAGAAATTTTTAAGCATGCAAAATGATGTCTCAAGAGCCTCTTCTTGTTTCAATAGAACTTGCAGATTCTGAATTATTTCTTTGGCCCCTTGATGCAGTCTTCACTTGAGTTTTCATTCAAAACTCTGCAAAGCACAAACTCAATTGGAGAGAGAGTTATGTACATATGTCTGCGCTTTCAAATTCTTTTGACACCTCAAGCAATCGTTTGTAAGCCACAAGGCGTATACTTAATGCTCGTCTAATTAGTGTCCTAATAGGTTAGCGACGTGTCGCCACACCAAGAACACATGTGAGAAAATAGTGCTCAACTCAAAGAGTTTTTTTTTCTTGTTTTACTTTCAGCAGCAGCAGCGACAGCAGCAGTAACGAGATCAACAACTACAGCAGCAACAGCAATTGGTAAGAGCAACCACAATAAGAGAAACCGCAACAACACTTGTTAAGTGGTAGGCGCGAGGCAAAAGTCAACAGCAACGCCTTCACATTGGATTACGCGCAGTTTTACTTTAGACCGGAGCCAATTAGTGGCCAACAGCAACAACAACAGCGACAGCGACAACAACAACAGCAACAGCAAGTAGCGCGACAACAGCAGACGCCGCTGACGCAACAACAGCTGCAGCTGCAGCGACAGCAACAGCAGCAAGTGCAGCAGCAATTGCTCGCTCAACAACAGCAGCAACTGCAGATACAACAGCTGCAACAACAACTGCTGCTGCAACGGCTCGAGCGTGAGTTGCAGCAGCAACAGCACCAACAGCAGCTAGCCCATCAGCAGCAGCAATTCCTTTACCATCAGCGACAGTACTACGAACGCTTGAGCAATCCAGGACGACATCGTTGGCTCTCCAGCAGCAATCACTACGATTACCGGCCACTGCATCAGCAGCAACACTCACATCACCAGCAACAACAACACCACCAGCAGCAGCAGCAGCAACAGTATAGCTATTACTTCAGTCGTGGTAGCAGCAGCAGCAGCAGCGGGCTGGGTTTAGGTCTGGGTTTAGGCTTGGGTTTCGGTCTGGGCGGCAGCAATTTAGCTAGCTGGTACCATCTGCCCTCCACCTCGGCGCACATCTACATTGGCAGCAGCAGCAGTGGTGGTGCTCCATATCCCTATCGCTTGGGTTACAGCGGTGGGGGCTATCCTGCAGCGGCGCTGATCAACTTTGACGCCTCACCCACACCGTTGTTGGGTTCGGCGGGCAGCTCGCCCGGCTATTTGCCAGCACTGCCGGCTCCAGTGTTGCCACCACCACCACCGGCGCCCAGTGTAGCCACCGACTACTATTTCAGTAGCAGCAGCAGCAGCAATCGCGCACCCACAGTTGTTCCTGCCACCGAGCCGTTTCAGGAGTACGCAGCAGCAGCAGCAGCAGCGGCAGCAGCAACAGCAGCAGAGGAGCTGCAAGCTGGCGGCTATCGTTATAGCAAGGCAACGCCAAGCCGGCGCTACGACGCATACGACAACTACGGCTATTTGCCGGGACTCGCCAGCACCACCGAGGACGAGGACGATCTGCTCGAGGAGTGCCTGCCAGCGGCAGCCTTGCTTTCCACTGACTGTGAGAGTCTTGAGGACATACGCTTCCTGCAGTACAATAGCAATCACCATCCGGAGTTCCACGACGACGAAGACGACGAGGAGGCGCAGCTGGCGCAACATATTCTTGACATTGATTTGCCCGATTTTCTACGACCTTATAGCAGCAGCAGCGGCGGCGGCGGCAGCAGACACAGCCACAAGACGCCGCCGCAAAACGAATATCAAACGGAGCACGGCGCCCCAGCCGGAGCAGGAACCGGAAGCGGTGTGGGGGGTGGCGGAGGCGCAGTCAGTGTCAGTGGAGATCAATCCACTGGCAATCAATCGCATCGTGAAACCGAACAACATCGCTATCATCACTACCAGCAGCAACAGCAGCAGCAGCAACCACAACAACAGCAACAACAACAGCACCACCAACACCAGCACCACCAACATCAACACCACCAACATCACCACCAACACCAGCAGCAACAGCAGCATCACCAGCAACAACATCAACAGCAACAACATCTTCTGCCAGGACAGCAATCGCAACAGCAACAGTCCTACCAATCCTATCAATACCCATCACACGACAGCTGCGAGGGCTTTAATCAATTCGCCAACGATCACAACAGCTGCTTTGGCAATCAGAGAATGATGGTTAGCAAATTGTGGAATAGCTGCTTTCCGGAATTCACACCGGATCATGTCCATCGTCACAATTTCTACTTGTGTCAGGTAAGTAAACAAATCCTTAAGCCTCATCACATCATATCTCATGCGATTTTTCTCCCTACAGTGGCAGCGGAATACGCAGGTGCGCATTGTATATTTGTTCTATCGCTGGATAACGGCAATAACATGCTTGGCGGCACTGGTCTGCTCCCTGCTGGACATTGGTCGCACCGAGGAGCACTTTGAGCATCACTATGCCAAGTGGTGGATCTATTTGACCCATTGGGGATTGCTCTTTTGCACCGTTCAGGCATGGCTGGCCGCCTGGATAGTCACCCAGGGCATGATGGTGGAGCGTGAAGATTTTGAGATTGTGCGGCAGGCAAAGAAGAGTCGTCTGCACCATCTCTACTGGGTGCTCTACACATGTGCAACAGTCTATGCCTTCATAGTCACAATGTGCTATTGGCTGCTAGTGCACAATCCGGGTAAGTAGTTAGACTTAGGAAACACTTTAATCGGTTATTCTATATACAAAGTACAAAGTTGATAGACAACAAATTCAATTCATGATGAACTTTGGCTTTTTCTGCCACAAATAAGAGCACTCTTGCAGCGCTCATCCATTTCAATGGCATCACGGCCAATGCGTAAGGTTATCACCAATGCCGCCACAGTACAAGCATATGTGATAAACATTTTGGCCGCCGGCGGCAAGAAGCAGTACCTCCGGATGTTCTCTCGGGGGATCGCATGCAACTTGTATGTATTGTACATGGTCCAGGGTCCAAACAATAGAATGCTTACAGTGATGGGCAGATAGATGTGCATAGCAAGGCCGACACTCAAGGCTATAGTAGAGAGTACGACCACCAAGATGCTGGAGAGTATCAATATCCATAGATTCGGTGGCAGCTGGGGTGGCATCCACAGACCCAATGGCGTGTACAACACCAGCACACCAATGCCAGAGAGCACTAGATACCAGCTTAGATCGAATTCCCGAATGCTCAGGCACATGACCAGCAGCGTAAGGCATTCAAACATGCACACAAAAACAAACCAGTTCAACGGGCAACAGTTCTGCAAGCGGCGAAAGCCCACAAAGCCCAGAGTCATGTTGAGCCAGGTTAGGAACAGCAGTACCAAATAAATATTTCGTTCCTGTGCCGTCACTAGGGGCTTCCAACGATATGTGGTGCCCATCCATTGCAGCAGGGATAGAACAACTTGCAGGGCCAGCAGCAAATAGACTTTGGCCAGAAATGCTATGCGGGAGGGCTGATGAATTCGAATCGGCTCGGATGCAATCGCTGTCGCCTCCGTTTGGATTGAGTGCTGAGAATAATAGCTGGACTCATACTCTGGCGTATAAAGCTCAATGTTTTCTTTTTTTGTGATCGTTTTGTCCGTTTGCGTTCCCCTGGCGTTAAGTTCGGGCGCTGAGGCTGATTGGTTGGTCTGCATGCTGCTCGAGAAATACAATTCAGTCAACATTTTGGCCTTTTTTTTTTTGAATGAATAACTGACACTGACACTGAAACACACACACAAACAGAGTGACACACACGGAGTTTAGAAAATACAAATTCCTGTAAAGAAAACAATTATCAAATTCAAACTGGTGAACTGGTGAACTGATGAGCGAACCTCCGCGGGTATCGTCGCAACTATGCCGCACTTTCTTTCTGCGTTTACTTGGAGTCGGACTTGGTTATATAATGCTCTTTGTGCTGTTGAATGTGCTGTTTAGCTTCCTGCATGGTGATCCCACTGAGAAATATTGCATTGCCTCCATGGTTCTGTATGTGGTGGGACTTATACTTTTCTGCATCTATGTAAATCTCCTGCGACTGCGTCACAAATCGCCCGCCAATTGGATAATATGCACTGTGATTGCCCTCATACTCGCCGGCGGCCAGGCCTGTGCGCTCGCAAAGCAACATGCAATGGAAATCACAACTGCCACACTCCTGGCCATTGTATACCTGTGCATCTACCTGCTGTTCGGCTTCTGGCTGCCAAAGCGTTGGCATCCATTGGCCTATATGGCATTGATTTGGCTCATTGCCCTGATAGTTCAGTGCATATTGTGTGCCATTTTTTTTAACCGGGAGGAGTTGGTTCGAGGCATAATGTGGTTCATCGTATGTCCAATGATCGTCTTTCAGTCTCAAGTTATGAATGGCTACTGGGGAAATGACTTCCCAGTTAAGGACACGCCACTCTGTTCATTGCTCCTAATGGTCGACTTCATGGCCCTGTATGTGTGCTATCGAGCAGCCGATGATATTGCTCATGCCGCTGAGATACTCAATGCATCACACAGGCAGCTCTTTGGCCGACGACTGTCAAAAATGTTCGGCTAAATTGTGTCTTTATATTCTTCCAGCTTGAAGACAAGTGTCGTCACAGAGAATTAGTTGAGCTTAAGAAAAAAGTGAGAAACCAAATACTAAATTGCAAAGTCTTTAAATAAATGTAATGTTTTTAAACCATAATCAAAAGAACTAAATGATATTAGAAGTGAGGAAATAGCTCGAAAGCACCATCAGACCATTTCTTATGAACATTCAATGTCATGTTGACGAAATAGAGTCCGGTATAAGCATTTCTTTACACTTTACTATAGAAGGAAACATATTTGATCCTTTAAAGTGTATAAATATGTTCTTGAAGAGCATGGCGGTCTGATTTATTATAGCCATGTCCGTCTGTCAGTGTGCTTATAAGCAAACTTAAACACAGTTTTTTAGCTATTGAGCTGAAACTTTGGACATGGTCTTTTGTTTGTTGCATATGCACTATAAGTCAAAATCGGACCACAATATCATAAAGCTGCCATACAAATATAAGATTTTGCTGAGCAAAGTAAGAAGTAGGCTTTTCAAGAGTCTACAATTTTTGGCATGGACGAAAATAGCCTTCTTATCTCGTTTTTTATTTACACGGTCGGACTTGGTGTGGGAGATTTTTAAATTTACTGATATTTTCACACATTAGGGCTTTTCCCCTAGCATTTAAAGATGTGAAGTCCTTTTAAAAAACACATAATATGTGAATTTTAAGCAAAAACTGATCGTTCTTACAAAAAAATTTGAGAACTCTAAGACACAATATGTACCTTCATATGAGCCCATGCTTAGAAAAAAATAAATTAGCTTCGAAAACTCTCTAAATCGCTTAACTCTTTTCTGCCAAAGAATTAAAGTGCTTCGAGCTTGTCTTGCTGGGAAGGGATTACAAATACGGAACGGTCAAAAAAGACGCGAGTGGTAGCATTTCGACTTAGCACAGAGTTTAAACAAAGCAAAGTAATCATCATAGTAAATTTAACGATGTATAATTCTTTTGGATTATTGGTAAATGTTCAATAAAAGAAAGATGTCGTTTTCAAAGCAGAGAGGGACCATAATGACCGGGCTTTAAGTGCTGTGGCTAAAGCTAATGGTGCAGCACCAGAATGAAGCATATTTAACTAAATATATATGCTGTGCTGTATATGTCTGTGTGTAAATTGCATACATAAGAAAAGAAACAAAACTTTTTAGTTTTCTATTCAACTCAATTGCAAACTTTGAGCAACAACATAAAGAAACCAAAGTTAATTAAGCGAATTTCCTTTTAAGCTCAGTTTTAAACTCTTTTTGCTTACACTTTTTACATTTTTGCTTTTCATCTATCCGCTGCAGATATCCACAAGATTGACACATTGAATATAATGGTGCATGTGCTGAATACGATAATAATGCTCATCGACTTGGCCATTGTGGGTCATCCGATTAAGATGAGCCATGCCTACTTTACCACAGGCATTGGACTGGCGTATGCCATCTTTACGGGCATTTACTTTTTGGCCGGCGGCACAGACAGGTAAGCATTGCTAACTTAAAGCCTAACTCTGACTTAACCTAAAAAAATATACTTTGAAGGAAAAATCAAACTGCCATCTATCCGATGATGGACTGGACCAAGCCAGGCAAGGCCATCATTGTGACGGCATGCGCCATCATCTTTACGTTCTTTGTCCATTTCTGCTGTTATTTGCTCTATCGTGGACGCGTCTGGCTCTTCACCAAGCTATGCATTCGTGGACGCCACAATCGGGATGGTGAGATGGGCGAAGGACTCAATGATGACTCTGGTTCGCGCATGGGTGGTGGCGGAGGTATGGGCGGTGGGGGTGGGGGTGGCATCGGTGGTGGTGGAGGCAGCATTGGTATTGGTGGTGCAGCTACTATAGTTGGCGGCGGCGGCAGCAGCCAGGACTATGCTCATCAGCAGCAATATCCCATTGCGCATACGGAGCAACCGCGCCCAATTTCACAGCAGCCGCCATCCAGCTACCAGCTGCCTCCACAGTACTCGGGCTATCTGCAGCAGCCCGTCGTCGCCGGCGTCAATGTGGGCGTAGTCAGTGCGGATGGCGTCTATCAGCCAATTGGCACCGATTCGGGCCGCACCAGCGGTGGTGGTGCGGGAGCCGGCAGTGGCAGTGGCAGCGGCATTGATGGCTCTGCCAAGCACAAGGTCGTCGGCTCTGGTTCCGGTGCTGTCAGCGGCTCCGGCGCCGGTTCGGCCTTGACACGCACTGTGGCCCATTTGGATGCGGCACAGCGGGAGCAGTTCCTCAATCCCAACAAGATCGTCGAGTATAAGATGTAAAGGCGTTGTACCCGGCACCGGTATACGTTCCGCTTGTCCATGAAGTTTCTGGAGAAGCACTGTGCGCAGTGTGAGGCGGCTCGCCAGGCTGCCAGCGAGGAGCAGCGCCATCTGGCGCCTGTCGAATCGCATGCGCACAGTGGTTAGAATTTAAGAAGTTTTGCTTTCGCTCTTTTGATTTCCAATGCCATTTGCCATAGATATGTATGTAGATCGTATATATATACCATATATATACATGGAACAGCTTTTAGTATGTTTGGTATTTAGTATTTTTGGCAATTTGTGGCATTTTGGTATTGTTGTAGCCAGTGTATTTGGTATTCGTAGTTACTGTACAAGTAGTTTCGTAATTTTGTAAAAGCTTTGCCAGCATTCCCTAAGCCCAGAACCCATCAAATGGGTATATAGGGTATAATGATTATGTTTAACTTTATGTAATACACAGAAGGAAGTATCTTTGACCCTATAAAGTATATATATTCTTGATTCATTCGTCTGTATAAACGCTTTGGAATCGAAAATCATAGATGTATAAGTGAAAAGGTTCAGGGTATCTGCAAGTCGGGATCTCTCGACTAGAGCCTTCTTTATTGGTTTGTTCTATTTGAGTGTACGAGTAGCCGCTTTTGCTAGCTACAGTAGTAATTCGTTTTGTGTGCCAAGCAAGGCAGCGCAATATTTATCTTTTAGCTATTTGATGTATGTAGTTGTCGTATCCTGAGTATAGAGTATAGACAGACTCATCTCAATTTTAAGCAATTCCAAATATTTTCAATGGACTAAGTTGAACATTTTATGTTACAACTACACACACACACACACACATACACACCTTATTCACATGCCCACTAATTTAATTAAGAGCAATTGTGTTCAGAAATATATATGTATATATATAATCCAACACAGAGCGTCCATTAATTGATAATTTGTTTTTGCCAAGAACACATACTGCCTCAAGGTGTGGCACATTAGCACACACAAGCACACACACACACACACACACACAATTAAATTCACTTAAATGATTTATTGCAATTATTTATTTAATGCTTGATTCATCCACAAATTTATATACACACACACAATATGTATCGGTGCAGGTGGACAACAACAAATGCGTGCCAAGAAATGCGTTCTGAATGCAGTTTTCGTTTGCAATTTGTTTGCATTCAGGACACTGTGCGCACGCTTTAAACAAATGAAATATATAAAAACCCTTAATTGGCAATATTTTGTGACACAAAACTCACTTTAAAATAATTTACAAATGACAAAAAAGAATAAAATATATATTATACATATATGAATGTTAAGTTTAAGATATGCTTGGCATTGCTTAGAGTTTACTAAAAAACAAAACAAAATCAAAAAACACAATTTAAATTAGTATTTTGAAGCAAGTTAAAACCAAAGAACAAATCAAATGATTAATAAGTGCACAACATAAAAATTTATATTTAAAAGAAAAAGAATATACTATCTAAAGCAAATATTTAAAAACACTCAAAATTATGATGTTAAAAAGTCTATTGAATGCAGTATTAAACAAATGTTATGAACAATACCTTTTTTTGCTCACAACACACACACACACACAACAAATATAGCTGTACGATAGTTAATGTTGAAAATCTGATGGCTTATAGCATACCTTTAACCACAATTCAAATGACCTGAACACCTGGACAAAATAATATAAAAAAATCGAAAAAAAAAGTATTTAAAAAGAAGTATAGCAAATGAATTAGAGTTAATGCAAATACTAATGTATATGTATTTTAAATACTACTTATGTGTATGTAAATAGTTGGTTTTTATATACGTTCTATGTATGTATATCCTTGAGTAAATATACATATATAAAATGTATATACATTACATATAAATTATGTTCAAATGCATAAGACAAAACTGTTGAAAATGAAATTTCAAAGCAAAAAGTAAAATGTTATAATAAAAATATACAATGAATAAAACTCGTCAAGAGGAATGTGTTAACAAACAAAATAGATACAAAATGATATACTGCATACATTCAAACACACACACACATCTACAGTTGGTGAAAAGCAGATAGAAGATAGCATAATTGTGCTTAATTCCTCATACATACATTCCATACACTATACATATATGTACATACATCATGTATGTACAAGAAATATGTGTAAATTACACCTTATTTTCGATAGATTTACATAAACAATAATAATAATAGTAATAATATTGATAATACGAAACAGGCACAGACAGAAAATATATATATAATCATCGTAAAAACATATTTAAAATGTATGCATGTACATATAAAAAGTTTAAAGAAAAAATTCCATTTAGTATTAAAATTACCTTAGCAGAGGACACTTTTAAGGTTTCTCAGATCTACATTGAGATCTTAACTCTTCAAAAAACATTTTCTTTAATTTTCTTAAGTCAGTTTTCGACTTTCTTATCTTTAAACTTGATCAACATGAACATTTTGTGTTGCTAAATAATAACATATTTGATAATTGTGTACCTCTGCAGAGGTATTAAATTCTCGGCATGCCGAGCAACATTTTTCTTTTCACATTTAATTAGAAATCATGTTTTTCCAATATACATATATTAGAATGTGTGTATGTTTTTTGCATTTTTCGAATTTATTTGTATTTAACCAATTTTGGTTGAGGTTTTAGCAGAACTGAAAATATGCTTTTTGATTTTTGCTTTTGTGTTCAAGCCTTTAGCATAAATGTATAAATGTATGTTTATATAGACTGAATATTTTTAAATAAACATCTAAAGAGAAAAAGCCCAAATAAAGCAAATAATTCATATAACAAACTACACAGGTCTGAAAATAATAAAGTTGTTGTGTGTTCAACACGATGTCGTTTTCAGATTAAGCCTATTAAGCCAGTTTTTTGAGAATATTCTTTCTATGCTGAGAGTTTCTCATACTTTTTTCCAAATACTGACATGAAGCGCCATCGGGTTAAGCACATGAAAATACATAGATGGCCTGTGTTATAAAAACAGTTTTGAATTGTGTAACATATAAATAAAAACAACTTCGTATTAACCACAAATTAAAACAGTAAGCACATATCAATAATTAAACAATTAAAAAACCACAATTAAATAATTAAATACAAATAATTGAACAAACAAATTTCTCCAAAAAAACAAAAACACAAAGTTGCATATTCTAAAACCAAATCAAAGTTGACCTCATCAAAAACAAAAAAACCATAATTATTAAACAAAATGCATAAATGTTAAACAATCATAATATGTATACATTCCAAATATATTAAGAAAAAGAGATGAAAAATTATATATTATATTTTGTAGATTTTTAGTAAATTAGCTGAAATGTCAAGATACATTTAAATATATATCTACTATATACTTACTATAATCATACAAACACACACACACAAATTGGTTAGCTATATGTACTCGATATGGAGAATCCGTAATTGTATTCAAAAAACAATGTTCAAGCAACAAACATGAAATGGCAAAGCTTTAAGATACTAGAACTGTTGGACGGAAACTTTTTACTACAGAACTAAAAGGTATAAAATGTTTCAGTTCTTAGCAAGATGTTGGTTCATTAAACAAACACACATAAAAGGTACATTCATAAGTACGTAATGGCGAGATCCATGCAATTGCTCAATAGGCGCTAGAAGTTAGTGAGAAAACTATAGATACATTAAAAAATAATAATACCGTATATATGAATTGCACATCAACAAAAAATGAATAACAATTTTAAAGCCCCCCCAAAACTTTAATGCATGTGTTGAAAATAAATGCATACGCGTATACAGAGATATACATTTCAATATACTTAATTGTGACATTTAATAAAAAAGCTAAACACAAAACAAGTAAATTAGACCTTAAAACCAATTGTTTACCTTCAAAGTATTTCTGCGCATTTAAGCAAAATGATAAGAAAAATATTAAAATATAAAAAAAAAGTTTAAATTACAAAAGGAAGAGTCGAAAATTGTGTTTAAAACATGAATTGCAACCAAAAACAAATACCGAACACAGATAATTTACAAAGCATATTAAAACCAAGGTTTTTAATAACTAATACTGTACAAGACAAAAATAAACTTTTAAAAATGAAAAACCTAGATGGATGACAGACATCTTAAGTTAAGCTTAGCAAATGGAGAACTACATGTATTATTACCAAAAAGGCAAAAAAAAAAAAAAACGAAAATGATATAAAAAATATAATAATTATAATAATAACAAACCCATAAATACGCATATATACTTTCATTATATGAAGTATAATTACCTATTATTATGTATTTGAAAGCAAAGCATTGTGAATTAGTATTAAAGCAACCAAACAGCAAACAAAAAGGTGGTAAATAAAGATTGTAAACGAAATCAATAAAAATATAAAAAAAATTCGGCTTTTATTGGGTTACTTGCGTAGGGTGAGTGTACTTTAAGGTCTTTGCAAAACAAAGAAAACAGACAATTAGTTAATTTCATTTTCTTTATTAATATTTGTTTGTGATTTTTAATACTTAATACAAAATCTATGTTTTGTTATATTTTAGTTTCATACGTTTATAATTGATTTCAGTTTTATTTGTCTAAATTTTTGTTTTTGTTTTAAGTCATAGATACATTTAGTTTCACTTTATTATTAAATAATTAGTAACATAATTTGGTTTACTGCGACTTAAACATTAAACATCATTTAAATGTATACATAATCACTTTATTTTGCATTCACTTCTCTTCTGCGTTATTTAACAAATCATTTTTAAAACAAAAACATAAAGGGAGACTGCGAAAGTTAAGTAATTACACTTTATATCACGTATGGGGTTTTTGTGTGGTTGGCAGATCTTGGACAAAAAAAAAAACAACAAAATTCCTCTTGCAAAAACAGAATTAAAAACTTATTAAGTTAATCGAACGAAAGTGCTATATAATTTAACAAAAAGAGATATTTTATTTTTTGATACTGAAAATTTGTCGCTTGGTCTGGCCCTTAACCGCATTTAAGAGAGTTTCAAATATGATGGTGGCGAGCATTTCTTGCGCAAGAACTTAATAATGTATAGCGGCAAGCAGGAGACGACCGTGATAAGTGATACCTTCCAGAGAAAGTCGTACGACCAGATGAACTCCCAGTCTAAATAATACAAAACGAGATTAGTAATATAAATAACAGTTAAATATAGATAATACGCACCAAAGTATTCGTGCAGCACAGCCAGCGAGATGAGATAAAGTGCCAAACTGAATAGCTCCGCCAACACCATTAGCCTGAAAACAAAACATAAAAGCAGTTAAATTATACACATTTTCAGAGCTGTTAAAAAATTATTTTTGTTGTTACCTGTGCCAGGTGCGCACCGTCAGCGCAACCATAATGAGTTCTGTCATAATCAATGCCGAAAAACTGATGGCCACAATGTGTATAAACTCGTCTACGAATAAGATGAGTGCGCCGTACATTATGACGCCGCCTTGATATATGCTGATTAGTACCCAAATGAAGAATGTTTTATAGCTAAGACTGCGTCCTTTGGAAAGATCCTTGTAAAGCTCCGGGTATGTGACAGCCGTCTCTGAGGTAATATCTTGATCCAGCACCAGAGAGAACACGGGAAACATGGTGTACAACGTAGAATAGCCAACCATCAAAAAGCCCTGATACAGAGCCACCGAACTCAAATAAAACACTGCTGAGAAAACAGCCTGCAATGTTGTTATAATCAATCCTCGATGTATGACAAACTGGGAGAGAGCCGCCGAACGTTTGTAACTACGGCGTCCATGTATCAGCAGCAGTTTGGCAATGTGCGAGAACTGCGGAATGCTAAAGTCACCAGCCAGCGATGCCTGACGGCCCTCGCGTCCCTCAATGCCTACGCCCGCATCTGCCTGCTGTATCATGCTCACATCGTTGCCACCATCGCCAACGGCACAGGTGCGCTTACGCGTGTGCTTTTGAATAAGCGCCACCACCTGTGCCTTTTGAGTGGGTGAGCAGCGACAGCAAACCACAGCTGGTGAGGCGGTGGCTAACTCCAAAAACTCGAGTCGATAATACTGCAGACACACCTCCAGTGACTCGCCGGATATGACCAGGGCATGGCCTTGCTTGCGCCGAAACTGATTCAGCTCCTGATGCGCCTCCGTGCGTGTCTTTACCGAGCGCAGCACATGCAAGCCCTGGTTGCGTCCAATTAGCTGCGATGATTTGGCAATGCAGCAGGCGGTCTCCAGTTTATCGCCCGTCAACATCCAGACACGCACACCAGCATTGCGCAATAGCTCCAACGTGGGACGCACGTTCTCCTGCAAACGATCCTCAACACCAGTGAGACACAACAGTTCCATTTCTCGCTCTAGTGACTCTGTCACTGCAGCCACTTTGGCCACACGATCCGTAATGCTAAGCCTGGCCGCATTGTAACGCATCTCAAAGTCATTGTACTGCTCCTCGGTGAGCACTTTCTTGGCAACAACTAGTGTGCGTAGACCCTCACGTGCCATATTGCCCGACTCCTCGCTGAGCCAGTCGTTATACTGCACAATTGTGGACATGACCACATCGGCTCCCTTCAGATAGAAGGTTATCTGACCCGTTTTGCTTTCTCGCACTATGATACCCATGCGCTTTGTCTCACTGGTAAATGGGAACAGCTGCAAGATCTGGTAGTGCATCAGTATGTCGTCTGTAAAAATGTTTAATTAGTTATAAGTTTAATTGAAATCATTTAAATTACGTACTTTCTTCACTGGCGGTCTTTACTTGCAGCGTCATGGTGTTCAGATCTCGGGCTATTAGGGTAAGACCCACTTGCTCGGTCCACTTGACCAGCGCAATTTCATCGGGCGAGGCCGCCTGATACTGGTGCTCCGTATCTGTACTACCGGGTGCCTCAATGTTTATCACAGATTTTGTAGGTGAATTATTGCCACCAGTGACCGTCGAAGCGGTAGACACCGAACGATTATCCTCATCATCGCTTACAGGTGTCACATTGTGGCACAGTGCCAAAGCACGCACGGCCTCCCATTCACGCCAGCCCTCGGGACGACGCATGCGGTTGCCAGCAAACATTATGGGTTTCACCGATTCGCCGGCACTGCTCGAGCTAGAGAGGCTGCCCTGCTGATTTTGTTGTTGCATTAGGTTGCCAGAGAGCTTCTGTATGATCTGGCCAATATGATGGAAGGTATCCGCATCGTGGGACACTATACCCAGATGTATCTTCTTGAAGACCATTTCGTTTTGGGTCAACGTGCCCGTTTTATCCGTCAGCACATAAGAGATGCGTCCCAGCTCTTCGGGTATTGTAGTGGAGCGCACAACGGTTCCTTTGATATTGTCATCGTTTTGCATTTGCCATGAGTAAAAGGCCTTGCCCATGTCGAGATTCACACGCAGACTAATTGGTATGATGTACGAGAAGAGCAGCACAAAGCGGAACATGTACCGGTACCATGGACCTCCAAAGCCTTTTAGCATCATCATTACCAGAGACAGTCCCAGCACAGCACAAAACAGCACCTATAGAATAAAATCATACATATATGAATTATATTTGATAACATATAAAAACACTTGAATTCTCCTACATACCTTGGTTAATCCGTTGATCTCGGTGTCCAGAAGGCCCACCTTGGAGCGCGGCTGTGAGTTATTCATGACACTGCGCGTCTCGCAACCTGTATAAATGACAATTCCTGTGGCAGTGCCAGCTGCAACTACCGTGTTAGCCCACAGCGTGTTCTCCACGCTGAGACCGGTGTCTTCGCTGCCATCGGTCATGCAGAAGGTGGCTATAAAGCTGTGAATATCATTTTGTGGCTTCTCCACATAAAAGCTTGCATCGATGTTGTACAGATCTGCATCCCGGCTGAGTTTCTGGGTGTAGGGCACCGCGAGTCGTGGCTTCCAGTCTGTTTCACCATCCAGTTGATCAGTGCGCACAAAGACAGAGCCGCTGCGATCGCTGGTGCGCAGGAGAATAAGATCTGCGGGAACGCGCTCGTTCTTCTCCACAATGATAACGTCTCCCACTTTTAGCTTGGAACTGGGAACCATCTCGTAGCCATTGCCATGGGCCGCCGAGAGGCGTTTATATTTCTGAGAGTTAACCTCATGATCCCGCTGATGCCGTCTCAGATCGTCAACTGCTTCCCGGCAAATGGTCACCATCAGCACAAAGCCGAGTGGACCCCAATAGGTATAGGGATAGCCAATGCGTATATCCGGTATGAATTGTGAGAGCGCCATCAGCAGAAAATACAGATTAAGGAAGAACCTGAACTGCTCGAACAGAACCAAGGGCAGGAAGGTAATAAAATTGTACTTCTGGTTTCGTATTTCGTTTGGCGGAAACTTTTCCGTGTTGGGTCTGCCCAAGTTGACTGAACGAGCCCGTAGCTCGCGTGGCCTGAACCATTTCTTCCAACAGCTGCAATAATTAGAAAAGAAAAAAGAGTAAGAAGATGTCAAGGATCAAGGTTCAATTCTTATCCCACAACTACATTCAAATTTGTATGTCAGCGCTTTATCACCAACATAGCTTCTATAAATCAAGAAACAGTTGTTTTCAGCCGAAGTATATAAAATAATACACTTGCAACAATAAATCTCAGCTTTGAATTTATTGCCAAAGAGAGCGACCTTGAAGAAAAGTAATCAATAATAAAACTACAATACACACACAAGTAAAATATGTATGATGCACCCACAACAAAATATATGGGGGAGTCAAATGCACTCACACACACAAACGAAATACTCATGAGTGGGGAGTAGGTGGAAAGTTTGTTATTAAAGCGCCTGTCAGCAAAACAGAGAGCTTTAGGGATGCTAAAGAGAAATGTTTGCATGTACTGCAACAGCTCTCTCTATCTATCTGCCATGCGGGAGGTACACAATCTACTTTGTGTTTGCGAAAATGCTGATAAACCTGATTGTCCGTTAGACTGAACTTGGGTCATGAATGTTAGGATGATTCACCTGAATGAGTACCACCGATTGCGCTGGCGATTCAGTAGCGGAATATTCTCTCTGGTCATTGGCGCTGCAGCAGACGCTTGTGAAGTGCCTTCATCCATTTTACCGTTTGCTCTAATTTCACAATACGCAGCTTAAGTTTGCTTGGGTTTTTTTTTATTAATTGAGAGCTGCCTTTTGGCTTTGTTCTGGCAGCAGCTGTGGCGTTGTTTGTTTTTGTTGTTGTATGATTTTCATACAGTAATGCACATTGTGCATAATACACACTTCATTTCACGCATTAACATGCCAAATTGCATTAACAAAATCACACGTGTTATTATAAAGTACAAACGAAAAATTCTTATGCACAAAATCAACGCAAATGAAAATTCCGTGTCAAAACTACGTTGTCTGGCATTTGTTAAACAACTCTGTCTATTCAAAGAGAAATCAATAACAAAGCCTGAGCGTGTAAGTGAGAGCGAACATGCAATAGTCGCCATAGCGCAATATATATGTTAGTAGAAAGCAGCTAGTGTAACATTCATTTCTCTCAACAGTCTGGCAACATTGTATTAAAGAATTTGCGCGCGCTCTGGCATTGCATTTAAAATAACAAACGTTATAACATTTATGTAAGTAAAATGCTAAAAGCTGCGGATTGCGCACTTCGCTGCGTTCGCACAGCCGTGTTAATTAAATAAGCAGCGTCATGCTGCTTTCTGTGTTGCTGTTAGTCGCTGCTCAGATCAGCTAAATCAGCGGCACTGCCAGGCATTATTGTGTTTTGCTTATTTGTTTTGGCTCTCTGCGTAAACTTGTTTTTCGCTTTTATGGTCGTTGTCTGTTGCTTCGTTGCTGTTGTTATTGCGGGCGTTAAGGTATCTGTGTTTGTGGATATTTGTATATAATTCATTGGATAGAGTGCGCCTTAAAAAAAATGTTTTGTCAATAGTGTCTCGAAAGCATGCTCGCTGCGTTTTCGTGTTATGATCTCATAAGAAAAAGTTGCCAACCGAAAAGAACCAACCACCATAAAAATGAAGAGCTACCACCACAAAAATGCCAACAACAATCAGTATAAGGAATGGCAAAACAACCAAAAACACAATAGGTTCAATGACATCAACGCTCTTCATTTTTAAATGTAAAAAGCTCGAAAATGCAGACAAAGATCTCACACAGGCTCTGCCATTTTACAGATGGACATTGTACAACACAAGGAAATGACACACGAATCTGAATCTGAATTCCAGCTTAAATCTTACTTGGGGCTCTATGACTCAGAGAGTCAAGGCAATCTGCACTTCAAAGCCTGTGCCGCAAATGTTGTTGTCACCGTTCCATATCGAAAGCTCGTGCTGTTCGTTAGCTATTATAAGTATACCTTATAATTGCTTAGCCAAGCCGAAAACGTAAACAATTTCAACTTGTTTACCCTTACCCTTCCCCACTAATTATAGCTTGCGAACTGCATTTGTTGCAATTCGCTTTAAATTTTTTACAGCACGTCTCGGAAATACGAATCGAAATTGTGAAATGTTTTAATAACTGACTACAGTAGATATCATTGTTATTATACGATGACAAACAAGACTTTTCTTGTTTGTATATATATTAACACATATATACAAATATTGTTAACAGCTGTATTTGCTGTTCTTATTACGAATAGCAACGGCTTGATCTGATTTAAACTTGATTTAGCACAATCTTTGTTTACTTCAGTCTTTTCTCTTATCATATATAGAAGAGTTCATTTCTGTTCAGTTATGAGCATAATTCTGATATAGATTAATGTTGTCTGAGATATAGCTTAGATACCCTATGTATATTTTGCTAAGGGGTATAAAACGACAATCTCTTTTTGTAAATTCTTATCCAGTATATATATAGAAAGCTGCTAAGCACGCACAAAAAACAAATTGTCAACATTGAAGCTTAGCTTTTAAACCGGATCTTTTTCAGGCGATTTTTATTTTCAGAATATGTCGTAAGACTTAAATATAGTTCTTAAAAAAAGCTTGCTTTAGGCTTAACATGCAAATTCAATAATTTAAATAGAGATTTCAAAGTTTCTCTTGCAATTTCTTAACTTGAAAATAAAAGTGTGTGTAATGAATTCAGCTTGAACACACCTAAACAAACCAACTGTATTCAATATGGCAATTTCTAATGGGCAAAACGGGCAACCGACAACTGGCAACTGGCAACATACTTTTTCCCATGTTTTTTACTGTGAGTTTTTTGTTGCTTTTGTTTTTCTAATACCATTTTAACTGGCGCTTTGGACACGACTATTGTCGTCGTGCTTTTGCATGCAAAACAGCCCTCATGTTCCATTCCTCTACGTTCCACAATCGTTTCCAGGGCACCGTCAATGGCAACGCCTAATGTTATTATTATTTCAATTGTTGTTGCTGTTGTTCGCAAAAGCACAAGAAAAAGAAGAAGAAAATAGAAAACGGTACATTGTTTCACCCACTGCGGGCTGGCCTGGCTGGCTGGATGGCTTGGCAATGCGGGTTAATAAGCAAAATAAACGCAAGTCAACTCAGCTGGCCCCTGCTGCCCCCGAGGCATTTGCCTATTTATAGCCGTATGCTTCGCAGAACCCACTTATCATTGTCGCTCACCTATTTGGCACGGAAATCAGTAGAGCGGGGCAAACTGGGAGCATTGGGGGTTGGGGATAGAGTCGGGCAGCCCGCTTGTTGACACACAAATTGAAAATTATACACTGCTGCTGCTGGGCAAGCTGGTTAGCGGTTAACGACAGGTGCTAAGTGGCGCATAAATTATGTGTTTCAGTTAGTTAGAAACTCCTGATCAGAGTCTATCTGTCAAGCAGTAGCTTATTGTTTGCCTTAAAATACATTCCTTTGATGCAACTTGTTGCAAATACCACAAGAACTGTCGCAGAATGTCTCTCAGACACATTTCCAGACAACTATTCTTTTCTCTCTGCTTATACCCTGCCTCCATGGAATGGGTGAAAAAGGAGAATAATGGTTTTCTGTAAAAGTGTGTAACAGGCAGAGGTATATATTTTTTTTATCTGTCTCAGATATCGAACATAGCTTCTACAAAGGATCAGATCAGTTTCAAATGTTTTAAAGTTTTGGAATACCTGTTACTTCTTAGGCTCAGGGTATCTACTAGCCGAGCTTGCAACACTGGAGCCTTCTTAGTTGGTTTATTTAGTCTGTGTTTGTGCTACTATTTTAAGCTTTGGACAAACATAAGCTAGCTATGAAACTTGTGGTCTACGCACAAACAGGGCGAATAAAACTATTTTTGAACTAAACTTAAAAAATAACGGAAGGCATATGCCATTTCTGTTGATAAAATCAAAAATATATATGGTTTTTATGAATGTACGTAGCTTCCATTTTTTTTTATTCCTATTTAGTTGCTACTTATTATATGAATTTTTAATCGAAATTTAACGACGTTTTTTTGTAATTATTCTAGGCCTGAGATCTACAAGTTCCAAATTACTGTTTACTAAAGGTCATTTCAAATTTCCTAACGTTATCGCTAACATGGTGCAGAGTTAATGGAACTCGTTTTGGCTAATGCTCGCAATTAAGCCATCACCAACAATGGGGTTGAGTAAAAGCGGAAATATGGTGGAAAGGGGTTGGTAAACGATTCCACAAATGTTATTTATGTTATGTGTGTTTGTTTAGTTACCTTAAACTACCAAGAGCCACATTGCCAATCGACTAAAATCTTTGAGCCTCATATAACAGGCAGGGCTTTGGGCCAATGCAAACAAAGGCCATAAAGCAAATGTGGCAAAATGAGTTGGGTGCTTAGCAAGCGCAACAGCAATAAGACCTTCAAAGTAACACCGAAAAAAAACGCCAACACAATAAGCGCAAAAGAAAGAAATTTCAAACTCTGACCACGACACAAATTATAAAGCGCAAAAAAAAAAGTTAACTCAGGGTCAGAATTTCAAAAGTTTGGTTTACTTAATACTCGAATATCGAAGGCAAAAAAGATAAGTGCATGCCAGATATTAATATGCTCTTAGGATTAAGAAGTTATAATTGATAAGTTACAATTGTTGATGTCTACGTTGTTACAAGGTGAGGAGTTGGGAAGTTTTACAGAGATTTACAATTTTGTAATTAAACAATTTCTAGAAACAGCAAAGACTTAACCAAAGCTCAAGCTTATGACTTTGACTTGAACAAACTGTGTGTATATTTCTCAGGAATGCATTCATTAAATTAATTTTTAATTGCCATATTGAGATAAGAATTCAATTATTCTAATGTTTATTAACGTATGTGGGTGATAAAATATATGATTTTATATAACAGATGACATAAATTGTTCCACATTGCTCAAACAATGAGGCTCACTTCTCAGGCACACCACACAGTTATTGTAGTTACTGTTTGAGATTGTTAGGGTTGTATTGTATCTAGTATATTATGTATGCGGTATGTTGTAGTCATTACCCAACACAAATCTCTGGCGTTGCGGCACTTTTCGCATACACTTTCGGCCCTAAGCACTGACCTCCTTCTGATAAGCCACGAGGGCACATAACTTTCAGTTTTTCGACACAACAAGAACGAACCTCTATACTGGATGCGACTTTTGCTGCGGAACTGGTTTGTGTTGTTTTTTCTCTCTTTGGGTTTTTGTTTTTAGAAACCTTGAAATAAAAAGTACACATCTAAGCAAACTGGTTTCACTGTAGTTCTTCTAAGTTGTGCGGCAGCAAAGACGACACCCAGAAACGAGACTCGTTTGTTTCTGTTGCAGAAGTTGAACGCCAAAAATCGATTACATATGCAAATATACACAAACAAACATACATACATATATAGCTAAAGGCCCGTCCCCATTTCGACCCCGCCCACCGTCTATCGTGCTGGAGTCTATAACAATTAGTGGTGTACGAAACTTAGCTTAGCGTGAGAAATGTGTCGTTTATTCAGTGCTTTGTCACTTGCCAGATATTGCACCATTTATAAGCAAACACTTGGTTGTTTGGTCGTTTGTTTTGACGTGAATTTCCATATTTCCCCTTTAGCTAGAAAACACACACACACACAAGTGTATATACATCGGACGTTTCGGTTATTTGTGGATCACGTTTATCGATTTCGATTTCGAGTTCGTCTTCGTCGCAAATGGCGAAATGTTTTTTTCGTTCTTTATTTATTTTACCGGCGCCGTTTGCTGTGCGCTCTCTTTCTCCATTCGCTTGTTTCTTCTTCTCATTAAGCAAATTAAAAATATATTTATATATATCTTTCTACACAGTGTCGAAACAATGTGTGCCACACAGTGTACATACACACACACACACACACACATGACTATTATTGTGTACAATTTTCAGCAAAAGCAAGAAACTTTTCTTAGAAACAACTCAACAACAAATTTTTTTTTTGTCTGCCTTTGCAATTTTCATAAGTTTTTTTCCGAGGATTTCAAAATGTTTTGTATATGCTAGTTTAAATTTCAATGATATTCTTGTTGTTGCTGCTGCTGCCCAGCGGCACCATCACTAAACAGCAGAGGCAGCATCTCAACTAGCAGATGTTGCTGCCAAGAAAGGGGTTCAAGATGAGATTATTACATTTTGAGGCTTGAGGTAATAGTAGCTCTAACGTTTGCCAAGTTTACGAAGAAAAACTAAGAAGAAAAACTAAAGCAGAGGCACATGCGGCAAGCAGGAAGTTGAATCAAATGAAGAGGAAGTCGTTTCTAGAGATCAAAGACAAGCTGTATTTACTAACAACTTGTTAAGATAATTTATTTCATTAACAGTTACTATATTTGTACTAATGGTTAGATAAACTAATAACACTTGTTTGCTAAATACTATCTTAAAACATTTCTGCATTGTCATCGCTAACTGCTACTACATAAAAAAAAAAAACAAAAATACAATAAATATATTCTATATACATATTAATGCCAAAAACATTTGATGCACAGCAAGATTTCAGTGTTAATTGCGATCATTCAGCGTACGAAAAAAAAATAAATACAGTTATGAGAGAGCAGCTGTTTTGGCACACACACACACACAACTTGTTGTTTTTAATATTTTATGTGGTTAGGGAGAAGAGGGGTAAGCTGCTGTGTTTTTGAGTATTTGTTATATTGAGTATACGCAGCGTTGAAATGCGTAAATTTCCATTACCTGCAGAAACACATTTTACAGACATTGCTGATGCTGCGGCCTTTGCTGCGTCTGCGATTATTCTGATAGAAGACTGTTGAGGAGCCGTTCTCGGGATCGATCACCGTGTGGGCGCCAATGCCGTTGGCCGCACCAATGTCTGTTGCGGCGGTGGTGGCGTGCGGAGCTTGCGGCGCGGAGCTATCGACGCCGCTGGCGCCCGTTTGTGTTAGTTGCGCCAGTTTCGTTTGGCCAATCGTCGTTGTCGTTGTTCTGTCCGACGTAATGTCTCGCGATGCAGTGCCGCTGCTGTTGCTATTTGAGTATTTGGCGCGCTCGCGACTCCGCTCATTTCTATAACGTATCTGGCCGGCGGCTGAGCCAAGACTGAATAGATTGCCCAGAAAGCTGGCGCTGCCGCTGCCGCTGTTGTTGCCGCCGATAGACGACGGGCTACCAATGCCCCCAATGCCGCTGTAACCAGTTGAGCTTTTGCGTCGTCTGCTTTGTCCCATGATTGTTGTTACTTTTGTTGCCTTTGTTGCTTTTGCTGTTGCTATTGGCAATGCCAACGTCATTGTGTCGTATGAGCAATTCTGTTTCCGAATCAGTCTCTTCGCTCTCTTCGTCAAAGTCACGTAGCGGCAGCTCGTTATCAGTCATGGCGAAAAGAGAGCGTCTCTAAATATATGCTTCTTAAAGAGAATGGAAGAGGGCGTAAACGTGCTCGCTGGATTACAGGTGTGTCTTCTTTATGGTACGCTTTGCCTGATTCAATTTGTTTGATTTGGCCAAACGTTCATTAATTCTTTGCAAAACAGTTGTTGTTTCCTCTTTCCTTTTATCAGTTGCCTTAAATGCAGCTTATCTAATTGCTCAAAGCTGATTTTAATTTGAGCTTGCCACGTTTTCAATGACCCTTAATGCAATCTCGACAATCCGTAAACGTGCGGCGTTTCGTTATCAAACTTATATTTATTTGGGCGCGTAAACATTTATAACAACACTTCATGTATCATAAATCGGGATAAAACAAACATGTCGCTTCTTGCAGGCAGGCAGGCAGCTCGTAACGGGCGTGTTCCCCCAACAACGACGTCATCTATCAATTGCCAAAATACAGTAATTCATGCTTCGTCATATATTCGGTAGTTATATGGCGTAATTGATAACCAATTGATTATCAATTGAAACACTTCAATATTACAATCTACTTTACTATTGAGCAACAATAACAACGCGGCACTTTTTTATTTTATGAGCAGTAGCCCAATACCCGGGCCACAAGCACACACACACAGAGCACACACACACACGTAACCAACACACGGGCAATGGGAAATTTTCAGCAACTTTGTTTAAATACACATGTTGTTTAAAAGCTCGCGGTTCGTCTTTCAGTCATAAGTATTTCGTATATATAAAACTAACTAATATTTAAAATTAATTTAGCACATGTTTAAGCACGTTTGGTTTTATTATTTTTGTTAAATATGTTGCTAGTGGCCCTCTGGCCAATTGTATTAAATTGGCCAAACTGTGAAACAGCTGTGCGTGCAGTGTTGATAAACGCTGCTCATGTTTGCATGTGTGAGCAATGAGCGGAATTTTCAATTTATTTGAAATCACTACGTTAAATGATTTCTCTTTCTGTTTTACGTTAAAAAATAAAACTGATAATGCAGCTTGGTTAATTATTTATAAAACTGTATATATTTTATTATATGTAAATATGTGTTTCTTAATAGTTTAGTGTATAAACGAAGAACGGGAATTTACAAAGAGATCTTAGCCAAAGAAACAAGTTAATATGCTCACAATAAATCAATTAGATATTTTAATTATTGAAGCAGTCTATATAATTTAAAATACATACACAAGTGTTTCAAGTACATAATACAATTAAAGCGATCTAATTATTTTGCTCAAAACGTAACGCAACAACAAAATTTACTGCGTACAGTTTTCTTTTACCTTTGCGATATTTTTTTTGTATATAAATATAGATACTTGTATTATGTATACATTGGTAAATATATGTGAAAATATTGCAACGCAGCCAAGGAACGCTGATTTTATCTGCGCTCCACTTGCAGCGTTAAATTTGAGTCCGAATTGGAATAGTTTTGTTCCAATCTGGGTCGAAAATCATCTTCTCCATCCGAATAGGAACCCACAGACCGACAGATTCTATAAGAAATTACATAAAATATGAGTACTTATAAAGATTAAGCCAGCGCTTGATAAAGACATTTTAACAGGAATCTTATATCACAAATAAATCATAACTCATACCGCTGCGTTGACGCATAGCCCTCGATTGCCAATGCCTGACTCACACCCGATGGCATTAAGTGTTGCAGCAGTGCATCTTTGGCTGCATTTGCCGTTGTGGGCAGCGGCACATGATTCATGTCCACCGATGAGTGCGACTGCGATAGCTGAGAATTGGCAGCTGCCGCAGTCAAGCCGTTCACATGTCTCCCCGTAGCAGCCAACTTGGCACCATTTCCATCGTCGACTTCGTCACGCTGAGTTCGCTCAATGTAGCGCAGTGTATCGAATAGCTCCAGCAGATTACCAAAGGTGTTGCGCATATCACAGTGACCGGTGATGTCAAAGCACAGCTGCGATACATTTTGTCGCAGCAAATAAATGGCATACTTGGTTTGTTGAGATGGCAGAATGGATCGCGTATACAAAGGAAACCTACAAAATATAAAAATATGATTCTGTTTTTATAAACTTGTTGAATTTGGTGGCTTACTCTCTCGTGTTATAGGTCAGCTCTTTGATTTCGTCGGCTATGCGCGCACGTGAAGGCTCATAGTGAATGGGATTTCGTAGTGGGCGATCCATAATATACGCCAGCATTTGTACCAGATGCGCCACATAGCCTAAGGCAGCGCTCACCGCCAGCGGCGAGACGTTCTCCAGCATCTGGGCATTGGCCGCCTGCCGCGATTCACTCGTATAATGCTCCATGTGAGGAAAGGCAATGCCACAAATGCTAAACTGTTGAGCGCCCAAACACTTGATATTATAAATCTCTTGCAGTTCCAGCACCAGAGTCGACATGCGACGCTCCACCTTTAATCAGAAGAAATCGCATATCAATAAAATATTTTAAGCCGTTTCAAATAAAAACTTACCTGAAGAATAATTTGACGCTTTTGTTCGCGTTGTGTTCGCTGCTGTGGTGACAGTGTGCGCCATTCCAGACGCTCCTGCTCTAGTTTCAGCCTTTGGTTATGCAGCTTGCATTGCCGCTCCTCGCGCTGCTCCTGAAGCAACTGTAGACGCTCCTTTTGCCGTGCATTGCGTTCCCTAAAATTGGTGCGTTCTGATTGCAGCAAACGCTGCTTACAACGCAGCGCCTCAATCCGTTGCATCAGCTGCTGAGCACTGTACAATGTGATGGGCGCAATCTCTTGCTGCTCAGCCAGCAGCACGCTCAGCGTCCGACCCATGGAATGATGATAATGCTGGGAATTTTGGCTGCCATACGGTGTGCCAGACATTGAAGTAGTGCGTGGCTTAAGTCTTAGTTCGTTGCGTGTAATACAGCAAACGCTGAGACGTGCAATTTCTCCGCTCAACTCCTTTATCTCCCGCAGCTTCTTAAGCTGATCTCGCTGACGACGCTGCAGAAGCAGCAGATTTTCCAAATTGTAACTACGTCTTATCATCGCCTGTTGGCAGCCGAGCTGTGCATAGCGCATGGTGCTCGTCTGCAACACGGGGCTGCCGCTGCGACTAACTGGCGGTGAATTGATGCAGCCCGCGTCGCTCTCCACATTCCGATCTTTATTGTCGCAGTCGGCATAGCGCTGGTATTGCATATGCAGCTGGGCATATAGACCCTGGTCACTGATTAGCTCCGGGGAGGTGAAGTGCTCGCCGTTTAGATGGAAAATTAAACAGTTGGCGCGACAATGGTTTAGTGATAACGATGCCAGAGGTATGAGACCGGAAAAGTAAACTCCCCAGCAAAATAAGAGCTCTGGTGGGCGGGGCAGTTTGTGGGGCGTTAACTGCACATTGGCCAAACTTTGAGTCAGCTGCGAACTGAAGCAGAAAAAAAACAATCAATATTTATCATTGTTTTCTAATTGGATTATCATTACTTGTTTATTTTTTAAACAAGAGTCAAATTAACTGATATCTGATATAGGCTAAGATTGATTGACTAGACTTTTGATAATAACAATCAAATTAAAATTCCATTTTGTGGTCCAGCTCCCATTTCCTTTCGGCTGTATTTTCCCAAATACCCAATTAAAATAAATATACAAACCATTGCGCTGACTCCTTTGTTCGCTCAGTCTCGTTTGTCCCGCTTGTTGTCGTTTGCTGAGCAGTTGGCTGACACTGTGCCCAGACTTTTACACACACGCATTGCGCATTTGATTTTCGCCAGACGTCGCCCGCACAAATCTCCGCCCACTTTTGCTGCTGATGGCGCTGCGGCAGCGGTTCGCTTGTATAGAATGCCTCACTAGCCTTATCTGCATGCAGTGTGTAATAGAGTAGCACCTCTTGCTCCTCTTCTGATTCGCACTCGTCACTGCCGGCACTGGCGTCCAAGGTGCACTCAATGTTGAGTCCTTGTATGCGCGCCAGATTGCGAAGTCGCAACTGCTGCGTTGCTAGCGGCAGCCATTCGCGACAACGGGGACGCAAATGCATTGCGGACTGCCTTAGGCGTTACGCTGCGTGATTTGCGGTACACATAGTAAACCTACAATAAATTTTGTTTGATTTTACAAGAAAAATTTACTTAAAACAACACTTTGGCTTAAACAGCTGTTTTTACTGAACAACGACTGGATCAGTGTGGCCGTAGCGTATTAATTTGCAGCCTACTGGCAACGCTGTGTGTTGCCTTTATGTGCTGCCACAAAGGCTGCAAGCGAATTGTACCTGTTTATCAATTACCTGTTAACATGTAACACAGATATTTATATGTTTTCAAGATAAAAATAAGCTGATAATTATCTTGGAGGACCACAGACAAAATAACAAATATCAGCTTTTTTTAACTGTAGCCATTTTCCAATACAAATGAGCATCACTGAATGTATAGCAATAAAATTTAATAACACTGGCAGCTCTGGCCAGAAGCTTATACTGGTGCGCGTAAAAGGCAGCTTGTTGCAAGGCTCTCCAAACAAAATAAAAGTAAATTCGTATTTGGAAGTGTTAAATAAAACAAAACTAAAAAATTTAATTGTAGATGCTTAACTTCATTAAGGAAACTATAATGGCGCCGTCCACACGCAGCAGTTGTAGCAAAAACAACCAAAGCTCAAATGCCAAAGAACTGGACAAGGATACAGATAAAAGCAGGGGCCTGGAACAAAGATCTCATATCAAGATGCAAGGCTATAAAATAACTGACAATGAACGCACACGCAAGTATGGCATTGGTGCTAATTCATTGGAAATGCTCATCCAGAAAGCACAACTCAAATTCCCGGTAAGTGTTTAAGAATTTCTCGCAAATTGTGTGTCTTCCCGAAAGGCTGCATACAACCAAAATTGTATGTGGCCCTGCCCCTGTCCCTGGATGTTCAAGGCCAATGTGCTGGCGCTGACTTCCGCTATATTTGCCGTCGCTCTGCACGTTTCAATGTCAGCAATACTCCCTGCTACAACTGCAGCCATTGCGCATGCCTTCAAAGAGCAAAGAAATGTATAAAAAAAAATGTGAGCACCTGTTGATATCATGTTTTACTTAGGTCAGGGTCTAGTCTAGTTCGAGTCAAGGGCAGTTGACTCATGGCTCTATGCTTGTTGTCATTCACAGCTGCAGGAGCCACACATTTATTTGGCCTTGGATGGCTTTGAAGTGTCTGACGATGAGTACTTCAACAGTCTGCCAGCCCAGACCCTTTTTATTTTAGCTGGTCCCGATGCTGTCATCACAACAGGTGAGATGCCTTTTTAAACACAACAAATAATAAAGAATTTTATTATTGTTTATCATTTAACAGATGCGGATTTTGAGTTTGAAAAAATGCGCCAACAGTCACCGCTGCTTAGGGTTGCCGATATTTTTTACGACTTTATTGAACAGCATCCAGACCGATTTCGACGCATGATTATGGAGTATGAGCAGCAGAAACAACGAAAAGCTTTAGACAATGCTAAGGCACATTTGAGCTTGAAGGCCGAACACGTGGAGTGGTTCGAGGGCAGCGAGGAGCGCTTTCAATCCAAGGAGGAGGCCATGGCCATGAGAGCACAGACACGTGTTCGCGGCTACTACTACAAGACCAAAGAGGAACTAACACGGAACCCATTGTACAGGCAGAATACCAAGGCGCGCCAGATAATTAATTCGGTGCTGGAGCAATTTCGTTATCTACTCATTGGTTGCGACTATTTCTCAATGATGTTTAATCGCAAGTGTCAACAGAAGCACGAGATACTTCTGCAGCAAATTGGTGATGAGCAACCGGATGCGGTTAGTGTGCCAAACAAAAAGCTGCGTCAAGTGATTAAGGATTATACCGCACGTAATGCAATACTTGATGAATGGTCCGTATCCTTGTGCACGGATCTAGGTGACTTCTATTGCCAGGGCGCCTACTCGGACAATGGCAACTTCTGTTCGATGAAACACACTATAAATCCGTATGCCTCTCGTGAAAATCTTATATTGTTTCAAGTGTGGAATCTTGACCATCAAATTGAGCTGTGCCGCACCATTTTGCCAGCCTTAGTGGCAAATGTCCAGGAATTGGTGGATGAACCGCAACGCAAGTGTGTGCTGCATAAAAAACGTGCAATAGACATATCTGTGCTGGAATACTTTCTGGAGATATTCTCGCTAAAGAACCTTAAGCTGGTTCACATTGTCTGCCATGAGAAAGTGCAGCGCTCTAATCGTTCCAATGGTCGACTCGTGTGCTCCGATTGTCACGAATATCGAATTGTACAGGAGCTTATGGACTTGCAGATGGTTGATAAACTAACTAACTAAGCATTAAAGTCTTAAAGTTTCCTACAAAAGCAATATATATTATACAATAACTATATACTTTAATCTTGTATACATTTGTGCAAGCTGCTTTAACAAGGTTAAAGACCTTAAAATGTGTGCCAAGTTAAGCTATATGTACATGTACATACTATATAATTTATACAGGTCTCAAAAGAGTTAACTCAAAGTTAAATTGTACAAATCTCAAGTATCTCAAAGTTAACTATCAAAGTATTTGTATTTAAAATGAATGACATATTTATGCATTTGATATACTATATATGAAAAAAGTTGTTCTGCATACCCCTAACCTAATTATATATAAACATATATATATATATACAACCGTATATTGTTGTATTTGAAATTAGCTTTAAATGTTGCTAACTGTAGAGCGCGTAGTTGTGTTTTAAACAGGTATTTTGACCGTTGCTTTGTTCAACAAGTCCATTTTAAAATATTGTTAACTTGAGCATCAAGCATGATGAATGACTCTATGTTATTGTTAATCGATATATAAATATAAAAACGTATTATAATTATTGGAATATTGAATTAAAATTGTATCTGGCTTCACTGAAGTGCAATATCAAAACTACTCAAATTACTTTAGAAAAACTTCTTTTCGATGTAGTGTATGTACATATATAAGTAGATAAATATACGTACAGTAGTTGGCTTTTTTCTACACTTGGCTTCTCTGTACCTCTAAATCTATACTATATACAAATTAAACGAAATGTATAAATTTAAAAAATTTAACTGTTGTTTTTTTACCAGATTGTATTTAAAGAACTCACCGTTGCATTTTTTTTTATCATATTCTATATTTTGGATTTAAAGTTAAACATTGGTTTGTTTGTTTTAAGATATTTATTTATTTACTAAAAATGTCACTGCATAAAAAATTATACAACACAAAATATATGAGTACATAAAATCATAATAATAATAGTCAAATAAATTTGATAACACATTCGTATGCCTACGAATACCATAAGTATGTATGTATGTTTTGTATAAATAACTATGACATAAAATAAGAATCGTGTTAAAAATGAAAAAAAGTTTTGTTTGATTTTTTTAAATCTGTTTGCTGTTTTGATGAAGACAACACACAGACAGATATCTTAAACCAATTTTTTTTATTAAATTATTAATCGTTTAATATATGCGCTTTCGTATTATCCGGATACATATTATGATTGGTCGATTTTGTTGTCATTGCTTTGTTTTTCGTTGTCGTTGTTACCTCATTGCATCTAATGTTTTAATTCACTCGTGTCAACATTTTACTGCTAAAGAGTTAGGGTTAGTAATGATTCGCTTCGCTAGTGGCTTTCGTAAGTTGTGTGTTAGAAGTTTTTTAGTGCTGCTACCAAATCGCGTTTAACAATTAAAGAAAAATTGGAAAACAATGTATTTCCATCTCAACTACAATGCTAATATAATAATGTTAGTTTTAAGAAATTTTTACTAAAAACTGTTACTGCAGGGCCCGTTCCCAAGCTATTTGACTGTGGTGATCCTAAGTGTGCTGGTACTTAAACTATAGACATGTGCATTTAATTGCATCTCTGTATTTGCTGTAGTCTGCTTGTCAGCTATAATTGATTTCTATGGCTTTGAGAAATAATTATAGATCCGATTGTCCAGGTCCTGAAATAAAGTAAACAAAACATGAATTAAAAAAAAGTTCTCAACATCAATAGAACACACAAATAAAGCTAACAATAATAATTTGTGAAAAGTTGTTTGTCTTCGTTTTTCATTATGTTCAAGCTTAGTTTGTCTGAATTTTAAGGCGTTTTAAATCCGAAGACCAGATGTACACAGAAAGGAAGCTAAATACAACAAACAAAATAAAACAAATACAAATAAAGCGGCAAAAAAAAATATTTTTAAAATTGCAGCAGTGCAAACAAAGCAGCCAACAGAACTCGGAGAGGAAACTTCACCTTTATTGTTTTATTTTAATATTTGTAATTTATAAAATGCAATTTTATTGATTTTTTTGAATTTGTTGAGAAAAAGCCATTCATATCCATTATCATTATCATAACCATCATCTTAATTTATGTTAAGAATATATATTTAAATTGTGTGTGAAAAAAAAAAAACAAGTTAATCAATTATAAGAAAAGGAACATTCAATTATGTATTGTAACTTATGAATGGTTAATGTTACGAACGACTTTTTTTATTTGATACTGTACAATTTTATTTGGTTGATTGTTTATTTGTTTAACTGATGCGAAAAAAAATCTTCATTCGTTGTTCAGCATTTTGTTGAAGGTGGAGTTTTCTCTCCAAAATTCGTTTTAAATTTTTTTCTGAACTGTAGAAAGCAATTTAGAGAGATATATAAGTTTGAGTAAAATATTTGCGATATTACATTTTGATTTCTTTAACTTAAAATCGTTTTTAATCAAGCCAAGTTTGTACTACATGACATCTAAGATGGGGTTAATAAATATTTTGGGCAGCTACAGAAAATTTAAGTGTTAATTAGTTAACATTATTAAGATACAAACCTGGGTAATTTTGAGTTTCACATTACAAAAATTGGAGCAAAAAAAAATGTAACTATCGCAAATATTTATCGCAACAAATCAATAATTAAGAAGTACGGCACACATAATTATAAATCAAATAGCGGCAAAAAAATATATAAAAGTAATACATAAAGTAGATAGAGAGCAAATTTGAAATATAATAAAAAAACAACTTAGGAAAAATTAGTTCAAATTTTGGGTTTGATATAAATTTTAATTTAATTTAGGTACCTTAGGATTTTGAACGAGTTTTACAAAATCATTGAGTTGATGAAATTGTTTTTGTTTTCTGGCGATTTGATAGATTTTTTTGTTGTTTTTGCATATTGTAATGATTTCTTTCGTTTTGTTATGGATTTTTGTTTGGATTAAGTTGTTTGATTTTTTTTTAGAATCGATTTCGAAATAACATAAGTAAGTGTATGCAGTTGAATTTAGAAATGACTGGCGAACATTTTGCGCTTTGACTGAGATAACAAACGAACGAGCGAACGAACGAATGAACGATTTTTCTTTGGTTTCAATTGGTTTATATACATTATATTGATTGTAAGATAGAATTAAGTTTATTAATTGTCTGAGTGTTGTCGTATTGTACAATGTTATGTGATGTAAGAAATGCAATAGCTGACACCCCTTTAACCCTTTGACAAGGCAGTGACTGTTTGCTGGGCAAAATGCAAGATTCCTTAGATGCTAGTTTACTATAATCTATGTTCCTTTGTAAAAGAACCCCGCCCTCTAGATATACACACTGAGCTAACCGTCCCCATGCTAGACCTTGCGCCAACTACTAACGGAGCGTTCCCTAGACTGTTGCCGAAAGCACTCGGGACTTTTACTACCCCGGCTGCTAAAGATCTCAGGCGATTCTGTGACACGAGCGAGATCTCGATTGATAGTCTTGGAGCTGAGGACGCGCGGACAGCGCACTGTCCAGGGACTGCGACGGGGGTCCTGCAGAGCTCGAAAGGCTTTCGAGGGTACAATCTCTTCGCCGCCGCTTGCTTCTGTCCAACTGCTGTAGTAGTCATCATATTCCTTGTCCTGCTTGGGAGTTATTGCTGGCGTGCTGTCAAGCGAGCTATTATCCAGAGAATCCATTTCCTCAACTAGAGCTCGCTTCGCCGCCGCCTGAAGTTTTTCCATGGGCAAATTGCGCAGATGCGTGCTATCACTTTTAAGCAGAAGACTTTGGACAAGCTCATTTACCAACTTATCGCTGACCACACGCTGCTTGCTGGGCGAAGGACCCACAATCGGGGACGCAGGACTGTTGGGCGTCGATGGGTTATCCGCATCAATGCTGGTGTTCTTGCGGAGGGGGAGTGAAAGACGCTCCCTCCGTTGTGTTAGAGTCTCAGCTTCTTTTAATGCATTGGGATTCTGGCGACGAGTAATGGAAACGTTGTGAACGATCTTGCGTCGACTGGGCTTCAGCTGAAATTCATCTGTCTGGCCAGCTTCTGAACCTTCGGGTACATCGTTCTCGTCCTGCAACAGCTTGAAGAGTCTGGAATGTGTGGCGGCACGCTGATAGCTTGTCATTTTGCGTAGCTCCGGGAAACTCTCGGATTCGGTATCGGTCTCGGACAGCTGTCGGTTCATGTCTGTCACTCCGGAGTCATCTTCCTCAATCTCCGACTCGGAACGTTGTGTGCTGCTGTTGCGGGATAACTGTCCCTTGCCACGGCCACTGTCTACAGATAGTGAGTGAAGGTTTAGTGCCTTTTGGGTGTTGGCCATATCTGTGTTTGAAGGACTTGACTCGAAAACACTTATACGATCGCGCACTGAAATTTTATTTGTTTCATCGAACTTCTCCAAGCCGAGGTCGGGCAGGCCATTTGGCAGAAGTTTTTTCTGCACTACCGGTTCAGGTTCAACGTAGACCTCCGGTAGCTGTGTGACATTGTTGGTAGGTGTTATAGCACCAGCTCTCTCCTCCTCTTCTGTGCTTAGAGCTTGTGTTGAATGTTGTTCCACAACGACACCATCTACGCCAACAATCTCATATCCTTCAGGAGAACACAGTTCGATTTCGGTTGTTTCATCCGCTTCGACTATGACGCTGTTGCGATTTGATTGTGTCTTCTGCTGCTGTAGTTTCTGATCATCAATGGATGTATTAAAGAAGGCCATGGCCTGGCGATAATTGTGACGTTTTTGTTCGGCCTCCTCGATCTGTTCTTTCTGTTGGCGTTGCTCTTCGATGTCTGCCCAGAAATCGGGCTCATCGTCGTTTTCTTCCTCCTCGTTGGTCTGATTATAAGGTGTGCAAGTATACACGGTAGCTGGTTCATGCATAGAGGCCATCGACATAGTATCCATCTGACTGAGATTGCTCTCCGGAGCTTCTTTTAGGCGCTGTTCCACTTGGGAAGGCTCCTCAACATTTTCATGTTCAAGTTCTTCGTATTGAACAGCCAATATTTGTTCCTCTTCGACAACTGGGTCGACAATTTCGGGCTCTTCTCCACGAGCTGCCTCCAGTTTAGACCAGACATCAATTTCCACAGCTGGCTCATCGGGCAGCTTGGCCCTAAAGGCCTTGGTCTCCACAGGCTTGTAGGGTGTTTCTTCAACGGAGTGTTGACGTTCTTTGCGTGCCCAGAAGGTAGCTGATTTGTGGAAGGTTACGTCATCATCGTCGGGATTGCGTTTTGCTTCGATCTCTGCCCAGAAATCAATTTCTTCATCGGTATCCACTTCACGAGGTTCCTCGGGATATTTTGTAGGATCGAACTGGAACTCATTTGTTTTGTTATCTGTAATATTTTCATCGGACTTCATGTCAGCCCAGAAATCTGTCTCTTCTTCCTCAGTCATTTTCTTATTCGTGCTGCCATAATGTTCCTCCTGATCTGCCCAAATTTCTTCCTCTGCTTCCCCGACAGGTTCATTTGGGACAAAGTCTTGATCCACGCTACAATCATGGTAGACCTCCGCTGACTGATCCGCCCAAAAGTTGTTCTCCACATTTTCTGTAATTTCGACTGGCTCAGAGTTTTGCTTTGTAGTATTCTCGTATTTGGCTTCCTCTACTGACGCCCAAAAGTCCTCCTCAATTTCTGGCGTTTCTTGTACCTGTTTCTGTTCTTCTGCTACGAAATGGATTTCGGCACGCTCGGTCTGTGGCAAGCATACGACTTTAGCTTTGAGCGTAGTCGTCCAATGTTCGACTTTTGAAACTGTTTCTTTTTGAAGTGGGATATATGTTACGGTTTTCTGTTTCTTTGTGCACTGACTTTCCTCAGTTTTCTGCTTTTTTGTCAACAGACTTTGCTCTTTGTTTTTTTCAACACTTGCCCAGAAGTCTGTATCTTCGGTCTGCTGATCTTCTTCTTCTTGTAGTGGCTCAGGCTGCTTGCCGGCAGTTGCAAATGTGGACCAAAAGCTGTTTTTGGCCGTCTCCAATGAGGCCTGAGTCTTAGTCATGTCACATGATTTAGGTCTTGGTTTAGCTTGTACGCTTATTTCCTTAGCCCGCAGTTGAATATTCTCAGCTTCAGCAGATTTCTTTGCCAGATCTTCATTTGGCTTTGTCTCTGGTGTTTTCCAAAAGTTCTTAGACTGTTCCATCATTTTTTGTGCTTGCATTTTGGTAGCCATGAGGGTGGCGAAAAAATCGAATTCCTCTGCGGGTGCAGCAGAGGAATCTTCAACTTCTTTGGTAGTTTCTAACTTCGCAACATTGTTATCCAAGATATCTGCAGAGAACTTGTTGCGCATTCCCAAGGAAAAAGAGGAAGACACATCCTCATGGCTGGTTTTTCTACCGCTTGTTAGAACTTTTTCGGCATTACAAACGTTGTGGGGTAGTGACGGCTTTTCGATTGAGTTTGAACGAGAGGAGTTAGATAAACTAATTGTGACGCTAACCTCACAGTCATTGTCATCATCGTCATCTTCGCTTTCTACCTTGGCTATGCTAAAGGAATTGCGTGTGCGCTCTACGATGGGACGTCTCTCTTCAACCTGTGTGGTACTGCCCACTTCAACAGTGCCAATGTTTTCGTCATTCGAGCTGCGACTAAAGGAGAAACGCAATGGCAACCGTACCGTCACCGAGTTGGACTCATCGTCATCATCATCCACATTGCCATCTTCAGTGCTTATAGCATCATTTCGTTGATTTATTTCATTGTCTTCTTCAACTTGGCAATCTTCAATTGTTGCATCGCTTACACTCGAACCATTGCGGTTAATGACTGTCCGGGCATAGTTGCTACTACGTTCAATTTCGCTTTCCTCCTCGTATATGGTGCTCAGATCCTCTTCAACAAGATAGTCCTCATCCAGTTCTTCAATGAGCTCGTCTTCGACATGTTCTTCTTCCTCGTCCACCATTTCATCAGCTGTTGTCTCATCTTCATCCTCACTCTCCGATTCCAGCTGCTCAACTTGGATTTTACCCAAACCCTTGTAGACCTGCACATTGGTCACCGACTTAATGGCTTGTAAGGGAGATGGACGATTTGCGTGCTTAGGTGTATCAGAGTCCTCCTCATCCTCACTGCTATCATCCGAATCGGTATCGTTATCGTCGAGTACTCCGCTTATCTGCACCGGAGAAGCATTTTCAGTGGGTGAACGTTCTCCCAGTTCCTTAAACTGTTCTCCAGCATAGCTCTTATGAAGCTGTTGAGATAAATTGGCCTGGGTATTGCCACCAGCAATTTTGTTTATGTTTGCCAATCGCTCGCTTAGCAGATCGATAACCTGTTCCTTGTTGCTGCGGAAGTTGCGCGTCTTTGAGGGACTGGCAATCTCCTCAATGCCAACGGAATGCGCCCGCTTCTCACGTGGCTCTACCTTTATGTGGTGCTTCATTATAACCTGAGAGGGCACATCATCGGTGCTAGGAGTAATAATGATATCGGGCAGTACACTGCTGGCGCGACTATCCGTCGAGCTTTGACTTTGACTGGGAGCTACCGGATAGTGGTAGGGGCCATAGGGTGGCACAAACTGTGGATAGTTGTGCATAGGTTGCTGAGGGTCGTTGGGATTAATTGGCTGACCATAGGGTGGCGGTGGGGGATAATATGGATAGTAGTATGGATAGGGTGGATAACCATCTGACTGTTTGCCATCCACCGTTGAAGGCATTGGTGGTGGATAGGGATAGGGATAAGGCCAATTTACCATTTGGGGTGGCTCCCCATTGGCTTGCCTTGGATCGGCATGAGGTGGCGGTGGCATGTACCAGGGATAGGGATAGCCATAAGCATAGGGATAGTGCGGAGGCACAGATTGCGAGCGTTCGGGTTGCTTTTGTGCTGGACAAGAACTATCTGAACTAAGTGATGAATTGGATGAATATGTGGCATGAGGTGTGCTTGTGTTTGTGTTTGTGTCAATGTCTGGTTTTGTGGATGTGGCTGCTATGTAACTACTATGACGTTTATTGATTTTATTGTTAATTTCTCGGTTATGGTTACTTTTACTGTTATTATCATTATTGTCATTGCTATTATTATTATTTGGATTATTATTATTATTATTGTTTGTTTCGTTAAATTCAATGTTTTCCAAATCCGAGTCCAGCTCGGTGTGAATTTTATGTTCTGAGGTCGGTTTTGGTGCACGGTTATCAAAAATAAAAAAAGAAAGAAGAAAAGAAATATAGACACGGTGAGAGTGCATATTATGTTCAATACACCAACAATTTTGGACTGTGATTGGTTTATTAAAGATAAATTCAAAACGATCAAGCAAATGTTACTATTTACAAGTATTTGGGTGTTAGCTATAACGAAATGCTAAAAGTAAGGTTGTTTCTCTGAGTGTAGATACGTATAGCTGATGCGTTGTGGAATTCAACATGCATCAAACCTAATACATTTCAAGACTAACTCTTGTTTGTGATGTTAGAAGAATGTGAATGTCCAAAAAGGTGAAATTTCTCCATAGAAAATCGAACTAAGAACATGATGCAGATATAAGGATAAAGTTTTAAGTTGTGTGTTTGTGCAGGTTTATGAAAAAAAAAGGATGGTATATATAATACAAGTTGATTGATAATGTTGTGAAAAAATATAATATATCAAAATATAAACCCAATTTCTCAAAGAACAAAAATACATATTCGAATCGTCACTAAAAGTAACTTACCAGCATTCTCTGGTGTTGTCATTGCCTGTAAAATCTTAAATGATCGACTTGGTATTGCGCTACCGGTATATTTTTTAGGTTCGAACGCCTGTTGTTCACTTGCTGGTACATATTGTTGCTGTTGTTGTGGTGTATCTGCACAAAGATAAGGCTTAAGTAATGAATAATGTTAGACAGAGTCTTAGACATACCGTAAGGAGAACGCTGTGGTGTAAAGCGATTCTGTGCCGATACGCCATTACCTGAAAAAAGAAGCGATTTTACAGGATTCCATTAACCAATTCTATTTGTTTTCAATGCTCCAAAAGATTTGATGCTGCTTAGCAGTGCTGGCAATTTTTAATTAGAATACTATGGCGTTACCGCTTTTATGGTGGACACACACAGGAAGCGAATTAGTTGGAAAATTGTTCAAAAGGTTTTGTTGTTGTGGTTTAAAGCGTTTTAGTGTTAGTCAAGGTAGAATACCCTAAGGTTAAACTAGAGACCAAACCCATAACCACGACCAAAATGAGGAAACACTCTCCAATAAACCTTACCAATCCAGTTGGGCTACAGAGAAAGAAGGGGAAGAGGGACAAGGGCTGTTGGCACCGTTGGGAGAGCTCACCTTGCGGAGACCAAGCTAGAGGCGTACCCGACTGCTGATCCTGTGTGATTTGCAGCCGCCTCATTTGCTCAATGGTCGGACTATTGCGCGCCTGTTGAGCGCTCATCTGGCGAGCAAACTGTGGACGCTGCAATTGGGGCGGCTCCAAATCCAAATGTGGCTGATGCTGAGGCGACGCTAGCCGCGAATCGTTGCTGCCATCGTCCACTGTGTCGGTTATCTTTTGCAATATTCTAAACGATTTCGATTGTATGGGCGGTGAGCGTGGATCGCTGCAAGTAGATATAGGCGTATGTTAGGTTAGGTTGTTGGTTAGCATGCACTCGAGATTATGTCGAAATTATATGAAATATACCAATTCACACAATTTTGCTGGTGGGTGGTGTTAGATATTATGAGTTTTATAACACCAAAAATTATTTTTCATAGTGAGATTTTATTACAGTTCGTGTGCTCAAATGTTGTTGAATGAGCTCATGACAAATGCCTTTCAAATCATCAATGAAAAATATATATATGAAAACACTACACACGCACAACATTAAAAAACAAAATCAATTGAAACTAATAGCGACTTATTTGTTATTGAAATTTGCTCTAGAATACTAAAAGTTTACTACAGTTATTGATTGGTTAACAGTAATCGATGACTGCAACGGCGACTGTACTACCTGAGTCGATTCTTTCTGTAGCGTAACTCAGCCTCGAGCGGACATTGATGCACATACAAAGTGTATTTGCCGCTAAAAAAATGTTATAAGTTGGGTTAAGAAAGCACAAGATTTCATACGCATTAGTGCTAAGTAGTTTTTGGGGTAAAACTGTTAAGTGTTTAGTGTTGGTAAAGCTCTTAATTTATTGTATCTGTCAGCCTTGGCTTTCAATACATAAACTGTACTTACTTTTGCAGGACGACTGGTGATTGAGAGACGGGTCCTCCACGTCCTCCTTCTATCGCAATTGGTATAATGCGTGTTGAATTGTTGTTGTTGTTGCTGTTGTTGTTGTTGTTGTAGAGTACTTGTTGTTGTTGGTGAGCGGGCGACATGACAGCTCCGGCTGATGCTGGATAGTTGTTATAACCTTGATCGACAAATTGATTAGCTGAGCGTATTATGTGGCCAGCAGGCGCTTTCGTAGGAAAGAAAGAGTATACATAGACACATATTGATATCGAGGTGGAAAGTTACACATTGGACATGGTAGAATGGAACATTCGATTTGGGTAGGGAACAGTGGAGAGTGGAGAGTGCATGGGTTCACAAAGGGGGAGAGAGGAAAACTACATAAGGATGGCTGGTTTTAGTGACAAACATATAGGGTTTTAGGTAAGCGCCACATACAATATTGTACAAAATAAACAAGCAAGCTAGAAAGCTAAAAATCACACTAACCTCCAAAATTGGGCTGTGCAGCGGCATAAGTCGGAGTCTGTTCCAGTGTAATGGGTATGATGCGTTCCTGAAAATGAAAGAGGTGTAATTAGCAACTATATCGACATGTTGTTGCTTTCAATTTTACCCTGGGTCCACTTTGGTTCGCATTCGTATTGCTGACTATCTGCAGACGAAGTCCAGTTTGGGGAGCACTTGAGCCAAAGTTTTGCTGTGAAACCGGACCGGGAGATGCGGCCCTTGCATAACCATTACCCTGCACCAGCGACTGTGGCTGATAAAAAGCGGTCGTTGTGTTGTGTGTTGGCGCCGATGGCATTGCCTGTCTCAAAGTGGAGGGCACAACATTGCCATTCTCCTCGGGACGTGCCCAGGGTGCCTGCTCCTTGCTTGCAGGCTGTGAGCTAAGCCAACGAAGTGGCTGACCACCAACCTGATGCTGTTGCTGCTGTTGCTGTTGTGGCATCTGTCGCATAGGTGAATCGCGAGTTTCAGATTGCGGCTGGTGCTGGAGCAGAAGGCGTTGGGCCTGGGGCTCTGTGGGCTGAGCTAGTGGGGCTATGTAAAGTGAGCCCACATTAGTCTGAAGGAGAGAAATAGATTTAGAAATCATTAAAGAAAAAACATTCTTCATAATAGTACAGGGTATACAATTCACAGGCTTGCCTGACCGTTAAACCGTTAATCGCCTTGAAGATAGTCTTATTGTATCATAAAACGGATTAATAGATCATTTTTACTTGTTGAAAACGTTTTTGCATATACTATTGTTTGTATGTAGATTGCCTCAAGTTCAAAATTCGTGTTTGGCCTTTGCCAATATCTAATTTTAGCTTTTGCACACACATTAAAATGCGTTCAATGTTTCAATTTGTTGTGCTATTCTCTTGCTGTAGTTTAAAAATAGAGTGGAAAGCTTCCGCTAACGTTGTATCTAATGGTACAATGAATTACAGATGTGCGAGATGCACAGAAAAATGCATTTTGTTTTGATATGTTATTGAACACATGTTGTAGTTGCATTCAAAATGTTATTGATGCTGTTTAAGTGTGTCACATACTAAATAATATTGTCATCGTGGTTAAGGTCAAGCTGTTATGGTAAATACCAATGACTAAAGAGAAAAACACCAAATACTCACAGGCTTAGGTCCTTGATATTGCTGTTGCTGCTGTGCATTATAAGCTGCTGCTGCTGCTGGCTCTGTTCTGACAGGGCTGAAAACATCGCGAGATCGTTGCTGTTGCTGCTGTTGATGTTGCTGTGGCACAGTATTGTAAATGGGCTGCGGATGCGATAGTTGTTGCTGCTGCTGCTGTTGTGGGGCGCGTTGCGTGCGCCAGGGCACACTTTGTGCTGCCTGTTGCTGTTGTTGCTGCTGTTGCTGAGTTAATGGAGAAATAGCTGTTGGTGGACGCTGTTGCTGTTGTTGAGCCAACGGAGAAATTGCTGTGGGTGGACGGGGCTGCTGCTGCTGTTGCTGCTGCTGCTGTGCAAAACGGAAGGGACTTTCTGTTGCACGTTGTTGCTGTTGCTGCTGCTTTGTTGTTGCAATTCAAAAGGTGAGCGTGGACTATCAGTTTGACGTGTGTAAACATTAACAGCTGGCGATTGTGGCATTGGCACACTGCGAAACTGTGGCGTTTGTTGCTGTTGCTGTTGCTGTTGAGGGGGTGTTGCAGGTGGTGTTGGCTGCTGCAACACTTGCTGCATGGGTGGGGTTTTGGGTGAGGGCGATTGTGGCTGCTGCTGTTGCTGCTGCGACGGTGTATAGGGGCTATAACTGTTGTTGTTGTCGTTGCCATTGCCATTGCTGTAGTTGTTGTTGTTATAGTTGCTGGCGTTGCCAGATGGTTTATAAGCTGCAGATACATAAAAAGGCGCAAATAAGTATTGTTTTAAGAAACATAATCATGATTTGTTTTTAGTGGTAATTAGTAGTGGGGATAATGCCAATAGATAATGACGCTTGATGCCTTCGTGTTAGTAAAATGTCGTTTTATAAAGCACCAAAAACCGCTTAGTAATATGCCGGCGAACAACATGAGGCGAGGAGTGCAGAGGGCCAAGAACTGTACCAAGAGAACTTTGGCCCACTTCAGAATTAGAGAGAGAGAGAGGCAGTGTGAGAGAGAACCCATAACCAGAGAACCAAAAAGCCAGCGAAATGATGCTGATGATATCCAAAGTCAATGCTCTGGCGAGCTCACCATCAACGGCATCTTGGCTGGCAACATTGTTGTTGTTGTTGTTGCTGCTGTAGTCAGCTGTGCCATTTTGTGCTGGCTCCGGCAATGGACTCTTGGAGCGATCCTTAACATACTCATCCTTCCAGAAGGTGTTCTTCTCAACTGGTGGCGGCACCTTGCGCAATGCAGCCATCGGATTTGCCGGAATCTTAATCTCCGGCCGGAAACCTAGTGGCGGTGGCTCAAAACGTTGTGGCGTTGGCGACTTGCGTGCCGCTGCCGGTGAACCGGGTGCACTGCCTCGACCCGCTGGTGGTGCTAATGTGCTTGCTTGTTGCTGTTGTTGTTGGGGTGGTGGTGGTGGGGGTACTGCTGCATGGTTACCATTCTTACCCGAACTCTGTGACTGCGACTGCGGCTGCGGCGGCGGCGGTGGCGGTGGCAACACCTGAAACGGCATGCCCATTGCTGCCGCACCCATGGCACTGGCAGCCGTACCCGGACTCGTGCTTGCACCCGGTGACTGTGGCGATGGTCTGTTATGTTGCGAGGCACCAGTGGCGCCCTCGGCCTGAGCATTGCGCGCCAGCCGCTTGGCCATGCGCTCCGAACGGATTTGCGAGAGATCAATGCCGCCGGGCGTGTACGTAAAAGGCTTCTTGTCTTTTGTCATCATGGCGTTCTGTACACATGCGGGTGCCTCATAGCCACCACTTCCAGCGGCACCTCCGCCTCGTTGACCATACCTGCGTTAGACAATGACAAGAATATGTAACATGTGAAAACAAATCGAAACCAGTTTTCAAAATATAGCTGTATATTGATGAATTAAATAATAATATTATCTTATAATGAAAAGAGAAAGAAAGATTTGGCATTTGCATGTGTTATAAGTTACGAATGTTTTTGGTCATCAAACGAATTCATTTTCATACTAATTCTTATATCTGTTTTCGTTTTATCGTTTTGCTTTTGCACGCCTCTTCGTTTTGTTGCTTTGATTTTGCATAATTTTGGCCAAATCCATTGTTATTAACTGTTTAGTTGGGACGCTTTGTGCCGGCAGCCCTCATTTGTCTGACCAATCTGCAAGATCTTATTATATTTCATACTGTTTGACTAATGACTCGCTCATCGACAGTTCAATGAGCTAATTTTTTTTGTGCTCATGCAAAATGTGTATGTATGTGTGTGGGGAAAGTGAACTGAAGATGCTGCCATTGGCATCTTTAGACCCTCTTATTAGTTGAAGTGCAGTGCTTAGGGCCATAACGGACAAGAGTTGAAAGTGAGAGCTCTTGAAACTTGTGATAAAAAAAAACCAACATTTAATTGATGTTTGCAAAACATTAATGATACACACAGAATAAAAAATGTTATAATGAAAACGATTTAAAGGGAAAGATTTTATGTAGTATATATAAGCTATATAATATGTTAAGTCGAAACTAATATGCGATCAGAATTGATTTCTGGTTCACTACACAAACAAACTTATAAATTCTTAGAAATATACTTGGAATTCAAATATCAAATAACACATGTCTAGATACTAGACAGAAATGTTGAGCAAGTAGGAAATCAGTTTTGCAATTCACAACAATTAAAATCTGGCAGTTTTCTAGGCTTGCCAGGCATTAATAATTCTCATAATCGTACTACCTTAAATGGACAGCGACTATTAACAAACAAACAGACAAACAGTTAACGGTTAGTTAAGCAGTGCAAAATGAATTTCCTAACATGCCATAAAAGTGAGGTGCAACTTGAAGGCGCCATAATAACGTTTGCGCCTGGCCAAAGTCAATGCACGTCAGATAGAGAGAGAGCGAGAGAGAGGAGAGTGAAGAAGGAGTTAAAACTAACTGAACGACCTTACAATTTTGGTTAAAACCTGGAGAAATACGATAGAGCGTTCAACTTTAGCGAATTAATAAACGTGACTAATCATCACCAATGTTCAAGTTCAAGTTATACACTTGCTGCGCATAGCTAGCCATAATCCCAGATGATTCCATATGGTCAACTTGTCATTTTCTGCATTATCTGTGTGTGCTCAATTAGTGTGTTTGCCTTTGTCAGCGACCGCAAAACGGTTACGTCACAAGTTGACTTGTGGTTTTGGATTTGCATTTTGACATTGATGCACTCGCTCCAATTTGCATGTAAAGCGGATTGTGGGATTGTCGTTCATATATGCATGTTTGTAGTATGAGTTGTGGGTGGATGCTGTTGCAATAATAACCGCAAGTCTGTGGTTTGTTTGCCTTCGCATTTGCGGTTAACACAAGCACGAGCAAACACTCTGTGAAGACTATGTGAATCTTGGTACAACAATCGCTGGCAACTGGCATCACCTGTTCCTGTTCGCCTGACCCACTTAGCCAAGTTGTTAAAAGCGAATCAGACACGCAGTGTATTCTATGCGTATATCACTTCTCTCTCTCTTTCTCTTTCTCTCTGTGCATTGTGCACATAAAAACTAATGAAGCTGACAGGCGACACACACACAGACACAGTATCAAGAGGCTGGGCAACTTTTCAGAACGTCATTACAAAGCGAGAGGGGGGAGAGGGGTGGAAGGCAATTCATGGCCAAGAGAGGCACACCTGCCCATCACTTTCTTTTGGCGTAACTTTCTGGCCACCTGATGGCTACATACCTGTATGTTGGATGAATGTTTACAAGCCTTGTCGACAACATCTTCAGCACTCGGTTTTAATTAGCAATGTTTAAACGTTTAAATGAAACTAAATTAAGTAAATTACGTGGAGAAAATGGCAGTTATTTGATTGCAATCAAGAAGCCAAAGTATGATGAGTTTTTCTTAAATGATTAACAAGTCATTACGATCTTAGATTGAAAGATAAAGTTCTTTCTACAAACATTTAGCATTGTGCAAACTATTCTTCCTATTTCTTAAGCCTTAAAAGCTTTTTGGCTTTGTTCATCCTTTCATTGAACTGTCGTCATTGTCCATTTAGTATATATTTTTGACTCACACGTGTCCAAGACAAATATCAAACACAAAACGAGCCAAGAAAAAAATCTGTCTAAATGAAAACTTTTTTGATAAATAAAAACTGAAAAATTGAGAACAAAGATCAGGCGTCAGAGCTGTCTAGTGACGTCAAAGACGGACAAAGATTTTGGTTAGCTCTAGTCTGGTTAAAAAGGGAAACAAACTAGAGCATCAACATCAGCTGATTTTGACAGCATCGGCAATTAAAGTGTCAAGGAAGTGCCAAAAATCCGAGTGCAAAGTTAGACGCAAACTTTATGAACTAAATAGCCTGTACACTTGACATAATACACTTTTGGCCGTATTCTATATGAATCATTTTGGTATTTGTGACATTTGCAAATTGCATTTGTTTTGGCTATAAATAAACTGGCTGTAACATACGTATATACATATATGCATATAGACAAAGTATTTCAGACAAACAACATGTACAAAATGCGATGAGAAATATGCCAAAAATAATCATTAAAGAGCTTAGCATGCGTGCAATGGAAAACGAATAAAATGAAAACAAATGCAAATGACGGGGAAAATGATCGAAAAACATTTAAACAATTTAAAATTTTCACTTTTTACTAGCTTTTTTCGAGCTTCGCTTGCAAATGAGCGTGCAAAAATGTGCAAGACAAAAAAATATATAAAAAACTGGATCTGTTGGATCAAGCTACTCAAGAATGGTTGCCAGTTGGCGTACACACATACATACATATATATCAAGATCAAGGGCAGCACACACACCAGTACAGACACAAGTTGAAAGCTGCCACATGCAACATGACATAATGATAGTCATTGTCCGCCTGTTCTTTTTATTTTTTGTGCTGGCCACAGCCTCAGCGTTTGTCTGCGCGTGTCTATAAATAGCGCTAGAACAGATCGCTACAGGGTGCTCCACCATGAGTTGCACATTCCACAACGACTCTAATCTCACGTCAGCAAAAAATATATATATATTTACATAGAAATTGTTTCAGTTTCAGTACACACAAAAAACGCTTATCGTGGAATTTCTATCATAAATTGTTGTTACTTAAACAAATATCAACTCCCCCAACACCGCCCAACACTTACGTATCTATACAGGTCTTCACATGACCATTCTCACTGCCATTTAGTGGCAGCTCCAACTGAAATCCACGATCCTCCCGCACCATATAGGCGGGCAGGGTCTCAATAATGGCATTGGCCTTATCATTGTATGAGCCCAACAATTCTCGATACTTGGAGTAAACGACGCGTTTCAATTGCGGATTCTTCATTGCAGCTGGACTCGCCGTTGATGTGGCACTCATCGTTGATGTGGCCATTGTTGTTATTCTTATTTTTGTTGATACTTTTAGTCACTATTTACTGAGACTGTGTATCAGTCAGATACTTTGCATAGCTCACTGCACTCTGTCAGAGAATGAATCACAAATAAAACTGAAATGCCAATCAATGTAAGTCGCGTCGTGTCGTCCGGAAAACTACTGATAACGATTCATTAAGTTCTCGGCATGAATGGGCTTGCGCACAGTCACATAAATATTTATAGCTTTTATGCATACACATATAGAAGCTAAGCACAAATATTTTTGTATCTCTCTTGTATTGAATTTGATCAGCTACCTGGTTGACTGTTTGCACAGCGAGTTAAGTGCTTTGGCTCATTTGACTGCCTAGAGATAAAGTTTTATACAAACTTATATACATTGTATGATTGTGCAACGCGTTTTCATGCTCAATGCCCGTGCAATTATTGACTTTGTCAAACAAAAGACACAGAAGTCACTGAGCAATAAACAAGAAATAAAAACAACGTAACGAAAACAAGGAACTGGCTCAGTTTCGGCAATCGAATCGAACGCAATATCAAGACCTTTGGCTTTGACTTTGGTGAGCAGCAACATCGATGATGATGATGACTCATGATCATATCAATACAAAACACATCATCAATTTTGAGCATCTTTAACGGGTAAACTATGCCGGCTGTCGGCTGAACATGAGGCAGCTGTGTTCTTTCAGTTGATGCTTGTTTATTATTTTTGGGCATTAGCTCAAACGGAGAGATACAATGAAATTGCGAATATTTTGGCTATACATTGATTGGACATTCACAGTTAGTTAGGGCTTACAGCAGTTGTTGTTAATTAACACACAATAAATACAACGTTGCAATAGCTCAAATAAAACGCGCGTCGCGGCGAATGTATCTCGAAGTAACGATAACTAAGTATCTGTATCTGAAGCGAACGGCGCGAACTGCACACAGCAAAGTCTCAAAGTGTTTTGAAGCCAAGTTCGTTCGACTCGCGACTTCGATGCCAACAAAAAGCGTCAGCGTCAGCGTCAACGTTGCTGTCGACGTTAGCAACTTGTTGCTGCCGCAAAAGGAAAAACCCGAGTGCATGACAAACGTTCGGCTGGCACGCTGTAGTACCTACAACATACAAGTTACACGGCCTGCATGCCTCATAGCCTGCCAGCCTGCCACGACTGTGGAGCAATTTATATGTCTGTCAATTCGTTGGCAAGTTGCTGGACTGGCGGCGACAAATTTAAAGCTAAATGCCAAACGCTTTCAACTATTTGGCTTTATTTTTCTGAGCGTATCTTGTTGTTTGTATCTTGCATCTTGTATCTTGTATCTGTGCCTGTTATCGTGCAGCTAATTGTTTTCAATTTTGGTAGCCATGTCGTCTGCTTATTACTTTTGTAGCTTTTTTATAATTAAAACGACATTTATCTGTGCTCCCAACATTTTGCTTTACCGTCTTATCGTTTCGCTTTCGTGGAAGTAACTTGAGACGTGTTTTCGACAAAAAAAAAAAAAAAACAAAACAAAAATGTTTTGCAGTTTAGCGGCCTAATTGAGACAAATGCGAAATATGACAAAGCAGCAGCAGCCTTGAGATACAAATGTATTTGTTAACTGATAACAAAAATATTTTATCTGCTTTTTCACTTAGCCCAAAAACACAGTTACACAACGTAGGAAGATTCGCAAAAGCGTTGCAAAAGGGCTTTTAGAGATGCACTTATATTTTAATGGAAAAATAAGATATTAGATAAACAACTTGCATCATCAAGTTCAATGTTTTAAAGGTTAAGCTAAGAAATGAAAGATTTATTTCATGTTTTGTGTTATGTATAAGTTCCCTTTCCTTCAAAAATCAAGTAAATAATGTAGTAGAAAATATTTTTAGTTTGTGACTTTTCTGCCAACAAGTAGAAATTTCAACAAAATAACATTATTACATTAATATAAACTCTGTTGTTTTTTTTTTTCTTTCCATTAAATTCAAAAGTCGTATTTATTTATGGTAAGTCAACAAATGTCATTTGAAGTTCAAAAAATAATTTTTTCTCCACACAATAGAACTACTTTGAAAAGTTTGATTTCTATCGCATTCCGGCAAAATGTCCCGTTTGGGGATGTGAAGCGGAATTGCCATCACAGGAAATGTTGGCACATCTCCTAATGCGCCATCCACCCGAAGATTCAATGGTGGAACTTAGTGACGAATGGCCCAAATGTTATGAACTTGATCTCTTCGAGCTAAACACGGGCTGCAATCATGTAATCGGCGTGATTGCTTACGCTGGCTCTGGCCAAAGTATGCACAGCCATTCCGTTGATAAGAAACTGGAGCTAATGCATCATTTGCCCATCTTGCTCATGATGTACATCAGTCCAGCCGAGCCCAAGCGCGAAAAACAGTACATACTGTACTTGGTTAGCCCGGTTACCTCGCGTCGCGTCCGTGCCCATATCAGTCTGCTTAGCGAGCGTTATAATGGTGCCGAGGTGCGTGGATTGCGTTGCCTGCGCAACTATTTGGATGCACCACTCAATGATAGTGAGGAGCTGCTTCATTGCAATATGGACTATCTGATCTATACTGATAAGGATATTCTTAGGCATCGCGGCATCGACAACATGGGCACCATTCAGTTCAATGTGGTGCTGCTGGGCGAACCGGATTTATTCGAGGTGCTAGATTAGTGCTAGGAACACATTTTTAGTGGCATGCCACTCGATGAGTCACAACTAACAGCTGGCTCGCAACCAAAACCGATAAAAAAACAAAAAAAAACAAAAAAACAAGAAAAAACTATCCAAGTCTATTGACGCATACACACGGGCTAAAGTGCCTGTCAATAATAATAATATTGTGTATTGTGTTGTTGTTGCCGGTATTGTTGGTATTGAATGAAATGCTGCTCAACTGTCAGAAAATTGGTTTCAACTTATTATTCATTCAATAATTTCTTGGCGCGCCCAAAAAGTGGGTCAGACGCACAGTCTCCGATATCAAATCCATAACAAATTCTTATACACATGAACAACTGGCACGGAAATCAATCAACAAGGGCTGTCCATAAGGGTTTTATCTTATTGGTGGAAACACTTCATCTAACTGGGTGTAAATTGTGTTTCTTGGCCTTATTTGGGTCTCGAAGCATTTTGATTTTGATTTGATGAAGTTTTAAAGCCAAAAAAACAAAATAATGACAACATAATATCAAATATTTGTTAATATTTGCTTATTTCAAGGTTAACGCCAATTCGTCTGCTTGGGAAAATCATAAATTTAATCCAGGGAAACACGAGTAAATCTTATATAAAACATTCTATATAAGCAAACATATATGCAAAAAGAGGGAGAAAAAAATCAAATTCGCAAAAAATCTATCTGCAAAAAAAAAAAAAAAACAAAATAAAATAGGAAAAATTTATGTGCCATTAGCAGGCAAGCAGGCAGCAAAAAACAAAAACAAAAAACTAGTCAAAGATAAACTAAGATAAACACTTGGTAATAAAAAACTGTGCTAAATGACACCCACGCGGATAGTAAAAAACAAAAACTAGCAACAATAAAAGCTCAACGCGCGAATAGATATTAAAATATGATTTTAGGCAATATTCTCAGTAGGCTTATTATAATTGTTATTAATTTGGCCTGTGAATTATGTGAACCATGTGCGACCTTGATCAGAAACTAACAAACAAATCCATAATCAACAATTCGATGATCATTCATCATTAAGCGGCGCTTTCTTCCTTACTTCGATATGCAATAAAGCTCAAGCCGTTTTTCATTTGTCATTGGAACGGGCCCAAACTGCGTTGATTGCATGACATGGGCACATCAGGCAGGCTGGTTGCCCGATTGCCTGGTTGGGCTGCCTTATGGCTGGAATCATAATTATTTATATTAATCTGGCGGGTCACCAGCGGCGAGACTTGAGTGAAAGTAAAAAGTTGCAAGTCCAATTCCATGTCGAAGACAAAGTGGCTGCAACAGCGCCTGTTGCACAACATAATACGCGCAAGCTATATTTCTTCTTCAACTGCGATACGAATATATTTTGGCTTTTTCTGTTTTCCGACCATGATGGCCACATGTGGTCCGTCCTGACCAGTCAGCCAGTTAGTTGGGTCCCGCCAGCATAGTTTTTTGCTTTTCGTTTTTGTTCATGTTATTTTCGTATTTGACTAGTAAACAAATTGTTTTGTGTGTGTACTATGAAAAATTGCAGCAATATTGATTTGACCAATAGAAAAATGACGCAAGCAATTCCTAAGAAATATGAACAATTGCCAAGTAACTAAATCATAGAAACTTTCGCTTCAACGAAGGAAAATTCAAGTTAGTTTTCATGTTTTGCAGATTGATCACAAAATTTAATATTGTTTGCCTTTGTGTATATGTATATAATTCACGGTCATTTCTCATGCACTTGAACTTAAATGCAAATATTTATACAACAACCTCTGTAAAAATCCCATTTAACACACACAAAAATATCTTGAATGCAAAAATGCGTAAAGTAAATAAATTCACACCTCGTTTACGTAACTCACAAAGAAGTGTCAAAATAATTGTCGCTGACACAAATCAACGAAAGTGCATAAAAAACAACATTAACTCAAATCGTAAAATACACCTTTAACCATAAAGCATACACAAATCAACAACAATAATTCAAGTTCACACGAATATTAATGGATTTTTTAGTGCAATTCACATTCGGTTTTAACGACATCAACAAGTTCACGTTCAGCTGAAAGTCATGGCTAACATAAAGCTGGTCAATATGCAAGTCGGTTAAGAAGAAAAAATTTGTTTTGTAAGGGAATTAAAAAATATTGATTGATTAAGAGTTAAAGGTTTCAGATTCGAAAATAAAGTTTTCCTATGCCATGAGGAAATCAAGTTTGCCTAAAATTATTACACTTCTGGCTTTTAATATACCATGCAATCGATAACACAAAAAACTTGAATTTTAAAATTTTGACAATAAAGTAATGAACATTTATAGAATATTTGATTAAAATTGGTTAAGAAAAACCAAATATATCGCAGATTGAAGTTTGTTAAGGGGTTAAGGGTATGAGCTAGTCGAGATCTCTTGTCTAGAGCCTTCTTACTTATTTTCATTTCAAGTCTTTCAGTTGAACCCATTTTAATTTTCCTTTTCACCTCTTTAATGTTTGCTCGAAACTGTTTTTTCTAGTACATGAATTTGACCTAATTTTCATAATATATGTATTTTTCGCATTTCGCAAAACATTTTCATGACGGTCGGTGAAAATTTATGTGCGGCACACATCAACGTCAACAACAAAAGAGCTGCAAAAAATAAATAAATCGACTCTTTCAACAAGAAAAGCAAAAAATAATGCATTTTAGTGCCGAATTCTTTGCTATTGGTCTACATTTTTTAATGGCTGGGCCAAAAAAAAAAATGGCTAAAAAACTTCCGGTGCTGTCATCAGCCAAATTTTTAACACGTGTGCTAAATACTTAAATAAATTGAAGTGTGTTTGGAATAAACACAAAGATCAGAGTTTTTGAGAAAAATCAAATAAATAATGCGTATGGGGGAAAGAGTAGAGAAAAAGTGTCGCCTGCCAAATAGCGCGTGCACTCCCGAGGGCTAACAGAGGAACGCGGGGGGCAAGGCGAAGGGGCAGAAACAGCGCCAGTGTCGCCCCCTCACACTGGGCATGGCCGTGGGCGTTGTGTGTGTTGGCCTTCAATTTTTATATGAACCTTAATTGTGTGCTTGTATCTTGTATGTATATAGCATATATATACATATCTGTATAGTATATATTTATGAGCATTCACACATGTGTTTTATTTATTTCATCGCAAAAACACAAGTTGTATTTTATTTTTGATGTGTGATTTGCCGGGCGTGGGGTTTTTTTCTCAATTTTCATGGTTGTAGTTGAAAAAGCATCAGCAGCTGCATGGAACTCTATGAGAATTGTCCCTAAACAAGATTCGACACTAACAAGGCATTAGGAAAGAGGCCAAAAACTACAAATTATGATCTATTATGCAGCTTAGTGAAGTTTTTAATATATTATACATTTATCTTAACTCGGTTAAAACTTACCCAGAACTCATTGCCTTTAAGATTTGTTTCTTGTGTTTGGGATATAAAATTCAATCTCACTTCGCACAGTTTGTTGCGAATATCGTAGACGTTGTTGTTGTTGTTATTATTTGCACTTGATTTCTCCAAAATGTTGAAAATCTATGCACATAGAAACACTGAAAATTGTATGGAAAATTTTTGAACAGTTGTTATAAATCAAAAGTCTTTAGTTGAATAGATGTTTTTTGCACAAAGATCACGCCTTCTTATATAACATACAAAATTTAGCAACACGCGCGCGCATTCACACACACACACACATACACACACACTTTACACACACAGGCACACACGCACAGCAAATTAATAGTTATGATAAATTATTTTGTTGATTTTAAGAAGAGTTAGTTTTAGAAAACGTTTTCAAATCACAAATTTCGCGCAAGAATTTTGTAATTTTTCTATTTTTAAAACGCGACACGACGCATTGCTCACTTTTGCCAGTGCTGCAGACTCAGCGAATAGATCTATATATATACCGCACTCGGACTATATAGACAGCTAAATAGATAGATGGGTACAGATGTATATGTATGTTAGTTTATAGTTGAAGACTTTTCTATTTTTCGGATGGTTTTTCTCGTTTGCAACGCGTTCAAGTTAGCAGCCCAAGTCGCACTGAATTCGCACACGAACATTTCTTGGCCGAAAAGCCCGAAAAAAACAAATACACATTCACATTTCGAAACAAATTTCCTCAATATACATACATTTCAGTTCTCTGTATTTGTGTATGTGTGTGTGTAAAGTGCGTCTGGTTGGAAAATTCTATGAAATTTTGAGTTTATTTAAAAGAAGAATTGAGCAAGCGGCAACCAGTGGGCGATCACCATCGGTTGTTTGTACTATTTATTTATTTATTTATCTGTACTTATAAGTAGCAGCAGCCGAGGCTTTATGGAAAGAACTTGTTAAGACATACAATAAATTAATGATGCTTCGTGTACATTTGATAGTTGTACTCAATTTGAAAGATTTTCAAAGTGTATATATTTATGTAGACGCTGCTGTATCCATTTGGTACTTATATTTTGTACATACTATAGCAAAATGTTGTAGCTTTTTGTCAAATTGATCGGTTGCCAAAAAAGCGAAACGCCACCAACAAATAGGCTCATGCAGCTCGTGCCTGTTTGAGAACTAACAGTATATATATGTCGTCTATACGTTGGACGAACAGCCGAAAAATATCATGCACACAATGCTGACAATCAAACTAAAGTGAATGATGCCAAATGTTTGGGTCAGTCAAAGGGCTTTGTGATGCGGCCACATGCTTGGATATATCATAATAAATCACTAAAAGTTGTTCAAACATCGTGTGTTATATACTATATGTACACTATATAAAAACATAACAGACAATACAATATATCGCTTATAGAATATGCAATGTCTGCGGCATTAGATATTCATTCATCTTCATACGAATAGAAGTATATTTAGTTAAGATTATATGTTTGTATATTTTGTGCACTTTTCCTATTCATGATCATTATTTATGCTGATGCGTTCATTAAAGATATATATCTACTAATTGGTTAGCAATTTTATTTATTTTTGTGCAAAATGCGCCATTAAATTGTATAAATAGATCGGTGTGAAAAGCCCACAGCGGCTCTGGGCTCTGACTCAACGTGCCTCGAACATTAACCTCATTAGAGGGAAGAGTGTAAAAAACATATTTGTTTGTATTGCGGTATTGGCATACATCGTATATGCTTTACAGCTTTCAAGTGGCCGACAAATTGTCTATAAAAAAGGTGCGACCGGCCCTAAAGAAAAAAAAGCAAACTATAGAAATGTCATATCAATTGAATTATTGCCAACTACTTTAATCTGATTATAATAATCCAAAATCAATGTAGCGTTTTTTGTTTTTTTATTGCCAGACATAGAGTCAAAAAGTGTGATTAATTGGCAAGAAAGACTTTATTATACTTTTCTCTTGAACATTGCATTAAGTATACGTACCATTCACAGCATACATGTGTTTTTCATGAATAAAAACCCATATGTAGCCCCAAAAAAAAACACATTAAGCATTAGAAAACCAGGAAAATACAAAGTAAAAACCCATTAAAAGTTCAATGCACTCGTTGCTGGCAGATTCAACAAAATGTTTTAAGCAAATCGACCGAAAGGAAAATTACTAAATACATGTCAAGGCGCAGACACACAGAAAGGCACTGAAAGAAATTCTATGATCATTGTATGCGCGAATAAAAAATCGAATATCATTGCGCGTGTTTTGGACATGCAAATTGGCTGCCAACCGACGCGCCCGCCCCCGCCTACCGTCGCACCCAGCTGTGTGTCGCCAAAAAAAAGATATATAGTATAAGCAAACAAAAGATGTAGCCAATAAAGAAAATCGCGAATCGCATAAGCCTTGACCATAGAAAAAAACGGACAACGTGTCGCAAGTGTTTTCAATGCTTTCTAATGCTCTTAAAACGAAAGTAAAGAGTATATTTAGTTTGTGATAAGGCCGTCATGTCTTCGACACCCTTAATGCATAGACAACTGTAACATATCTGCGTCAGGCAAAGTAATCCGGAGGTCTGGGAAATCTATAATAGGTCGATGTCCCTGTGGCTGAAAATTATATTTTAATTGTATTCTATTCAATACTAATATCGTCACGACCCCACCTGGCGACCCTTGTCTCCCTCTTACCTTTTTCCTTTGAATTCAACAGTGCTTAAGTTAGATATAACATCCCCAACATCAAGTGTTCCGATTCACACCTTTTTTGACTTTCTCTTTAAGCCGGATATCCTTAGAGTATTCCGCAGTCGGTTGCTTCCGACAGCAACGTTTTCACTTGTATTTCTTTGTTTTTTATATATGCAATTAAATTTGTTTGGCATAAAAAACTGCGTTAAGGCACGAGCTGTATCTCCGTATCACAGATATGTTGCTAGCTGTATCTCAAACATACAAACACAAACACATATATATGCATACATATCTTACGACGTGTAGTTTAGTTTTGTGCGTCAGCGGAAACATTGGCTGCCGTTTAAATTTAGCGCAATTGAATTTTTTACTTAATTAGTTGAACGAAACGAAATGAATGCCAAAACAAAAAACAAGAAAAAATCAAAATGTGAAATGAACCAAAAATCATATGCCAATCTAATAGCCATCATCGCTATCCTCATCCGGTGGCAGCCGTGCTGGCTCGCGGCTGGCATTGGTCAAGGATACGCCATGGACATCAATGGACAGAGGTTTCCTCATATCGTAGGCATCCTCTTCCGGATCCCCGGGATAATATTCGAGCAGCACACGACGTAGTGTAAAGCCCAACTTGTTGTATAGACTAAAGGCAGACTGATTGCTGCAACGCAAATACAACTCCACATACCAAGCCTGTTTCAGATCTAACATCTCTGAAAAGTTTTCCATAAGCAGCGATGCAATGCCCAGTCGACGATAGGGCTCGGCTATGGTCAGGGAGCAAACGTAGCCATGCTCTGGAGTGTCGTCTCTGGAGCCATCCAGAAACTTGCCAAAGATGAAGCCCGTCAACTTGTCATTGGGTGAGGTGGAAGCAATGGCAAGGTCCGGCCACTGTGCAAGATGACGCAAATAGAAGCTGAGGTAATAGACTTCTGTGTATCGATCAAAGACCATGGCATTGAATTTAAATAGATCATCGGTGGTGAGTTCGCGCAGTGACGTCATTTGGATTGGTCATCTGATTAACTTGAAGATTTTGATTAAATTGATACAGATACTGATAATTTTTGTTTGTTTTTGATTTGTCTGCTAAGGTTCATTGTGTTTTTGACAATGCTTTCAAAACGGGCAAACTAATTTCAAAATTGAGAAATCGCCTGGCAAGTTCCCTTAAATACATCTCGCCCACCAAGAAGGCTCAACAGAAGATAACCAAAGAAACTTATTATCTGCTCAACCTTGAGGAGGGTCCGAAGAAATTAAGTTCTATACAGATTATGTATACTTGTTATCTGTGATTGTTAATATTGTTATTGTTATTTATTGTACCGTTATTGTCTATGTTTATGTTATATGTAAAATTCTGATAAAGCTAACTAAAGTTAGCCGACGCGCCTGAATTAAAAGATACTAAGGACACAAAGGGGTCACTGGTTTCCCTGTATTCCTTAATAAATATAAATAGAAAAAGAAAAAAAATAAAAAAAAAAACAAAATCGAAAGAAGAAAAAAAAAGAAAATAAAGTGAAAAAATTCCAAAGCATAAAAGTGTTGCATACTTTCGGGCATACAGTAAAATATTACATAGCAAAGTTCGAAACCTTTGTGCATTTGTTTTGCCTTCTTCTTCTTTCTCCCCCTATGTGGTTGTTGTAAATTTGTAATTTCTTCTTCTTTCTCCTTCCTATGTGGTTGTTGTATGTCCGTCTAAATTCCGTCCGATTTTGTCCGATTTTTTGTGGCAAAAATGACGGCTTAATCAAAGTAAGAGCATCTTTTAGGCTGAAACTTTATGTTGCTTTTTCGCAATTGTTTTAAATTTACCTGTTGTTGTTGTTGTTTTGTGTGTCCGCTGTTGTTGTTGTTTATATGTACACTGTGTATTGCCGATATGGCTCTATGGAGTGCAGATTTGGGGAATAGCAGCCAAGTCAAATTAAAAACGTGTACAAGTTTTGCAGAATCGCGTACTTAGACAAATAACCAACTGTCCCTGGTACGTACGTGGTTCCACACTCCACAAGGACCTCAATCTGCATACAGTTGAAGAGCAGATAGGAAGGCTCACAGGCAGATACAGCGAAAGGTTGCTAAGACACCGCAGCCTGCTTGCCAGAAGACTACTCCGACCTTTAAGGCGACTTAAACGGCAAGGCTTTGCCAAGAGGCTTGGGCGTCAATAAGATGACATGTATTTAAAATCCACATAGTAAGTTATGGGGTTTGGTTTTTATGTTACATTGCCACCTATGTGTTGTTAAGGTACTTATCATGATATCACTTAATAAATATATATCAATTAAAAAAAAAATATGCAATTTATATTGTTTATTACACTTTGTCTCAATATCACGACTTAAACTATATAGAAATTCGAAGTTTATTTAATGTTCTTGTAGATCCATGGCAGCAGCGAGGTAACACGAGTGTAGACGCCCGGATACTGACCCTTGCCGCAGCCAATACCCCACGAAACGATGCCCACCTGAGTGTAGCGGCTGGCTTCATTTACGATCATCGGACCACCCGAGTCTCCCTGTCAAAAGAATATTTGATTTGAATACAGTTAGTGGGATAAGAAAGTTAAGCTTACGCTGCATGAATCCTTGGCCGCTTGACCCGCACAAATCATGGACTCAATGATGCCACCAGGCGCCGCACGTCCATATTTGTGAGCACATTCGGAATTTGTCCAAATGGGTATGTCCACCTTTTGCAGTATGGACGGCTGTGGTCCATTCTCGCGCAGACTGCCCCAACCAGCCACTGTGGCCACCTGACCGCTATAGGAGCGTGCCTGTTGTGCGGGCGTTGTGGGCAAACAAATCGGTTGAATCTCCGTGCTGAATGGCACCGGTTCGCTCAGTGTCAAAATCGCAATGTCATTGTGCTTAAAAAAAAGTATTTTGATATGACGAACTTTAAATGTATTTAGGTATTAGTTACCAGCGTGCTGAACTCGAAGCCCTTGTGGCGCACCAAGCGTTTGATGCGTCGCGAAACATGTTGCACCTCAAAGTCCGTGCGTATATTGTAATCACCCAAATGGGCAGTCAAGGCAGCCACATCCCAGGACGTCATGCTGGGAACAAAACAAAAATCAAATACTATACAATGAATAAGGATTAGGAAACTTACCGCGCCACACAATGGGCTGCTGTTAGGATGTGACTGTTGGTTATTAAGCTGCCGCCACAGAATTGTTTGCCCGACTTGAAGAGCACTGCAATCCAGGGAAACTCATGGGGACTGGCATTAGTGCCGCCCACAATGCGCTCCTGGTCCGGGGAGACGGGATTCTTGTTGCCACACTGCAGGGGCAAGCCCTCGGGACTGGTGCCGGATGTTGGACGGCGAGTTGTCGTCGAAGGGTAACTGGGTCTTCTGGTGGTGGAGGTGCTGCTTGGTGGTGGTCTGCCTCCCAATGGACGTGGTGTGGTGCGTCTGGTGGTCAGCACCGTGCTGGATGTGCTCGTGATGGGTCGAAAGGTCGGATGCGTTGGATACTGATGGCTGGGTGGATGTGTTGGGATTGGTGGTGGCCAACCGCCAACGGAGGGCGGATGGGTTGGCAACGGTGGTGGCCATTGGGGTAAGCCGCCGGCAAAGGTGCCAAATGGCCACTGATAGGGATAAACGGCGGTTGTGGGTGGTGTTGGCGATGGTGCTGCTGCTGCTGGCACATGTGTTTCTATGGTGTTAATGTCCTGAAAGTCAGGTGTATCCTCAACGCTATTGACATTGTCTATGGGATCATTGTCTGCAGTATCTAACGGATGTTCGGGCACACCATCTTCATCTTCTGCTTCATCCACCCGATCGATCTCATCAGCAACTGTTGAGGGCTTCTTCGTTGTTGTTGTTGTCGTCGTTGTCGTTGTCGTTGTAGGTATGGGAAAGACTCCAAATGTGTTGGAATCCATGTCGGTGCAACAGATGCCATTGTTAACGCGTCCCAATTGATCGTAAAAGTTGCAAATGTCTGAACCCTGGGGCTGCCACTGACGCACTGCTATGAAGGACAACTGTCTTGCCACACGATAATACTGCTGGCAACTGTTGATCCGAACACATGCTCCTAGCTGACCCCGGGCGGTTAGACATCTGGAGCCCTCCCAGGCGCCAGCGCCAGTTAGACCATTTTGCAGTAGAAACAAACTGGGATCAAAGAAGAATTGTCGCTGTTGCCTGGCATTAGCTTCCAATAACGAAGCTATATATATAAGAGCAAAGACACAAAATCATTATAAAAAGATCTGACATCTGATGTATCAAGTGCTTGACAGCTGTCATAACAATTTAAAAACCATCAAATGCGAAATGTGTGCCATTTACCATTAAATATAAGAGAGAAAAAAATAATGCTTACATGATTTGGGCCACATGAGCAATAAATGATTGGGAGTGTGTACAAATTCATGTGCCATGACTCACAAAAATGTCAAAATAATATTTGTGATTCTACTAACATTTTGGCTTGGGTGTACGTTCGGGTGCGTGCAAAAGTTACCTTTTGTAATATGCAAATCTCATTTACAACATGATTATTTAATATGCGTGACAAGTCTGCAATATATATACTCTTCATTAGGCCTTGTCCACGGCCAAACGAAACTTTTATGCACTTTTAAGTAACAATTTCACACTGCTTGCCAATGACTTAGGCAAAAAACTTGCTAAGCAGTAAATAATTATATAGAGCGGTATACCTGTGAAAGGCCTAAATGATACAGATTTTGACAAATTAGATTATTTATAAAATTTTATTCCACTTCGCTTGGGCCTTTTGTTTTGCGTTGTTATAAAACGCATATATAATGTAAAGCACTTTACAAACAACAAACAAAAAACGACTAAACGACTCATTTAGAGGGCATAAATCAAGTCCAAATATTATATGGGCCACACAGGCAAAAATGCTAAATAAATTAAACAAATGGCAGATTTGTGTTAACTTGAAAGAACAACAAGAGCAATGTGGACAAAAGGCGCACGAACAAAAGCCACCTAGATTAGTTTTAAGAAGCTGTCATACATACATATGTACATACAAACATACATACATATAGACAAGGCATGAAATATGACAAGTGACAGTAGAAAGTTGCTTAGAGGAAGCGACTCTGGCGTCTCACAAAGAAATGTTGTCAATTGTGCGTTGAAAGGCGCATAACAAATAAATAAAAAGTAAAACAGACATGAAAAAAATGGCACAGCAATTGTCATTCAGCTTGAAAAGCGCTTAAGTTTATTGTCAATATTCTGGCTTTTGTTTTTTGCTATATGTATGTACATACATTTTTTTTTTTTTTTCGTACAGAAATGTCAAAATATTGAGTAATCACTCGAAGCGTGGCAAACAACATTGAATTGGAACTCGTAGCGTGAACGAATGTTAAGTAAATATTTGTTAATGGTCTTCTTTTGCGGTTTGGCCATTTTTTTTTATGCTTTGTCAACAGCGCGACAGATTGGCTAAACTATTGGGAATAGTTTCGAGTATGTGTCTATAATCTCTTCAAAGGCTAATGAACTTTACGTCTGCAACCGCTCGCTGTACAGATATTATAATCATATTTTACTACACATTACTTTACAGATTTCTCTGCCATAGACTAGAATCTGTGGAGCACACCCCCTAGAGTTACAAACTTATTAAGTTTATGTGTCACTGACCAAGATGCGCAACGATAAGACAAGCAACAAGTTCAAGGTCTAGACGTTGGCCCCCTCTCTTTCCCTTTGCCAGCTCGCTGCACAAATTAAACTGGATTAATATGAGACGCAGCAAAGAGAACTTGAAATAAACTGCAGGACATGTTGGCTGAACTACAGGCCAACTTTAATTTATGGCCTAAAGTTGGTGAGCAAATCGACGCTCCTACCAAATTAAAACTCAATTATACAATGATTATTTGCTGTGGCAAAGACCATTAATAGGCTTAAGGTGTTGCGATGTTTTCACAACTGAACATCAGAGAAGTTCACGCCTAAATGTTCAATTGTTGTAGACCATAAATAAAGAGGAAACCGCGTTTAAAAGCATTGTAGAGGCGTGGAAGTGCGCCAATTTTGTAAGCTCCATAACATACGCCCACAATGCGATATAATATAGAAAGTAGCGAACGACATTACAATAGGGAACAGCTTGGCTTTACATATATATATTGTCACTATGCGATTTATATAGTATTCTGAAGGTCACACAAGCAATGCGTGCCAAGCATACATATTAATCAGATACTATAACGTTGCGTGAAGTCAATGAACTCTCGCGTGACGTATGTCCAGTCAGAAGTTTGTGTCCTAAGTCTTTAGCATGCCTCAAAAAAGTGACAAGTTTGTTGCCTAAGTCTTTTGCTTTTTACTCACAATTTCACTTTTCTTGAGGGCTTTCTCAAGCTCAACTACATTACTCACCATCCGCTGGAGCGTCAAAATCTTCCACCACAGTGGCATTGGCAGCGACCGGGGCTTGAACAATTTGATCCGTTAATGTTGTTGTTGTTGTTGATGTTCTTATCGATGGCACATTCTCGGCTAATGTTGTTTTAAAATGCAACAAATGCACACAAAGTAATAAAATTTGCACAAATGCAAACATTTTGCCAGCAAAAAAATACTTTTTTGATTTTTACTATTTTGTTTTCGTTTCAACTCGGCGCAAATTGCAGACCCATATATAAATGGTACAATATATATATATATGTATATGTATGTGTATATAGTATTAAAACCGCACAACAAAACGCGTCTCGGTTATATTTCTTTTAAGAATGCGACGCACGTTGCCTGGATGGCATTCACCTGGGCGGGCAGACGACTCTCAAAGATGTTCTCGTCCACAGTTCTTGTCTCGCAATATCGATATCGTTTTGCACTTTCGCGCGCTTATTAGAAAAACAGAAAACAGGACCGTGGGCATGCGAGGTCCGCAAGCTTCTGAGCCAAGTGCCGGCAACGTAGTTTGGTTAACAGCTATGCGAAGAGACAGCGCCGGCCAGCTGCGATGACAGCGACGTTAACTGCGACGTTCGGCTTTTGGCGCAGACATCGACCGAAACGTCAATTACTCTCGCGCATTGATTTACTTGATGTTGTTGTTGTTCGATACTTGGGTTTCGACTAAGAGGCGTTGTGTATTGGCCAGCTCTTTTGGCTACAATTTCTTCTTTGCATATGGAAACTAGTTCTATTATTGCTTAAACGCATCAGCCAACTCCTTCCTTTCTTACACGCCTAGAACATGCACATTGCTCCAGTTGCAGACAAACTAGCATTTATACCGGGACTTGAATAGCATCCAAGTAATAAGAAATATCTCTCTAGCCTTCTCTTTATTATGCACTGAACTAAAAGAGAGTTGAAGTTGTAAAGTAACAACATTAAATCATAGTTATTAAAAATGTAATCGAAGTTCTGTGTTATGTTTTTACAGAATAAGCCAATCGAATTTTTTCAGTCCTGTTAATGCATAGCTCTTATTTTTAAGAATCCAATATGTTTAATATTCTCTTAATCAAATAAGCTTTAAAATCATCTTAGTTCGGTTTCACTGTCAAATGTGTTGAGTGCAAAAATTGCGAACTATGTCAAAATAATAATATGCGCAGTTTACGATTATTCAAAGCATTCGAAGAAATGCTGTGCAGGATTCAATTAAAAGCACAAATAAATCGCAATCTCGCATCAAAGCACAGTGTCACGCTTAAGGTGTTAAAAATATAACACAAATGAAATTAATTTTTGTTGGCATGAATTGGCCAGCTCATTGTTGGCCCACTTGATCCGCTTGCTGAATGGTTAATTGCTCTCGCCCACCTGAAAAGAAATGATGTGTGTGATGGACTCAAGTGTCACCGGCTCTGGTGGCCTCAACCTTTGGCGACAGGGCGCAAAATCGATCAAAATATATTTATGAATTTTGCCAACTAATCGTTTATAATTGGATGCCAAGGGGCATTTGCCTTTTGATTGATCGCAAAGTGTTCTCAATTCGTTTTGGAGTGTTGAATTTTTGAGATCAATTCATTGAATAAAACTGGGCATCGAGATGGAGAGACAGCTGGAGAAAGATGAATAAAACAGTCAGTTTCAAAACGGATTTGAAAATGTTGTTAAATGCTTTCTTTTAATAATATAAAGATTTTTTAAGCATGTTGTAAAATGGAGGAGGCATACAATTCAAATTTATGGATTTTTCAGAACTTTCGACTGGGCCATGTAATTTATTTGATTCTTCCCGTGTGATCTCGATTTTATAGTTTTAAATATTTTTTTTTTTTTTTTAATATGTAGCCTTTTTCTGTTATCTCGCATATGTTTCATTTGGATTTAAAAGGTCAATGTTGAATTTTTTTTGACGTATTTGTTTAAGCTCAGTACAAATTATAGAAAACTCAACTGTCCACATGCTTAAGCACTACATTTTTCTTGTCTTGGCATCCGAATCTTTTATATTATTGTTACCAAATTTCTTTTATTTTTGCCCCAGAAACCGTGAAAAAATGTAACAAGTTTTTGCTCAACAAACAGCCGGAAGTTAATATATGTAGCATACTTTTAGGTATGAACAAAATTTAGACTGAGATCGTTCCACGCATATTAATAAAATAAACAAATTTAATTTAAACACTTTAATAATGAATTAAACATAAGAACTTAATAATTTTGAAGTGCACAAACATTTGTGTATAGAATAGATGAGTGTTTTTTTAGAAATGACATAAATAAATATAATTTTTGTGTGTTTGATCAAATAATAATAGAAAAAAAATAAACATTTGTTGTCGTTAAGCCGCCGACAATTCAAAAAGTTGAGTAAATTTTTGGAGGCAGCATTTAACATTACTGATAATTCGTATAAAATAACTAAAAACTAACTAGTTACATATATAAAATGCATAAATTGTGAGCCTTGAGCACTTTACTGAACCAACAATTTCTCTATAGGAACGGGTGCGAAGAATTCATTGATGTGCGTAACCAAAATGGGTGCCCATTGCTCCCGGGTGGCGGGTATTCCGACACGCGTTATTTCCGGCAAGTTCTCATTGACCAGATTCAAGATCATGGCATCTGCAAGTAAGTTATATGGATTAGTTCAAGTGAGATTATATCAAAACAAAAAACTCACTCAAATTGCGATCCGAGAAGATGCCATTGGCCAAGACGCGAGCATTGCCAACGCTGACATTCGCATTTAGTCGATGCAGACTCAACGTCTGTTTGCCACTGGGAAGCTTCTCAATATGACCATCGGTCAGAATAGTGGCCTTAACGTCATCTAATCAATATCGAAGTAAAGAAATTAATAACATGTGTAAGCCATTGAAGGCCCGCAGAGCCAAGCAGCTTACCAATTGTGATGTTGAATGGTCCCTTGGGCACCAGACGCAAACCGCCGAACTTGACATCCGCCTTAAAGTAACCACCAGCCTTCAGCTGTGGCAGCTCCACGCCCAATTTGATGACGAAGCCGCTGTCCGTGAAATTCGATGATACGCTGTTGACTTTCAGTCCACTGATGCCATAAATTTCCATGTTCTTGATCAACAGGCCACCCGCAATGCCATCATTTGTGTAGCGAAAGATGCCACGCTTGTAGAAGTAGGGATCAATGGAGCCCATGCTCAGCTCGGGCAGACCCTGATTCTTCAGACGTGGCACAATCGTATGGAACAGTCCACTTATGCATTCATCCCGATCCGATGAGCTCAAGCTGCAGCTGCCGGCTGTGGAGCCATCATCCGACACTTGAGGTGCTGTAACGATGTCAAAAGTTTGGTGTTAGTTAGTTACTTAAGTCATGGCCGGGCTAGGAGTGTGCGTATTAAGCTCAGTGAGGCATGCATCATTGCGCATAGCGCCTTTTCAGGCATCCAACCGAGCGTGTCATACCGTTTACAGTTTGACATGCCTCGCACAATCTTATGACATTCATGAGCTGTTGCGTGCCTTGTGTCAGGGTGACAGGTGACAACAACGCGTTGCAGTCAAGGTCTTTGGTCTGGGGGCCCCCCAAAAAAATAATAACAAAACGAGGTAATTGTATTTTAAGTCAATGGATTTGACTTTAACACATTGTGGAGTACAAAAAAACCCTAAGCTTGATGAAAATTGTTCAAATCATTTGTAATCGGCGTAATTTTAACTTAAGCTTCACTTCAACATCAATCAATCTTGAGTTTATTATATCTAAAAATTTAATTGAAGTCTCCTCTTGTGCAATAAAGTTTGTTGAAGCCAAACAAACAACTTTATTATGCCATTTTTAATGCTGTCCATAAAAAACAAGTGCAAATAGTTCTTTAGATTTCATTTAGATAAAGAGTTTAAGTACTTTGTTAAACGACATTTAAGTTTTAAAAACTTTAAAGCGTAAATAAATGAGAGAATAACGATTATAATTAATTTTAATATCCTATGAAATCATAGCAGAAAATTGCACAAACATTAAAGAAGCTAATTGCGCAAAAACTTTGCTTAGCCTCTGAACTACTTATATAAAGATTAGGCTTTGACTAAGCCAAATTTCAAAGTTTGAAATATTGCTTTGCGTGTTTTTGCTGACAAGTTCAATGTCAAAGGTGAAACAGCCAAAAAACTGTGCGCTGTCAACACATTGCCACTAATAATACATTTATATGTTAGCGAACTATTTTAGGGCGTGCCTTGAAGTTCGTTGCCTAAGTCTTTCGTTTGCCTAAGCAACACAAGTGCAAATGTCAATAAATTTCTTGCGCTTGCGTTAGCTATCGCTGTCGTTGTTGTTGTTGGCTTTTGCTGCTCGACATTTTTACACAATTAGATACTAGTTACAATTGCATTGGCCAGCGTCTCGCAAACGTAACGCAAAGGCCCATGCCGATGTTGATGCCGTTTTTCGCATTGATGTAGGTCAGTTTTTTAAAGCTTTTGTGCTTATGGAGCAGCCGGTTTTTGTTTTCGTTTTCGCTACATTGTAAGCCTCTTTGTTGACGCGAACTCTTTTCGCAAGCGTCACACATACATACAAATCTATTGATTTATTTTTCTTCACATTTTGATTAAATTAATGCAATTGGAGATAAATATTTGAGTGTGACTTGAACGACTTGCGTGTTGTTGATTCTGTTTATTTATTTTTTTGCATAATCAATGGATTCAAGTATTTAAACCAGAATTTGTTTGCACAAGCGGCATAAGCAGCACGGTTTTACAGCCACTGTATATATTTTAGTGCGTTTTTTGTAGTTGCTTTTTTGCGGTTTTATAACTTTTACCACACGAAACAAAAACGAAAATATATGTCAAGTTCAAGCGGCTCCAATTTTGTTTTTTTTTAATGCCTTTTCAGGTGTTAAGTCAAACAAATAAAAGTTTTTTTTTTGTATATCTTTTGGGCAGGCTGACTTGCTAATTTCTATAGCAATTTGTGTATTACGCATGGAATTTTTGGTTTTTTTTTTAAGAAATCTCATTATTATCACACTTTTCAGATTCAGTTTTATTGCGTCTCTGAAGGTTGTAGGCGTAAATAGATCGCATTATCTTTTCAATAACATTGTAATGGGGGTTAAACTATTTTAAAGATGTAGTTTTTTACGGCTTTTGTAAAAGTCTATGAGTTTCCCAATTGAACATTTCCTGTAACGATTTCCGTCACAACAATTGCGCAATTCAAATCATCGAATATGTCAGATTTCGATATTCATATAAACATTTGTCACACCAGTCAACTGCAATATAATTCATTACGAATCCCAATTTTCAAACCAGTTGCAAGCCGTGCCAAAATTTACATATAGTAAGTTTTTTTTGTTGATTTGAATATCAAGTTCTTGCAGCCTTGTTGCATAAGACACAATCACAACCACACACACATACCTGCATCGAATTGGGAGTCTGGCAAGGAGGCAGGCTGCTGTGGGTCGCCAGTTGGATCGCCTGGAGCGGACGTTGGCAGCGTGGCGGAGGAGACACTTCCGAGTCCGAGAGCCGCAATGGACAGCAAAATGTAAAGCGCTTGCATATTTTCTGTGCGGATTTTCTTCACAATTGGCAATATAAACTTGTTTTAATTGAATTTTGTGCAGTGCCTTTGATGATTTTGTGTGGCTTGATTCAACACAAACAAACACACACACACACACTAGTGGGCAATTTTCGCTTCGCTTTTGTTTTTTTGCGTAATTTTGAAAACCGGCTTCACTTTTGTTTCTACACGATATTTTTTTTTTTTGTTGTTTTCTCGGTTAACTGCAATTGTTGCTGCAATTGAACACACACAGATACCAATACAGCCAAACTGTCAGTCAATTGCCAAAGAAACAAACACACACACACACACAACCAAAAGGCTTCTGCAAATTGTTGTTCAAAATTTAGCGAACGATTACGTTGGCGGCCCGCCGCTTGCAAATCTTTAAATGAGCGCTGCATAAAACTCACGTTTATTTATAGTTTTGAAGCTTGAAGTTTTTGTTTGTGTGTTAAAGTTTTTCCATGCGCGCGCTGCCGAAATCGAAAACAACAACAACAAACAGCCAATTCGAAGGCTTTCGGAGCGCACTGTTTGGAGCTTTTGGGAAGCTTTTGACTTGTTGAGTTGTTTTTTTGAGAACTCAAGCGCCACAGTTTTAGCAGCGCTGTACTGTTCAAAATGCATGAGCATGAGTAAGCAAAACTGAGAGCCGCCGTCGCACTTGAATGTTAAGTTCGCCATATAACTGAATCACGTTTGAGACGTTAATATAATTTCAATTACATCTGTCTGTTGCGTGTTGCCTGTTTTGCCGGACTTGCAACAACACCTAGGATAATTTACGAAAGCATTAATTAAAGCTTAAGCATCATAATAAAGTTAGAATTGCAGTTAATTTTTAGTACATTTGTTTATTTCAAAGAATTTCGCACTTCTTTTTTATGATCTTGTTTTTGTTTGTTGCCAGAACAAGGTTAAATTTGATTAGCAGATAGAAGGAGAACTTAGTCAGAACAAGATTTTAGCTATTATTTCTCCAGGGTATTCAAAATTGCAATAGCTAAATAGACTGTAATTGTAAGAAAACATATCAATTGAGAAAATGTCAATCAATAAATTGCGCCTGCAATCAGTCAGTTTGTAAGCAATGAGGAAGCTGTCAGCTGCTCCCATGAACTTCCACACCCACAAACCCAATTCCAGCCTTTTAACAGTTGCCAAGCTATTGCTGCAGTTGTGCAAGCATAGGGCAAGCTTATTTGGGTTTGCCTTCAACTGAACAGCTAAGCCGTAATGTAGGCCAGTTGTAAATCTTATGAAGTTTAAAGGCGTTCGACGTGTCCCAAGGTGATCGGCGTGACTTGTTTGTCATGTTGCACGTCCAAAAGCACAGATTGTTGCACTCTAGGTGCTTCACTCTATGAACTTCCGATGAACCAACCGCTTTTTGGGCAGGTGCGTCATAATATATTTTGGCAAAACAAAACAAAATTCAAATCTAATGCTCGACTATTTAATATGCTTGGCCTGTCTTGAAGCAGACGACACATATGCGTGTGCCTGGCATATCCATTTGGTAATTACTTCATCCAAAAAAATATCCACAAACTAACATATGCAAGGCACAGCATAGTCGGATCGACGTTAATAAGCCATATACGCATTAAAGTGTGTGCTGCACTATAATCTCATTAAAATGGGCTGCTTTATTTGCCCTATGGAACATTGCCTCCAACTCACTTTACAAACTGCATTATTTATGTTTTGTCTGGTGCGCTGCCTGCTCAACCTTAAGCTTATGTTTATGCCCATAAATCTAGCTGGAGCAATAACAATTGGGTTTGATGGTCAACAGACGTTGACAACTGAACCAGTAAACCAATTTGTAATTCTCAAGTTGCACATTTTACTTACTCAATTGTATTGTTGCATACCTAAAATGTATGGTTTTTATACGCTTAACCCACGAAATGGGTTAAAAGAGTATTATGGATAGACAGAAGGAAGCATCTCCGACCTTATAAAATATATATATTCTTGTTCAACATCAACAGCCGAGTCGATAAAGCCAAGTCTGTCTGTCCATCTGTATGAACGCGCCGTTCTCATAGACTATAAGAGCTAGAGATTTCAAACTTTGAAACTGAAGCTCTTCTATTGATAGATGCCTACGAAATAGCGATTGGCATTGTCACAGCATAGAACACGAAGTCGTTGATAAGGTAAATTGATGATCGAGCAGAAAAATATATTTCTAATGGTTAAACGCTTACCAAAATACATTGTTCCTTAACCAAAAGAAAACATAGATAAGCCCCAGGCATTTCTCTTTCAACTTAAAAGGGCTCAACAATCAATTGAAACATTTTGAACTGTTGCTCGCTTTGTACGATTGTTTATGCATTAGAATCGAAGTGTAATTGTTGTAGCTATTACAGATTGGAGGTAGTCAATGACTGTCAAACTGTTAGCTGATAGAAATCGTTGCTCAATTTCACTTTTAATACAATCACTTACACTTCACTCCCCTCCACCCAGACTACGATAAGCACATTAAAATCATCAACGTATGTAGATAGTAGATACTAGTTTTCAAGGTCAACCTCTCGTGCACTTAACCTCATTAACTGGGTGCACTCAGAGGGAGGGAGGGTTGGCAGTTACGTAAAGCTAATTCATTTATGTGTTGTAGGCACATAGCATAATTTGGTGCTAAATAAAACTGGAGCATGACCAAAAGCACATTAAAATAAAATAAATGGAAACCCGTTTTCCATCTAACCCGTTAATTGTGCATTAACTAAGTGCGTCGGCATTTAATAACAGCAGTTTAATAGCAGGTTCGCATTTTATTGGAGGTAACCCGGTTTGATTAAGAAATTACCATAACAAATACAATAATAATCACTAAAGACAATCACAAATAACGTATACGTAATAAAGTTCTGCACACCGAGGACTATTCGCTTGGCTGAATAAACTGATCGATGGGCACATGGAGTAAAGCCTGATTGATCAGACGCAGCATGACGGGTTGCCACGACTTTCGTGTTTCCGGCAATATAATGCCATAAATATCCCGCCAGTAATTGTTGGCCACATTCAAAGCCAGTTCATCTGGATGCAAAATTATATTTATGATCAGAAAAGAATGGATTCATAACACACTTACCTAATTCGGGATCTGGAAAGATGCCATTGGCCTTAATAATCATATCGCCAATTTTTGGATTCGCCTCAATATCCGTGAGACGGAAGAAACGTCGACCATCCTTAGTATAAATCTCACCATCTGCAACCACTTGATTCTCCACATCAACTAATCAAAACAAACAACACAATTAAAACATTTTTAGCACGCAGCTATCAATAAATTTTCCTCTACTCACACAGTGTCACATTGAAATTGCCCTTGGGCTTGATGTGCAGTTGATTAACTTGCATTTCCGCCTTATAGTTGCCCATTATATTCACTTTGGGTATTTTGGACTTGATTCGAAGTTTGATCTTATCCCCATCGAATTCTACGTTGAGTTTCTCGATGCTGTGCTCGGCAAAGCCAAAGAGTTTGACATTACGCACGGAAATGCGACCGGTAACTATTGGCGTTGAGTATTGAAAGCTCAAACGATCTATGAGCAGGGGATCATAGGGCACAATGTTAAGTTCGGGATCTCCAAGTCTAAGGCGTTTGATTAACGTATTGGTTATGTTTTTGATGCATTCCTCATGCAGATTGGATTCCCGTGAGCACTTTGGCAAACCGGTACCTAAAACAATGTGTTATACGCTGCGTATGTGCAATGTTTGGGCATACACACCATCCAAGTACTTTGTCTCTTGTGTTGCTGCTTCGGCGGGTGCTGCCTGAACTCCACCTCCACAGGCCAAAAGGCACAACGTTGCCAGCATGAAGTAAAACATTTTCATCCTTGTTTAATTGATTTCTGATCTCTACGTTTGGGCCAACGTCAACTTATCGCTTGTATGAACACCCTCCAACTGAATTAGCCAGACACTGCTTGGTGCTATTTTATTCTCAGAAAATGGAAATAGCACACGACTTAACTATGAAGTTAGTTGCTGCCACTAAGCTTCAGGTACTTATAATTGAACAAATGTTGCCGGCAAGGCGACTTCAGCTGATTGAAAACCGGCTTTTGCTACTGATTTATAATGTCGAATCATTAAATGGAAAACAATTCAAGCGACCGATCGATGCAGCTTCCCGCTCACCCCCTAATATGCCCACACTTTCTTCAATTTCGTATGACAATGATTTGCATTAATAATTTCAATAATAGCTCATTCACATTAAACATAGGCTCTATTGTTTTTGTGCTTAACTAATTATACCCTGCACGCATCGAAAACTTTAATTCAATATTGCAAATGCTTCTTGTTCTTAAAGTAATTTTGGATAGTTATCATAGTTAAAGTAAATATTTTTGTATTATTTCATGAATATTCATAATATTAAAATATGCTGAAATATTGCTTAATAATCAGTTAAACGAAGTATATTTTAGTCAAGCATTTTTTACAATCTCACAAACTTTGTCATTTTCTGATGTCAAGCCATTCGGAAGACTTGTAATGAACGTTAATATACTACTTACATTTGTATATATGTAATATATTATGAATATATATTTATATTTTTTTTATAATTGTTTAATCTTTAAATAGTTTAATATTTAAACAAAAAGTACAAATATATATTAAAAAATACATAAAATTAGTATTTTAAACAGCATTAAAGGACCTTTTGTGACTATTACAATATTTAATATGAATTTTCATTCAAAACTGATTGGTAACAATGTTGAATATACAATAAAAATAAGAAATATATATAGTATATCGTCTAAGCTCATTGCAATGAACCCCGTACGCTGGACCATAAAAATATAATTCTTTATAGCTGGGTATAAACAAATATTAAAGTCCAGTAGTCATAGACCTCTGCTACTGAAAAGATATAGTCGTTGTTTAATGCTGATTAGAAATATTACCATTTTAAATGCAAAAACACGGATGTTAATTGTCTTATAACCAGCTATAAAACTTGTTGATTTCATAATAAGCAGTAGACAGTATATTCTGTTATGTAAAGGGCTCGACAAAATTGAGACCTCTATTAATTTCTATGTTCACTTTATTTGTTTACAAACTAAATTAACATCTTGTACACTATAATAGCTTTTAACCCGTTAAATAATTTTAGTAATTGACCCACATTCAATCCTTGGTGACAATCAAGTCGAAGGGCAGTGCTGCCAGAAAATCATTGCCTGCTTTGAGCATCAATGGCTCCCAAATAGCCATCGTTTCCGGAAGCATAGCCTGATACAGCTGGCGCCAATACTGATTAATAAAGTCCAATAAGACATCATCTATATAAAAAGGGAAATGGAAATGAAAATTAACGCTGGATCGGGCACCAGGCCATTGGCATAGATGCGCATGTCACCCACTTTGGGCTCCGATTCAAGCTTCATCAGACGCACATAGGTGTGACCGTCGCGCTCGTATAGTTCGCCCAAGGCGCGCGTTTTCATGCTGACGTTGGCTAAAACGACAAAAAACATAATTTAAGCTTAGCTTTAATACTAGTTAGCAATTAGTAGTTTAATTATTACCCAGCGTAATGTTAAAGGTGCCCTTTGGAGTTATCTTCATGTCGTTGAGCTTAATGTCCGCCTTGTAGGCACCCTCGGCCAGCAGCTGCGGCACATGGCTGAGCATCTCCAAGCGTATGCGATTGTTCTTTAGGCGATAATCCACCTTGTCCACAATGCCCTCGCTTAGGCCATAGACTACAACGTTTCTCATGGCAATGCGACCCTGCAGCATGCCCGAGTTGTAGTTGTAGGAGCTTTTGCCCAGCTGGAAGGGATCCATTGGTGGTATATTCAGTTCACTGATGCCATCTTTCAAGCGTGGCGTCAACTGCTGGAATCCCTGCTTGATGCACTCATTAATGTTCTTATCTTCTTGGCGACAGGTCGGTATATCAGCAGCTGTTCAAAATCGATATCAAATTGAGTTAATCAATGAGAGCACACATACATATACAGATACAAATAGACAACATTCATGAGCGCAACCATGACATACATTCATACGCATCTCATATCGTCCATAATCTATGCGCTTTATGCTCAGAACGTGACATTTTAGATGAGAATTCCGCTTTTGCTAGTATGTGCTTTGATCGTTGTCATAATTGAGTATCTCCCCTTCCTGTTCACCCCACCCCTCTAACAGTTGCGAGCAGCGCAATTTATTTGTTTCTTTTTCTGTTTTTTATTAGATTAAAAGCTTGATTACTAGCGAGCACTTTGTACAAAAACATTGTCAATTGCTAATGTTTTTGTTTGTTTTTTGCTTGTGCATTGACTAAACGTTTTATTGTAGCACACATCGCACTGCCGTATCAAGTTTGTCGCTTAAATCTTTTGTACTGAAGGCTTTTTTGCGGATAAGGCCATTTAGCGGAAGTGGCAATTGACTGCGACCTGTTCTATGTGCCATATAAAAAAAACTATTGGCATTTAATTTGTTAGAAAAAAACGAATTTAAGATTGAATTAAAACATTGATTATCTTTAAAGCCTTAATAAAGTCACAGTCTGAATAATAGTTTTTATTGTTTAAGTTATTTATTTTTAAATAGCGTTTCGGAATGTTATGTCAAACATTCTCAAGCTGTTTGAAATAAAATTGCAAATAATTTGTTTAATCTTACCGAATAGGAACAAAAAATTTAATGACTCAAGTCGAGATAATGTTTAAATGCCAAAAAGCTTTTGAATTTTTAAAACAAACATTTTCTTCCTATGGCTTGAAAGTTTAGTTTCAATTTAAAGCTCTCTTATTCTCTTACTTTCTGAGATCAAAGAATTCCTGCACATGTAAGGACTGGCAGAGGAACATGGCTATATCATGCTGCTTGTTGATACAAATCCTGAAGCGTTCTTGTGTACGCTATATGCTTTTGCACAAAACCGGTATACCCCTTGGCCCATTTAATTTAGTTGAGTCTTAGATTTTTCGTTTACTTGGCGAATGCTTTAACCTACGCTCTATTTGAGTTAAGTCAAACTGAACATACTTCAGCTGAGCTTTGAATGGTTAATGCGTTCTTATATTCTTAAGATGTATTGTTCTTAATTCAGAACAAATAAAATTATTTTGTTACATTTGTGCAAAATTTATTAACTATCTTATTAATCATTAAGATTAAAAACGTCTCTTTCAAATTAAAAAAATAAAATAAAAACTTAAAAAAAAAAACATCGTTTTTTAATACCGAAAAAACAACGACAAAAGTATTGAATTGCTAAAAATATTTTTCTTACTATTTTCTCAGTATAAAATTATTATTTTCAATTGTTTGTATACGTCTCTTCTCCTGTTTATTTATGTTTTTAATTATCCTAATAAACTGTTATCCATATCAAGAACAATATGTTATCACAAAACATTACTTTTCTCCTTTCTAATATTTATTGATTTATTTATTTCCCCCCTAGAATACTAATTAGATAATTATTGCGACAAGATATTTATAGTATGCCATTAGATGACCCTATTAGGACATATCATTCATTAAAATACTGTCACATATTGCTCAAAATAATTATTTAAAAACATTTTAAATATAACGCGAAATAAACGGATAAGAGCTATTAACAGTGAAAACTCTTTAAAGCGGACAACAATGGTCGAGCAAAGTAGTCGATTTATCTATGTTATCGTTAACGTTATCTATAATAGAAGTTCGGGTTGTTTTTAATAAATAAGTATATTTTATATAACTCAATAGTTGACAAAGTTCTAATATTAGGTGCACTTTAGTACACGAGCATGTTTAGTATTTACAAATTGGCTTTGTTATAAAGTTCGCACAACTTTTGCGTGTTTCTCACGACTATCTCTGGTTGATAGAGTTTGACTCTAATTATTGATATTTATCTACTAATTTAACAATTTCGTTGTTGTTATGTATGACTGACAAAACAAAAGCCCTTACATATATGACTTTTTTAGTAATAAACTTGGGTCAAATCAATATTGACAAAACAAATTTAAAGGGCCCTTTTGCACTTTTTTGGCATGTACGCATGTAATCATCTGGGAGTAATAATTTTAAAAACAAAAAACACTTCCTATCATCGCATAATCGCGCATTCCCAATTAAAACACAAGTTTAAGCTGAATAAACAAAAGACTTAGGACACAAACTTAAAGTTAGGTACAACTTTTTCGTTCCTTTCATTTACTTACCCAACTGTGTAATTGGCTTAAATTCCACTGGTGGCAACGTAAATCCATCATCAACGGCCATACCAACTGCCAGAAGCGACACCACAATAAATGCACTTAAAACACTTGTCATATTAATTTAGTTTTATTTCTTGAGAGAATTATTAGGAATACAGAAATATTCTTCTAGATGCGAAGCAAGTTTTCACTTTCGTTTGGGTTAACAAAGTTTTAAGATAGCAACACCCCCGACTCATGCAAATGCGAACTGGCATCTGAAACCTACGGCAATAGTCCAGGTTGTATTTATGGCGAAAATAGAGAGTAAAACGTTAAAGCTATGCCCCCAAACGAGACGGCATTTGCAAATAATAGGCACTCACTGAGACAGCCGGGTGGCGCTGAGCTCAGGGATTGGGGGGTTGACACTGAAACGAAAATAGCTTGAAATTAATAATGATGACGACAGTATGGCACTGCTGCTACTGAGCCAAGCAAACCTATAGCTAAATCGGTAGCGAAATACAAACGACATTATTAAAAATACCCTAGACAAAAGTCGTGAAGTTAGATGAAGCATTCCATCACCCACCGCACCGCCATGTACTTGCGCATCCAACTACCGGCAGCTGTCCGATGTTTCGATGCGCTCCATGCCATTTGATGCTTCCTCGTCGCGCTGATTATTGGTTGCGCTTAATGCGAATCAGCCCGGCTCGGTTGACACTTGAGCGTTTAACCAGGCGTAAAATAGTCAATGCATCATAGCAATTACAATGTGTTGTAACATTCAAGATGATCCCAACACACAAAACAAATAGAGATTTATTTAATTATGCCCCAAGTGCTCTTAGCTAAAACGGTTCATCGAATTAAACTTTTACTTTTAAATTTGCATTAGTCATGCATGTGTGGGAAAATTGAAAAGTTATGTAACTTGTTTGTTTAGGGTTATTTCGATAACGTAATGTATGTAATAAGCACATAAAACGATTCAAAAATTGAAAGAGGATCCCATTATAATCATATATATTCCAAATGTATGAAGCTGAAATTTTGGCCAATATCTTTTTTTTTTGCTGCAACTAGAACATTTATCAAAATCGGTCAAATCCTAACATTATGTCATACAAATCTGCAATCATTTAATGCATTTTACTATATCAAGTGTATATAATACTTGATACTTGCCATGACGAATATACCCTTCTTCACTTCTCGCTATAGGTTCGCTCAAGAACAAATTCTATTTTTGGCATATTTATTTTGAGACTAATCTTTCAAAAGTCTTGCACGTGCTGACAGCAGAAAGCAAAAGCTATAAGAAATCATCTGTAAATAATCATATTAAATGACTGAGCAATTTTTAGTATTAACTTATGGCTTGACTTGAAAAAAATTAAATAACATGCGAGCAAGAGCAACACCATTAAAGCTGAACCGACTACTTAAAGGTTAGACGATTCTTTTATCACATTGTGCCTATACAACACTTTGTGTAAGCAATATTTCATGTAATGTGCTATATCGAATGCAATAGATTAAGGGCCTTTGCGGTTATTACATCTCTTGACATCTAGTCACCTGATGCTTAACATTATTCACATTAAAAGTCATATAAATTTGTATAACAATATATTTAGCAACTATATCTAAGTGCTTTGTACTTTCCACACTTTACTTATGGAATTTAAATATCTATAATGAAAATTATTCAGAAATAGATATACAGTAGTAACTCGGTCCTGAACATGCTGGATACTTGCACATATCGATTCTTTCAAATATTTGCATGTCATTTTTTTGTGACCCGAAATCGAATTGAGAGTGGAACTGAAATTTTGGCTGTCATAACTTTGTCAATATCAGACCGATTTTCAAATGTAATACATCAAAAGCTTTGTTTTTCGCTCTAAATGAATACTGCATTTCAATCTAGAAGATTTATTTTTATCAGGTTTTTATGTTATTTTGTTTGTGAACAGAAATCGGGTTGGGAGCTGGATAAAACTTCCATTTGCCACAACTTCGTCAAAATTAGCCCGATTTTCAAATGTTATACATCAAAAGTCTTGTTTTTAATTAATACTTTATTTTTATCAGATTTCCATGTCAATTTTTGTGACCAGAAATCGACTTGGGAGTTAGTACGTAAAATTGTATGAAAAATAGCTCGGTTCCTGCGAAAACCTCGAAACGTGCACCGAACCTGGTTTTCATTACGAGCAACAATCAAGATTTCACTGTAATACAATCATCTTATTCACTTTCTATTCTACCTGTACTAGTTTAATAACATCTTCTTAGTCTGATCTTCATTTTTTTAATCCTGCATTCTAATCTCGGGTTTCAACAAAAACCCATGGAATATCTTATCAGCTAGCGTAATGGCTGTGTCTGGCTTTTGCAACCCGAGCTCCAGTCAAATCGACAAATAACTTCGCATCTTATCAATATCAACAGCATGATGCACCAGAAATGTCAATTCCAAGAAGCGCAAATACTCAAAGAAAAGTAGGGAGAAAAGCAAACCAGTTGTCAATATCTTATCAATAGATGGAAAGAGAGGAAGGCAAACACGAAAAGAAACTCAAGTCAGACAAATGAGCCACAAAAACAAAAAAACACAATTGAACAATTCAAAATGAATTGAAAATAGAAAAGAACGCCTCGAAAAACTATTGACAATAGCTGCGACAATGTGAAAAAGCATAAGAAAAAGGAAAATTATCTGCAAGCGGAACAAACGCAAATTGAATGAAACAACAAACAAAAGGCGCGCATTCTGCCACCTAGGGAGCTGGACAAACAGTATACAAATCTCCACAAGATAGATAGACAGCCAGCTCATTAACTAACCCTGGTCACACTCAATGCACGCAAGAATAAACACGCACGCACAAAAGGCTTATCAGCGGGTGGCGGGTGGTAAGTGGACTTAGGTAACGACGCATGCGCGACGCATTTGGGACGGGTGCGGTACGTGCGCAGGCACAACAGCTGATTTTATGATCTTGTTTACGTTTTGCAAGAAGAGTTTCTCAAGACGATTTTGTGTAAACAACGTCATAAACGATAGCGGATTAAAGCCAACTAGATGATAACAGCAATCTCTATATAAGCTTGCCTAGCAACAGCACAGGACATCAGTCAACCCAAAGACGACAAACCAAACGCATCATCACTTAAGCAGCTTAAGCATGGCTCTGATTATCGAAAGTAACTATCGCCACAAGAAGTTTGATATGCGTCGACCACGCAGTGTGGAACAGGAGGAGCTTCAGATCAAGGCGGAGCTAATCTCACGCATAGGCACTCCCAATACCACAAGCAGCAGTAGCTGCTACCGTGAGGAGGAGGACACCAGCAGTCAGTGCTCCAGCGAGTATATGTTATCGCTGCCCAAGCGAAGACGTCTCAATAGCACCATTTGCGATGGCTCCGAATCCACATCCTCCTCACAATCATTGCCGCCCGCCATTAGTCCAGAAGCATTGCGAGACATTTGCAAATATCATGGCAATATGGTGCGTAAGTTTCCAAAAAAGGAACGCACACCCAAGGATCAGGATCGTCGCAATAAGAATACGATTGCCTGCCGAATGAGCCGACGTGTTAAGAAACTCGAGCATCTGGCCATCGAGGAACAGTACAAGGAGTTCACAATGCAACATCTCAAGATTGTTGAACAGAGCATGCGAGCAACGGCCTACTTCAATCATCTCAATCAGCTGGTTAAGCATGATAACCTCAAGACACCAGCTCCTATGTCATCGAAAAACTTCAGTATAGACTATCTGATCAATGGCATTAATCGGGAACAGTGTAAACTAACATAAGTTTCAGTCACCGTGTGATTTGCATATAACTTAAAACACTTTCCATAAGCTTTATTAAGTTAAGTATACAAATAATTTAATGTTTAGTTAATATATATATATAATGTTTTTATTTTAAAGAATTTCTTTAAGAAATAAAAGGTAATTAAAATCATACAACCGTCACAATTGGTTTATTGGGTTGGTTTATTTCATGTTGTCATTCAGATTAAGGCATATTTCAACGGAAAATGCACACTACGAATTCCGTTAAATACACCCCAAAGCACTATGGAACTTTGTGTCACTTTTTTGTATATAATTATATCTGAAGTATTGCGTCTATTATTATAATTGTAATTCTCAAGTTATGTAATTTATGTATATATGTCGTTGAAGATCGATTTTGATCGTTTGGTGGGCGTGGCACCGCCTCTACATCTTTTTAATAGGGTATGCAAATCTTGTGCTTTTTTCTGGACAAAGTCAGTAACTCAGCATCTTTTAAGGTCCTCGCCATCTGTGTAAAAAAGCATTAACATCGGACTCTTAATAATCATGCATGGCTAAAATCTTATCTAGATAAGGTTTAAAAAAAGGGGTATTTTATGCTCCCCACAATTTGAAAAAAATCAACAACCATATCGCAGAACCGCACATTTTGATATTTTGAAAAAAAATTTGGTCAATCATCATTGTCAGCATGCTTGGTAGTTAATCATTAATTGCTATCATTTTGTATTTTTCACTAAGAATTTATGCGAGAGAATTTATTATAAAGAGAATCTATAAGATAATCGCTAAAAATCGCACTTTCATTTTTCACCTACTCCAGTTAACTTAACGTGTTCAGATGTAGTAAAAACTTTTCGACATCTTGCTTAAATGTACAAATCGCAAACAACACGACATGTACCAAATATACACACAACTCAAGATTACTATCATCTTCACCGATTGCCATTAAAAATTTGTTGGTAAAAGTCTTTAACTTTATATTTTTGCCATACTAAAGTTGGTAAAATATATCAGCATCTGTTTTAACAGCCTTGTAAACTGGATTCTGACTAGGTTACATTTATGTTTGATCTTACCTAATCAGACCAAGACATGAATTTATTTCCAAAAAGTGGCAAAAAGGGCCATAGTGCAAAGTCTTTGCTTATACATTGCTTGGCCATGCAAAAAATCAATGATCCATAGACAATATGTGCTTCAAAATAAGTATGTACTTAAGTATAAGGAAGTTTCTATGAACGGTAGCAACATTTATAACTTCAAGTAACCTAAAGTGCACTCAACTGCAACTTTAACAGCCACAACAACTTCAGCTGCACATAAATGTAAGTAAGTTAATTTAACTTGGGTATTCATGTCGAGTAGTCGCCGCGTCCCACTCCAACAGCTTACTCTTTTTTTACATTGCGCAATGTGCAAGCAACTACTAATTACTATTAATTTTCATTGTAGGCCATTTGATAATGGTCCAACGCGACTTCCTATGACTGCTGCTGGAAAATCCAATGCGAAAGTGACCATCGCCGAGACTGTTGTTACTCACTTTACCAACACATTGATATCATCGCTTGGCCAACACTTTTGCTGTTGATGTTGCTCTTATTTGTGGCTCTCTCGTTGCTGGTTTAACATTGAAAACAGCATTCGATTTTCACACCAGCTACAACAAACTGCAACAACATTTGGTTACCAAACTTTTGTGGTTACAAAAATCTTTGGCACACACAAGCAGTGCTGTTGCTGAACTTGAGCTTTTCGCACAGTAAGCTAAATGCAATCGCCGCGCTCGGCTCTTGACGTCGCCACTTCTCAGCCAATATTAATATTTGATGTGGTGTGTTGCAAAGTTTGTTCGACTCTGCAGCTAGTTTTCTATTTAATGTTGTTCATATTTTGCTTGCTTGCATTCGACCTTGAGAAATGAAAACCAAAATCAAATGAGAACACAAACTGACCACATAAACACGTAACTGAACAGATATGCTTGATTGCATAAGAACATATAAACAAGTTTACCGATAAACACTTATAAATCTAAAATGAAATATGATTAGCTAACAGATCGATTATGGTGTGATCAATGCAATAGCTTCGGTCAAAGATTCTCAAAGTAATTATTACCATTTTCAGTTGTTAGTCATCAGAATATCATCGGGGCTTTGATTTAATAACGATATCTGATAAAAATATAGTTATGTGTAAGATCATAGGTCCCTAATCAATGAAATTCAATTCTTCAGATAGAAGGATTATATCTTAAACTTTTCTCAATTCTGTGACTTTGAAAAGAAGAAGGGAACTTTTCTTTGGGGCTCCGAATACCAAAAACACTTGAAATCCCTAATCTTTTTAAAGATGGCAAATTATTTTGCCCATCAAACATAAAAAAAAAATTTCTTTTATAGTACAAGTTTTTTTATGTTTATTTTTCATAGTCAACAAATAAATAAATTAAAAGCTATTCAACTAAATCACATTCAATGGCTGTCAAATTACTAAACTATATAATATTAATGACAAGTTTCATTACTGCTGTGATCCAAAGATCATCAGTTGCTGTGATAAGGCCATTTGCTGCAGAAACTGTTGCTGTTGCTGGGGCAGCTCCAAGCCGCCTGGAGCAGTAACTCCACGTTGAAAGACCGCCTGCTGCAACAACTGGCGATAGTATAGACTGAATCGAACCTGTTGCTCCAAAATGGCAGCTTGCTGTGCTCGATATTGTTCGTATTGTTGTGCCATGCGCGCATCCTGCAACTGCTTGGCCCGACGGCTCAGGAGGCAGGCCAACGTATTGCGATCCCGACGCTGTTGCTCTTTGGGACTCCGCTGGCGAGGTGTCTGGCAATGGCGCACCATATTGGCATGATAGGTGGTGCCAAGTGGGATGGGAGTTGTGCTGCGCTTCTGGATGGTCTCCGTGCTTTGCTCATTTTCCAGCCAAGGGCGGAAGAAACCTTTGGTTAGGCGACGTTTGCAGGATGGTGGTGTCTCCAGGGTAAGGTGCTGCTCCAGAATCTGATCCACATCACGTTTGCGTTTATGTGATGCAAACTTCTTGTGCTCATAACAGGACGAATTGATACTCTGGCTGTGCTCCATGGTTTGAGTTGTTGATGCCTTGACGTTAAATGTCTGAATGCTGCCATACTGCGCTTGATATCCTGTTTATATGCGCAGGATGGCCAGGCGGCCTCAGGTAGTTGGCCCTTTTTTTGGGAGACGCGTAAACAAACGGATTAGCGCATCTTTATAACCCCACCCTAATCTTGTTGTTTGGCTAACGGTTTCGAACATATTTTTATGACCTGCTTTTGCCTAATTGCCGAAGAACATTTGGTTTCAATTACCTTTTCTACCTGCGTAGACATGGGTCTCTCTCTCCAAAAATCAAATATTTTCGCAGCTACCGGAACTGGAAAATACATAGCACAATGCTGGAATGTTCAAGCCATTTATTGACCTACTTGACGCCATGTCGTTGCGTGCGGTCCTGAACATGTTGTTTTCTTTTGGGTATCGCTTAGTTTTTTTGTCACGATTCCTTGGAAAATCCTAAGGCAACATTTCTTAGAGATTGGAAACCCAAAACGATCTTTTCCCCGAATTGTGTTTTATTTGTTGTAGTTTTGGCAATGAGCAAATATATTTTGTGGTTGACAAAGATCTCTATAAAACACATATGGTTTAGAAACATAGAACATGGGTTGAATAGTATTTGTTACATAAGATGACAAATCAAGTTTATGTTTGATATGTTTTGTTACTTTAATAAATCATCACGTCACGTTTTAATGCATGTTCTAGCTTCCTGTCTTTTTAAGAACCCTTAATCAGATTTGTATTACGTTGATCTAGTAACAATCAACTTCCATGTTTATAAAGACAACAGTGACAATTCTTAATACAGAGGTTCTGCATAAAATTATCATACAAGTCTTTGATCAATGTACTCTATTATAATTATTAAATTAGCTGACATCAAATGTGGAAACGTGTGTAAAATAAAAATGTCCATATAAACTTACATACTTAATAATGCTTTAAGATTTATGACTTAGGAAAATAATTGAAACTACTACTCTTTATCAACCTAAGGCTGAAAACTATAAAAGAACCCCTTGGAAAGAAATCCCGACTGTGATATACCGTGAACTTAACTTAACTAACTGGGCGATATTTTCAAAGATAACATGTGCAAAAAGTTCCAAGCCTAGAGTCCTTAGAACTTATAGTCTATGCGATTCAAGCAATCCATACATAGAGCTATATCGACACGACTGTTAACGGTAGTCAGGAATATATACACTTTTTGGGATCAGAAATGCTGCCTTCTGTCTGTTATTTTCTTTTGCAAATAAACCATTAAACCATCTTTTACCCATTTAAAGGCTATAGGATGCTGAATTTATTTGAGATTAATGATTAAGGTTAAGGTCCGTTTTTAATATTTAAAAAAAAAAGACTTAAGTTCTGGTATATAAAAGTTTTGTTTTTTACTGTCTCCACAAAATAAAGGCTCCCAAAACTAAGTAAGGCTAGAAAAAAATCGCAAATTTTCTATTCAATTCAAACTTTTAAAAGGAAAAATCCGTTGAATCTACGACTAAAGTTCATACTTTAGAATGCGATTATCTCGAAACGACATTATACAATTGGTGATTCGATCTTATTCAAATTTTGGGACCTAAAAATCTTTAACTGACTGAAATACGAAATTAAAGAATACAAGTTGGTTTTTGGGAGATCCTTGACAAGGACAGTGTTGGTCCTTAAAAGGATTGGCATTACACATAATTGTGAGTTTCCCAAAACAAGTATTGAACAAAACTTTAAATAATTCTTCTTTTAACAATTTTGTTTATTGATGGTCAACAATAATAAATAATAAATAGAAACTTTGAAAGTCAAAAAAAGCTAAACTATTAACTAAATAGGTACTATATACTAAAATCACATTTGATAACTTCCTCCAAGGGAATTATCGTCCAATATGAAACGTCTAACGCTTCATGGCAGCTGCCTTTTGGGGCAAACAGTTCTGGGTCTGCTGCAACTTCGAGTGCGTATCGAGCAGAGGTGTCCCTGTGGTGGCCATTGCATGTTGCAGGAATCGCACATAGTATAGACTCAATCGGATTTGCTGCTCCAAATTGGCTTCGTGCTGCAATCGGTATTGCTCACACTGCTCCTCCATGGCTACATGCTTCACCTGTCTGGCCCGGCGGCTCAAAAGGCATGCCAAAGTATTACGATCCCGGCGCTGTTGGGCCTTCGGACTGCGCAAACGGTGCGTATGAGTGCGCACCATGTTGGCATGGTAGGTGGTGGCCACTGTAATGGGGCTGGGCTTGCGTGGTGGATGTGGCGAATGCTCCTGTGTGGCTGCCACTGTAGGCTCATCCAGCCAGGGACGAAAGAAGCGACGCTTGGCAGCGGGCAGCTCCATGACGAAAACCACATCATCTGAATCCTCATCCTGGCTACGTTTGCGCTTCAATGCCGAGAACTTCTTGTGTTCGTAATCGGGAGCAGTATCCATTATGCTGTGTGTTGATGTTGATGTTGTTCTTGCTCAGTGTCTTGTTGTCGACTGTGCTGGCATTGTCCTGGGCGTAATCTTTTATGCAACATTAGGTAATGGCTATCAAAGACCCTTGACAATGCCAGACGTGTTTCCCACCAGAATCCCCTTGCAGGTATTTCCCAATAAAACTTCATTCATTCAAACGTGTGCCTGCACTTCGGACTAATCATCCTCAGCCCCTGCAACCTTTGAAACATTCTTAGGTCACGCTACCTGACTGAAGCACCTAACTGTTGTTGTTATGTTCTAGAGCAGGTATATATATGAATGTCGTCCCATATCTAATCCGCCGGCTGCTGGCATTTGCTTGCGTTTAGCCAAGGGCGTCATAAGCCAGTTGCCCTTTTTTTTTCTTCAGCGATTTTCACTGGAAATACCTGTTGTGTGCAGCAGAGCCCAGAGTGCCTGGCCTGGTATGTTCTGGTATTTTGTAATCCTGGCGCTCATATGGCCAGGCTGTCTATTGTTCGGCTTCCTTTGTGGCACCTGAAAAGTTTTATTGTTCCACGCCGCCGATCCGCAAAGCATTTATGACTTCAGCTTGTCAGAGAGAGATCTGTTGTTGCCAGCTGTAAAATCTACTCTTCCCAAGGTGTTGGACATAATTACTGAATCCCTGCACTCATGTATATCCCCTATACATATGTATATACAAGCAGTGTCGTCCTTCCCTTTTTCTAAGTGCGTTTAGAATTATTGAGGATTTTTTCATTCAATGTCGCTTTGTTCATTGATTTATGTATTCACTGTTTGACTGTCCGACTTCTAAGCGGATTTATTTAAGGTGGGCTTGAGTCCTACCCTCAAGCAGTTGTTTTATGCTGTTTCCTAAGTATTCAAGTGAAAGATTGCCATATTGTTTGATTACAATTCCCATTTGTTGTTTTTAACCGGAAAGAATTGATAAAAGACATCCAGTTACACTTCTTTACGATTATGTAATATAATAATGAGTTTTACTTCTACAAGCCTAGCCCAGGAAATGCTTTCTCTGTCAGCACAATTGTACAGGAGTTTGGGTTCTTGGAAATAAAAAAAAGACAGAAATGAATGAAACAAGATTTATCTAATGATTCACTTGCTGAATTTTCACACGGAATATCGACCTTATAAAGAAGGTTGAAAGATTTATAGTTCCTAACTATATCGATTAAATACCTTAGTTTTATGAACTATATTTAACTCATTACAACCAACAAAACAAGTCATAGTAGTTGGATTGCAACACATTTGCTTATTACAGTCGAAGTTCTATAGAACGAAATATCACATAATGAAAAAATTTTTTTAGAAAATTGCGTACCAAAAAGTTCTATTGTAAACTATTTTGTACCACGAAATCTCCTTATTGAGAAGTTTTCTTCCTTAAAGAATTTTTATATGAAAGTTTCAACGCATACAAATATTTCTGAGTCATCTGTCTTGAAATTAAACAAGCCTATAATTTTAAGAACACATTAAATAATCAATTACACTTATTAAATGTAATTCAAGGTAATAGTTGGTTGTGAAAAGCAAAAAATAGATCTTAATTAGGCTCAATTAATATTCGTTAGACTTGAACAATGAAATATTTTCTGTCTGCATTAAAGTTAAACAACAAACGGATTTGAAAAGAACATTTTCAGAAAAGAATAAATAATCAATACCAAATTGTTATTAAGTTAGTTAGTTCAACTTTAATCAAATTTGAAACCCTTCTTGTTAAGAACGCCTTCCAATACCGATTGATGCATCCATTCTTTTACATTTAAACATATTTATCCGATAAATATACATACGTAAAAAACTTATTTTAATGTCATTTTGCAGATAGTAACACAGTAACACCACGCAAAATTTCGGGAAAATCCAAATAAATTTCCATTCATTTTGGTCATTCTCACTAAGCCGTCGAGCTGCTTCTCCTCTCCTCAAATGGTTGTAGAGCTAAATGAGACAGATTAGCGGTAAGCAAGATAAGAATCCCAAAAAGCGTTGAACCAAAAACCGAGCCGAACACGAAGCCGAAGCCGAAAGGCAACGGCGTCTTCTGGTGAAATGTTATTGAAAATAGTGAAATACCAGGAAAATCGCAGGCAGCAAGCACAATATGCGTGCGTGTGTGTGTAGGTGCGAGCCGAGCACCGAGCACCGAGCTGGCTGGCCAAATGAAAAATTAATTACAAAAAGGACCCGAAGGCAGGTAAACAGAAACACATTTCGATTGTTGAAAGAAATCCTTTTCTTTTTATGACAATGCAGACCTTTTGTCAACGAAGTTTTTCCCACAAACACAAGACGCACTGCGCCCAATACCTTAATGATAATTTCCCTTGCAGGTAGAATAATGAGTGGCAATGGCCTATATAAGCAGGCATTGCGCAGCGTAAGGAGCACAGTTCAACGACAACCAGCAACGTAACAACATCTTAACAATCTAATACAAATCTTATATGATGGCACCTTCACAAATGGATTACCAGCACAGCGAGAACGAAACGACAAATGTTGGCTATACGCATAAGAAATTCAATAATGGCTGCTACAAGCACAAGAAATTTGGCAAGCGCAGCAGCGGTATCAAGGAGGAAACGCCAACAGCTCCAGCATTGTTCCGACCATATGCGTTGAGCGATAATACGCCACGCAAGCGACGCCAGGAGTCGGAGCAGCGATCATATCAGCAGCAACAACACCAATTGCCACCAACGCCCCCAACAACGCCACCACAACAACATCAGCAGCAGCAGCCTCCACAGCATTATCAGTTGTACACGCCTACACCGACGCCAATCATCAATCATCAGGCGTTCGCCTACATGCTGCAAAAACAACGAACGGTGCTCCAAATGCGTCATATGCTAAGCATCAATCCGGATGCCAACACATGGCCAACAGAATTACGTAATGCACTCTACGCCATGCTGCAGAGATAAATGGAAACGAATAAAGGATAAACTTATGTTGGTGATTTGCCTAGCAACCAGTGATATAGACATTTAAGTGCCCCGCGCAGATTGTATATGATATAAGATGAAGAACTTAATGTTTAGTGATTGTACATAACAAAATATTTAATGATTTCACATTTAAGCAAAACCAAATAAATAAAAAAAACACTTGTAAATTCTACACACTTTCGTTTACTATCAAAAACGCACTTAAGGATGGGGTGAAACAAAAGCACTAAACAGAGGTTGCTCCAACTTTGAAAATCAAATGTATTATGCAAGGATTTTATATCTGAGTGAGAGTGCGTCACAATAATGTAATAATTTTATAAACAGTTTGACGCAAGCAAGAACATTTAGTGCAAAATGTAGGGTATAATGTTAACTGAACTAAAATAAACTCTTAAACAATTACTACGTTTAGTTTTCTAACAGTCTACAGAGAGTTGTTAAATCCCAGGCGATCAAAAACCGAGTTTGTCTGAACTGGCCTTTGCCTGTTGCCAGCATTCATGCTGGAGTGCCGACGAGGAGCAAAGTGTGGCTGCTTTTGATCGCGTTGCGGTATACGCTTTGATGGTGGTGCCTTAATAGCTGCAGCGGGTGCCGATGAGCCCAGACGCTTGTGCACCGGCAGCGAATCCTGACGTGTGAGCAGCTCATCGCTGCGCATGCGTATCGCCTTGCCCTTGACAGGGCTTAAGCCCGCACCTGGCTTCTTCGGTGGCGATGCTTTGAGATTGTATGTTTTACGTGTGGCATGTAGTTTTGAAACTGTTAAAAACAAATTATTCAGTTGTGTGCTCTAAAGTGGAAACTGTAATGCTTACCCATGCCCAAACGAGACCTTATATTACGCGCAAAGTTCATGTTACCGCGCGATTTGTAGGCTGTATGTGGAGCTATCTCTCGCACCTCGGCTGTTGAGGCAAATTTGACGATTTTCTCAGCGGGCACCGTCATATCCACATCATCATCGTCACTTAACTTGCTGTCCAAGTCACTGTCAGCCTCTGTATAATCATCATCGTCCATGCTGTCATCTTCGCTATCATCGCCACCTTTTAGCGGCACCTTATGCACCAGCATTACTTTCTGCTGTGGCAAACGCGACACAGCTGATGCCAGCGCAGTGTTTTTGGCCTTGACTATGGACGTGTTACGCTTGACACCACCAATACCTGCACCACCACCACCAACAGTGTTACCTCTGCTGCCTCTATTGCTTTGAGTGTTTTTCAAAATCGATTTAATTGCCAAGCCATTAGCCTGCTCTGCATCCACGGCCTGTTTGCCGCCTAGACGCGCAAAGACTGAATTATTGCTTGAGCTGGCCGCCACTATGCCGCTAGACGCTTTATGGATGCCAGTGATGTGAACTCGCACGTTGCTTTCTCCACTGCTGGACACAATACCCTCCTGAGCATCATCATCAGACTTGCTTTTATGCAATCGCTTAAAGACGTCTGTCTTTTTAGTGCTGCTCACACGATCCGAGTATACTGCAAGTGTGAAGAGAAAATTAACCTCCAAGGACTTGTGGAAAGCTTGGAACACTATTTAACATACGCTGTTCCCGCTTGGCCAGAATTTGCTTGCTTCGCTCTGTGGTGCCCGATGGAAGAGTTACTTTATATTTGCCCTCATGTTCAGGGAGCACGCGGCGTGCTGGCTTTGTTGGTGGCGAGGCTTTGGCAACGGATGATATGGCCGCTTGCTTGGTACTGGGCCGGCGCGGGAGGTGTAGTAGCAACTACAGTTTTTGCCTTGGGTTTGAACACCGGTGGCTCCGATGTTAGGACTTTGTCAAGGGCATGCTGGTCGGTTACTTGTTTGGCATGGCGCAGAATTGCTATTATGTCGCCCATTGGTGTGATACCCATCTCACGTAAATACTCCTTGTTTAGGTCGAGTAACATATCTTCCTGTATGCGATTCTCGACAAATATGTGAGCATAACTGGCTGCAGCCGGAGATGGAATTCCCCCGGCATTGAAGAACTTGACCCATCGTGCTGTAATGGATTTGGCATTTTAGTAAATTCCTTACTGCAAACAATTTTATTCAAACCTGCACTTGATTTAGACATGACTATTTATAGTTATGCACTATTATTATGCTTATTTTTAAATATTTATACTTTTCTCATCACACAAAACTGAACTAGTTTGACAGTCGTTTGGAGTTGTTCAAACCGTGAACAAGAGAATGTGTGTCAAGATAGCAACGGTTAGCCAGCAAATAAATTCGAAAGTTGGTTGAACCAACATGGTTCATGAACCGAAAAACACTTCAATGTGAACGTTTTTAAATTGTTTTAGCTTGAAATTAAAAAAAAAAAAGCGAAAATGCAGAAATATTGAAAACTCAATTATTTTTGAGATAAATTAATCAAAGAACTAATACATTTTTTTTATTTATTTTACTTATCCGATGTTCAACAACTTAAAAAAGCCGCAGCGTATTCCAAAGTAAAGCTACATGCTTTTTAGGAAAATAGTAATAATAATAAAAATGATAAACAGATTAAAGTGATATCGCAAAACATCAAAAAAGCCTTATTGAAGTTTGATAAATTTGGCTGAATAAGGCGTATTTTAAACAACATTAATTAGGTATCGATTTTTTTATTTTTCTGACTATTTTTAATAACAAATTAACTACGATGTCAACGGCTGTAAAAAAATAAAATATAAATTAATAAAAACTCAAAACCTCGAGAACTTTTAACCTTTAAAATAAACAGATTGATTTCTTTGGGCTGATCCGAAAACGAGCTAGTAGTAAGTTTTTAATAAATGCTTTGATAAATTTTAATGCAAACTTCAGATTCTCTAATAATTATACAATCACATCGTAAACCGTTAAATGATCAATTACCAAAAATTATATCATGCTCTGTAGACATTTTTTAAGATAATAAACTTAAATTGCTAGGTGTGTTACAAGTACAACTAAATTGTTTCATTTTCCATTGCTTATAAAGTGTCGCTACCTTTGATTTTGTGATTCACTGGCTCACGAAAAACCTACATCAAGATGTTTGTCATTGATTCAGAATAGTGAACCAGAAAAAATGAACGTTTACCAATACTCTCACAGAAAAAAAGTAAATAATAGAGTACAACAAATTGAATGCGAAAATACAGTGATATTATATTTAATGACGCTGTACATCTAAAGAGTCCTTGAAAAACGCAAACAACGCGATCATACATATTAAAAATACTCGAATTGAAGGCCAAATAAGCAGAAAAATGTCTACAGAGGAGTTGCAAGCTAATTTGGACAAACTAAAAATAACACCAAAAGATGAACAGCAAAAAGTGTGTACTAGAAATCCATTTTACAGTCCAAACATGATTTCGTGCTCTGAAACATGTATGCCATCAATTCAAACTCCAAAACAAATAATTCATTGCAAGATGCGTCGAATAAGACGAAGATCCGAAAGTAATGTTGATGATTTTGACAACAGCAAACATTTGGACTCTGCATTTTCTACAGCAGATCATTATGATATCGTGAATCCTCTTCGTTGCCTACCTGGAGTCCATAAGCTACATTTAAAGCGCAGCAATTTCGCCACTTCAAAAAGGAATCTGTTACGCGAACCAATTTTACGGCTCGCCCACGACAATCATCTGCAAACGAAGTGTGTTTTTGGCAACCGTGGTGTCCGTCGAATGGTTCCATTAAATTTTGATGAGAAAAGTCGGGCGACTTTTCATAAGCCCCGTTCAAACAGCATTAAATGTAACATTAGTGGCAATTGCAGCTTCCGAGATCTAATAAGCGAATGCAACATCCTACTAGATGAATCTAATTCAAAAAAGGCTATTTCACATACTAACTGGCAGTCGTCAAAAAACTTTCAGACTTGCCAGAAAAGAGACATAAATGCTCCTATTGAAGCTGCAGGCAGCAGTGGCGAATTCCTCGACGATGAACAGGGATGCAATTTTCGTGAGCGACCCATAATTAACACCGGATCGAGGCTTTCATGTTCCCAGGAGGCCAGCAACAATCCACCAAATTCAAGGAATTGCGATGATGTCACCATTGTTGAGTTAGCCAGCTATTTCGATACTATGGTGCACATTCCTAAGAAGATGTCGTCAATGGCGGAAATGATGTACATTTAGGAGCTTTCGCTGCCGAATTACAATTAGTTTACATAGTTTGTATGAATATGTGTATACTTAATTCTGTTTCAGTGTTTAATTGTACAAACATATATTATATAAACAAACCAACAAATATTTATATGAATGTCATTAGCTTAACTCTCAAAATCTTTTTGATGTGTATATATATCTATCGATATTGTTATTTATAGGGTTTATTCCGGTATCAAATTAAACTTCTATAAAAACAAAACATTAATGTACGTAACTTGAACTTGTGGGCTTGGAACTTTTGAAGGCTCGTAGGATTCTGAATTTGTAAATTTGAAAATAAATCAAGTTTGGCTTATATTATCAATAACTTCCCCTTCTTTAACTGACTTCAAAACATCAAGAGAGTAATTACTTTGTCTATAAATTTGTTTATATTTCTAAGTCTGTTCTCTTAAAATATTTGGCTCGGTTAAAGAATTTGTACAATTCCTTGTTTATTTTAAAGCTGGTTCTTTGTAAACCTCTCATTCTCCCTCTCTCTCTCTCTCTATCTTTCTCTCTTTACCTCTCTCACTTTAAAATATTTAAAAGCTTTGAAAATTTGCTTTAGATATGCAAATGTTACAAATATGTTAAGAAAAAATCATAGAAATAGCAATTTCATTTAATTTCCATATGAATGTTAAATATTTTTGCAACAAGCCACTTATAATTCCCAACTGGTTCTAGCTTAATGGAAGCTACCTTAGGCCTTCCCATTGCAATTTGTGGCAGTCTCACTATAAGTGTTAGTGTTTAATCCAGCTATGACCAAGCTGAGCGAGCTGTCAGTGCGTTGGTATGCGTAACGGCATAGCGACATAAGATCGACGACATAAGATCGCCGTTTTCAAAACGACATAAGACCGCGCGATCTTATGTCGTTTTAAACGACATAAGATCGCCGAGAAAAAAGACATAAGTTCGCCGACGGCGAGCTTATGTCGCTGAAAGACATAAGATCGCGCGGTCTTATGTCGTTTTGAAACGACATAAGATCGCCGAGAAAAAGACATAAGATCGCCGAAAGAAAACGCCGTAAAAGCAGTGGCTCACGCCACTGCTAAGGCACTGTTTGCTATGTTCCGGAGCAGATCACACTATCTCGCCGTTTTCAACACGTCATAATATCGCGCGATCTTATGTCGTTTGAAAACGACATAAGATCGCCGAGAAAAAAGACATAAGATCGCGCGGCTTAGTCGTTTGAAACGACATAAGATCGCCGAAAAAAAGACATAAGTTCGCCGACGGCGACTAATGTCGCTTGAAACGACATAAGATCGCGCGGTCTTATGTCGTTTTGAAACGACATAAGATCGGAGAAAAGACATAAGATCGCCGAAAAATTGTACTGGCGATCTTATGTCGTCGATCTTATGTCGTTACCCCTGCGTAACACTGAACAAATAATAAATTCGGCTGTTGTTCGGCTGTTACTTGACGTGCTTCGGCTTGTGTCTGTGTGAAACGAAGTGTCAATTTACCCAAAATGGGTAAACTGTGGACATAGCTGGTTTAATCTTACTCAATGTCTCACTCACTCAAAACTTCTTGCTCAGAATCTGTTTCTCTCTCTCACTCAGAATCTCTATCTCACTCTGAATCTTTCTCTGAGCCTCTCTCTTATTTAAATTCTCTCTCACTCAGAATCTGTCTTTCTCTCTCTGAATCTCTCTCACTCAGAATCTGTCTCTCTCACTCTGAATCTCTCTCTCACTCTGAATCTCTCTCTCTCTCTCTGAATCTCTCACTCTGAATCTTTCTCTCTCTCACTCTGAATCTCTCTCTTTTCATAAAGTATATATATTCTTGATCGGCATCAACAGCCGAGTCGATCTAGCCATGTCTGTATGAACGCGTCGACCTCAGAGACTTCAAATTTGAAACTTAAGATCTCCCATACCATAAGCAAATCAAGTTTGTCTAAATTATCGATAACGCTTCTGGTTTCCAATAAACACATGAGATCGATAACAACAAAGTCTTGAATTTCAAAATTGTGAAATAAGGTTTTATAATATAAATAAAATGATGAACAATTAAAATATTTGACCAAAATCGGTTAATAAACACTGAAGATATCGCAGTTTAAAGTTTGATCATATTGGTCACTGGAAGAATATACAAAAATGACTGTACGGGTTACATATGGGGTTAAGGGTATGTCCTAGTTGGAATTTCTCGACTAGAGCCTTCTTACTTATTTTATTACTTTTTTTTAAATAAAAACAAAGCATGCTAACATTTTGCTGTCAGAAGGACCCAAGCAAGATTTGGTGAAACAAAACATTAAATCAGTCTTTCAGCAACTGTTGAAAAAATATATGTATATAACAGAGAATCGTTAGCAAAACGAAATATTATTATTCAACAAAGTAAAAAAAAAGAAATGGAAATTCCACAACGTTTTCGAACACCGCTGCTTGGCGTTGTCATAGCACTTTCCATTAGGGTTTTAGAACGCACATTGCGTCCATTGGGTTTGCTGTTTTTGGGACTCTTCGGATTTTGGATCTATTGGACACGATGCAATGTTCGAATTGTGCTGACGCCGCAAATGCATGCCAAACTTCAGATGTGGCTGCAGCTAGCAAAGGATCATCGCCACAATTCTCCCTTCAAGTTTTGCGTGATAAGCTGCAGCTCCCTTGGCATTCTTTTCGTATTGAGCCATTTTATTTCGCTTGTGATGCTATCATTGATTCTATTTGAAATTACAGCATTTGTCGGCAGAGCAAATAACTTAAAGCTGCTGGAAATCGAAAGAACGAATAACGTGAATACTGAAGAAGATTTAAACGAATTCATGCCAGAATTGAACACGTCGGATATATTATTGCTAGAAAAGGCCAGTACAGCCACATATACTGATGATGATATGAGATATTGCAATACAACCATTTAAGACAATAAGTGATACCAATTTTCATCTCAACGAGCTTTAAACGAAAGAAAATGGCTAAGAAGTTTAATTCTCTTATAACATAAATCAACAAATAAACCCACAAATGTATTTTAAACAATAAAAAGCAACTTAAAAACGCAATAAATTGAATCATAAAAACATTGGTATATTTTGGAAACAAAAATCTATTTAGGCGCCAATTTATTGGCTACAGTTTAATTAATTTGTATAGAGTTTAGCTTCTGTTTCATATCTCGTTCTGTTTCACCTTAAAATCAGGAATACCCATATCGATACCTTTTCTATCGATATCTGAAAAAAAGTCGACAATCAATTTGGTGCAACATATATACAAACGCAATATCCAAAACAAAGCAAGCATTTTTGCGGAGTGATTAACAAATTTAAAATATTTAAACTGGTTGAAATGGACTGCGACAGCATTCAAATGGCCATATCGGAAGAACATCAATCCACAGTATGTAGAAACAAATGGTATTAATGGTCGCTTGTGTTTTTGCGATTATTGCGTCGTAAATATTTTGTTGTGCATACATGTACAAATGTGTGTGCTCATACATATGTATGTGTGTCATTATATCTAGGGGTGGTTTAAGCTACAACGTTGATAAAATGGAATCAAAAAATGTTGTTATTGAGCCTGTTTATTGCATTTTAATAAATATTTGTTTTTAATATTCTCTTTGATTAGGAACGCAAGGAATGTGGACGAAGAGGTCGAAAGCCTGGCAGAAAGACGTCTTCCGAAAAAGTTGATGTAAAAGCTAAGCTTGGTAAATTTTTTAATTCACACCAGTAAAAACCATTTTAGAAATATAAATGCACTTATTTTTAGAGCGAAGCAGACAAAGTGCACGGGAATGCCGGGCAAGAAAAAAGCTTCGTTATCAGTATCTAGAAGAGCTAGTTGCGGATCGGGAGAAGGCAGTTATTGCCTTACGTGCGGAACTGGAGCGAGTTGGTTAATAAAAATATATATTCCAATATTCGTTATATCTCATATGTGTGCTTATGTTACTTTCAGCTAATGAAATGGAACGAATTGCTGGAGGACAATAACAATCCGAGTGACATTGATCAGTTACTAAAGGACATTGGTATCCTCAAACAAGAAACCAGTTCTTAACTTCAGAGTACAAATATAGTTACTACATATTTTCATACAGTTATATTGCTTTTAAATATTATGTATATAATATGAATGACACAAAGGTATAAATTAAGGAATAGCTTGTATATTTTGTCAAATATGCTAAAAATTTACTTGTAAACCGCCACAATTTAGGTACAGTAAATAAAACTTTCGTTAAAAATAAATGAATTTTAAAATCGTTAAAATTCCATTAAATAAATACAGTGAGGCATCTTAATCCACCAAAAAAGAGCGGTTTAAATCAATTTATTTTCAATTAATTAAGCGACCCGTGCTTTGCAAAACATTAATGCATTGCATTACATCGATAGCTAAAAAACTTTCGGAAATTATCGAGATTTATAGCCAAAAACATCGATGCATTGATGCGTCTCTTCCATCACTAAAGCACTGAATTCTTGTATACATATGAACATTTGTAGCAACTTCACGTCCAAATGATAGTACCCAAAATTTAAAGCCAATAAAATTACAACCTACATCAGTAAAATGGAAACGACTGCAGAACAGTCTGCAGAATCAGTTGCTGCAGACCTGAGACGTGAGAATAGACGAAAAAAGATACTACAAACTGCTAAATCTCGATTAGAAAAGTTAAACGGCGGCGTTAAAACCTATGATCCAAATCATATAGGTAAGCTTAAGTTATCTGTTAAAATGCTGATTAAAGCTGTTGTTTGGTTTATGTGCAAGTATTTACATGCATACATGCATTGCTCAACCAAAGCACATGTGATTACATACATGTGTTCTAAAAACTAATTTACACTCATGCATAATCGCATGTTCTCGAAGTCATGCATATACAGTGGCTCCCAGCTTGCTTCAACTTGCTTGACAAGCCAAATACAATAAAAGAAAGTTTGTCTTATTACACTTTAAAAATGGGGCCAATCTGGGTCCATCAACTGTGTAACAACTTATTAAGCGGTTCAAACGCTTCGAAAATATAATAAATAACAAGAGCAGAGTGGCACTTGAAACAAATTGTCCAAACATTATGATCGAAAGATCATAAGTAAAATAAAGCTGTACGCCTCAAAACTGCTTTAACAGGTGAAACTGCACTTTAAATTATTTTTGACACTACATAAATAAAGCTGTGAACCACTGTACACATGTGTATAATCGCAGGGAACAACTTAATTTGCAAATTTTATATGGTGTAAAACAAATTTGGTATTTATCATTACAGATACAGCCCCTAAAGATGCTCTGGAATACTCTGATCCCGAAGTGGAGCCAAACATTCCCGCCGGCTTTTTCCCCCAAGAAGATGCTTTTAATTCAACTTTTTTTGCAAGCACAAGTTTCAATATACCCGCAACCGCAACCGAATCACAAAACGTATTTGCTAAAAGCCGTATTCACATTTTTGTTGCATCTATAATGGGATTCGTTTTATCACAGTTTGTGGCAAATTCTCTTTTTGTCCCAGTTGGCTTATGCATGATGTATGAACTATTTGCGTTAAAAGGCCAGCAATATCCCACGAATTCAATAATTTCGCTCATATTGCCGATTGCCCTATTGTTTACGGGTACTTTTTTGAGCAGTAGAATGAAACAGATCAACTGTCTTCTATATATTTCTCAATCTGTCATCATTAATCTAGCAATTAATATATTCTGTATATGCTTAAGCAGCTATGTGTTTCAGTATATAAGTATAAATCACTTTGTTAATATAAAATAAAGAAATTAAACTTGTTATCTTATTCAATTGTGTTAAATAAATAATAAAGGTGTCTATTTAACGATTTTTAAAATTTTTTTTTTTGTGGGACTTCTGAACCATTATCGTCGAGATTTTTATAAAGTACGGAACGGTATGCAAATTGGTAACACCTGGTCCTTCAATGTTATTTTGAATTAAATTAGATAATGCATGAACAACTTAATACAAAATAAATAAAAATAACTGCTTTTACATTGTTACTATTTCAGCTAATTTTGCTTATGATAATGTTTTTGATATAAAACATATTTTTCAACATCTTTAAAGATATTTCAATGAGAAAAATGTGAGTAATGGCGTCAATTAGTCAAATTCTTCAGGTGATAATCAGAGGAATGTTTCAATTTATTTTAATCTACAAACGTGACAACCAAAAAGGTTCCTGGGATTGTCTTACTTGTTCGATCAATCTATCCTTTTCAGAACTACTGGTACCAGAAGCATTATCTGATCATGAACACTGTCAAAAGCTTCTTAAGTATCCCTGTTCGCTGCATTATGGTACTTTTTAGTTACACAGTTAAATCCTTTATGTAGAAATTGAGCAGATTGTGAAGATGATTCGGCTTAAAATGCTTTAATCTCTGTTGCTTTTAACTTCGCGCCTTACCTCCTTAAAAAGTTAAGAGTGATTGGATTTTTTTTTTTAAAGTACATACTTACAATTTTGTGTACGGTATCTCCCTAACAGTCCAAAAAATGCAGATTTTCAGTTTTATACTTGACTTTTATTACTGAATCTTCATGACCTGAAAATTGTATTGGAGTATACTACTGTTATTTGCATAGAGCGTAGCTTGCAACATTTTTGCCTTTTTTTTCCTAGTAATTTGTTCTTTCTAATATCATGATAATAACATTCGGGTTTTTCATTAGTGATTAAAATTTGTTTATTGCTGAATTTTCACTTACATACTTTGAAAATACTAGTGGTCTAGTGAATCGACCATTCACTAGTCCAAGACTCTAACTATTACAATAAGAGCTTATGCTCCCGGCAGTACTGAAGTGTACATACATACACACACGCATTCATATATATATTTATATATGTTATTAGCTTGACTTACTTGCTTTCCAATTACGTTCTTGTATATGATTTAAGTTTGAAGTAATACTCCAATGCAAAAAGATGTTAAAAATTGTTATGTTTTGCGTTAAATGATTTATGAAACATGCAATTTTTGCATCTGCGGAATTATGTTAAAGTGTGCATAAACTATGCCAAATAAATATATAATTATGTGTATATATATTATAATATGAAAACCCTTGTAAATTTTGAACCAGCTACAGCAAATGCGTAAATACAAATTACGATTCTGACATTTTATTAGATTTATGTATTCTAGGTTTTCAATAAACTTAGTCCGTATTTTGTTTTAAATATATATAGGTTTCTTAATTACTTGTAATAGTTGGCTAATTTAGTTCTTAAATTTGAATGTTTATCGTTTTAAAATCAAAAGTTTTTTTGTATAATGCAATTTGTAAGTTCATTAAATAGTAATCGATTTGTTTGCTGTAGAATTTGTTGATGTGTGTATTTGCTTGTTTCCCCAAAAAGCCGATGTCCTAGCAAATAGAAATACATATGTTAAAAAGGATTATATTCGCTTATTGATTAGAAACCAAATCTTAATATTTGTTTTTTAATATATGTAAGTATGTACATATTAGCAATGATTCCTTTTGGTAACTGGATCGCATCAGTATCGCGCAGACAATTTTATATTTTTCGTTAATTTTTTTTTTTTAATATTGGTTTTCTTTTTTCATTTTCTTGTTTTAGCAGCTTCAAAGTTGAGGTTGGTTGTATTAATAAATCCGAGGGTAAATCGCTGGTGATCGAGACCTATAACGACCTCCTTGCCCACCACTGCTGCGACTGTAGTTGGAACTGCTACCCCCACCGTAGCGACTACTCTCCCGCGTTCCACTATAGACGTCGCGTCGATTGAATCCATTGCTACCTCCATCCCTGGAAGTGCCGCCATAGCCGCTGCTTGAACGACCCGAGCTGTAGCCGCGATCCATATGACGACCACTGGAACTAGTCGAACCGCGTTGTTGTCTGTAACCACCGCTGCTGCTGCTACTGTTCGTTATACTGTGTCTGCCAACATCGCCGCGGCGGCCTCTGTCGCCGGGTCCACCACGCCGGCCTTGCCTTGGACGGCCCTTAGAAATTTCGACGCGCAATTGCGAGCCCAACAATTCGGAGCCATTTAAAATGTCACATGCCTTTTCGGCATCGTCACGATGCTCAAACTCGACAAACGCAAAACCGGGTGGATTAAATGCAATCCATACTGAATTCAGTTTGCCATACTTTGTGAATTCGCCTTCTAAATCGTCTTTTTTAACTTTATCAGTCAAGTTACCGACATAAACTCTAGTCCCCCGCTGATCAGTCATATCTTTTTATAAACAAATATATCTGCTTTTGTACAGATAATAATTAATCAATATTTTTGCACCACACTACTGCTCGATTTTTTGTATGTACATCAAAAGTTCTTGTTCAGGGTGACCAGGTTTTTTTTTTTGCAGATTTCACTGTTTCTTGACTAGTTCAACAACTTCAAACATCAAGCCATAAAAATGCCTAGATATCAATGTTTTGGAACGATGGAATCAGAATACTTTTTCTCGTTAAAATTCTTGATTTATTTACTTAAACACACAATAAATCAAATTTTTCACTTGTTAATTTACAATACGTAATACAATAGTAAATTAATGCTAAGTGCAACAGGATATCAACAATTTTAAAAATTATTGGCTTATAAATTTCAAATACATTTAGTTTAAAGCTTACAAAATAGCATTAAAAAAACGGACTCTGCTAAATAGTGTACACATGCTTTAAAAAATATAATTTGTAAATTATTATCGTCGTTAACTGTTTGAATATTATATTGATGTGGCATGTTAATTACCTTAGTTTTAGTGTTTTTAATTTGTATGCTAGAAGTCCGTAAAGTGGAAAATAAAATAAATATATATCCCAGGAAGCAGCTAGGATACGTTTCAGCTTTTTCTTTAAAACAATATGAGCTTGATAGTTAACGTGCTTGCATTAGTTTAATACAGAGGTGGGCAAGCACACATACTATCAAAGTTTTAACACGCATACTATACAAATTTGCGCGAAAAGCAGCGAATGCTTATAGTGTACGTGTTATTTTGTGCTGCTTTCCGCGGCAGAGGGCCTATGCACGCGTGTATTCGAATTTCGACTTGTGACAACCTCTGGTTTAATAGATTCGTCACATAGGCTCTTTCCAATTCTCAGTTCTGATCGGCTACGGTCATTTTGGGTAACTGAAAGTAACCATCTGTCAAGTGACAGTAAAACACTGAAACCATAAGGCCTTTGAAATGTTAGTCGCTTTTGAAAGTGCATCGATATTTTCGGCACTAAGTTCTAAAGGTGGCAGCTCTAAACAGCTAATTTTAGGCCAAAAATAATTTTCTTGTAAATAACCAATTAAATGTTGATGTCGAACAAAAAAGAAGCCAGGTCCCTTAAAAATCTTGGAACCGTCACATATGCAAGGTGACCCCAAATTTATGTACATAAACTCATATCGGAAGTGAACGATAGCTTTAAGTAATTGTAATTATCTTTTGCATCCGCCTGTTTAGGTTTAATCTCAATGTGGCAAACATCAATTTCTACAAAGCACTAAGGTAACTCACTGAATTCTCTATTATTTATTGTGTAAATATTTTTGGCCCAGATTGAAAGTATCAAATAATTTAAATTTTTTATCAATTTTCTTCTTCTTTATTTATGAACTTTATTATTTCAAAGTTAAACCGTTCACTGCTTTAGTCTGTCAGAGAAGCCAAAGTAAACAAGAAACAGATGATTTATTAAGGTATTGTCAGTGTATATTACTTTTCGCCGCTATTACTATTACTTTTTTACCGTCTTCAATGTTAACGCATCATAAAAGGTGACAGCACAACTAATCTTTGATTATTGATCATTTGATTTTTCGATACAAATTTTCCCGTTATTGTACCAACGCATTATTGTTATGCATATTATAATTGTGCAAAAGTAGGCACATTTGATATATTTATGAATAATTAAAAATGCAGTTGTTTGATGGATTTTTTTAAAAAATATTCACCTTGGGTGCCTTTATAAAGTAAAACTTAGATTTCAATTGAATTTCCTCACTTTTTCGCATCCCACGTTTATAAACTGACTGAACAGCTGACATAGGTTTTCTATGGATAAGTCAAGGCTGTAAAGGTAAACAAATAAAGAATTTTGGACCATTTTACGAGGAAGCAAAAATTAAAGTCCCGTGGGAATTAACACTTTCCGTTCTAAGGCTTAATTTCTCAATGTCCGGTAAACTATCCGACGTTTAGTCAAATTTAAGTTTCTCAATGTTCGGTTAGGCCTATATGACAAATAAACTGAAACGGAAGGCTGGGTCTTGTTAAAAAGTTATACCGATTTTATGTCACGATATATCGTTAATCGATAATTCAAAAGGCAAACAGCTGTCTCTTGAATTGTATGTTTATTTTGCTATAAAGCAAAATGTCATCTCATAAAAGAGTTTTTATATCCATGCAACGGAGACGAAATTTCATGAAACAGTGCCAAAAGTAAATAACTCAAGAAGTTATAGGGATAGGGTCAAAATTTGTACAGCGGTTCAGGCTTACAAAATCTACGTGCAAAGTCATTCTTGCAAGGATTTTAAGTCAATTGGCTGGCCGTAGTAATAGGTAAACATTTAAGTTCTTTTGGCCTCAAACTAATCATATGTGGGATTTTAAACAGTAACCATGAAATGTTGCCGAACAGCAAAAATCAGCTGATCCGCTCGCTTTATATGGCATGAGTTGTATATATGTGGCATCGCTGTTGGGGCGATAGTTACTAATCGATGAAAAGTTATTTTGGCTTTGAGAAAACCAAACCGTTTAACTCGACCAGCAAATAAAATTTTCGTTAAGATGAACGAAAATTGAAAATATTGGTCATAAAAGTATCTAAATAAAAACTTTGGAATATTTTGCAAACTACATGTAAATGAAGACTTGCTTGACAAAACAAATAAAGTAAGATGCTTTCTAATCAGATAAAGCAATAATTTAACTTTGTTGCAAGAGAGGAATAAAAGAACAATTTAAACTGCATTAAAATTCAACAATAAAGTGTAGGCGTTCTATCTAAACTTTTAACGCAGGTCTTTGATGTATGTAAATTATTGTTTGCTGCTTTTTGTATGGGCAAGAAACTGCTTTTTGCCATTTAATGCAAAACGCAACACGCAGCCATAGTGTGAACATCGTATAACACGTTGCAATTGAATGCATGAAACTTTTAAACATCGATAAACAATAATTTTATTGTGATTTGCTGGTATTGCGTTATCAACAAAATCAATTTTTTTTTTGTCGAGAGCAGAAATTTATTTACTAATTTGCGATAAATGGAACTTAAAATTACATATATTAATAAAACATGTTTATGCTGTTTTTGTAAACTTAATACAAAATACGATTCGAATTCATGAACTGGTCATCCCCAATAGCGTGACACCACCAAACATTATTGATGGAACTTATCGATGTTTTTTAGTATTACCACTATAAGCAGCTTGTGCCACCCTGTGTATATCATGTTAGATATTACTATTGGCAGATAACTAGAATATATCTAAAAGTGCATGGGCGATTGTTTAGGTTTTTTTTATTTTATTTTATGAGCGTAAGCTGAAAATGTTTAATAATGTTATTTGTGATTAACTAGTGATATTTGTATGTATGTACAAGCGATGCTAAATTAACTTTTAACACATTTTAAAATCCAATAATAAACGTAATGGAAACAGCCTAAAACACAAAACTGAATAAAATCTGTGTTAAAGCTCGCAATGGCGATATAGTGGCGTTGGAGTGTGTTACATGTATGTACATACATCAATTCACTTTCATACATATGTATGTATATACATATGCAAGTATATGTATGTATGTATGTATATAAAATAAGTTCATATGCGCGTATGGAAGAGTTGGACAAAAGGCATATTTTCCTTGGCATATTAAGTATTTATTGTGTTCACATGTATTTGCCTATGTATAAACCCGTCTCGATGTTTGTGTACTATGTTTTTTGCCTTATATACTTGTTTTTTGCTCAAAATTGTGATTATTATTAAGAGGTCTGCCGATATAGGTACTTACATACAAACATACATACACACATAATTTATGTATATGTATGTGTGTAGGTACATACATAGGTATTTATGCTACATGTACAACTCGATCTTACTCTTATGAACATGCATACATATTTATGTATAGTGCAATTCGTTTACTCGACCGTTAAAGTTGTTAAAAAGTCATTTGTTCAGTTAAAAAAAGAAGAAATATTGTTCAAATATGAAAACAATTTAGTACACTAAAAGTGAATAAAATCAAGATTTAAATTTTAGTCAAAGAAAAGCTCATTATTAAATTTATGTTTTTATGCAAATAAAAATAAATTAAGATTTATTTTAAACTATTCTAAAGAATGATATGATTACATTTGCACATAAAAACAGGGCAAGCAGAATTTCTTAAAGGTTAAAGTGCACAAAAAATACATCTTAAGATTGCTTATGCTTCTTTAAATTCTCTTTTAAAATAACAAAATTTAGGATCTGTTTATTTATTTACACAAAATTAAAGAAATTAAATGAAGAAACATATGAATTGCGGCAGAAATACTACAGAAATACAGAACTTTTTAATGAAATATTTCTTAAAAGCAGAACAAACCACATAAAAAAAGGCACCTTACTAAATCTAGAATATTAATACCCTAATTTGTCCTTAATAATATCTAATAATCGAACTTTATTTTAAAAAGATACCACTCCAACATAAAGATTTCCAAGCAACTAATACATAAAAAAATTTCTTTTTATTATTAAAGTTTATGAAAAAAAAAAACAAAACTGTTTTCATAATTACGAGCTTATTTCAACTATTTCTATTTTGCAGGTGTTAAAGGATTGCACCAAAAATGGTTTTAACAACATAACAAAAATATATAAAAGACAACCTACAACATATTTGCAAACTAATATGGCAAACACAATATCCATAATGTCCAATACCATAAGAAATATAGTAAGCAAGAAACGCATACGGTACAAGGAAAAAGGATTTAATTTGGATCTTTCATGTAAGCATATATTTTGTTGTTGTACTACTATAAAGCTATCTATCGACTGCGGCAGATTCAAATAGAATTTCGGTATAATAGATTCGACATATATGTTTCTTACCTTTGAATATGTTTATTAAAATATATTCCATGGTTTGTTTATATTAAAAATTCCTAAGTTATTTGTTGCTTGGACGGGCTTCTGAAGTCACGAATCGATTGATCCATGGTGTTACAGACGCCAAGTCCGGCTTATCAATCATATCACAAACTTACCATAATACAATATGTTTTACTTTTATTTAGTAATTTTCAATATCATTAGCTAACATTTATACGATTTACAATTGCAGATATTTCCCCCAATATTATTGCGATGGGATACCCTGCAGACAAACTGGAAGGCATATACAGAAACCGTTACGATGACGTATTTAAATTTCTGGAAGAAAATCACGGTGAACATTACAGAATATATAATCTGTGTTCAGAGCGGAGTTACGACACTAATAAATTTAATGGGGTAAGCATTAAAATTAATTTTTAAATACGTGTATCCCTTTTGCTAAAGCCAAATATAACAATTTTTCTTTACAGAGAGTTGCAATTTACCCGTTTGAGGATCATAACCCCCCTACCATAAGGTTGATTCAAGAATTTTGTCAGGATGTTGGGTCTTGGCTTAGTGCAGATCCATCAAATGTCGTTGCCGTGCATTGCAAAGCTGGAAAGGGACGAACCGGTAAGTACAATTTTTGTTTTGAATCACATTTGAGCACAGCTGTATTTTAACTTAGTATTTTTTTATTGTTATATTTATGTATATTAATAAAACTAAATATAATTTACAGGTACCATGATATGTGCATATTTAGTTCACAGTAGATTTGTGAGAACAGCAGACGAAGCCTTGGCTTATTATGATGAGAAACGAACGAAAGATAAAAAAGGAGTAACAATTCCATCTCAACGTAGATATGTTCAGTATTATTCAAATTTAATCCCAGATGTACAGTATAAAGTAATCAGTCTATACGTAAGTATTGCATAAATCATCAAACCACACTGGTTAAATCTAACTTAACATGTTTTATTTATAAAGGTCTGTGAAATTCGTTTTGCTGAGACAAACTTCGTGCATAATCTTGGTACAGTGCAATGTTCGATTTTTGAAATGCAGGACTCGCCAACAGAGAAACTGAAGTCGCGTGTAAGTGTATTAAACTGTTTTACCTAATTATAAATAGGTTGTCATAAAGTCACAACGTTACACATTGAAAAATATTAACGCAATCTGAAAAACTTGCTTAACTAACACTTATATTAGGCGGAATCCTTCTTAAGAAGAAAGTTCTCAAAGTAGTCATCAGCTTGGGAGGGTTTACACTACTACATTTATGAGTTCTTTCTTGTTTTAGTTGTCTAAAAGTAAAACAATTAAACATAAATAATCTTTGTTGTCTTTTTTTAGCGACTGAAAACGTGGACAATTGATTTTCAAAAATCTTTTGTATTGGATACAAGTACTTCGCCATTACCAGTTTCTGGTGATATTAACGTCGAACTTACCCAAAAATCATCAAGAAAGTGCCACTTCTGGGTTAATACATTTTTTGTGCAAAATAATTCGGGTATGTGTCAAGAACTAATCTTCCAACTATAATGTAATTAAAACAAATTTATTTTTAATACTTTTTAGCTTGTATTGCCGACGGAACTACAGTTAAATATATATATACATTAAATAAATCCGAAATTGATGGTGCACATAAAGACAAATCGTTTTCGGATGATTTTAAGGTAGTATTTAGTCGAACAATGCTGCGACCTTTAACAAACATATATTTTATTATCATTATAGATCTCCCTTGTATTCGAAGAAGAAAAACGTTCCGAATGTGTGAGCGCTGAACCCACTGTTAAAAATAATTGGAGCAGTAAACGAAGCTCGGATATTTTTCCTGGTGATAATGATAAGAATCTAAACTGTGAGGGTTCTGATTCAAACTCTCCGTCCTCAAGTCGTTTTTTCGAAGGTCCATTTCAGAACAGTGATGAACGAGGTGGAACTAAATCTCACCAAATAGAGCATAGCAGAAATAATGTAAGTATTAAGATGGTAACCAAAAATACAACTTATAACTTAAATCTTCTCTTTCTCTCTAGACTAAAAATCAATTTAAAAAATCCACTATCTCAAAACTACCTGCGTTGGCATCGAAACGCAAACAGTCTTCATTAAAATCCCCATTAGGCGTTAACAATACCTCGTCAAGCAAGGACATCAAAAAGCTGCATATATTCAATCAACCGTCCGTTTGGCATAACGATTCAAATATAATGCATGAAAACAGCCCCGAGGGTCATCGTTTATTTGAATGTTGTACTATTCCTAAACCAACTGTCGAATCAGAAAGAATCTTTGGACAGAAGTCATACAGCTCTTGTAAAAGATCATCTCCAGATTTGATCCAGAATGGTGATGAAGGCGGCGAAGATTGGGAATCCGGTGAGTCCATTGTTCACCTACTAGCACCAAAAGTATAATAATTACTTTCTAGTATACCTTAAACAATTTTAAAAATATATATGTAAGCACACAACACACAAAAAAACAAACAAAAACAAAAACCGAATATGTTAAGTGTCGTAAAACGAAAAATAATTATAATTTGACTATCTAGGTTCCACAAAAAATAAAAAAAAAATGGAGATATATAAATTATATATGTTGATCAGAAACAAAATATTCTTTCAATAATGACTATTTCGTACTACATGCTACAGGGATTTGTTGATGGTTATATTCAGGACATTAAGAACAAGAGAAATTAATGATTAACATGGACAGCGCTTATGTTCTAATGTCTTCTCCAAACTATTTTAGTCGCTTACAGAACTTTAGGAAATGGGTATTCTTTTTCAAAACTTTGCAAAAAACTTTCATCCCTTAAACAAGTTTCCTTGTATAATTTGTTCTACCTAAAATTAGGCAGATTGTGCCATTATTTACTTTCTTATCAATTAATTCCATATTTTGAAGTAATTTTTATGATTTCTTTACCCACAAACCTTAACTTATTCTTCAATAAGCTATTCAATGTTATCTCGATTGTTTCTCAATGCAAAAAGTTATTTCGAGACTATGAAAGTAAGCGCCAACAATAATAATAATATGAATATAAAAAGTAATTTACGAATTTGCGTTTACTATGTAAACAAAAGTTTGAAAAATGTTGCTTTCATTGTTGTCGCAGCTTTGTTTCTCTTATATTTTCACCTTTTAAATATATTTATATCGAAATAAACATATTGTTTTTATGAAAATCTTCTCTTAACATAAAAACCCGGCAGCTACAAATTACTGAAGCATTTTGTGGATTAGAATAATTTATAAATTGATAAATTGAAAAATGCTTTTGCACTCAGTTTTTTCTAAACAATTGAGACGTTCATAATTTAAATTAAAAAGGAACAGCAAAATAAATGTAAACCATTTCATAAAAACGTATGTATGTAGATTATTATTTTTTTTTTAGTTAACATGCCACAAAAGCATGCAGATTGAAATGAACAAATTCTGTGAATTGTGAATACCGGACATCCCCCCTTCCGTTGAAAACAAATATATTTCTAAAGTTCTGTGTATGTGTGTGTGTGAAAATCAAAGAAATCGTGTGTTATCCTTATCGTAAACAAACAAAATAGAGTAGGCGAATGAGAATATGTACGATTTGGTGTATCGAATAATTGTAATAAAACTAAATATAATTTAAATACATTTAAGATGTATTTATAAGATATTAATATATAGACATTAATGAGGGTAATGTACCCTTAATTTTGTACAATTCTTATATATGTATATGTATGTGTAAACTGTAAATATGTAATACATATATGTATGTTAAAAATATTCAACAGGAAAGCATTTTGATTTCTGTATTTGTCATCCAACAATATTGTCGTTTCATCAAAACATTTGTTTCGCATAGAGGGACATACAAGAGCATGACCATTTTAGTAGAAAATTCTGTTGACAATAAAAAAAATGTTTATTAATCACAAATTTAACATACCATTGAGGTTCAATACGCAAATCCTGCAGGACTGGGATATATGGGAAGAAATGTCCAAAACCTAAACTAGGCCAACCTACGGATTCTTGTCTCAAATGTATAACATTTCTTTCAATGAATAGTGACGGCGCAAGAAGTACTCGAGACCTTGCAAGATTGTAGTTTAGAAAAAGGCATAATTAATTTTAGTTTTCACAAATGTACTTTTGTTGCTGTCTGAATGCTTGCAAGTATATTTATTATGGTATATAAAGTAGACATGCCTTGCTTCATGTTACTTTTGTTCTTATCTTGTTGTCTGTACGAATGTGGGAAATCATAATTTTAACATGGAAAGTAATTATATCGGATGAATTTGACGAAACTTTTGCTTCACTTCCTTTGGCTGTTATACAATAGATAGGATTTTTCTTAGACTCAACATTAAATGTCATCTAAGTGCAAGGCTTTCAGTGTATTCACTAACTGTATTGGGAATCTTTGTGGAATCGGCGTATGCTATAAAGCAGACAATATCACCTCGTCCAAACCATTATTGTAAGTTAAACACTAATTTTATATTCGTTTAGAACTACATTATGTTGTTCAACTAAAGAAGATTTATTCACAGGGCGTTATTTTCAATGCTTTAAGGATAGAAAAAAGTTGACGTTCTGATGTGCAAGGCTTTTGGAAACCACACAACTGACCTTACCCAAAAAAGGCATTGGATTAAATTCAGTGGTGAGTTATTGTTACTTTTCTTTTGTAAACTAACATAACGTTACTTTACTGTATTTAAAACTATAAAATAAATTATCTGGTATCAATAAGAATTTTAAGCAGATTTAAACAGAGTCAATTAATTAAAACCTTTCTTTAACCTTAACTGATATTTAAAAACTAATGTAGATCAAAATTATGTTGTATAAAAAAGTTTAACATAAGTTTTGCCTGCTTTCTTGTCATTAATATTATTGCTAAACAGTTTACCCTGTGTTTATTAAAGTATTTTGTAGCCTTTTGAATAAATAAATACATACATTTACGATTTGCTTTTATTAACCTATTTTGATATTTAATTTCAGATGTACGAGGGTTTTTAAGACTCCCGGCATAAAAAAAAATTCATCACCACACCCTTTCGATGGCATTATCTTAAACAAAAACTTATACAATAAACGTAAAGTCCAAAAAGATATCATGTAAAATTCAATATATCATACATACAAATAATTATAATAAGTAAAACTATGTGCTTCAAAGACAAACCTCAGTCATTGCATACTTCTGCATATTGTTTAAACAGAAAAGGTAATTCAATGGCTTAACACAGTTTCTGGAGTTCAAATGTTTTAAGTGCTGATGACCCAAGTCGATTTGAAGGAAAGCCTGAAACTGCGATTAATACATGTAATAGTGTTTTAAGCTACATTTTGTAATAAAAGAAGAGATTGTTTTGTAACTTAAGTGTTTTTAATTATATTCTTTATATAGCAAACAGCATCAAAAGGCTCGCCAAAAATTCAAATATGTTATTGTTAATGTGAATGTTTTTTTATTTTTGTAACTTGTTAAAACGTTGCTGTCGAACGTATCTGTTTGCTCTCAGTAAAATGAGCTAAACTTTATGGAACCTAGTAGAAGTTGTTTTAAAATTGTGTTGAGGAAGCTGTTGAACTCCCAATTTCTTTGTTATTTTTTTTAAGTGTTACGACCGTAGGACCAAGGTGTTGGTTGGCATTTTTCTTATCGATCGTTTTTGTTTTGACACACACATTTTAACAGAACTCATCACACATACTAACATTCTATAAACTTAAAAAGTATTATCATGTCATTTAAATGAATTATTCAAATAATGATTATGTTTTTCTATTCTAGGTGAATCAACATATCTTTAATAGAAATGTATTTTGGACCTAATAATACTTGGAGATCTACAGAAATATAAGATAAGCTGCTAACATTTTTCATAAAAATATCTGAGTTTGTACATACATAGATGTTAAGTAGGTTTATAATTACAAATTAAATTTTTCTTTGTATCATTACTTTAACGATAAGTAAGAATAATAAAATACATAGTAATTTGTTATAAAAAAAATTAGCAAATAAATATTTATTTTTAAGGCTTATGGGTAGAAAAATCGTGCGCTAAAGGGAGAGTATTGTTTTCAATCTGATTTAAGGGATCTATTGTGCCCCTTTCTCAATCTATAACTCTTTTGACAGACCCATGATTGATGGGTCGATAACCTATATAACCCGTATATCCCTTTGGCCCGAATACCGGGTAAGTATCCTAAGTCTATTCCTTCCCATATTTTGTTTAAAACCTTTAAGATTGCAGTTGCCCAAAAGACATTTGGCTTGCCAGACTTCGTGCCCTTGCTCGATTTTTGCAAAACTATTTGTTCGTTAATTAGTTCCTGCCGTTTTGTACATCTTCCTACTCCACAGTACGGTCCAATCTTACTTGCTTATCTGTCTTCTCGTTTCCCCCTATATCAAAATTTTCTTAGACCCATTTAAGGGCATAATTAGTACCTCACAATTTGCTTTCGACCTGATTTTAGTCCTACTGACTACCGGAAAAAATTGATATGTCCCTATTTCAATAGATAGGCTTTAGAAAATCCACACCCACCGTATTGCACCAACTTAAGCTCACAGCGACTTAAAACAGACTCTTAATGAAGATAATATTATAAATGATCGAGGCAAACAAGAAATCCCTAATTTGACTGATCATACTCTGAAGAAACCATTGGCTTAAACGGCTGGACTAAAATCCGTTCCCAGGCTCTAAAAGCGGTTTAAAAACAACTAAGACATATAGCTGACAAAACTTTTACCAGACCTTCATTGTTTTTATTCTCTATATAAGCGAATAATGAAACATTTTTAGTGACCTAAATAAATGCCGTAATTTAATTTGTTGTATATATTTAAAAATTACATTACATTAAACGTATTAAAATATTATTTTATTGATGGTGTATAAATGTTATAAATTAAGGAGCTTGTCCAAGCCCCTGTGTTCGATACAGTGTAAAAGAGTCATAAACGTGCTCCAGCTCAGACAATCGATACTCCTCCAGGCAAACGATTCCTTGCAACGATGGTGAAAGTTTTAAAACGCATGGTAGACAATGGACAACATGTCGTTTTTCCTGTTCTCTGATAAACAGTACGTTAAATACTTCAACCTTAAATAAGATAACGAAAAATCAATTAAATCAATTTTATCTCAAATTCTTTTTTTATGTTAGCTTACTTCACATTGACCGCAGTAATGGGATGCATCATTTTTCCCACGGCCATTGAATCGTATTTCACCTCCTTTGGACTTTACATACTCTTGAATGTGCAAAACATTTTTCAATGACTGGCACAAGCACATTCTATAAAAAACAAACGTTTTAGATTAAATAAATTATGTGTTGGAAATTACTACTTACTTTATTAGCTCAAAAAGCTTTGGATCTGAAACCTTTATATTTCTTGCCAAATTCCAGCTCAAATGTACCATGGGAACAATACTTTTAAAGCTCTGAAGCTTGTTCCACTCATACCGATCAATGGCAAGAGAATACTGACGTGCAGTTAGTGGTCCAACATTCCAGGCTATATTATTGCACCAACCTACAGACTGGACCCAATGAACACATCTAAAAAGACATTTTAAATACAATATTAAAAAGAGGACTTATCTTGGACTGCATTTCGTCCCAAGAATAAACAACTATAGGATACAACTTACCCAGCGTTGACCCAAACTAAGTCTCCTGGTTTTTGTATAAAACGATATACTGGTATGTTTTCTTTGTATAAGTCTTCTAAAACTGGCCACCACGATCCGTGTAAGTAGCTAATATTGTTCTTTTCGCAGAGATTATGAATTCCACCCCAATAGGCATCGGGAACAGCGAACCACTCACAATCGCCAGGGCCAATATTTATATTAATTGAGCAAAAGTTATTGTTTTCTTGATGTCCAGGTGTTCGACTCCCTGGAACCTTCATATATAGTTGCACCGTATTCATGCCCAAAATGACGTGACCTACGTGTGACAACATATTGGCAGCAGAAATTACTCGAGCAAACGCAGGCAACTTTTGCAGTTCGCTCAACTGCGGCTTCCATTTTCGTTCATCAGATAAATCAACGTTGGTGCCAAACCTACAAAACAAAAATATGTAAAATATTCATATTTGTTTCTGAGCTACTTTAACTTACCTAAGCATTTTACTGCCATTTTTCTGTTTTTTACGTTTTAAATTAATATTCGAATTAGATACTGAATCCTTAGAATCGGAATCCGACATCACTTGAGAGCCAGCGGAACCTTTATCACCTTCATCCTATCAGAGATAAGTTGAAAATCGTTCAATTTGAGAACCATATATACGAAAATTTAAAAAATTTGGCTTACTTTTAAGCTATCTTGAAAGCTTGATGCCTGGTATTGAGCATACTTTGCAATCGTTGTATGTGAGCGATGTGATATGCAGGCCCATACTCTCTTTGCTTGGGATATGTCCCAATTTTCATCAGGCGACTGATTCACTTGAGTTCTGACCTCTACACTGTGATCAGGATTCGCCTCAACTAAAGTTTTGGTAGAAAACAGTCCCAAATCTAATTTTAGAGCTCCAGCCAAACCACGTACAACCGCAATTGGATGCTTCAAGCAAAATTCTTGCAGTTGCGGGCTGAATGCATTTTTTTTGTTTTCCAAATGCACCGACGGAGTGGGTGGTAAGAGCTGCTCTGTGGTTAGTCTTTGCGGTGGACAATCCGGTGGCGCAGGCGGAGGCGCATTTCTTTCGAGCACCGTAAAATTAATTGGTGGCTCATCAACCGGTAGAAGTTTAACCGCCGAACACAATTGTTTAGAGTCCATTTGTATATTAAATGTAGGTGATGAATCTTGTTCATTATCATATTCAATTTTGGTCTTTTGTTCTTTATAAATATTATGAGTATCATCATTGCTTTGTGTCTCGTATTTGACGATGATCTTGCCATCATCACTATTTACTAAGCCCGGACAATCATCAACTAGTTCTGATGAAATATTTTGAATGCGCATGTTCACAGTCTGATCAGTTGCACCTAGAAAAAGATAATATATTAAGTGTTTGGTTTAAATAAAACTTTTAATCAAACCTACCAATTGCAATATGATCATTTGAAGCAAGAATGCGTTCCAAGTCAATGGAATCATTATTCTCCCTCATTTCGTTGCCCGATAATGCGTCAGAAAAGTATGAATGAAAATTGTTTTTTTCTGATACATCATTCGTGGACATGTTGTTTGTAACGCTTTGGCGATTTTGAGATGTTATTTGATGTTCTTGATCACTTAGAACTTTTTGATTTTGTTGTGAAAGTTGAAACGAATTCATTTCGGGTTGACACAAGTTAGGAATTTGATGCTCCGATCGATTCCTAACTGGGTATTCACTATCGTCCTTAGCTCGTTTCGCTGGATTGCTTTGAGTTCCTTGGTTGTGGGGGTAGGGAGGCGGCGGTCCCTATAAAAAAACACAAACCAATCAATTTATCTTTATGATTCAATTGAGAAAATGGTTATACTTTAAGACCGTGTGTTTTGTGAACTTACCTGTAGTGATGAAGATTTTCCAAACTGTCTTTGCTGCATTTGAACGGTTTGCTGTTGCTGACGTGAATTAATTTCTAATGATATGGGAAGATTCCAAGCTTCTTCAATAGAACAAAGCGTTCGTCGTTTAGATGTTATACTTGGCAGTGGTGCTTGGCTTAGTTGCGTTTCAAGAAATTTAACTCGTTGTGCTAAGCCCTTAGTTAATCCGTTTGTTGTATTCTTTAAAAATATTGTTTTATTCCCTTGGTTGGCAGTGTTTGTTTTCTGGAAAACAAATATAAACAATAAACAACTTTTATATATTTTGTTGTTAACAGGTGGTAAATATATTTATATTCTTAACATAGGTTTATTTTAATACCTGGTTTAAAGTCCGTTTAACTGCATTTAAATAGCATGCATACGCGTCTCTTAATTGACCACAACTTTCATATAAAATACCCAAATTAGTCCAAGCCGACCTGTGTTCTTTATCTAATTGAACTGCGCATATATAGGCTTGAAGTGCGTCCGTTGGCTGATTTTGTTGTTGATATAAGACACTGCAAACATGTAAGTTTGTTGAATGCATCAAGCATATAAAACAATGTTGAATAGTATTACCCAATTGAACACCAAGTATCTGCATTTCCTTCACTTTTTTCCACAGAATTGCGATAGGCTAAAAAGGCATCGTGTACTTTATTAACTCCAGCATAGCATCTTCCAAGTAAATATAATGATTGTCCACACTTTGGATCAGCTTCAATTGATTTTTGTAGAAAACGTAGTGCATTTGATTCACGTTCTTTTTTTTCGCCTAGGCATTCGACACAATGATACATCCATCCTGAAAGAATTACAACCATCAAACAATCAAAGTTCGCAGTTCTTTATATGTGTTTTTGCGATTTTACCTAATTGTCTATAAATGTCTGCCTTTAGATCCAGCGATATATTCTTCTCATTAAGTATAAATTCATAAGATTCTTTTGCAGCTTTGTGCTTATTCTGCACTTCATACAGATGAGCGATTTGAAATTTAACTGCAAAATTAATGTATAAGTAATGCATAATAATTTAAATCTGAATCAATATTCAAAAATATTATCGAAAAGTACCTTGAAGTTCCGTAAATGTTGATGGAGATGTATCAACCAGGGCTAACTGCAAATGTTTAAGTGCACTACGAAAATCACCATTTGCTTTTAGCATCAGTCCCAACCGTAGATGGACTTCATTTGCACAGGGGAAATATGGGTTAAGGTATAAAAGTTCTTGAAATAATTTTATTGACCTGCAAAATAATATATGAAAAAAAAAACATTTAATATTTTTGTTTCACCTTAATAATTTTTACAAAAATATTAATATTAAAACTCATTCGATTATTGAAACGTAATCGATAAGTCTCAAACGTTTAATTATCTTTAGAAAATACAAAAAAATATATATTAAAAAGGATCATCCCTATGATGAATTAATTAATTTTTTTTTAATCCTTAAAAATCATTGCATTAAAAAAGTTTATGAGAATATAGAAATCTGTGTCAATTGCCATTTAATCAATACATAGGTTGCACTGTATTCTAAGGCCGCATTTATGGTCTGTAGGGATATTCTTTTTGTTCTACATGAAGATCAATTATTTTATGTTCACATATACCATTATCACATAATAACAGAACGTATTTTGCACCAATATAAACGCTTATATGTATGTACATAGTAACTACATAATAACATAACTACATATTTTTATTTGCATACACTCATTTATATAAAGGACGCTAATAATCACCGATTAATTTTTTTCTAGACATACATGTACACACATGTACGTACATATGTACAGACAAACACTTTTTCCGCTATTAGGTACATGTGTATGTATGTGTTTGCAAGAAACAACTTTTATTTGACACAAATAAAACAAAAATCTATACAGAGATAACACATAACAGTTTATTCTTATCCTTTTAAATATATATATAATAGGTATACATATATATACACACACACACATATTAAGTATAAACAACAATATAGATTTAGAATGTTAATTCACGTCTCTTACTTCCATCTGGTGGGTTACATGTAAATTTTGTATAATTAATTTGTACTAATTTTTGGCAGTTGTCACATTATATATTGGCAGTGTTTTTAAGTATATTAATTTAAAAAACAGACTAAATACACAATCATAATTTCGTTTATTCACAGACTAGGGATGTAAAACTATATATGTGTAAAAAAAACTATCGATTACGCTTTAGAGCGCATCGATTAAGTGGTGTTAGTCACTTAGAAACAAATGGGAAAATATGCAAAATGAAACAGGCATGGGAATTTGAAATTTCATATATTTCTAACACCCTAAAGAAAATTGAATATATACAATTTAATGGCTTAAAAGGAATGGCATGTAACTGGTCAATCCAGCAACTTTAGTCGTAAAATAATTTTTAAAAAAATTCGGGACACGCAATGTTTTTAAAGAACCTTAATCCCGGTGCCGTTGAAAAAAGTTTAAGAAAATTAATAAGAAAATGCGAATAAAAAATGTAAATCCGCGTTGAATCTCCAGACGGAGAGGAAAACATGAGCTCTGTATAAAAACTTTTCTTTATAAACAATTATTCAACATCAAAATATGAGTATGCACGTCATAGACAACTAAGTCTAGTCCACGAAAAAGTAAACACAAATGTAAATAAGTTGAGTTAATATATATTAATGTAGGTGCAGTCGAACTTCCATTTAACGAATTTCAAAGTATCTCATCGTACAGAATTTGTTTTTGATCACCAAATCGCAGTGTATACATATGATAACTCGAATCAATAAGTGCGCTTTTATTATTTTGATAGCACTTAGATACACACGGGCTAGGAGATTGCGAATGTACATTAAAGCCGATTTTGTTAGCGATTTATCATAAAACAATTAAAAGCGTTGTCAGGCGAAGAGCGTCATCAAAAACTGCGTGTAAATTTTAGTATGTAAAGTGGTTTTTGGCGATTTAAATCGTCTATATGCTTTAAATTGTGTTCATAGGAGCTTTTGGGTACTCTACCATGGAACTCTTTTCTACCACTACCATTAAGGTTTTTGAAGATCGGATTATTAATTATTTTAATCATTTTTAGCTAGTTTTACCAAATCTGAAGGAAAAAGAGCTGGTTATATCTGTCATCAACGCTGTCACCTTTTTATGATTTAGTTTTAAAATTTTGAATCCTGATATAATACATAAGTTTATTAGGGAATACATTTTTAATCCCAATAAGCGTTTGTCAATTTAAGACTAAACCCAGAGCGAGATAAATTTTAGGTTTGGAACAACCTTTGCTTAGTAAGAATGTCTATGAATATTTTGTAAAGACCGATTTTGGTAGACTGTAATGTTTGGAATATATAATGATTTGTTGGCAGAAGTTTATAGCTGACAAAAAGCTATAGATTTAGGAAATATTATATTTTGCAGCAAGCAGCGTTGCCCATTAAAATACCTAACAAAAATCCATATAAACTTGACAGGAATAAAACATTTAAATATCACAAAAAGATAACAAGCATGTGCTACGGTAATTCACTTCTGCTGAAGTTTACCAAATTTTTAAATCACTGCTGGCCCTTGAAAAAAAAGGGCGTGGGCAACCGACAGTTAAAGAAAAGTTGCTTTTGGAATCGCGGGCGACTCCTTGGTTCTAAACAGGGAGGTGCATCTGCACCTACACATACTGTTATGTAATTTTTACATACATCTAGCTACAAAAATTCCTAAGGTATAACAGTATAACAGTTATGATCAGCATTTTCTTAAAAGATGTATACATTTTTGTTTTGTGGACGTATTTCAATCTTCATGGCGGGGGGTTCCCACAGAGTTGATTATTATTATTATTTTACAAGCAGTGCGTAAGTTTGGCAATAAATTCCAAAAGTTTACGAGATAAGCACGGCAACGATTGTGAGCTATTACGTACCATCGCAGATGTCAAGGGTTTTGACTTACCATTTAAAACAGCGAAATTCAAAGTATACGATGCCCATTCCATAGAGAAATGAGTGATTGTGCCAATATTTTGGACAAAACCGTAGATACTTCTGATATGCAGATAGAGCTGTAAGCAAATACAAACCGTTTTTAATATTTTTACTTGAAACTAAACATTAGTGAAGTACCTTCTGAATACTGTGCCAGGAGCAGATGAAGATGTCCCAGTTTACAATATGTATTTACATCAATTTCACCAATTTCCTGCGTTTTGATGTCGGCTGTTGCAATCTCCATTGGCAATTCAGTTTTGAAGCTTTTTGAGTCAAATTCCTGTTTGATGGCATTTTCTTTTATATGCTTTTCATCTTTGATTGCAAATTCACTCTTCATATGCATATGTTTTTCGCCGCGCTGCTTGATAATATTGAGAGAACAGGAACTGGCGATTTCATCTTGCAATGATGTAATTGTTTGTTGAATAAGCTCCTTGATTTCACCATTTTTTGGACTTGACAAGTCAAGAAATCCATAATAGCGGCTAAAATAAACAATTCAATAAGACGTCGTTTATTGTGGATAAGTATATAAGTTTACCTATCAAGCTCCAAAACTGTCTGAAGATCTTCAGGCGAATATTGAACCATTATAGATTATTTACAATAATTAACTTGCGGTTATTTAATGTTACTAATGTAATATTAGTTGCATATTTATAAAACACTTAATAAATTAAATGTGGCAATGTTTGTCAAGATATCGCCGTTTTTTCTTGTTTGGAATGACATGGAATAGAACACTTTTGACAAATTTCTGGTTTGAAGACATTTAATGAATTTTACAAAATAAATTATAATAAATGGTTAGCTAATCAAATCATAAACTACTTAATGTTTTTGAAACATAATGGGGAACGGCTTTCAAGTGCTTTCACTTGAGTAAAAAATAAAAAAGCAATATAAGTACCAATAAAAAGGTTAAAATAAATAAAAACATGTTCTATTTAATATTTTTCCATATCTGATTTTTAAAAAAACTAAAAAAAATATATTGAGGATTTTTAAAAAATTATTTAATATTTTTATTAGATTATGTACATCCAGGCAAAAGACGTGACAAGGAATGGCACTTGTGCTGCTGGAATTGCAAATATTGGATTCGAGCTACATAAATATTAAATTAAATTGAATTGTGTATGTTTGAAATAATTTAAAGGCCTGTAAATAATAAAGCTATATTTCCACCAGATTGCCATAAATGTATGCTTGGAAATTATTTTAATTTTTTGTCTTCAGCTTAGTATTTACGCGTGATAAGCAATTTGCGAGTTAAATTAGACAACTGTTACAAAATGGTTTTAAAAAAGAAGTCACTATACGCTCACGGAATTAAGGACTTAAACTTAACAAACCGTTACAAAATGTTAAACGTTAAAAAAAAGAAGAGATAATAGGCTTTCACGGGTTAACGGCTGCCATAAGAAGAGAGAATGACCCTAGGTCATGTTGTTTTTTTTTAATCGTGGACCTAGCTCATTTGAAATTATATTTTGCTGATAACAGTTCAGTTTCTGCTCAATTTAACGAAACTAATACGAAACGTGTGTGTGCCAAGATTTTTTTATTCAATTAATTTACTGACAAATTGATATTAATACTAGAACATATTACGCTTGTATGGTTCAATACAAAAGTTTAAAAAAAGTAAGTTACTGCCGATCTTTATAACTGCCTGTTCTGTGCATAAGAACAAATATACATCTAGTGCATTGCGTATATAAGCTATATATAGTCAGATATGTGTAAATACAGGTTAATGTTGAACTTGAAAGTAAGTACGACATAAATAAAATGAATGAATTATGCTAGTGCGAACTTTCTTGTAAATAAGGTTTTTTTCTTTTAAAAAAAGAAAATGAAAAATTAAGCACAAATTAAAAAATACGACATGTACTACAGAAACAACGTTGATAGTTCTTTCAGTAATGGTCTTCAAACCGTGTGAATTTAGCAAAAATAAAATTCTAATCAAATAGTTGTAATCAAGAAGAAGGTCAGACTTTTCTTCCGGCTTCGTACAACTGTGGGATGAGACGGATTTGTGATTTTTATGTAGTTAACCATCTTAAAGAATGGGATAGAGTCGGATCATTGAAGTCATTTATCATGCAGTCCCTAACTTTATTCATAAAAAATATCAGGCTAATGTCTAGCAGTTGATAATATAATTTTTGATTTTTCTAGTCTCTTTTCTAATAGCCCATTTGGCACTGACGTTGTTCTTTTAGCTGTTGCTGCATCATGGCTCCTAACGCTTTCATAGAGCATGCGCAGCTCTTTGGCAATATCTTTTAGGACCGGGAGTTTCCTCATTAAGTAAGTTGACGACAAAAGCCATAAATAGAGCTTGGAGATGGTAGCAGTTGGGGAAGTGAGTGTAGATTATCTTGAGGGTCCAAGTTTATTTGTTGCTTTAGGCCATGTTAAATATAATCATGCAGCTTTTTCGGGCAATTGCAAAAACTTCATAGTCGCTATTAGTATCTTGAATTGATAAAATGCATTGATTTAAATTTCCGTTATATACTGAATATATTATAATTCATCATCAAGAACGCCTTGACGTCAGAACATGTTTTAAAATTTTAATTAATACATGTAGAGCAAGCGAATATTGACATTTCGTCAGTCCTTGCACTTAATTTTCAACATTCGGCCCCTACAGGTCGAGAGGCAAGACCTATCGTCTCGCCCGGGACCTTATTGGCAGTGCGTACTGAAATATGAATCGTTTATGAGTTGGTTGGGCGATTTCATTGGATTACTGCTTCTACACTTCTGGATCGTAGGCAGATCGACCATTGGAAAGCAGTGCCATACACCACCTAACCAATTCAAATCTTCGATAAGAAGCAACCACAACAAATTGTAAGGAACTAAACGCTTCATAAGTATGTATACATAAAAATTCGACTATTTGACTCAGACATCAGGCTAAACGATTGAAATATAAGCTTTAAATAGATACGTAAATATGTTTATTAAAAGGTCCGACAGGATCGCCGGCAAAGTACAGATAAAACAAAATCCATAATATTTAATACTTATGTTTCTTTGAATTGTTATCAAGCAGGAAAAATGAGGTGAAAAGGCATTAAAGATCTCAATTGGATTAAGTTTAAACTATCCACACCCACAAATTTCTCAAATTATTATTATTATCTTAATATAACAGACCTAATACCTAGATTCTAGAAAGCTTGCAAATTTATGATTAGGCTTACTAGAAATTTTATTGATACTCAGTTGATTATGTCTTCATCGCATTCAAAGTTTTGTTTCATAATATTGATTTAATTTATTTTTTATTTCTTACAGAGCTTACAACCTTTTATCAGCTAACTTCGAAGGACATTTGGCGATCATATAAAATGCTTGTGGATTTCATTGCCGGTCTTTTTGGAGGTAATGTACTTAAGACAGCACGGAAAGATTAGATCGGGTTCTAGAAGCTCTTAAGATCACCTTAATGACCAAAAATATTAACCCAACATTATTGAAGAGCTTAATAACAGCTGCTGGGAAAATATATATGTTTTCTAACGCAATTTTTTTTTAACCCTTAGGTGTTGCTGGAGTTCTTGTCGGTCATCCTTTCGACACAGTCAAAGTACATTTACAAACGGATGATCCGCGAAATCCAAAATACAAAGGAACCTTTCACTGTTTAAAGACAATATTTCTTGTAGATAATGTTCGTGGCTTATATCGTGGCATTGGCAGTCCCATGATGGGAATTGGCCTAGTTAATGCAATTGTGTTTGGAGTTTATGGCAATGTTCAAAAAATTACAGAAAATCCTAATTCTTTGCTCTCACACTTTTGCGCTGGCTCTACGGCTGGTGTAGCGCAGGCTTTAGTATGTGCTCCAATGGAATTGGCGAAAACCAGACTTCAACTGTCCAGACATATAGATAATCAGCGTAAATTCAAAGGAACTATTGATTGTCTGCTGTACATACAACGAACCGAAGGAGTCAGGGGCACATTTAAAGGAACTTACGCAACAATACTAAGAGATGTTCCAGGTAAGATAAATGCCTTTGAGCACATAGTTTAATAATAACAATAATCTTGTAAGGTTTTTCTAGTTACTTTGTATCTTACGAGTTCCTAATACAACAAAGAGAAAATCCCAGTGTGCTCTATATGCTAATGGCTGGAGGTTGTGCTGGAATGTGTTCATGGTTGGCCTGCTATCCTATAGATGTTGTGAAAACACACATGCAAGCGGATGGCCTTGGAAGCAGTGCCAAATATAGTGGGTTTGCCGACTGTGCAATGAAAAACTATCGTAGTGAGGGTCTTCCGTTCTTTTTCCGTGGCCTGAATTCAACTTTAATACGGGCATTTCCAATGAATGCTGCGTGCTTTTTTGTCGTGTCATGGGTTTTAGAGTTTTGTAAAAAGAACGGAATCGATTGGGTAACGCATCCAAAAGAATCCCTTAATATTGTTAATTTGGAGAACTGGACTCAATCGTATATACGAAACGAGCAAAAAACTGATGACGAGCTCGTACGTAAAATAATTTCAGAGAAAGGAAACGATTCACGCGAATCCTCAAACGAATCACATAATGAAAGTTGCAAAGATTATTACCATGGTGACCAAATTTACGAAAGTAAAAACCAGAGCTCGGAAATAAATTTTAAAAATACATGATATGAGGTGTGACTTTAAATATAATGTGTCGTTTAATAATAAATCAAACATTTTAACAAAACAATTGTCGGTGGTTTTTTTTTTTTGGTCTAAATTTAACTAATTTACTTTATTTAACTTTTTAAATTAATCATGATTACAAAGTTCTAGTGCAATTTTTAATTTTTTAAATAACAAATGCGGATTTTAATAAACAAGGAACATACCATTAAGAAAAACTATAAGAAAAAAAGTTTGAACCAGTGAAAGATATTTTCAAACATGTTTTACAGTTTCCCGAACACAAATTTGCCATCTGCAAAGTAGCATAGTTTATTTTACAAAAATGTTGGACCTCGAGCGCCACATGTATTTATAATTATAACAGATTTGTTTAATTTGTCTAAATTTGTCAGCTGTTTACTGAATCATTTTCGTTTTAAGATAAAGTTACCAATTGCATCCTGCGAACTAGCAGACACGACACCGTACAAGTGTGGGAAAAATTGAATTGCAAGATACACACCAGACAGATAAAGGGATATAACAATAGTAAGGAAAAGATCAAATATGGCTGGCTTGACGCGATAAACATTAAGCTTGGCATCGATGCCATTGTAGAACATGAAATCCGGCTCGCGGGCATCGGGCTTATCATAGACGATTTTAACGTTTTTCAGATATTTTTCAAAACCGTCTTTGATGTCGTTATTCTGCAAAATCGATTTCAAGCCAAGGTATGGCAAAACATTTTCATCATTTATAACCTGTAAAAAAACACGATGTTAGTCATATATTTAATACATAAATCTATAAACTTACAGCATCACCATTAAAAACATCAGAAAGTGTATCTATTTTATACATATAAGAAGCCAGAGTCTCAGCAATTATCTTCACAGAAGATATCGTTTGCTTAACGACTTGGGCCTCGCTGTCCTTGAACATGGTTGTTCGGAACGGACTTCCGGGAGACTTAACCGAGGAAAGTGTAAAGGCAGGATACCGCTTCATGCTAAAACGCTCATGTTCCCACGAAAGTTTTGAGTCGGCAAGGTTAATTTTTTTGTGAACACCCTCAACCGTTATGTTTTGGGAATGTTGGGCCGCAACAGACTTTAGAAGCTTGAAAAATTGGCTAATTGAAGTCTTTTCTTTTGGTGGTTTGGAAACATGCAGGTATAACACATTGGGTTGGCTGTTTGACAGGCTCTGGGTGATCGTGTCCAAGCATAAAACAAACTCAACGTTCTAAAATGGTATAAATATTATTAAAATAACAAATGATTATAATAAGAGCATAATCCAATTATTTACCTGTAAGGACATGTTATCATCCATTTCTAGCCATTTTTTCGTTCCCTGGAAGTTGAGAAGCATCCCAGAGTCTGACAGCAAGAATCCTAAGCGATATTTTGGCGATGTACTAATCATAGAGTGCAGTTTACTAAATACTTCTACAAGTGACATTAACACAGCGGCGTCAGTATTCAATGGATAATCCTGTTAATATTTATAAGACATTTGGTAAAGCCATATAAATACAATATTGCAAATTCAAGTTTAAACTTACATTAATTATTCCAAAGGTTTTTAAGTTTGCTGTAATTAGAATAAGCGGCAAGCCGCCCTCTCCATTGTTATCAATATGTTTCAGTGGAAGTTGATTTGGTACAAATTCGCCTTGTATAACAGGTATTTTACTATTTTTATTTGCAGCACTATTCTGTCCATCTACAGTGACATGGTAGCCGTTTGCAGATACCGATAATAATACTTGTCCGGCTGCAGTTTTATTTTTTGTATCATTATCGATGGATGTGGATGTGATATCATTTATGATATGTTCCAAATCCTTGTTAAAATGAGAAAAATAAACGGGCACTGGTATGGGTTGCTGTAGCATCTGCTGCTCCAACATTAGAACATGTTCCATAATGTCTTCGTTCAGAGCTTGAACATCCTTTGGCAACATTACTATAAGACCGCCGGCTTTCTGGCGGATTTCGTTTAAGTCATTTACAGAAATATCGAGTAATCTAAAATAGAATAATTCAAATACATAGATATAAAACTTTTGCATACTCATTATTAAAGGCATTTCGATTTTACAAGTATTTATGAAACGTCTGTCTAACGAAGTCTTAAATCTTTGAATTGTATATTTTTAAAATATTTTCCTTAACCCTTTCAATGATTAAAAAAATAAAAGAAAAATATATATATAATTACATTAAGCAAAAATTAAATTAAAAACTGATTACGCGTACACAGACTTTTTTTCGTGCACCGGCTTAAGAAAATTTTTATTTTTTACCTGGCTAGAACACAGTGCCGACCAGTGTTCCAAGTATACAAAGACTTCGCTTCTAGAGATATGGCAGAGGATCGAGCACCTAACAAATCAATATGTGTTTAATTAGTACGAATGTTAACACATTTTCGGAATAAAGAGTTTAATTTACCGAAATGTTCGCCATTGACATCAAATTTCATCATGGACATAACTTGAAACTCGCTGGCTAGACATGGCGAGCAGAATATAAGTACCGGCAATGTTATCAAAAGATAGTAGGGCAATCCGCCGCGAAATATGTCCGCGAAATTGTCTGCCTCATTTAACATTTTCTAATTTTTAAGAAAGTCTTATTTAAATTACTAATAAGTCTTCCTAGTGGAATTGCTAATTAAGATTCGATAACTGATTACATGCCGCATGACAATGCTTCTAATCGATTAAATCAAACATATTGTTGATTTGGGAATATGAAAATGAAACACGCAAAAGTGAATACCGCGAATACCATTAATCTTACTTGCTTGATTATTTTGTGTGTTCCTATATAAACAATTTATTTTTTTTTTAATAAGTGAATAATTATAGCAAAGTATGCACAAGCTAGATAGTGTATCTAGTTTATCAAAATATTTTTATTACATAATGAGGAGTTTTATACTATAACATATATTTATATTATGGTAGAATTTTTAAATATGTATAAATAATTTTTTTTATTTGATATTAAATTTTGTTTTAAATTTGCTTTTGTTCAGATTTATTATGAATTTTGTAATCATTATCATTAACTGTTTTTTAGCAAAAACAAATTCAATTGATTTTTTGTTCTAATTGAAATTAAATTAATATTTAAACATTAAAAAATGTTGACCCAATAACCCATAAGTTCAATTTTCTTGCTTAATTCTTTTTTATTAAAAATATCGATAATCTAAGACACAAACTAAAAATGGTACACGGAAGTTCGATACTTTATTGTTTCAATTCCGATGCTCATCGTCGCCCTCAACTCATTTTTTTTCGTAGCGTCATTTACGGTGGGAAAAATATTTAAAAAGTGTGGCAACCTTAAAATATCCGCGGCATTTTGGTGAAATTAATTTAGATTAAAATGGAAGACTTTGAGAAAATTGAGAAAATCGGTGAGGGCACCTATGGAGTTGTATACAAGGGTCGCAATCGACTTACTGGTCAAATCGTCGCCATGAAAAAAATTCGATTAGAGTCTGATGACGAAGGAGTACCTTCCACCGCAATTAGGTACATTCCTTTAAATGTGAAGTTTTTTTTGTATTCACCCATTGAACTAACACACATGCATAAACGCTTTATATTATAGGGAAATCTCTCTGCTAAAAGAACTAAAACATCCAAATATTGTTTGTCTCGAAGATGTTTTAATGGAAGAAAATCGTATATATTTGGTTTTCGAATTTTTGTCAATGGACTTAAAAAAATATATGGACTCCTTGCCGCCCGAAAAATATCTCGATAGCCAACTTGTGCGAAGCTACTTGTATCAAATAACAAATGCTATATTATTTTGCCATCGTCGTCGGGTTCTCCACCGCGACTTAAAACCCCAGAATCTTCTTATTGACAAAAATGGCATTATTAAAGTAGCTGACTTTGGACTAGGCCGATCTTTTGGAATACCCGTACGCATCTATACCCATGAAATTGTGACTCTATGGTACAGGGCTCCAGAAGTATTGTTGGGATCGCAAAGATACTCCTGCCCAGTTGATATTTGGTCTATTGGATGCATATTTGCTGAGTTGGCTACCCGAAAGCCACTGTTTCAAGGCGATTCCGAAATCGATCAGTTGTTCCGCATGTTCAGGTAAGAATATAGAACTTCTTAAAGATTTTAGTAGGTGTCAAATATGAAATAATTGATAAAATACAATTATATACCACATATCAATTAAACCATTTATTTTCAGAATTCTTAAAACACCCACCGAAGACATTTGGCCAGGTGTTACCTCATTGCCGGACTATAAAAATACATTCCCCTGTTGGTCAACAAATCAATTAACTAATCAGCTGAAAAATCTGGATGCAATGGGAATTGACCTTATTCAAAAGATGCTTATTTATGATCCAGTGCATCGAATTTCAGCCAAGGACATATTAAGTCATCCGTATTTTTGTGGATTTAAAGTTGACTTAGCCACACCAGAATAACATTTGTAAGATCTATATTATGAATATTAAAATTACACTTTAAATACAATGAGTTTAAGCTTAAAAAAATAAATAAATGTACTTTATACATTTTTGTACTCCGTGTTCCCAAAAAAATGAAATATATTGCGTTTTAATCTTAAGTTTCCAGTTTTGATATTCACTGAAGCCGTGTTAGTAAACTGGCAAGGCAGAGATTTTACGCTACCTGCAAAGAGTTTAGATTAACGTACCCAATTCAACTATTAACTGCATGTTTTATTACTATAGTTTTATTTTAATGTCGGTCTTGCTACACTTTATCAAATGAACATAAACCAATCATCTTGTTGCTTTTGAAGGTCTTCTGAAGAAAAAAATCTCCACAAGGTAAAAGGATGGCATATCTTAGTTGTTTTTGATATAAAGTTTAATAAAATAATAAGAGCTTACCTTAAATATTAATTTTTGTTATCACACCATGCTTATCACCATGAGCAGCATAAGCAGAAAATCTATATTCTACCCAATCAAGCTGTTTGTAAACCTATATCGATCCGGAAGTTAACCAATACCCAATTTCACAGTGGAATTTCCATAAAACGAATCTTAAGGGGTCAAAAAAAACTTTGTTGTAGAAAAAATCCGTAACACAGAAAAGTTGTTGAGTCGCCTTTTTTTTAATAAGTATATAGAGGCTTGGCTTGACCTTTTCGTAATGTAGATTATAAACATGTACTAAGTGTATTTCCCCTAATTCATTAACTATTGAAATTATGCAAAATAAGGCAAGTAATAAGAAGGCTCATACAAAATATGTGTTTTTATATGTATGTATATTAATTTTTATATATACATGTCATCTTTATTATTTTCTAACAAGAAAGATATTGAACTCTATTGACGCACTATGTATAGGATGCCATTAATTTATTAATCTAAATCAATGCGATTTTCCAAAAACAAATTGCCAGTATGCATTTTCGATTCTTTCATTTTTAAGTGTGAATTCAGCAAATCATCCATTGTTATGGAAAGTAAAGATTTATTTTGGTCTATACTTGAAGACGCCGCTTTGTTAACATCACTTGCTCGCATAAACTGTCTCATTCTATAAACGGAAGCGTTTCGGCACATTTCCCGCAAATCCGACCCAGAGAAGCCGTTAGTTAGTTTCGCCAAACGGTTGAAGTCAACGTCCTTATCAATTTTCTCTGTGGCTAATATTAATTTAAGGATTTGAATGCGTTGATCCTCAGATGGAAGGCTTATGTGAAACTGTGCTGGCATTCTGCGTACAATTGCCTTATCGAGATCCTGTGGTCGATTGGTTGCGCCCATTACAATTACAGCAGAGTGGGGATCTGTGCTCAGACCATCCCAAAGCATCATGAATTGTGTTTTCATCATGGCAGTGGCCTCATGATCGTTTGAATTACGTGCGCGTAGAAAAGAATCAATTTCATCAACGAAAATAATGCAGGGCTGAATTTTAGCGGCCAGCGAAAAGACAGCAGATGCAAGCTTTTGTGATTCCCCATACCACTTGTCGGTGAGAATGGCCACATCCAAGTTAATGAATCTCATACCAGCCTCCTTTGCAGTTGCTTTAGCAATCAATGTTTTTCCGCATCCTGGCGGTCCATGAAGAAGCACTCCTTTTGGTGCTTGCCAAAGTTTGGATTCTTTAAAAAGATCTCGATGACGAACGGGCAACACAACTGATTCACGCAGGTCCTGAATAACTGAATCTAGACCGGCTATATCACTCCACTTAACAGCAATGTCAGCTGGAACTATGAGGTGTGATGCAATCATCAGTTCATAGTCGGTAAACGTCTGTAGATTAACATTGAAGTTTTCCTCTTTACTTAATCTATATAAAACAAACAATGAACCATTATTTGCTATTTGTTTTTATATAATGATAAGCCATACCTTTTTAACTGTTCTTCAGCCAACAATTTGGCCTTCTTTTTGTTTTTACTGGTTGGATCCAACTGGTTCATCATCCATTTGACTGAATAATATGTTATCACAGAAGCAATGGAAATTCGAAGTAACATTTGAACCATATGTCCTCGAGTCAATTCTGAGCCTCCAAAATTAAAGTGATCCATGTTTTCTTCGTTTTATATTGTTTTTGTTCAAATATAAATCTTATTTATATTGCTTAGCAATACAGGAGCACATAACACGAAAGACTGCAATTAGAGAAGAAATACATAACAATAAAATAATCGATAAAATAATCGGTATGGAACATGCGCACAAATGTGTATCGAGCATTGTTTGCACTCCTTAAAAAAAATGGTTCGATAATTTACATATTTTATATATTTTCAACAATAATTATGGGGTGCTACTTATATCTTTATTTTTTCTTTTTATATAAAACATAATTTTCCTAACCATTGCCTTAAATTCTGCATACATATATTTTCTTAGTTTTTAAAAAATTTTAAATTGGGCAGGTTGATTATTTAAATTCAAGGGTATTTACTTTAAAAATGTAAAGACTGTTCTCTTATTTCTATTTTTTATCTTTTTTTATTATCATTTATGTAATTTAAGACTACTCATTCCTGTTCTAAGTGATTAGTACATTAACAAAACTTTTTTCTAGAAAAAGCATATTAAGCTGTTTGTTTAATAACGCAAACAACAAAGTTAATTCATGGTTTAAATTTGTTTTAATATAAAACTTGTTATTCCTGAGGAGTGTCCTTGTCTCTATTTCGGGCAGATACATTTGTAAAAAGTTATCTAGACATATCTATCTGAATATACTATCGAAACGATCAGAAGCAACACTGAGGATGACGCACGAAGAGAACAAAGATGGCGTTCCCGATGGTAACACGAACAAAGCCAGCAGAATACTAAAAATAGAAGTGTTATGAATTTAATAAAAAACATTGTTTAAAGAGTTGAAATACTTTTAAAAAATAAGCGTAAGCAATAAACTTGCCATGTGTAAACTAAAAAAGGAAATCGCAAGCTAAGCGTTCATTGCTGTGGAAGTTTTGTGCAAATCAAAACATACATACATAGATACATATATGAAGTTTGTGTGTTCGTGGTCAAAAGAAATACAAATCCGATCCACACCTTTTTTTTATAATTTAGATGGTTCGGTTTTGATGCAATTGTAAAAAAGTGAACAATAATAGTTGCCCATCGTCAGTAGTGGAACGGCAACGAAAAAAAAACGAATTTTGTTCAAGTGAGTATTCGTTGAAGCCTGTGAATGAAATTGTCGAATTGCTTACGACTTTATTGTAATACACATATGCATGTATATGCATACATATGTACATACATACAAACATATATATACATGCATGTAAATATATCAAAATAAAAAATGGGAATGCATATATAAAAATGAGTCTCAAGATTGTTTTTATTTTTTAAGTTTTTCAAGTTTATTTTTGTTTAAAAATTAAAATAAACTATTTTGTTATTATCTTTTATTGTATCATGTACGTATGTGCCATAACCCTTATTAATAGTGTTTGTAATTATTTTCTGCGGAAGGAATTCAATATCAAGAATTAATAGTACGTATATATACATAGGTGTGTGCTTGATAGTGGCTGTCATATCAACCGGCTGTCTAGGCGTTTCATACTTACTCGGGGTATACCGAAGTGAATAAAAGATTTGTTACTCAACAGTTGTCAACTTGAATTTACGGCAGAGAACAAAAACACTAGAATGCAATATGCATAAGTTTTGATATTTTATCTAAACAAATGTTTGCGATATCCTTAATGTCATTTGAAAATATTTATTAAAATTAATTATTAATTATTTATTGTATTGGTTTATTTGTACTGAATTAAAAAAGGTGTTTTAATCCCTTTAAATTTTACGTTAATGGGCTTAAATTCTATTTATGAATATTTTTTGTCAGAAACTTACATGAAAATATTTTTAATGTATTTAATCAAAAGTGCAGTTTTTATTTAATTCTAGATTTTTAGGTGAAAAGTTATGTTTACTAGCTTTGAATGGCAATTTACTCGTTATACATACCATTTATTTCTTCAATAATAATAAATCAGTGTGAAAAACAAAAAAAATAAAATATAAAGATTAAAATTAAATTATAGAGTCGATAAATTGAAATGTTGACAATTCTACAGGAAAACCAAAAACTTTTAATACACAAAGTAAATGTATAAATTAATAGCTATAACTTATGTCAGATAAGCAATTTCTAAGAAACAAAAGCGAATCAATACAGCTGCAAAAGTTCTCCTTGAATTTGTTTTCTTCTTATCACTTTAAAAAAAACTAACTTGAGAAGTTAAGTTTTTCTTTTTTAATTTGTAGTAGTGTTGGGCATGCCAAATATTTAAAGCACCCAGTTTTGTATATCATATTAATATCTTGTAAAAGATCTTTAACTTTTTTGGCAGCCATATGGTACAGTAGTTCGATTTGGCCAATAAAACAAACGATCTAAACTGCAACAAACAAAAGAGTTTGTCCAAAGTTTAGGCTCGATACACTGTAAGAGCATGGCAATATCGGCTCATCTCGCGATGCTGATCTCAAGTACATATGGACACGTTTCCTTCTATGCGTTACACGTTGTATCACATTATTTTAATTCACTTTACCGAGTGTATAAATATGTTTTTGATCTGCTCTCATAAAAATAATACACACTAAACATTAACAATATCCGGCATTTGACTCATTTTAAACCAATCATAACTGTAAATAAGTGTTCCTTAATAAAAATAAACGAGTAAGAGCATTATCTGATAATACTAATGTTGCACTTAATGACGATTACAGGTTTCTTCTGTCCAGCCACCGTCCATACGCACGTGAAAAATCATGGCGACCAGTGATGATGAACCAATGCACTTGTATGAAGTGTTTCAGAATTGTTTCAACAAAATAGCAAATAAGCAACCACCGGGAACAGTGGGTACCGAACGTGGCGGCGGCTATCACTCACCATATGGAGGCCTTGCTGTGGAAAATGGAATGTATCCAAATGATTTCAATTCAATACACGATGCCAACGGTGGTAGCAACAATAATCGGTTTGCGAACACATCGACAGTTGATCAATACTTTGATTCGGGAGCAACAAGTAGTGCGGGATGGTATCAATCGCAAATGCACACCGGCTCCAATTATATGGGTCAGGCGACTTATCAGAGCAACACGCCAATATCATCGCATACGCATCCCATGGACCATCAGCAGGTGCATAATAACGAGGGTCTAGCAAGCGGGTCCAGTATTGGCATGCAAATGGGCAATGATAGTGGTCAAATTGGAATGCACAGTCCGGCAGCGACATCGCTACCGCCGATGAGCTCATTTCGCGGTGGTTCTGGCAGCATACCGAACATTGGAGCACCGACAGTGCTATCACCAGCCGTGTACAATTCACCCCAACATAACCAAACGACAGTGCAAGCACAGCATAGTACTCTGGCTGCTGCTGGGCAAATTGGCCATCATTCCCTAAATCATACCCCGCTACCTCACGCACATTCCCATCACAATCAACAACTGAGCCCGGCAATGCAGAGCGCTGACGGCTTTGGTGGAATAAATACTGGGCCCAATGCCAAAGTGCCTGGAGCTGGCAATTCTTCGGCAACGTCATTGCGTCAGCAAATCTATATGTCGGCTGCAGCCGCGGACCAGAGTATTAGCAGCTTTAGCTCAAATCCATCAACACCCGTCAATTCACCACCACCATTGACACAATCGGGTGTTGGCGAAGGAAATGTTTCGGGCAATGGATCCGGATGGAGTCATAATGTTCTAAATGGCAGTGCCGGCTCAAACTACGCTGGCGATATGGTGCCTGTAACCAGTTTGCATACCATGGCGTCTGTATTTCAGGGTGCACGCATGGAAGAGCGCTTAGACGATGCACTCAATGTTTTGCGAAACCATTGCGAACCCGAAATGTTGGCAAATGTAAATACATCGCTGAACTCATTGGACAATACTGAAACGTTATCTTCCTTTGTGGCCAATTCACCTTCGTCCCATCTATTAGGCGGTAATCCCGCCGGAAATGGTGCTCTTGTACCTAACACATCGAGTACTCTTGCGCATGAGGTTTTATCCTTGAGTACACCTGTTGTGGGCACAACCGGAATTCAATCAGTTAGTGGAGGCGGCGGTGCAGGATTATCAAATATTAAATTAGAGCGAAATGCATCGACGTCAATAACAACATCCACAAAAGCCACTAAAAAACGAAAGGAGCCAGCTGGCATCAGTAACATCACTCATGCTGGCGTCTCGACTACATCGAACATTTCGAATTTAGAAATTTCGGATGCGAAACCCACAAGTTCAGTGGAGCCATCAAATGCCACACAGTTGCAACAGCTGTCTCGGGGTTCCAAGGGCTCAAAGAGACCACGTACATACTGTTCCTCTGGGGATGAAGATGATGATGCAGAGCCAGCTGTCAAGGCAATTCGGGAAAAGGAACGGCGCCAGGCAAACAATGCTCGAGAGCGCATTCGTATACGGGATATAAATGAGGCTTTGAAGGAACTGGGTCGGATGTGTATGACACACCTCAAATCTGATAAGCCACAAACTAAGCTGGGCATCTTGAATATGGCTGTGGAGGTTATCATGACTCTGGAGCAACAAGTACGCGAGAGAAATTTAAATCCGAAAGCTGCCTGTTTGAAGCGTCGTGAAGAGGAAAAAGCAGAAGACGGTCCCAAACTGAATATACAACACCATATGATACAACAGCCATCTGTGAGCACTGTCGGGAATAGTTATCATCATGGCCAGCCTTCACAATTAGTGCCACCGCCAACATCTCAGACCATAAATAGCATGGCCTTACCTGCTAATCAAACTAGTAATGTTTTGCCACCACATATGCAGCAGCAACAACAGCAACAGATTGGACAACATCCACAATAGCATGCAGTCAGCAACGACTTGAAGGCATCATCATCATCATCATCTTCCATTACAACCCAATTGATTCAAGACTCTACAAAGTACTCAAACACTTTCGAGCTAGAGCAACATTTATTAACCAATTTTTTCAGACGTTATCATGCAACCCAAACCGTTTCCGAGGCATTACCCCTTTTGCAGCATCCGCAGTTTTAGTTGATTTCTTTTTTTATTATCCGTTTATTATCATCGATACTTGAGCATATGCCAATATACAGTTTTGATCTTTGTTTATCAATTGTATATACTTTGTTTTAATAATCATGATTGACGGACGGAGTTATTTGGACTTAATATCCAATTAACAATTATGTTGGGTTTACATCATTTTGTGCGATGTCACAGTAGCCACATTTTTAAACATTCATTCATATACATAATTATATAATTAGATCTATGTAGGTTTATTTAAAAAAGTAAAAACAAAAAAATCAAAAAAAAAAAAGAAATAACGAAAAAAAAAGAAATCCCAATTTCATATATACAGACTTTCTTATATTCCCCCATATTCTTAGGACAATACAAAGGTATATGCACATTAATTTTTCTTAAACGTGTTAAATGCTCGCATGTAATTAAAAAAAACAAAAAACAGAAGAAAAAAACAACAAATATATAATAATAATTTATATATTTAAAGCAACCGAGTACTTACAATAAGTATTAGAAGAAGGAAGTAATCGTTAAATAAAATTAAAGCTAACTGTTAACTCAACTCTTAGCTTATAAGAAACTTTTTAAACGGTTATCAATTATATATAAAACGCTAGAGAGTAGGTTAACATTAAATGAAATGCTATTTTATGTGCAGCGTTCTAAACTTAACTGACATAGGGACAAAACAATCGACAGCTAAATGCTTTAATGTCAAATGGCTGCCAAATATATGTATGATCAATGCTGCTTAGATAGTTTTAACGGCAAACATTTGTTTGACGATATTGAAAAGAGCATTATTGGCATGCAATGTATATTATATTTCATACATTATATATTTACTTAAATTTCTTTATAAATTTCGTTTTAATCGCTATGTTATTAAGTAATGATATCGAAACATATCTAGCTTGTTAATGGTGAAAAGCATTTTTATTTCGAAAACAAAAAAACACAAATTGTATTTAGTTTATTTTTATTCATACATAATTGCTCAAACATTTCAATTATAAATTGTATAAATATGTGTATGTATGTGTTTCTTAGTACATAATGGTTGCCACGCCGTTAATAATGAATAAATGAGGCAAAACATAACCTTCATCGCGCTCTTTTACGTGCTTGCCAAGCACTTGGTCAGCTGTTACCTTATCCAGTTGTAAACGGAGACGAGCCTTACAATTTCGCCGGTAGCCAAAGACTGCCACTATATTTCACGAGACGCTTCGTCAAATAAGTGTTTCTTAATGTTGGGTTAGGAGTAACTGAAAAATAAACTACGTGAGGCCTAGGTTTCGATTAACATTTATACTTATTAAAGTTTCGTTATAAAAATTGTTGAAATCATCGTAAGGCAAAACTAGCTGTCACATGCCAATAATCCCAAATTTGCGATTTGAAAAGAAGAATTGGACAGTCACAAACAAAAAGTAAATAGAAAACAGCTGATTCTGTTGATATATCTGATAATACTATAAACACACAACACTATAAAGACGATTGCATTTATCGATGAAATGTTTTTTTTTTTTTGGCTTTAAGAAACCCTTGTTCTGCGCTATAATACAATTTATTTTGCGTTGGACGGAGACGGAGATGTTAACTTGACAATGAAAAACAGTAATTACTGATAGGATTTTGAAAGTTTTGACGACCGGCATTCAATATTTATATTTGTTCAGTGTGACCTTTTTAGCCTTTTTGCTGATTTGGAGAAAAGGCCATAATTTTATACAATGCCACAGCTTATTTTTATGAATCGGGCGCTTCAAAATATATTATAAGTTTCTGGCAGAATTTTTATGATGTTGGAATAAACCCTAAGGTTTTTTTCGGTTTTATTAAAGCTGCGAAACAGCTTATGGCTAATTTAAGTGTTTGCAGGGCTGCCCTTACAATTTGTAATAAGGTATTACCTATTCACAATGTGCCACACTTTTTTGCAGCAAACAAAAACAAAATCAGCTGATTTATTTACTAATGGTAAGACCGGATTTTTTCTATTTTAATAGGATAAACTTCGGTTCATTGAACGAAGAGTTTAAAACGGTAAGGATATCGTAAATTTTTTGCATAATACCCGACCTCAAAGGCTACCATTTAGGGGGCTTCGATATGACCAGCGACCTGATAAGCTTGGAAAGCCTCCAAGACCTACGAACCGATGAGGTTCGTTATTTCGCCAAGTGTGACACGATTCTTCCACATTTACCTTTACCACTACAAGGTGGCTGCAGCCGTTCTGCTGCTCTACAAAGGCGAGTGTGGAGCAGACGTAGTCCTCATCCGGGAACCGTTCGGCTTTGGTAAAAATAAAATAATGTTCATCAGCCCTGGTCTTAGTACTGTGCACAGTGTGTTGAATGCTATTATGGACTCCAAATTCTTATTTGCCGATCCCATGCTTCAACCGTGAATAAAAATAATTTTTTTAGGCTTCGATAATCTTATATTACACATAAACCTCGCTTATTAGCGTTTAAGAAGTGTCATTTCTTTAAATTCACGGGCGCGAACAAGCCCGTCTCTAAATATTTAACCCTATTGGGCATTATCATTGACGGATTAAGCAAAACCGCTTGAATTCAGCCCTAAAGTCTTCGAAAGTTCAGTTTCTGATAAAAAGTTTATTATTTCTGATAGAAATGTACACATTATTAAGACCAGTAAAGCCCTAAGGCATACAGAAAAAAAAACACTAAAAATGACAAAAGTGCCAATGAGTTAGTTAATTTTATCCTTTTTACATTCCAAACTTGTTTATTTTATTTATGATTATTTGATTTTATTTATATATTTTCCGCTCACAGTTCCCTTATTTCCCACTTGACAGCCTAGAAATAATGTGCAATTAATTACAAAAATCAGCTGTAAATGCAGTCCGCTCGTTTCACATCAGTGTTATTGATATGCAACGCTCAACATTTGACTAGTTTACATTGAGGGGCGCAGTGTAAACATTTTAGAAATATGGCTTGAAATTATTTCTAGCGCTTTTTTTAATGCAGCTCGATAGCGTTAGAAATATTTTTATATGATGAATACTAAGCTTAAAAGAAAGCTAAAAGAAAATCGAACTGTCACACATAGAATAAACTTTATAAACATATTTTAATCATAGCAGCTTATCTGAACTTTAAAGAGTTTCACTTTGTTACATCGAAACACAACAAAAATTGTTTGGTTGTAACATTTTATATCACGCTAATGACCAGTTCGAATAATTGGCGATTCCGGATAACTGGAGCTCTACGGCATCTAAAAACAAGTTTAAAAACCCAAGAGCGATATATAAAACAAATGCAATTATTACTATCAATAATATTATAGCATGACAGTGCCACAAACTATGACTAAACACAAATCAGCTCTATAATTTTAGCTTCATAGTAGAACAAAGTTCTAGCGATTTTATAAATAATGTACGTGATATGCATTTTTAATTACCGTATAAAAAACATACGATCGATTTTCAGTTCGCTGGTTTAACTTCTTCAGCTGATATTGATGGCCTGAAAAAAAATAAATGTGGCGGGAATTCAGCAGAAAAAAGCTAAATTGCCACAACCATCAAACACACAAAACTGTTATCGACAACCACGAACAATGTGCAGATTGCAATATATCAACAAAGAAAATGACTGATAAATATTTTTTTAATGTTTTAATTTTAAAAATGTTACCGTCTTTAAAAAAAGTAAATAAATAAAATATTTATGCGTCCGAAGCTACATTTATATATGCATGATACTAATTGATGAATCAAGATATGAAGCCTCATTAAATCATATCTCTCGTGTATCCGACTAATTCCGATGGAAGAAATGCAATCCACTGGGAATCAAGCTATTGCATTTAACAATACCCTCTTGATCATAACGTTAAGCCGGTTTTGATGTAACTACCATTATTTAGTATCAACATCTTTGGCTTTCTTAAATAAACTACTTTACGAAATGCCCTCGTTGATTCTTGAAATATTGAAGAGCTTTCCCGCTTGTATGAATTCTGCAAAGAAAAAGTTCATTTAGTGTTGAACTTCAACTCGGTGCTTTAGCAATAGAGCTTTAATTTAACGTGTTGAGATCATCGTTGCCTAAATATCGAAAAAGGTAGAAAATCTTCAGTGTCTATGTGGGTACATATTTATACATTTACATATATATTTATGTAAATAGTAGAAATTTTAATTACACTGCAGTTTAATATATAGTTATTTATACAAAGATACAGATACAGTTGATGTTTTGTCTAATCTACAACGTATAAATATGTACACGGGTGTGTGTGTGTCACAAACTATGTACAAATATGTGTATACTAATAAAAACATCTACTAATTTGTGTTTATTTAATAAATATGTATGTATATTTATACATACGTAATAATTATTTTTGTGCATATACATTTAAATCCACCTTTATACATGTCTGTATGTATTTATATTCTTATACAATACTTATATGCGAACGAGTGTATGTACACACATTCCTGCATACATCTTTACACTTGTACTTCATACATACTAATTTCTTGTCATGCACACACCTGATGTTTATATTGGTGCGATCGATCACAGGGGCTATGCGGGCATTTTTATTTTTTTTATTTATTTGTCAATATGTATACTAGCTAAAGAAAATCTTTGTATTTAGATAGGTCATTCTTTTCATTAAAGAATTTCTTAGTGATGCGTGTTTACTTGCGCCCTGAACTCATTGCCGCTCTCAGCAGTGCAGAGAGAGAGAGTGAGAGAGCAACTTAAAGAGCGATCGCATACGTTATTTGCAGTGTGCTCCGCTCTATGCCTTTATTTGCTTTGATTACTTATAGAGATATCGCGTCTTATGTTTGTTCTTATAATTAATTGCTTATGTTTAGAAGTAATAGTGTGTTTAAATTGAAATATTATTTTTTTTTTCTTTGATTAACACCTCACAGACTTGTAAAATAAATGTACAATGTATATACATATGTGAACATATGTTTAGCGGTTTTTTGGCCTTTTTTTCGTTCACTCAGTTGATAGGTGTGAAAGTATCACATTCGTCTTAAATTTTGGAAGCTTTACTATATTGACGTTACTAAAGATGAACAATTAGAGGTCCAATACTGCGATAGGCTCGTTATATTGAAACTTTTCGATTCTAGGGGGAACCACATTTTATAATTTTCAGGACTTTAGTTTTCACAAAACTTGTTTTATTCTTTAATTCTATTATTTTTGGAATAATTTCATTTTTAGGATAATGAATTCAAACAAAGGCCTTTCAACAAGCTGTGATAGGGCTTCAAGTCAAATCTCAATATACAATTATCCTGCACATCTCAATCCCTTTCACGATGAAGATAATCACAAACGTTTGCGATTTTGGAATTTCACAAAAGGCAAAGATGATAATAGACGAAGAAGTTTCTCTATTGGTAATTTGCGAGATGTCTGGTAAGTTAGCAATATTTTACTTTTAAAATGAATGAGGATCTTATAACAAGTTGTTTTTGTTTTCTAGGGCTTTTAGATCATTCACCCTAAAGAAGAAAAAATCTTCCACTCTGGGCATACAGAAAACATCGGAAAGTCCTCCGGTTATGCGAAGGAACTTGGATTCAAGTACACTATATCAACATCCCGGTCAACAGACAACTGGAAATAGAGGATTAATCCAATCATTACAGAATGTTCATAGCCCCATGGAAGTGAGTAAATAATATTTAAAAAAAACCTTTTTATGGTTTTGTGCCAAAAGAAAGCTTCTCAAACCCCCTTGAGTATATCCAGCTTTAACATTCGAGTTTTTAGACATACATATTTGACTGTCCGTATGTATGAGGGCGTCGATCTCTAAGAAATGTCACAAAAGCTAGATAAAAGCCCGTGGCAGTTCCAATTTTCCTTAAACTATCGATAAAGGTTCTTTTTGGTAACTTTAAAATCGAATATTGAAGTTTAGTCATAATGCAAAATTGCAATAAATTTTTTGTATACGTGAACACTAGGACCCCACGCGTGAATGAACTGGTTCGGCACTTTAAACTAGAGTCTTCTAGCTTGTTTTGTCTATAGTTTCAAAAATTAAAATATTACCGGTCAAATCTTGGTATTGCTTATTCCAGATTACTTATTTTTTTTTTTTACTATTTCTGATTATTCAACATCGCAATTAAAAAAAATTTTCAAAAATTTATTAACAGCGTACTAAATAGTTACTAGAAATATTTTTTAAAAATCTAATAAAAATTCTGCTTATAAAAAAAATAGTTTTACACCTTATTGCAAACCATTACACAAAATATAATTATACAATATTCCTAATATTTTAACAGATGGAAATGAACAGAGCAAACGGCAACCCGATTTACCGAGGTAGCGGTAGATATTATAGATGTTGGACGCCACAGCTTCAGCAAAACCATACGATTAGGTAATATTTGTTTCTTCTCCTAGTTCCTAAAGAAACCTCTCCAAAACAACACTATACACTTATACAGCGCATTGATGGAAGCGTGTCCGAGCCCAAAAAGTATATACATTGCGGATTTATATACCAACTTATGGGGTCGGACATATTTTCTTCTATGCGATACACGTTTCATCACAAAATTTGACTACACTTTTTCAAGTGCATTAAAACTTTAGTAAATTTAGCAACGTTTAATATTTACCTTTAATTTGTTTCTGTTCTCTTATAGATCTTCGTACACTAGTTTGGCAAGCACTAATCCCTTTGAAACAGACATTGATTCTGACTGTGGAAGTCTCACGGACTCCGTCGTCAAAAAATCAATGCGAAAAAAGAGGAGAGCCCCTTTGCCACCAACTAGAAATATGGTAAACCTAAAACAATTCTTAAATGATCTTCACAATAAATATATTTATAATATATATATTGATTTTTAGGTCGGCAAGCCATCTGCTCACGAAGTTTCAAAGGATACCAACAGTCAGTCAACAACAGAAGTCGAACCAAATATAGACATTAAATCGCTAACGGTCGAAATTGAAAGATTTGTAAATCATACAAATGAGAATTCCACCAATCCGCCACCACCATCGAAAATTTCACTGGAGCCTGTTGCGCAACATTCGAACACATTAGAAACAACGCCACGCACAAGCAAGGACAATAATAATGTAACTCCTAAAAACATTGTCATATGTAAACAGGAGATGCCTACAAGAGAGTTCCACACACAAGAGAGTTCCACCAATCCACCACCGCCATCGAAGATTTCACTGGAGACCTTTGCGCAACATTCAAGCTCACCAACACCAATAACAATCGAAAATAATAATAATACACCTCCTAAGAAAATAGTCATGCATGAAGAGGAAGTTCGTACTAGCAACATGGATTCTTTGCCTACATATGAAGCGATAGATAAAGAGATTAAAGTTGAAAATGCAAACGGTTACTTAATGAATACGTTAGGACATAGTTCAAACGGGACGATATCTAAACAGAAACATGTTAATATTGCTAAGGAAAATAACATTTGTAAAGAGGAAATTAAAACCAACTGTATCGAATGTAGATAATTTGGTAACAAACGAGCAGATAGATAAAAGCCAGCAAATTGTTAATGTTAAGAGTAATCCAATTATAATCACAGAACGTACTTATAACACATCAGAGAATGATACAAATCATATAGTTTCTAAGAAAAGAGAAATTGTTAAAGAGGAAACTTTACCCATTATACCAAATGTAGACAGTTTGCCAAGAAGAGAGCAACCGGTAAGCAGAAATATATTTAAGATCACAGATCAAAGTAAACAAAGTACTTACAACACTTTAGAAAAAGATTCGAACAATATTGTTTGTAAACATGAACATGTTAATATTAATACGGAAAAGCAAATTTCCAAAGAGAAAATTGTACCAAATGTTGTCTATTTGCCGACGTGCGAACAGTTAGACCAAAAACACAAAGTTGATAATGTAAACAATAATCTAATTAAAGTCACAGATCATTGTAGATTAGGGCAAAGTGCAATGTATAAAAATAATAATATTGTTGAAAGTACTGAATATCTTAACGAACCGTTAACAATTCTTGAAAATAACGACACAAATACCGAAAGTGCACAATTGAGAACAAAAACTGCTAAACCAAAGTCGGTCAAAGAGATAATTGATTCAATCAATCGTAGTCAACAGCTCCTAAAAGAAAGTGCAGCAAAGGGAACCCATGTATATTCAACGTCTCTGTATCTGCAAAAGGATACATCAGCTCCGATTGTAGATCAAAACGAAAATAGTCATGAGGTGTGTAGTACAAATAATGTTAATAATAGTCGTTTGTCTTTGGATAGTCAGGCTCCTTTGCAACAAAGTTACTTTCAAAAGAGCAAAATCAATAAGGAGGTCTTTCAATGTCGAGAGTCCTCGCCAACGGCATCAAACTTAGATTGGAATCCTTTGCCGAAACCAAAGAGAATTAATAGTGATTCAGCAAAATAAGCTTTATAGTCCTTAACCTGAAATAATTGTGCAATTACTTATTATGTTTTGTAACCGATTCATTGTTTTATTTAATTTTATAATGATGCAATTACGTTTCTATCTATATATACATAATAAGGAAAATTAAACTTTTGTAATTTTAGAAATGATTGATTAATACACGATTGATCGCATGGGCCAAACCCTTGTTACAATTTATTTTTATTGATCAGAAATGCTGATTAAGCATTATCTGTGCTAACCTCGTCTGTGTGCCTGTCTTACTTGTAAGTGCATCTAGCTTTTTGCAAAATAAAGCTTATTAATTGCGCTAAATTATATTGTCTTTCTAACTCGTGCTTTAAAGATAATAAGAAACCCTCCGTAAGGGTTTTTCTATAAACGTATATTTGGTAAAACGCCTTTTTTAAAAATAAAAATTACTGGAAATCAATTCGAACAAGCAGCTTTTTATACACCGCGTTTTCTGAACTTATATTCTGGAACAGTTCAAAACATAAACAACCATATGTACTTCAAAAACTGACTTTCAAAAGTACCGAAATGCTGTCATTAACAGTCAAATAGTAACAATGCGGTTATTAAAAAATTTAAATATTTGCATCCAAAAAAGTTCTCAAACACTTGCTTAATGTTGATTTGACTCTCTAAAATACGTTGGCTGATTTTTGTGTGTCAATGCATTCGCTAAACAACATAGACGTGAAACGCTACAATCCAATGCCCTTTGTCTCCTCTGCATCATAAAAATCTATTAATGTGTTGCATTTTAAATTGTTTCCGCTGGATCGGTTCGATTGTTGTTGCCATAGCGTCATAATACAGCCACTCTAATAAAGATGATCTGTTGTTTTTTGAGGGTAGTTGATATTCGTCTTTCTTTCATTACTTTTATCATTAGAGTCGTGGTGTTTCGTTGAGCTGAAAACTTTTCGTTACTCCCCTTTAAATCGCAAGTCATAAAATACACTCCATTGACTCCAAGAACAACTAAACAAGAAGTAGACTCAAACGAAGATTAATTAAAGACTTCACATATTTAAAGCATATTGTAAAGCAGCACAAAATGCTTAAACTTAATACATTCGTTATTCTAAAATCCTAATTGAAGTCGTATTTAAAATTTTACAAAATAAAGATCTACGCAATGCTGTTTGGGTACAAAATGTTAAGAAAGTAGTAGAGTATTTCGTATTTAATAATTTTTCAGTGAAATTAAGTCTTTATTAAATGTCATAAAATTTAAAAGTTAACTTATGTATAAACCATCTAAAATGCAATATAAGTACATATGTTGGAGTAAACTAAACTGTCCATGAAAATAATAAAAAATGTATATTATTGACTGAAAGTGTATGTATATTGTATTGTATAAATGGTCTTATTACATGATATATCCCCAATATAGGATATTAAGGCTCCCTGCCAAATACAATGGGAGTGACGAGTCTATGAACGAAAAAATACTTAAAGCATATTTTATAATTATTCTCATGTGGTTGTGGTTACTAGTAGTTTAGTTTCCTCAGCTTAATACAAAACAGTTTAGAGTAATTTTACATTTTTCGCAATATTGTTAAGTAGGTAAATGGATTCCAGCACTTTATTAATACTTTGCAAACAATCTTGTCAAGTTCACATGGCTGTTATTATGTATTAATAAATTCTGTAATCATGTCAAAATGGAAACAATGTTTAATGTTGATACAGTGCGTTCTTTGAGATTCCTTCAAATCAGTTCTGTTAGCAAACAAAAGATGTTTTTGCTTTTGAAATTATTGCACCTTTATTTGTATTTAAAGACTCGTATCCGTTCGTTTATTCTTAGGATCGTGGAAGGTACGCCCTATATTTAGTACATATGTACATGCGTATTTTGCACATCCAAAGAATGCCTAATTTAACCGAAGATTTAAACTGACAATCTCTCTCAATGTTGAGGAATACATCATTATTATTACACATAGAATGCCTTAAAAAATTATTATTTTTCGATTTTGTGTTTTTTTGTGTGGTTTTTTTTTGTTTTTTTTTTTTACCAAGTATATATGTATGTACATTGCTATTTCATAATTAACTAAATTATTAATCTGAACACGCGTCTCAATAATATTTAAATGCTTAACTAAGAACATATTTAAAATGGATGCTATTTCTAATGTTATGGTACAAAATTTATGTTTTTTGAATATACCACGAGGTTTGTGTCGTTTTTTTTTTTTGCTTTATTTTTTTTTTTTTTTAATTTTTAGTTAATTTATTTATTATATATTGAATTTCTTCGACGATTTAGAAAATGATTTATGAGTATATTAAATATTTTTTGTAATCATATCGACTTAATTTACAATACAAATCGGAAAACGCATATCAAGTACACTGAAAATAATAATATACTTTGACATTACTTGTTGACCAAAAAAAAAATAATAACATTGATTAAAAAGACTATTACGAACTAATACTATTTACCTTAACTTCCCCCATCACATGCAGCAGAGATGCAAAATGATAACTTATTTAATCCCACATTAAAAATATTATCTACGATTTTTATACAATAAATAGGTTTTCATAGATTGTGGAAGCTGCAGCTGTTGTATACGATCTTCCAAATTTACTCGACCAATTTTTTGTCGAATCGACCTCCGGCATAGATCCATTAATGGCAAAGGTTCAGCTGTAAAAACAAATATTTAATATTAAAAAGCGTGTTAAAAAAGATTAGATAACCATTATCTATAGATTCGAGTTTTAAGTCTGGCATACGAGCAATATTTTGGGGGAACCCAAGATCATCTTTACTGGTACTAAACTTTAAAAGACATTTAACAACATGCTGTCGAAATGTTTAGACAATTGAATCCTGTCTGGGATCCAAGGACTCTAATAAAAACGAAAACCTATGGTTACTTCTATGCATAAAGTATAAAACTATTTAGTTATTTTACATTCATAGTTGTAAAGTTTTCCTTAGTTAATCAAAGGTACGGTAAAACAAATAATGGTAAAATGGATACTCACGATCTAGTCCGCCAATATAGCGCATTGTTATCTCGCAGTGTCCCCAAACGGCTGAAACAACAGGATACAGCTTTTTGCCCTTGAGGCCTTTGAATGCAATGCCAAGATATTGCTGGTCAACTATGAAGCTTAGGGTTCCTTCGTCCATATCAAGTGCCACTAAAAACTTATCCGGAACCAGAAATGCTTCATCATTCTTTAATATTGCCGGATATGTTACACCAGCTGCATTTTTCGAGTCATGGTACAGTTTATTTCTGCCCAAGTCCCAACCCCAGCTCTGCTCAGTAGATCCTACTAGACTTTGGTATCCCACAGAGTGCAGGGGTGCATCACCAGATGCCACACCAACAACAGCATGAGTTCCCCTTTGCCGTGTTGGCCAATATATTTCCCATATATGTAATCCTTTTGTGAGGCCAACTTTACCGCGAATGCAATCAGTGCTTTGTGCGACGGGATGTCTGTGAAATGTCAATTTATCATCTTCTTTTACAAATATGTTTAACGATCTGTCCTCAGAGTTCCACGAATGCTTTAGTTGAACTTCTCGATTTGCTGGTGGCATATCAAGCAAAATATCGATACGAGCAGGTTTTATAAAATCGGCTTGTAGTTCTCTTGGTATAATTGGTTTAAATGTTGCCTGAGAATCATTACGGTTAACTGTTTTAACACCGCCACTGATTTTTTGACCCATGTTCATGCCACGGCAGCTTCGAGATCTTCTCTGGTCAATAGCAACTTTATAAGATAATCGGAGGCGTTCAAAATCTCTGGCTTCCAAACGAGATAACACAACCCGCGGGGATAGTGTAGATGATGTTGAAAAACTTTGAGGACGTCGCCTATCACTTGACCTAACTGAAGGTGTCCGACCACCCTTATACCTGAAATTGATACAAAAAATAAAAAAATAATAATAATTGAAATAAAAAAAAGCAAATTTTTTTTGTGAAATAACCATTTTCACGAGTAAAACCTTAAACATATTTTATACATATTTTAATTGGCATTGTACACTTTGCCTTGAAAAAATTGTGTATATACACATACATACACCACATTTGCATGCATGTGTACACATACATGAAAGTTAACACACAGACACGCATATGTATGGTATATTTTATAAACATTAAAAAACAAAAAAAAATACACACTCCAGTATGCATACACACATACGCAAGTCTGTACATACATGTTTTTTACCCATACGAATACATATGTATGTACGTTTGTATGTACATACATATATTGAGTGTAACAAAAGGTTGAAGGATTTTACTTACCGAATGTGATTTAACAATTTTATGAGTATGTATATACAAAAAATACATGTCTACATAATAATGCAAGTATAAGAAAAACGTATGTATATATTTTGTATGCCTTATTTTAATTTTCATTAAAAATGGCAGACATACATATATGTATGTATGTACATACGAATGCGCACATCAATTTTATACATGTATTATAGCATTCATGTACATACACTTCACTGCGCGTCTAGTTATAACTTAATAACCAGTTTCATATATGTATATATAATGAAATATATATGTATATAAACATGTGTTACCTTTTTTTCCCAAGTTCCATTTACAATAATTTCAACTGGGTGTTCCAAATATGTAAATACAAAATGGCGTCAGTACGGTCACTAATTTACGGTAGTTGTATCACATACAATGCAGTTTTATTTTTGTATGTGTGTATTTTTAAATATGGCATTGATCATTTATTTATGCGTTTTTTCCGAATTTAGTATTTTTACATGTGTACACTTATATTATTATTTTGTTTCTTCACTTCACCTTCTGCACTAAACCCCGCTTACAAAACTACTACACGAGTTGTCAAGGTTGCAGCTACACACATACATTTGTACGTACTTACAATTGTATATGGATATCACAGGGTGATACAAGTTAAAAACGAGCTGGCTTCGACAATCTACAAGCATTTTTCGATAAAAGTGCAGAGTTGCACGATGAAAATACTTGGCATGACGGTTTATATTTATGTATGTTATGTGTGAATGACATACATTTATGCTAAAGCATTAGTGTTTGAAATGGAATTTGTTAAATATTTCTGCAGTAGCTGCTTTAAGTAGACTTTAATTTTTTTTAAGGAATTTGGATAATTAAAGAATTTTACGTGCTTTCGTTTAACAAAAAATTTAAATTGAAGCTCTTAAGTTTAAAAATGTTAACAAAGATAATATGGCAAGCCTTAAAGCTTCGCATATGTTTATATTTTTCAAAATTATATTTTATGTACATTTTGAAATATACTATAAAAAATAAAATTAAACTCGACTAACAAAATGCTTCGAAATCGTACAACTGTTTTGGACTTGTTTAGCACTGTCACGTCATGCATTTTTTGTTCGCAGTCTTGAGATATGATGAGACGCTTCTTATGCGAATTTGTGAAATTATTGGTTTAGCGTGTCCCACTTAAAAAGTTGGTCTTGTCAAAGCGTTCCGGCTTTTGAGCTATGTTCTCTGATAAATAAGCAATTTTTTCCCGTATAATTAGGAATTATTCATCAAAGTTTTGGATTATTTACAACATTTAGGTTATGATTATAAAATTGAATTTCAGTGTGGATTGTATGTGGTGTGGGGCTTACAAATACATTTAACGTGTGCAATTTTTTGCACAACAAAGAAGAAATAAACATATGACTGTATGGACTTCTGGAAAACCCGAACGCCAGAGATATATCTGCCTTGGGCAGTACCATGACGACTTTTGCTTTAGACGTACTAGGGAATCATCCTTGGTTTAATGCGGAACACTTGAAACCGAATATCTTGTGGCTGGGCATCTGCCTAGGCGGTAGTAGTTACATCGGAGAAAATGAAAAATCAATTACAACTTTCCAGCCCTTAAAATTTCCCAAATTCGATGGCAGTATTCCTTTAGCAGGAATAGGTTGTGCGGAAGTACAATTGATGGGAACCCGTGCTTAGGACAATCTTGGTTACATCAAGAAAAGCAAGGATGTTATCAATATCTTATCGCAAGAAATATAGTGATACTTAGTTCTTTTAATTGTATATGTTAACTTCTCATTGTAACTTTGTAATGTTTACTTTTACATATCAGACTGTTTATCGGATATTTATAAATTCAATACGACAATGATTTGCAAAATCAAATGTTTACTTTAACTAGCGATATTGGTGTTTGAATCAAGTGACTAGAATTAACGTTAACATTAATATACAAATAATATAAAATTGTGTGAATTTCGGTATGCAATATACTGTATACACATGAAAAGCCTTCTCCTTTTTTCATAGTTAAATATTTTTAAAGACCCTGCATTATAATAGCAGATATGTAATAGCTATACAATAGTGTTCCGATATGGGCAATTTTAATAGGTGAGCTAACTGCAACAAACAGAAGACCTTGGCCAAAGTTTTATCTTGATGTCTTTAAAATTGTTGGATTAATTGTTTATACAGAAACTGACGAACATTGCTACATCGACTCAGCTTGCGATGCTCTTCAAGATATATACCTTTTATGGATCGGATATGTTTTTTTCAATGCGTTACACTTTTTATTACAAAATTATAACACAATTTTTCAAGTGTACAAATAGCTGTCATAGTAGCGATGTGCTGAATATTAAACAATAGTGTACAAAACCGATATATCTTCACTTATAATATAAAAACTAGTTTGCCAAGAATTATGCAAAATGTTTAGAAATGTCTTTGGACATACATATGTTAATATTCATATGCATATAAATCACAAGTACTAAGAAATTGTTTGTAATACACAATAATATAATCACAGTACGAACGTATGTATGTATTAATGCATGTTTGCAATCAAATATACGTATATATGTACATGTGTATGTATGAGTGTTCATACACACGTACCTGTACACATATTGAAGTTTTTATTCCTTTGTGTGTGTGTATGCCCATACATATTTTGCACATATGCAAATAGGTAAAAGTTTTGTAAATGTCACATTATATGGTACACTTGCATGCATGTTTTTCTATGAATTGTCGATTAACCATAGTGCGTATGTATGTACATCTTAGTTTTGATTGAAATTGTGTTGCCACAAATTGTACTTTATATATACATATATGTACACGAATCTATTGCAGTGAAAACGCTGGGCCCTTTTGGTATGGGTTTTCAGCAATATATTGACCGTATATTGTAGTATTAATAGGTGCGTTTTCCGAACACAAAATAATATACACTTACATTACTTCCGTCAATTTTACTCTCTCCTTAAAAAAAACAAAACAACAGTAGCTCACAATGAAAGAATATAAACTTATAAACTTCCATGTAGGAACGAATGGAATTAGTACAAAAAAATAAATCAATCTGCAGCGATATCTTTAATCGATAAAAATAGTTGAAAGTCACCTACACTCCATCTTAAAACGAGATGTATGACATACAGTTTTTCAACAATTGTACGACAAGTTATGTTTTCATACATTTAAAAATTGAATAAAATTGTATTAAATGTTTCAGTCAGAAGAGATGTATAACTAATTTTGTTCTTTTTCAATATATATCGCAACACTTATTTTATTTTCTAAGTTGTTTTTGTGCGATGCACAATTACTATGCTCATATTTTTTCTGAGCGGAAAAAGAAGATTTTTGTAAAAATAAAGTAAAATATTAAATGAACAGTAGAATCTTTTTAAAACCTATAACAAAAATTAATTTGTTTATAATTGAATATATATATATTTATATATATATATATATATATATATATATATATTCATGTTTTTGCAAATTGTAAATTCCATAAAATGCTTATTAAGAGACTAAAGCAGTGTTATTTAGAAATATTTCTATGTTCACATTGTTTCTAATGTGTATTTTAAGACCAGTAAAGCCCTTTTAAATAAAGAAAAACTTTCAAAGCGGAAGGATTAAAAAGTCTAACATTCACACTGGTGCTTAATTAATTATATCTGTACATTATTTTTATCAGAAAATGTAGCTGTTAATGCACTTCATATGTTCCACTTCAGTGTAATCGATTTGGCAGCTCTTAACATTTTATTAGTTAACATTCCTAGACGAAGCGAATGTGAGTACTCAAATAATAGTGTATTTCCTTTATCCAGTTATTCTCAGTTATTACCATTTTGAGTAACTGAAGTTTATTTTGCGTGTATTTTCCCATAAGGAATCTACTGCAGTAAACCTTCAGTCAATGGTAACTGGGAATAAGTGGTAATCGGCTATCGTAATTTTTCGATGAACATCGCTAAAATATCGCTGTTATTGGATAACATTACGTTAACATAGCTAAAACAGGTGATTGAAATGTGCAAAGGTAAGCGCAATATTTAAATTTGTATATTGTTTCTGAATTACATACAAAAAAGATTGTAGGTTATGCATGTTTGCCAATAAAATTTGAAAAAATGCTTTTAAAATTTTAAAATTTAAGTTTTAGTTTATTATTCTTACGTTGAATCATCAAACTCAGATAAAAACAGCTGATTTATTTACTGAACTTTCAGTTACTGCATAATGGAAAGAGGATTGGCAAATGTCCGATAAATTTTACCATAACTGGATAAAGGAAATACACTATAAATAACTTCTATCATAAATTCAAAAAAAAAATTAAATGAAAATAAATAAATAAATGCTTCTAAATTTAGAGCCTGTGTTTCTTTGCAATAAATTCATACAATATTCCAATATATAAAAGATTTAAATTTTGAAGCGTCCAATGTAAACAAATTTCGATTCAAATTTACCGTCCTAAGCTACTGCCTACTGAGCCGGCTGAAAAATCCAGGGCTGCACAGCACTGAGTTAGTTTTGCCTTGATTTACTTGAGATCGAAAAAATACATCATAATAATAATGCAAACAAAGCGAACATATAACCTTTATGTTTTTGGATGTCGACTTATCAAAATAAATGTTTGTCTGTATTTGTTTACAGATCTTCAAACCCTTCAAGCGATTTCGATTACATTATTGTGCAACTAAATTCCGCGCCAACTATTAACGATCACTTTTATTATTATTTGATTAATGGGCCTAGTTATCTGAGAATTTGACCACCCCTTACCTTTGTTACCTTCCGAAGACCCAAAATTTAATTCACGATTTATTGATTTATGATCGAAAACACAAAAAAAAAAGTAAATACGTGTTTGATTTTATAAAACAAGTAATTTAAAACAAGTAAGAAGTTGTAAATCCATAAACAAATGTAAAAGTAATAGTTATAAGGACTTATATATGTTTTTCTTTTGACTTTAATTCACAATGACGAAAACTCTAATTTATAAAAATAAATATTTACTTGTGTTTTCAGAAATATCATTTTAATAAATAACAATAATAATTTAACGACAAAAAACCGTAAGAAGTGGTGCCTTCGCATTCGCAGACCTATCAGCTGATGGTTGTTACAGCTGCTTTGCTTATAGGATTGGCAAACGCAATGTAGTAACATTGTATGTTATTCAACTTTATATATTTTATAATGTTCTATTAACAATTCACTTTCTCCTGAATGCAAATATTTATTACTTAATAAATGTTTAAGTCGCACTTGTAAAGCATTCGGAGTTTTTCAAACGTAAAAGAATTTTTCTAATAAATAAATAAATTATTATTTAATTTTAACAATAATAGGATGAACAAATAAAATGTTTTCTCTAATTCAACTTGGCACTGGTTAAAATAAGTTCACTTTAACTCTTATCAAAACAAAGTGTCATCCCCAAAAACATCGCCAAGTATTCCCCCATCATCTTCATCGTCACCGCCTAGGCCTCCTAATCCAAATCCATCGTCGGCGCTTGGAGGCACAAAAGCTCCATTGAATGTTTCTTCCAATCGGTCTTCTATGCCCATGGTGGAAGCAAGACCATATATCAATCGCATAATCACAAGTCGAACAAAATTTGGAGCACCAGTTGTTTGTTGTCTTGAAGTTTGTAACTCCGGGCCAAGCTTATTGTGTGAAACAAAGGGCTCCGCGGCCTTAGAACTTTCATATTCAAGTGTAGAAACACCAATTGCTGACACAGCAATAGCTAAGATGATTGCTTGTATTGCTAATCGCATTTTAACACAAGGAATAATACCGGTTTTAACCAAGGAACTAACAACTAAGACTGCTCATGTGTTGATAAAATACGATACTAAGTTACATATATGGCATGCCCAAAACAACTTTCTCTTATTGTGGGAATTTTTTGTACATGTTTGCTTTCCAGTTCTGTGGAAAAATTTCTCTTAGAGTATAAATATGCATTAAAGTGTTTGTACACTCAGAACACACATTGGCTTTTAACATAAGCGTATATGAATACGTAACAAAATATTTGTAAAAAAAGTATTTAAATAGCATGTTTTACCTGTGTTTCTTTAATATGAAGATCTTGTTTTATGTTGTATGTTATCCGTGCCATTTTGCTTGTTATTTATTAAAAAACTTCTATTTGTTGAGTTATGTGTCTTTTTTAGTATTGCTAAAAAGACTCGGTTAGTGTTTTAGCTGTCTTTCATTTTATAAAGACGTCACCCGAAAAGTAAATTTCTGTGTCGACTGAGAATCTTATATTTTTCGATTGCCTTCTTAAGTTTAAAAGAATATATAACCATATGGTACCGTTACATTTTTGTTTTATACTCTCTTGGCTCTTTGTATAAAAAGAATTTGGGGCTAGGGCACACAAGATAAATAAACAATAAAAAAATGTTCTATTATCATAGTTCTCGATGAGATGATACTCTGTAAACAGAAGAACAAAAATAAAACGGGTTTACAAATTTTTCCCAAATCCTTTTTCTTTAATGTTTTCAAGTTTGCCGATAATATATATATTTCTTTTTAATTATTTGATCGAAGCCCAATAACAATCAAACAGCCCTCAGAAATACTAAAATTATTATCGATTAAGAATAAATGGACATTTTACAGCTCAAAAAGTGAAACTATATCGAATCTAAAACGCTTTTTGAATTAAAACAATCTGTGTAGAACGGAAACTGGAAAAGTTATCGATAAATTAAATCCAACTTGACTTTGAATATTGCAGACAGATGGTGTTGCTGATCAAGTTTTACACATATGTATACATATATAATATAATGGGTCGGACATGCTTGCTTCTGCCTGTTACATACATTTTTAATAAGCCAATATACCCTTTTTTCAATTTTTTGGGTTTGTGGTATAAAAACAAACTTAGCAAATATGTTACGAATTTAGTTTCACAAACGAGTATTTCTGTTTGTGATCGATAGACTTATGAATCTCCATAAAGACTTTGTGAATATAATTAAAGAAATCGCTATCCGAATCGATACGAATGCTGCTGTACAATTTATTGTTTTACTAATAAATTTGTATTTTAAACTAATGTTGAACGTAATCAACGTTCAGTACGAATTTTTAATAAAAATTATTGAATAAAAAATAAGTGAGTCTATAAAAAAAATTTACTCTTACATTTAAAAAAAAATTAATTGTTAAATTTAAAAATTTTACGTCTCTTTTTAGATGGCGGACTTTTCTTGGTTAACAATAAATAAAAAGAAATGAAAGATGGCTTAAGCCAAGAAATTCCTACTAGGAGATACTATGGACACTTAACTTAAGGTACTTACAATGTGTGTGAACGCAAATCATAAAATGCATGCAATCAATGTGTTGTGATAACTCTGGTGTTGCTAAAACGATTTTAATATATGTATGTAATTTTAGGTCAATTGCTTAAAATTTAAGATTTTAAATATGTATATCGGAAATGGAAATAGTTATCGATAATTTTAAACAAACTTGATCCGCTTAGGGTTAAGGCGAGCTTAGGTTAAAGTTTTGCATTTAATATTTGATTTTAAAAAGACTGGCTGCACACGTTACGTTCAAGTCCAAGTATTATTATTACGGAACGTCCAAGTATTTCTCGACTAGAGCCTTCTTACTTGTTTTATATTTTTATCAGAGTATCTTTACTGGCATCATATACATATAACTTCAAAACAGTTTGCATTTTAATTATAGGTTTGCAATAACCCAACAGATTTTTGCATAATAACGTTGTAGTCCAGGAGCAGCCCGCCATTTTGTTTTAAATAAAAGCAGTATGTTATTGTCAATATTGCCCCTATGACAGATAGATACAACTAAAAATTTATTACATTTCGAGTTTACTTGTTAAAAAAGGTAATGTACATACATATATGTACATATGAATACAAAAATGCATGCTTATGTCTCACAGCAAAACAGGGAGAATATTCTCGGTTTCTGCACTTTGCTACAGCAGATGTATAGTCCCTTTTATTTTTATAGTTTTTTATCGCTAAAAGCTTTGAATTAATGACCATTCATTCATATTTTGATTCCGAAGGTAAAGAGAATATTGGCTCTGTGTTATGTGCTGTGTGTGTGTCAGTATGAATGCGTGTTTTTCGATAGAATTCGAGGTGATGATCGATAAAAGACACATATTTATTTCCCACAATAAAGCAGCTAGAGTCATCAAATTTAGATGGAGAAATCTGGCCGCTTCCCTCACAGGTCTAAATGCTAAGTTCACCCATGACAAAGAATTCGGTTTTAGAAAGCTCCGAAAGTTCTGAAAACTAAACTCACACATAGAGAACAGGATATTAGTATCCAATGATTTTTTAGTCTAGAGTAAACGGGCTTAGGGTAGCTTGTAGTCGAAATTTCTTCCCTTGAACCAACTAATTTGCTTTGCCCTCTCTGCTGCGATTACCGTATTAACTCATATCGTTAATTTCCACTTAACTAGAGTGCAACATCAACGAAGCCACCCATAACGCAACTACCTTCTTAAACCACTAAATTCCCACATTCCGACCCTGTATAAATGCGAATTAGCGCCATTATATGTACGTATATTTGTATGTAACTACTTCGCTTCGGGTATGTCATGCAGCGAAAAGTACTTACGGGTCAGAATCAAATAAGATTGGGAGGGGAACGAACACTCACGCAGACACAGACGTTCAAACGTTCAATTATATTGATAGGTGGTATACGTAAACACTTAAAGACGTAAACATTAAACATGTACATATAAATAAAATGTGTTTATTTAAGTATATATATATACATAGTTGTGTGCTTGTCTGCGTGAAAACAAATTTATTTATCAAAATGTGTGAATGTATTGCTATCCACATTATTTGACCGTAAGGAAACATGCCTCAGTTAGACTCTGGATCGCCACTTACTAATACGTCTTTTCATACTGTGTGTGGTATCAATCGGAAGATAAGCTACATTCATATGATTAAAAACTTCATATTACATGTAACTATAAATTTGTATAAATTGTTTGAGTACGCAAAATATAAATTGTGATTATTTCAGATGAGTGCATCGTTAGTTTTTATGTGTTTAATTTTCAGTTATGGCATTACAACAATCAATTCAGTTCAAACATGCTGCAGTGCACAAGCGGCTCTACACGAAATACGCGTGGAAAATAGCACCTCTGGGGATTACGAATGCATTCCGGCACAGAATCGACAAAACCCATTCGAAATACCGCAAGGATATAAAATTAAAAGTAAAAACGAATCTATAAATTTAAAAGAATGTGCGCGAACTATCTATTCGAATACATCACTCATTACTGAAAGTTCTGTTGTGGTGCCAGCGAAATCATGCCTTCTTATTTTAGACAAACGTCTCATTGTATTTTCGTGTAAACCAAGTAACGAAAGTGCATTGCAAAGCATTGGAATAATTAATAAATGTTGTCCACATGGCTATACATATGTTACGGAACTAAACAAGTGTTTTCCACGTGAACCCGATTTTAATTTATACTCCTACATATTTAAAGAACAAATGATATTTGTTGATGATTCATTTACGTGCCCCAATAACAAAGTTCTGGTTGAGTATGTTGTGCCAGCGGAAGCAATAAGCTTAAAAGATAACCAGCTTTTATTCAAAGACCACGGCAAAACATTTAAAAGAAGTGAATATTGCATTGAGGCAATTGATGAAATAAATAGAAATATAAATTTAACAAAAAATGAAAATACTCAACGATACATAATTCGCACCTGTCAAAATGTGAAAATATGCGATGTTTTGCCATGCGTTCGAAGATGTTGTGCCGATGGCGAATTCTATTCCAAACAAAATTTGACTACATCGTGTACAAAGGATGCAAATGATATAAAATTTCGGAGCTTTGAAAGCATGAATATCAGTGGAAATTTTACAAAACCCGCCGGTAAGTGTGATTTATAAAAATAAATTAAAAATGCAAAGATAATCAAATATTTTGCAGACAGAAATCCACCTGCCTATATCTATTTCCAATTATTATTTTAATAAACTGATTAGTTTTTTTTCAAGCTAAATGTATTAACTGCTAAATAGACAACATGGTAGATAAAATTATCGACTACGACATTGAGACGGATAATTTAAATTTTTTTACAGCTACCTTTTAACTAAAAAATTTTATTATAAAAAGTTTGTTGTTAAAATTTTAGAATTTGGAGTATTGACGGGGCTGGAATGCCCAAAATTTCGCTTGAATCCAGATGCTTACTCCGATGAATCGCATGTAATAAGTTCAACGAACGGATCGTTGTTTATAACAAGCACGAAAAAAATGTACACAAACAGTCATTACTGCATCGAAAAGGTTAAAAATTCATCATTTATTGATCAAAAGGTAAATTTGTTATTTTACTTAACAAGTAAAAGTGCTAACATTTAGTCCGCATTTAAAAATAATAATTTTATATTGCATATGAGATACATGCATTTCACATAAATATTTCATAATCGAACACTTTACGGATAGAGCACTGTTACTTGCTACCTGTCCATATCCAATTTTAAAATGATTAAATAATTATTTATTTTCAGAACAGTTGTACACATTTGTGTGCTTTGATTCGAAAGTGGTCGGAAATGATCGCATACGATTTAAAATGTACCCGGTTGGTCTTTTGATATCGTGTTGTTTTTATGTGATTACACTGGTAGTGTATAGCTCAATAGAAAAATTGCGTAATCTTCCGGGAAAAATTTTAATTTGTTTGATATGCAGTCTACTCTTTGCCTATCTTGGAATCGCTTTAGGACAGTTGATGCCAACATCAAACAATGACGTTTGCTTTATCTCAGGTAAGTTGTCATTCAACATTTTATGTGGTAAAAAAATTCTCTCTAATAAATCCTTTTTTTTAAAGGATTTTTCGTATACTTTTTCCTAATGGCTGCATTTTCCTGGATGAATATAACATGTTTTGACATTTGGAAGACTTTTGGGTAAGAATTTTTAATTTTGTCTTATTTAAGTAGATTCACTAAGGACCCTCAGTGGTCTATGTGTGACACTTCCTCTAAGGGTGGGTCAGCCGGTCCAACCTATTTAAGTAGAGTTATCTTTTATTAACCTTTATTTTGCCTCTTACAATTACGATAGTACTAAAAGTCCACTTGCTTATACGTAATACCCCTAATATCCTGAATGGTCGTAAGCCTTATAGCTTCAAGAATTTTACGATTAATAAATGGTAGTTAAGCTAAGTGGTTACTTTTACGGTTGCGAAAACAATAACTTTTGCGTGTGAGAATGGGGAAACATATAAAAAAAGACTTTGGTAATTGCTTACTAGCTACACTTATAACCAATCTCTTAATGTTAATGGTTTCCCAGTCTCCGTTTGGGAGTACCGAACGATCACTCATAACTTTTATCGTAAGACAAACCCAGCTGTCACTGGCATTGTGTATTAAACGTATATTCCCAAATTAAAATTTGATGAAAATGAGCCAATAGTGAATAGTTTGAGAAATAATTGGGATAAGGTATCTAATAAAATAAACTGGCGCTTAACTGATATACAATTCTTTAATGTGTTAATTCTTTAATGGGTTAGCTAAGCAATGGAAAGACCATTTTGCAGGTTGCCGCCAATTTTTGTATTTAAATGAATAATGGAAAATTCGGAGCTTATTGGCCGTAACAATTTATTTTCAATGTTATTGAGTTTACTCGGCTTAGTGGCAAGGTGCGTTTTTGAGGTGGAGAGTAGAAGCAAAGTTTCTACGCGAAGCGTTTGGAAATACGAAGCCAGCCAACATTCTCGTACCACAGGTCGAGAAGCATCCTTGTGGTGTTTTCGCTCCAAACGCAACGACTGTTATTTTCCTGGGCTGTAATCAATAATAATTTAACATCACAGCAATTTTTTTTGCATAACATTGTTAATTTAATATTTATTATTTTTAAATTAACTGTAAATTTTCTGTTTTTGTTCACGATCTAGAGCAGATACTTTTTCAATGCTTCAAAAAATACCGAATATCGAGTGCAATATCGAATATATGCTAAAAATACTAGTTGCATTTTTTTCTGAAGCAACTTTTTACCACCTCTAGCTCCCATAAGAAATACATGGGTCGTGAAGCAGCATTTCGACAAAATGCGAAAATGCAAAATGCAGTTTTAGTGTGGACAGGGTATTAGTCAATTTGACAGCACTATGTGTTGTTTGCTTAGTGCTTGTGCATTTTTAAATCCATAATCAACTAGACAAACCATAATGTCAACATCTTTATCAAATGTTTAAGAAAATCTGAAGATTCCAAAAAACAAATACAGTTTCGTTGACGCTTACATGTTTACACTTGTGCGCTGTCAGGGCATAACATCTCTTTGTTTGCGCTCTCTTTTCTTACGTGCTCATTTGCGGAGATGGTCGCAAACAAAATATTCCGTTTGTTGAGTTTCGGTGTTGCGCTCGCGCCGGAACGGCTTGCCTCTAATTTTGTTCTGAAAGTAAAGGCCCAACCAAACGTTGATTACTTGCTTGAAGCATCGCAGGAAGCAAAGTTTCAACATATGCTTCGTCGTGTATCTGCCCAAACGATGCTTACGCACCTTTTCGTTCAGTTTTTCTTCTTCTTTGTTCTTAACGAATGCTTCGCCGCCTGTAGCAAAGTTTCACTGAAATGAAACTTTGCTTCAATGCTAAGCGCTATAGAGTTGTCGCTGTTTTTTTATAATATAGAAAATATTGTTAAAGCTTCATTTTATTGTTTATAAACACATAAATATAATACACTTGATCTATAAAAATTGTGTTATCATTAATTTTAACATAACATTACTCTTAATGTTAACATTTATTTTAAATGTAATAAAAATAGAACACATGGCAACAATGTACCACAGCTGCTGTCATATGTCTTTCAAAAAAACAAGAAGAAGAAGAGACAAAGCACTTAAGCAACGTATGGGTATAGACGTTGACGCTCAATGCGTAAACTTGCTTTTCGTTCAGTCTTGTTGCGATGCTTCAAGCAAGTAATCAACGTTTGGTTGGGCCTTAAATATTTCAAACGGTTTATTCTTTTTGCCCTAGGGTGGCCCTATTGTATATTTTTTTTCTTGAGCCAGGCTGTGCACAATTTTATTTTTTAACAGATTGGAAATAAACCACTTTCAAAGAATATGTAACTTTAACAAGTAAATATATTTCAACATTTAATTTGTTAAATAATTAACTTAAAAAAAAAATTATGTAAATACCAATATCATTTATAAGTTTTAACTTTGCTTTATTTTTTTTAGATCTACTAGATCAAAAAATTTACAAAGGCGTGAACAGCGAAGACTTTTTTTGTGGTACTCCTTATACGGTTGGGGTATGCCAACAGTTTTGACAGCAATTACCGCAACGTTAAGCAAATCCAATGTTTTAAGTGAATCTATACGACCTATGTTTGGAAATGGCCGATGCTGGTTTACCTGTATGTTTAAATCTTTAAAATTGTTTTCAAATAACTAACTTATCTAAACATTTCAGATGACACAATTGGGTTTGCCAGCTTGATATTTTTCTCTGGACCTCTTGGAATACTGTTTGTAGTAAACCTAGTGCTATTTTTGCTAACATTAAAATACTGCAACAAAGTAAAACGGGAAATATTCAGGATGCAGAGCTCGAACACGGAAAAACATACATTGAGAAGTCGGTTTTTTATAGATAAAACAAGATTTGTTATGAATACAAAGCTATGCTTTGTTATGGGAATTACCTGGCTCTTTGAAATTGCAAGCATTTGGTTTTACGATCACAAAAAAAACTTCTTTTGGTCTATCAGTGATTCATTCAATGTTCTGCTGGGAGTATTTGTATTTATTATATTTGTTTTTAAAAGACGTGTATGGAAGGAAATCATGATTAAATTAGGTAAGTTGAAATCTAAAACATTAAAGATCTAAAACTTTAGTTTACCTTTTTAAGTCCTTTTTTAATAAGAAATATAACTATATATAAATATTTTTGGTTAACATTATTACTTCAATAACTGTTCGACCTTGATATAATTATTTATACTTAAGTTGGTCTGTTACATAAAATTACTGTAATTGTAGGCGCATGTGTGCACTTGTACGGCTGAAGCAGAAGTTGTAACTGCGTGAGCGCTGTGTTGTTCTTTTAACGTCGATGCGTCGTGCCAAACTAGATCGTAGCAATGTTTCCATGCACGGCGTTTAGTCGAACTAGTGTCGATAATTACGTTCTATACACGGCATTGCGTCGACCGATCGTCGATAATGAAACTTTATGCACGGAATCGCTTCGAACCATCATTGCTGTTGAAGCTTCTCTGCACGGCATTGGATGGATTTAGGGTGCATGGAGAACCATTGTCCATGTAGGGTTTAACCTATGATTTCCACTTTTGACTGCCTTTTCTCATCAGCAACTGCAATTCTATCGTCAGCAAAGCTTTCCTCTGTTGTAGTGTATTTCCATTATCCAGTTACAGTAAAATTGATCGGACATTTGCCACTCCTATTTCCATTTTGCAGTTACTGAAAGTTCAGTAAATAAATCAGCCGTTTTGATCTGAGTTTGATGATTGAAAGTAAAAATAATAATCTAAAACTTAACTTTTGAACTTTTAAAAGCCTTTTTGTCGAATTTTATTGGCAAACATGCATGGCCTGCAATCTTTGTTGCTTGTAATTCAGGAACAATATACAAATTTAAATACTGCGTTAACCTTTGCACATTTTAATCACCTGTTTTAGCTATGTTAAAGTAATGTTATCCAATAACAGCGATATTTCAGCGATGTTCATCGAAAAATTACGATAGCCGATTACCAGTTATTCCCAGTTATCATTGACTGAAGGTTTACTGCAGTAAATTCCTTATGAATACACGCAAAATTAACTTCAGTTTTCTTTTTTTTTTGTCAAATGCCATTTCCCTTTTTTTTTATCATTTTAACAATGAAGTTTTGCTATACGCTTTAAAATTGTCATATATTAAACTTAATCATTCTACATTCCTTTCTGTAGGTTTTCAGTCACAGAACGACCCGCGAAGAAATGGACACACAACTCATCTCACACAATCAACATGTGTTACACCAAGCATAAACATGAAAAACCTCAATGAAGTTGGCGGCAATACTCCCATCCTACGAAGAACCTCTTAAAAATATTTAGATAACATAATATATGAAAAGAAGCTGTTAAATTAATATAGCTTATACAGAACTCAATAAATTGAAATAAATATGAAATTAAATTGCGAAAATACTCTACTGGGAGCAGAGCCTGGCAGATCAAGCGGACACAACCATTGTAGAGGTCCATTAACTATTCTACAGCGGAGACTTTGAGGGCAAAAACATAAAAATTTTGTGCGAGCCCCATGAAACACAGCGTGGTAAACGGAAACTGAAAGGCCTAGATATCACCAACAGATAAAGTCCCTGAAAACATAAATATGCTGGTAGCCCTTCATGGAATGTGTAAACAGTCCCAAGGGAAACCTTTAAGAAGGCTGAACGAAACGCGCTATTTTTGTATACGAAATTTTCAAAGATTTTCTTTATTTTATCTTTGGTTTCAAATCTAAACTTTGAGATCTAATAATTTCATTATTTATTTGTTATCGATTCCATACTGAAAACCAGAAAAGTTATCGATAATTTGAAATCGAAATTGTACCATATCGAGGCTAAGGCTAGCTAAAATTTCAAATCTGAAGTCTGTAGCTTGTATAGTCTCTGAGATCCAGGTGTTCATAAATACGGACAGACATGGCTATAACGATTCGGCTGTTTATGCTGATCAGGAATTTATATGTATGTATACTTTATGGGGTCGAAGATACTTCCTTCTGTCTGTTATATATTTTTGCACAAAGCCATTATACCCTTTTTACTGATTTTAAGGGTTAAGAGTATAAAAAACAAAATAAAAGGCATAAAAACACACATGCGTTGCGGTAGTGAGACGAAGGCATATGGTAGAAACAAAATATTTCGAGTTTCCAGTCCTCCATTGTTGCCTGGTTGCTGCGAGAAATAGGAAAGAAATTTTGAACAAAATCAGCTGACCTCGACTTACCAGTGAGGGATGCAACAACAAACGAAATGCGCAAAGAGTTTGAGACTAAGAGCTGTTTTACACAGTGCAACTAATTTCAAGCGACCAGGGCTGACAACCGCCAATGACCACAAAAAGTGGCATGCAGTTAGTTGCAATGTAAACTTCCCTTTTTATTAAGGTTTATTCATATGCGTACATGCTCTTAGGTATAATTGTAATGCGCATTAAATGTTATTTATGTTTTATTACTTTATTTTAAATTGTATTGACAGTGGCTCATAGCTTATTTAATACACTGTCTCACAGTTATTCGATGGAGCATTAGGAAGCATATTTTATTTAATTTTTTTTTAATTTAATTTACAATTTAAGGTTAGTGTATCACAATGAAATTGCTATAAAAAGTTCAATCCTTTGTAGTTAATTTGTTAAGCAATTATAGGACAACGAATGATAAGGGAATTAGGCTAACTCGTCCTGGATCATACAAAAACATTTATTAACATCATTGCATAGCTCAAGTGGTCAATCTTAGCTTATTGTGTGTGCATTATTATAGTTAGCGCTTATTCCTCGAACATCAAATAGAGAACAAAGACAGATTTTAACAGAACAAAATTTTCAACGAATTTAAGGCATATATTAAGCACGCCGATCCGAATTTCAACAGGTATTGTTTAAGTGGAGTGCTGTTATGTTCATTTTTTAATCAAGGGGGTGTTATCCAATGCAATTACAAATTGTGAATGAACGAGACACGATCAGTTTGAGTTTAACAACAATGTATGATATACGCTCTTATCAATTCGTTCATTAACAAAAAATATATGGGCACACTTCACTCTTATCCGAAAAGGGTGGAATGTTTAAATGTCCTGCGCATAAGGCGTTCATACATAAATACATACATACATTGAATTTATTTTGAACTAGTGAAAATTAGATGCAAACAAACGTCTGTTCATTGTATGCGATTGATATTGAAAATATAAAAAGGTTTCGAGAGGAGAACGTTTAAAAACACAATACAAGTTCAAGTGTTTTAAAGATGAATCTCCACATTCAATTCATTGTTCATAACATCGTGTTTATTGCTTTAATGGTTATTTGTGTATGGTCGCAAAACATGACATATGAAAACAATGGGTATGTGAAAAAACTACATCCATGTGTAAGACATAGAATATATAAATTGTTGCACACAAATGGAATCTTTTAACTTTAGTTGTTGCAAAACGATTCAATTGTTGATTAAAATAAAACATGTGTCAAGGAATCAAACTAAAATTGTATACATACATTTATCGCATGCATGTATGCTGTTTCATTTCAATAGCCCGGCCGCTAACTATCTTTGTGTGTGGAGGAAACCGATAGAAAATTGTTGTACATTTTTGATATGTTTGGCAGGACATTGGCTTAATATTTGTACAAAGACTTTAACAAAATACAATTATATTTCACATAATATTCGACCTTATTAATTAAACATTGTTCGTCTATTTTCGTATGAAGATTTCATCAATCATCTGGAATATGTCAACTGTATACGGGAACGATTTGTCAAGAGTTTTTGAAAAACGCTCACGTCTTTATAGCCCCGAACGTAACCATCAATGACTTAGAGGAGCGATTAAAAGCCGCCTATGGAGTGATCAAGGAATCAAAGTAAGTATTGAATAACTAAAAATGTCTTTTAAGATAGCTAACTTATTTTAATTACAATTCCAGAGATATGAACTTAAATTGCCGAAAGTATGCCCTACCAAGTTTATGTTACAGTGCACTGCCAATTTGTCGAACACCAGAACGAACGAATTTATTATATTTTGCAAATGTTGCTATGATAAACAACAAATACAATGGAAACAGTACGCGGAAAAGAAGATTTGTTTCAAAGGATACCAAAAGCACGCATCTGTTTCATAAGAAAAAATCAGTATATTATAACGATGTGTTCACTACGGACGTATCAAGCAAGTATCCACCGACCAGAGATTCCGAGAATTTAAAACGTATATGTCGGGAAGAATGTGAGCTATTGGAAAATGAACTGTGCCAAAAGGAATATGCTATTGCAAAACGGCATCCCGTGATTGGATTGGTTGGTGTTGAGGACTGCGAAAAGATACCACAGCATAAGGATTGCTCCACATTGGGCATAACTATTGAAGTTGACGAAGCTGAGGACTGCTATTGGGAAGATGGTTCAAGTTATAGAGGAGTTCAGAATGTCAGTTCGTCGGGAAAATCATGTTTAAGATGGTCTTGGTTAATGAAAGAAATATCGGACTACCCAGAACTCATTGGACAGAATTATTGCAGGTATGATGTTAATAATATTATGTTAAAAATAATTTACGGTTCCTAATAAGTAATTTTTACACATTCTAGAAATCCAGGCAGCGCAGAGAGAAGTCCATGGTGCTTTGTAGATGATAGGTCATTGGACCGCAATATCGAACCTTGCGGTATTCCAAAATGTGTGGACAAAATCTGGTTAAGCATTATGTCCATTCTTGGATTAACTGTATTATTTGTCATTATCATAATTTCAATGGTTCTTTTGAGAAGAAAAAGTTCGCGTGGTATGAAAAATATACAAAACGTATGTGACATAATATGCATGCAAAATATTTCAATTTTTAAAATTATTTTATCTGTATTCTAGATTAATACGCCCAATGCCGGAAATAACATTTATGGAAATTCACAATCAAACCCAAACCAAGACGTCGCAAGAATGACATTAAATAGTTCTATGGAACATGTTGGTATGCCATCAAAAAATATTGAAAAGAATGGACTATTACGAATACCACACTTTACATTGCAAGATGTGGAATTTCTTGAAGAATTGGGAGAGGGAGCATTTGGTAATATAATCCTTATACCTTATTAAACTAATAATATTTCTTACATCTTTATTTTTTACAGGAAAAGTTTATAAGGGACAACTAACACAAACAAATAAGAAAGTTGTGAATGTTGCCATTAAAGCTCTTAAGGAAAACGCATCAGTTAAAACGCAACAAGATTTCAGAAGAGAAATTGAATTAATATCGGACCTTAAGCACCAAAATATTGTTTGTATACTGGGTGTAATTTTGAACAAAGAGCCCTTCTGTATGCTTTTCGAATATATGGCAAACGGTGACTTGCATGAGTTTCTAATCTCAAACTCGCCGGTTGAAAAGAAATCATTGTCACAGTTGGAATTTCTACAAATCGCAATGCAAATAAGTGAAGGCATGGAGTACTTATCAGGACATCACTATGTTCATCGTGACTTAGCAGCGCGCAACTGTTTGGTTAATGAAGGATTGATTGTTAAAATTTCCGATTTCGGATTGTCACGGGATATATACAGTTCCGACTATTATAGGTATGTGCTCAGTTAGCATATGTGTGGCTTGATTTTTATTTTGAATTTATAGAGTTCAATCGAAATCGTTACTTCCTGTGCGTTGGATGCCCTCCGAGTCTATACTTTATGGAAAATTTACCACCGAAAGTGATATATGGTCCTTTGGAGTTGTACTCTGGGAAATTTATAGCTATGGAATGCAGGTATATTCTAATAATCTATTCATATTAACGTTATTATATTTAATGCATTGGTTAAATATCGTTACAGCCCTACTATGGATACAGCAATCCAGAGGTGATACATTTAATAAGATCCCGCCAATTACTTTCTTGTCCAGAAAATTGTCCAACAGCTGTTTATTCACTTATGATTGAATGCTGGCATGAGCAAGCAGTTAAGCGTCCAACGTTTACTGATATTTCACACAGATTAAAGACTTGGTATGAAGGCCATATTAAAATCAGTAATCAAACCCCCAAGTAATCACAGATGCATAAAAAACACATACATCCATACTTGTAAAAGAAATAAAAATTAATTTTAAAATTTAAAATGTTTTCTTGAGTTCTGAATGCGACTAGCTTTGAAAGCAATGAGATCAGTAATAAAATCGGCTTTTAGAATAGAAAAAATTAAATTTTATTCAACGTCATTTTCATAAGAAATTTTTTTTTTCATTTTAACAGGTTTCGACCTTTGTCTTAATTTTATAAGAAAAAATTTTCATTTTTGATAAGCCTATATCATTTTAAATGTAAACAAATATCGCCTTCTTTAGGGCGTTCGTTATGTGAAAATATAAGTCAAATAAAAATATAATAATGGCAATAGTTTAACTTTCAGTGTAAACAAATTTCTCTTACTTGAGAGATATGAGAATATGATATGATAATTATTTTTTATAAGTAAAATAGGCGTTCCGACAATTGACTGGCAGTATCCCGCTGTACGCTTTGTCCAATCAAGTAAGCCAGCTTGTGAGCGTACTGAAAATAATGCAAATAAATACTTTTAGTCATTGATTTATTTATAAAAAGGAGAAAACAATAAGGCACGCCAGACTTGTCTTGAAAGTACTATGGATCATATTAACCAGGTGCTTAAATACTCAAACCTCTGTTTGTGTTGGGGTATATGATAAATGCTTAATATATCTTTAACAACCTATTAAACTAATGATTTAAGTTTTAAGGTTTAATAAGCGGTATTTAAGCAAGTGGAATTCAAGTTTTGTATGCTTACCATGCAACAGGCAGGGATTCGCACAGTGCCAGGCCAGTTATAATACATAAAACATAATTTATAGCTTAGTTTTTGTATGATATCTGGACCATAAGTGGAGTCGTCGCGCAAAACAACAAAATGTGTTGGAGTAACAGTGCCTTGACGAACCATTTGTGAAACCAAAAAGAAATCATACATATGAGATCTGGTTATGTATTTATCCACAATTGTTCCCGGCAATGGGTTGTCAAAATTATTGTTGTTTGCCTGAAATTTGAAAATAAAAACTCTCATTAGAATAGTGCAAAAACCAAATAAAACCCAAAGAGATGACTTACCAAAAAGTATCGAGTATTTATGCGCTTCTGAACTACAATAAATGTGATTTTGATACTTTTATTGCAAACAGCTTCAAATTGTGGAATTTCATACTGGGCACACAAATTTAACTGTCCATCTCCAACACCATCTCTGCAAGTGAGTTTCAAATTTTTATCATAAACAAAAAACAATTTTGTGTTAAAATTATACCTGTAAATTATAACGCTATCTGGAAAGTCACCGTTGCGTTTCTTGTAGCACTCTAGTGCTGATGCAAAAGATGAAGTAAGGCCGTTCACAATCTCTTCTTTTTTGGTTTGTATAACAGCTTTACTATACCAATGGGTATACGTCGAGTTAAGAGAAGCTACAAATGCTGCAATGACAATCAGAAATATGAAAATTACTTATCTTGTGTTGTTTTGGTAAAGAAAAATATTAAAGCTTACCAGCTACAGAGCGGCTTTTTTGAGACGGATCATGATATGAATCAATTCCACAAATCATAACATTTTTAAAGGGAATTTTCACAGTCCATAGAGAACCTCCCATTTTACAGTTCATTTGTAAAATAATCTTTTGGACAATCGAACGATTTTTAGCTTCGTTGAATAAAGTCCTGGCGTTCACAACCTAAAAGAAATTATAACAAAAGATCTTGTTAATACTGCACAACAAAAATGAGGACATGCATAAATGTTTATCAACTATTAAATCATTACCTGTGATGCGACCGGTATCTCTGCGCAACAAATTTTCTTGATGGCCGAATATCTGTCGTCACGACTGCTGGGGCAAATGCAAAGAACAATTTGAGTTTGTGACGAAATGCTGCGACGTAGGGCTTCAACATATGTATCGACACGATCTTGATCCAAAGTTACTATATTGGGAGTACTATAGTGCATTCCAAAGGCTTCACAGCAACGCTCCATATTATGTAGCAACGATTTAGCTGTTCGCAAATCACTTTTTTGATGTATCAAAATCCAATTTTTGAGATGAACAACTTCCAGCACTTCATTAGACATGGCGTCTTTGGAAAAGTCAGCACGCGGTCCAGCTGAAACACTTTTTTTTGCAAAATATATTTGCTCTGGATCCAATTTGCGACCAACAATTTTATCGTTATTATTGATCAGCGATATGCCCCAGTTTTCAAGAATCTCTTTTGCAGCAGGGTTTTCGTTTAGATTTTTAAAATACTTATCCAATGCCTGCATTCGCTGATTGGGCGAGACTCCAGTGAATGTTGCGATTTCGCGCATTAACTTCTTATCCGACCGGATTTCATCGTGTAGGCCCGTGAGATAACAAAGTTCCGGGATCAAGCAGAAACGAATATTCTCAGCATTCGCATTTTCATTACCTCTGGATTGTTTTAAGCTGATAAGTAATGGTTGCTTGCCGTCTCTAATGTTTATATTGTGATGATTCTTGTAATATTCAATATAACTACTGGATCCAGCTCTGGTCTCAAACGTGGAATGTGGATTATCGGAAAACGATATATCATCAATTCTGTATGTGCGATTATTATAACGAGTTATTATAACGCTTCCAATCAGGTGTTTCTTGGCTTTGTCTTGGTAATTAGACTTGTTGTGTTGATAAATTTCAATAAGCATATCCAAAACTGTTTTCTGGCAAAGCAAACGATGAGATACATCACAGCAGAGCATCAAGCCACCGTCATACTCATCGGCAGCTGTTACGTAGCCTGGCCAAACTTCCAGTTTTGCAGTTGGAATAACTTTTGGGCGTGTAGGATCGAAATGCTTGCGATCAAATTTAACGTAATTCAGGGTTTTCATGACCCGATCAAATAAAATATTGTACAATTGAATACAATTTTTTTGGGATTCTTTTTTCTTGAATAGCAAACGGATTTCAATGTCTTTGTTATCCGCGTTTTTCGATACAAAAGTTGTCAACTGTTTTTCCAATAAAATTGGCAAGTATAGGCTGGCACCATCAAAGGTTTTAACGCCGCCAAATTTGTCGCGATGCTCATTTAAATACTTCATTCGTAAATGAACAGAATCAACAGGAGGGTTGTATTTAACCTCATAGAGGTAAACTCCTTTCTTTGGATCAGATTTTATACCTATATAGTTACAGGCCAAGTTAACCGGTGACCCTGTTAATGACAATGAAAATAAGTTGTAGTTGATTTTAATTATAATTATAATTGTGATTTTTACCTTTCGATCCATAAATAGTGTTAGGATAGAACAAACCACTTGATGCCTTCAACCCTTTTTTTTCAGCTTCATCGCACACCTTCGGTGCCTGCTCTGATGGAACACTCTTGCTTCCATCACTGCTGCCAATATCATCTACAGATGATGGGATAGAGGATTGATCATTTCCACTTCCCAATTGTTGGGAATGTTTTTTAAAAGACTGCAGTAATTGTGCACGTCCTCGACCAATAGAGAAGCTGACTTTTGCAAGCGTTGACGAAAGATCACTTTCGACATTCTCGCTTGCAACTCGCCGAGATGCACCGCTCGAAACAGATTGGTCAACTTCTAAGCCACTGTCTTTTGTTTGTTCTCCACTTGACGAGGAAATTTCCGAAGCCTCTGTCTTTTTGTGAAACAATGACAGCAAATTTCCTCGACCTGACATGATCTGAAAATAAAAGTAAATTAGCGTATGTTACGCAACGGTTTAAGTGTATATTCTAGAAGGCATTTCCCTACTAGAGACTTCTTAGTTGCTATGTAAGAGTTTTAAAACTCAAAGGCTCACACACCCCTTGTATGATCTGCTTGTGCACTTCATCAAGCAAGCGATAAAACTGTAATATTGTGAGCTCGTTCGCGGTCAGACACTTAGCCTGTGCGTCAGACTGGCGCCAAAGAAGCGGAACCAGCTCAAAAATGAATCAGTGTTGTCATGGGCGTTTTAAAATGTAAAAATGAAACTTGGACATTAATGGCGCTGAACTAACAATCAGCAATGAACTTTTTTCTTTTTTGTTTCAAGCTCAAATTGATATAACTGGTAAGAAATGCCCTAAACCATATATGTACATATAAATGATATGTATGTGTCCTTTTTCAGTTACGACAGACTAAGTTTATGGTCAATATGTGCAGAAATACATATGAATGTATTGGTAAACATGAGATAGTTTCAAACTTGAATGGAAAGACGTGTCACATATTAGCGTTCATGAAATATTAAAACTGTAGTTTTCTTGCAAACAAAGCCGAAAAACGCAAAAATTAATAAATCCCATTTCCATTGTATCACTAATTTTTGAATGTTTAAAGATTATGCGAAATATTTGTTGGTTATGCCAGATTGTATTGTGAAATAGAACGCTTCTGGTTTTGCCGATGTGCGTTTTGAGTTTTCTTTGTAGTTTTTCTCACACATGCATACATACATAGGTATGTATGCACGTATACCAATATGTGTATATTTGTATGTATTTTGGTGTAAGACTTTTACGCCATTAAAAGTAAAACGCATTTAAGCTAAAATAGTTTAATGGTAGGTAAATTGAAGTAAAAATTATTTTACTCTATTTACCCTAAAAATATAAAAAGGACCAGCATGTTCATATGTATGTAAGAGTATACATACATATACCGAGCACACTTTTACATGCGTTTTTATGAGCACTTCTTTTCTATGAAAAAAAAAAACGCATACAACCGGCACAATTTTTTACACACAACCACATTATATTCAATTAATATATTTGTATTTGGAATTTTGTACACTTAATTAAAAGCATAATACTTACCGTAATTTGTGATTTTAAATTAAATACGGAAACTTCTTTAAATTATGTATTCAGCTTTAGTGTGTAACCAGTTCAACATTTCACAACCGACTTTGCGCCATTCACAGTTAAAAAGTTAGAGATGGCAAAATACCATACAAAAATAACGGAACCTGCAAATTGGGGTGACCACAGAAAAGAACCGAGACTTGGTACGCTGCTCAAGTTACTAATTTGCTTCTTCAAGCTAACAATATCGAAATCGAAACTTTGGGCTGAAATTTATAATAAATGTTTAATAAATGTGAAAGGAATCGTTAAATAACAGCTTAATATTTATGTCTAGTGAAAAATATATTAAAATTGATGATTCCATCAATGATCCTAGTACAGTAATCTAATGTCTGTATTACCTTTTTTTTTATATTCTCTTTAAAGCTTAAAATCCTGTCAGCAAGTTGGCTGCTAAAGCTGGCGTGAAAAAAATGTAGCTTTTTTATATGGTTAGGCTACAAATTTTAAAATTTATGTAAAGTTTTTGTTCCTGAGTTTATAATGTCGTAGGGAGAATATTAAATAAAAGCAGGGAAAGATCAATATTAAGAGTGCTGTTGCGCCTATAAAGCATGCATCGATTTGCGGTGCCAGCCTGTACCTCCGACTTTTATTAATCAAAAAGGATTTTTCTTGTGGGATCAATTTAAAAAATCTGTAACTTTGTAAACAGAAATTAGAAAAAAGTTTAGTTATTGGAACTTTTATTTTGTTCTATTAATAATATCTTTAAATTCATATATTTTTTTTATAAAATAATAAATAAATTTAGAAACAATAGCCAGCATTTTAAAAACACAGTGGATGTCAAAGCTTGAAGTTTTAAAATTAAAGATCAAATTTAAGGGCTAACATAAGTAAGTTTATTTATTTTTAGCTGCTCTATTTACATTGAAAAACTGAAATTTGACTAAGTATCGAATAGTTTACCTTACCAGACATTAAGAAATTCATTACTTGCTTAACTCTACGCGTTTTGTAAGAAAACTTAATATAAAAACAAACAATCGATACACAAAACTCTTTATTAAAAAGAAGCTATAAAAACGATTGGAATTATTCCCATTATTCCAAACATTAATTTTGCATTTATCTTTCTCACTTTTAACCATAAAATATAAGCCAACGCATACAAAACAGCTGATATATTATCAGTTCGGTAAAGGCCTGTTAACTCAAAATTTAATTCAATTTAATTTAATTTAACAGTCAGCTGACTCAATCAAACCTATGCGATCTCTATATGAGCGTTTACCCAAAATTTAATTTAATTTAATTTGATTTAGTTTAGTTCCGAACCTGCAGGTTGCCGATTCTTAAATCTTTTTGGTGTTGGTAAGCTTGAAAATACAAAACAGCTGATCAAAAAGTGTGATGCAAAACGTTAACATATTCAAATATTCAAATGAACGAGCATTAACTAATTATTTTAGTTGAAAATCATGTTTGTTGTATGATAAAAAGTCAAAATACTTCAAAAAAATAATTAAAAATGAGAAGTTTGGGCTTATATAATGCCATTAGCTCAAGTTATAATGTTTTTAAAAACCGATTCAAAATGTAACGGCGGGTTAACAGCACTGCTAACATAATTTTACACGCTTTACACACTGTTTTCTTAAATTAAATTAAATTTTGAGTAAACAGGCCTACATACATTTCCTTAAACTAAATTAAATTAAATTAAATTAAATTTTGAGTAAACAGGCCTTAACTAACTGAACAATTTCAACGTTCTAGTGCAAAAACGTTCTTGTCACATACATATCGATATTATTACATAGGCAATGAAAGCCACTAGTACTATATTAATAGGCCTTGCTGTCACTAATAATAATATAATAAATTAAATAAACTTACCAAGGCAAAAACTGTTCCCCTGCCCTATTATTTCACTCATGTTTCATATTTCTTAATGTGAGTCCAAAATCCAAGATACTTTAAAAATTTACTGTCCTTATATCGATGACAACTAAAAATAAATCGACTTTGGGCTGTTCAGAATTGCAAACTCAAGAGCGATGCCTCTGTGCTTTGCCGTCCCTAACCAAACTCACATCTCTATAAAACATCAAAACATTATTGTATATTAAATGCTATTTCCTTCATTTTATTGATGGCGGCTTTTCAAAAAAATGATGCAAAAAATTGCAGCTACAAATGCGTAGTGAAGTCCTGCAAAAACTCCAACAAATTAAGTTCTAAGGAATTCCCTGTGGAATTGTATTCATTTCCATCACATAGAACGCTGTTCAATAAATGGATAAGGATCCTCCATTTGGATGGCAATGTAAACAAAAATGATTTACGTATTTGCGGTCGTCATTTTGAGGCAAAATACTTGGGCAAACTCAAGTTGGAGTCTGACGCAGTTCCAACATTAAATCTGTCCGAGAAAACTTCACTGTCTTCACTAAATGATGTTTCTTGCACAGCTAATGAATCCAACAATGAGCCAACAGTGGGCGATAAAACTTCTGCAAAACCAACTACTGATGTGCCGCTTGATGAGTTCTGTTACAATTGTTTTAAAAAACAGGAAAACGCAGGATATTATAGAAATCAATGGTTTGAAACACTGGCTCTTCTTAAGAAACAAAACGAAGCCTTAAACGTTTGTAGAAAACAGTTGAGGGTAATAAAGCAATCTAATTTAAAAGCCAAAAAGCATTATATGATGGAAAAAAGTTCATTGAAAAATTTGTTGTGTAAGATTTCAAGTATTTCCTATGCTAGTCCAAACGCAAAAACCATATGTAAAATGCTGTTAAAAACCTCATCAACCTCCTATTCGGCAGAAGAAGCAGTTGTTGCTCTAAACATAGATTTTTATTCGTCAAAAGCGTATGATTATCTTCGAGACGAGCTCGACCTTAATCTTCCATCAAGAAATGCACTTTTGCTATTTAAACAAAACAAACTCTCTGAATAAGTTACTTTTAATTAAGACTATCCTTTACAAATAAGAACTAAAGCTTTTAAGCAGTATTAATAGAACATTGAATTTAAAATTGGTTTTTTCTTTTAACCTTACCATTCCCAGATAAAATACAATTTTGTAAAAAGGAATCTTGTATTAGATACGGTTAGATAAACTTTTCGACTTTTAGTTTGGCTCTCGGTTAACATTTATATATAAGGCACAACTATATATCATTTTGGATCCATGACTACTTTTACTATTTTAATAAATGAAAAACATAGTTTTGAGAAAACACATTAAAAGGTTTGTTTATTTGTCAAGTAAAGTGTAAAGCTATCACGACAAGAAAATATATACATACATACATATATTAATAAACATGTTAATCGTTGGATCGTTTTTGTTCTCGGCTGCCGCCCCGCTCAATATACCAGTTATCGTTTTGCTCCTTTTCGCGCTTCTGGCGTGAATGCTCACGGTCTTTCATCATCCGCTCGTGCCACTCACCGCTGCTACTGTCATCATCCTGGCCATGATCCTCTTTTGAATGCTGTTTACGGAAGCGTTTCTTAGACTTCTCGTGGCTCGTATTGTAGCGCTCCTTGGACCTACTGTCGGTGCTATGCTCCTTTGAGTGATCCTGCTGATAATGTTTTGTTCTGTGCCACTTGTTGGATGCATCGTGAACTTTTTCACGACTGCCGGGTTCTCCACCAAAATATTCTTTGGATTTAATCTTCGACTTGACGCACATAGCAGGGATTTCCACACATTTGCCATCTGAGCACTTGTAGGGACACTCAAGGTCATCCTGTGCAACATCCAACGGATCCATTGAGCTGCCATTACGCGTTTTCGTCTTTCGTCTGGGCGATTGCTCACGATCTTGGATTTGTTCGTTAGCAATGGTGTTGAGATGGAGCAACTGCTTAGACATAATGTCGATCTTGGCCCGCAATATGTTATTTTGCATTTGCAAGTCATCAAGGCGCTGCTCGATGTCTGCCATTGGGTTATTACCATCCAGCACATTCCATTTGGGATTTCGCAGAACACCAATAAACGCCAGTATTGCAAGCGTAGCACCTACATAAAACACGGCTGAGACTCCATTTTTAACTATTGACGGCAGCCTGTCGGCTACCGTTGTAATATTTGAAAGTTGATTGTCAGCATGCATTATTGGCAACGTATCTTGTGCTTGTGTCGAATCAGCCTGTCCGAACACAGTGCTTTGTCGCAGCCGGATCTGTTGTTGATCATTCTCATACAGATTATGTATTGTTGGAAGCTCTTGTTGTAACCGTAAATTCTGTTCGCTATGCTCCTGCAAAATCGTACATGGAGTTAAGCGACCGGTGCTATCGCAGTCGCTGATTATGGAAATACCATCAGATACGTCCTCGGATCGGTTATCTAAATCGTCGGCAAGCCTGCAAATGCAGTATTAGGTTACTTAACAAATGAACTTATTTTCGTCTTATTTAATCTCCTACTCCTTTTTTTCGCTTTGCCCATATCTTAAGACTTACCCTTCGATTGAGTCATTGTCCGTACTGCTCGGCTCTTGTTTCCGATCCGACTCTTGTTTTTTGGTTTTTTTCTCCTCCTGCATTTTGATTGCATTCTGTGTCAACAATGCTACATCGCTGTTGTCATCAAGTACTTCAGTCACTTCTCTTGATATAATCGACCAAGATGTGCTGACGTTAAGACATTCCTCATTGGGTGGCGTTTGACTTGTTGTCATCTTCTCGTCCATGATGATTTGCAACTATTGACGTTATTTTTACATCGACCTTGCAGCAGGTCTAAAAATATACTGCACCTAATAGCCGTCAACAATATTGTGCATCGATATCTTTTCTACATATTGCTTGTCTCTTGCTTAAGTTAACTGACCTGCAATCATTGCAAAGGCCATAGGCTCAGGGAATTAGTATAAAGCAGTAAGGACTGTTTATCGCACTGCTCATTTACTTTAAAAGTTAGGAAATGTATTTATTTTGGGACTTACAGTGGCTCTCACTTTATTGTTAGTGGTGACAAAAAAAAACCGCTGGCAGCAGACATGCGCAGCGGGGAACGAGTTGTTCTCTTCGTTTATATCGATTTAATACGATTAACAGATGTTATAACATCGTATGTTTGAATTCGCAATAAAATGCGCTGTTATCCCCCCTTTCCAGAGTTTATGGAAATTTTAGTTACGTTTGCACATTAAAGATGCAAAAAAATTGTGTTTTCTATGAGGTTCAATGTAGGAGTAAACCGTTTTGAAACTTGGATAAAATTTTTTGAAAGTTGCCACATTGATCAAATTAAAGCGGAATGAGTGAAATACATTGAACAGCTGCTTGAAAAAAAAGTGCAGCACATTCTTTCTAGGCTGCCAAATGAGAAATGGAGGGATAATGAGAAAAAGTTAATAAGCTTTATAAGGCCGTGGGTACAAGCCCATCAACAACAAGAAAATTAAACTTAAAGCTCAGTGGGATATCCTCCTTGATGGGGAAATAATTGTAAGTTGGAAAATAAACAGTTATATATATTTTATTCTGAAATTGGTTTTAATTAATACTCATTAGAAGTATCATTATCGTCGTCGTGTATGATTATTTAAATCAAATAATGCTTTTCCGAAAGCCAAAACAATATTATCATCATCGGTATCCTCTTCAAATGAAGTTCCCAAAAATAGAAAAAGAATTTGTGAATGCAGGCTATTTCCTCTATACCTGCGGCATTTTAAATTATTTTATAATTTACTACTTTTTTAAATTGGCTCCTTACTAACCGTAGTCTCTCCAGAAGCAAACAACAACAGCTGATTGCAAAGGCCTTGTTTCAATATAATTGACACTTTTTGAAACTTAAATTCCTGTGCCGCTTACTACGTCCCCAGTGTAAATGCTCTTTTACGATGCATTCAAAAGTATCGAAATTTCAGGTATCGAGTTAATGTAGCTCAGCAACAAGTGGACATCACTAATTTAAAGCAAATAACTTTGAATTAAAAAAACACATAAGATTTATATATTTAATTTAATAGCATCGATTAGTTATGGCCGATGCAAATTACAAATGCCTAATAAAATCCTGCAAAAGGAGTTTAACACAGTCTACTACGGAGTGTCCTGTGAAACTGTTTTCATTTCCATCGCATTCTCAAATGTTAATAGAATGGTTAAGGATTCTCAATATGGATATCAAAGTAGCTAATAAATCCACGCGAATCTGTGACCGGCATTTCGAGACTAAATATTTACACCAATCCACATTAAAACCGGATGCAATACCCACATTAAACCTGTCTGAAAAAACTGCATTAGATTTACAAAACACTGCTTTAAACAACATACAAATTGATTTGTGTAATAATTGTCCACAAATGGAAGAAGAAGAAGCATATTATAAAAAACAATGGCTTGACACACTGGCTGAACTGAAGAAAAAAGAGGAGAGCCTTGCCAATATAAAGAAAAGAATAAGATCCACGCACAAAACAATGAGCGCAAGGGAAAAGTTTAAACCAAAAGAGATGTGTTGGGAGCGTACAAAAAAAATCATTGCAAACATGCCTCATATATCTGAGAGCTCTAAAATAATATGTACTATGTTTTTAAAAAAACAAAGAAACTACAGCCCAGAGGAGACAATAATCGCACATAATATAAATTATTACTCGCCAAGAACGTATTTATATCTACGGGATGTTCTCAAATTGAATCTGCCATCAATGAACACATTATTACGCCTCAAACGAAAAAAACATGCTCCATAATTTTCATCCGATATAAACAATCAATTCGTTATTAATGACTTATAAACAGAAATTTATACAATTAAATTTCCTTAAGATTTAAAGAGTGATTTTATTTACTTGGCAACTGAATTTGTGATGAAAGAATTTGTTATTTTTCTCATCAGTATTTAAGTTTATTGTGATGAATTAATTTGTGCCACCATCTTGTACCCTACACTTATATTGCGCCTCAGTCACCATAACGCCATCCATATCCACAAACCGTGTATGCAGTCCGGCAGAAATAAACCGGTTGCTTGCAGGCATGTCTAAGCGTGGAGCTGATTGCGAATCGTTTATTTCTTTTTCACGATCTAACATCTCTTTTGCTCGAGCCAAATCATGTAATATGTGATGCTATGGAAGGATACCAAATATTTAACGATGGTTTTTATTAATAATAATGAACTTTTTTACCTTTGACATATCAGATCCCCGTAATCTTAGAAACATCCAATAAAGACTGCTGGCTGCATAGGCCAAGTAAGTATCCCGTTTAATTTGACCTTCGGTAGTCACTGATGGAATATCACGTGCATTTAGTGCTAAGTCAAGGTCATTTTCTAAAAGCTTAAGACGCTCCGAGAAATTGTTTATTATAACATTCATTTGTTCGTCATTGTGTTTAAGAGATGAGAACTTTAATTCTGCCATTGAAGTTTTTTGGTAAACAAATTAAAACCAATGAAATGCTACACACAATAGCGAGGCACCAATTTTGATGGCACTATCGATGTTTTAATTTTTATGCTTCCATCGATGCTTATCGATGGTTTTTCAAATGAGAATATAAACAAGAGGGGTAACCAGAGCTCTCAAATTATTTTTACTCGCCGATGTAAAAAGCCTCACGAGAGCTCGTGTGTCGAGAAAAAAACCGACCAGCTGCTTTTGTTTATTCCTCTGCTTGACACCATATTTGATTTCGCTGTTGTTTTGATTTTTTGCTGCTCATGTTTTGGTGTACCTAAATGGCTGCGTGCGAACGCAAAAAGTATCGAAGGTCACGTGTATATGCATGAATGTGTACCCCAACATTTGAAATATGTTACACAATATAAAACCTGGAAACCTTTGAAGATGTGAACTTTTTGGTGCTTCAGAACAAGTTCCAAAGATTTTTTTTAGTAAAATTGCTGCAAATTGATACGAAGGTTGTTGGTGAGGGATTTGAAACAGCTGGTGGCCCACCTTCCTAACTACGTAACAACTGGGAGAATAACCATATTCTGTTTAAACGTATAATTTGATTGAGATGGTACGTGCTTGAAAAGTTTCTAGCAACCAACTAAATCAGAAGTGCATGGACAAGATTTCTGTTTGCTTTCACAAGGTAATAGGAGCAGTAACACAAATAGGTTTTACAATACAACTGTTTGATTGTTTCAAATATATTTCTTAGCACGTTTTTTTTTATATTTAAAGCTGTGTGTGGCTAATCGCTAAAGCATATGAATTAGCTCCATCTGTAATGGGCGTATGCACGATTACTTTCGCATTGCCTATGTAAATCATCCTTCTTTTTGATAACACGACCTTGTCCACAAGCAGCATCCAATATTTCCCAAGCAAGTTTCTCGGGCAACTTGACTTTCCGATCCTTTTCGCGAGCTGCATCCAAAAGCCATTTCATTGCCAAAAAGTATGATTTCTTTTCGGTCACAGGAATGGGCACTTGATATTTCACACCGCCCCTTTTTATTGCGGACAACTGGAGTAATGGTCGCGAGTTTTCAATTGCATTTATAAGGAGTTGTTCTGCATCGATGATAATATTGTCTCTGTCGGATTTGGTGAGATTATATCGCTCAATTTGTGTGCGTTTAATGGTTTCAAAGGTTTCCGTTAATAGCTCGTTGGCCAGACTGCGATTACCTTTTTTGGTAATATACTTTAAAAGCTTACTCTTAAGCGTGCCATAAAATATTGAATCTGAACAATCATTTGTTGCCGCTTTAATTGGTATGTGAGATAAGTCATTTTTCTTGGCCGCTTGACTATCTTTTTGTATAATCGGGTCAGCGAAATGTGACGGGTACATTGACATAAGGCGGCCACATTTTGTCAACCTAAACACAAAGGCAATTTAGTTAACGGATGGTTTTTAATTAATTATTTTAACTTTACCTTAAAACGCTTTGAGTAGTAACACTCATGAAGCTCATTGTTTTGTACTTATATAATGTTTGTAATTAGAGATGTGTACCGGATAGTGATGTAGCATAATCGTTGCATCGATAGTTTCTTCAATATATCGCAACAAACTTATCGCTTTTTAACAATTTTTCATTTAAAAAGAGCTGCCAGATAACAATTGTCTGAAATAGGCAAACGTCAAGAAAAATATATGCAAATTTTAAAAGTTTAAATATATAAGCTGACATATTTCATGTTTGTCTTTTGTTTGAAAGATATTAAATACTGCATTTTAAATTGTTCCTTGATTGGCGGGCAAAGAATATAATCAAATCATATAAATAAAAATGTATGAAAATATTATAGATATTTTTTAAACTAGAAAAGTGTGATTTCATTTAGCTTTAATATGTAAATAAGAAGCTTGAAACGAAACATATCTGAACATGAAAGAAAAAATATATATTCTTGATCGGCATTAAAAGCTGCGTCAATATAGCGACTATTTTTGAAAATCTGCGCACCATATATTATTTATTAATTTAACAAGATTTATCTGTAAAAAATTCCGAATATATCTCTTCATACTTGTTATTATTTGTACCGATAACAAAAAGTATTTATCGATATGAAGCAAAACGCTTTCAGATTGTTTTAAACTGGCTTTAAAAATGTTGTATATATTATAAAGTGCCAAAATAATATCAGCTGTACTGTAATAAAGGTTTTAAGAAACTAAACCGATTTTTTCCAATATAAAAAGGGAAAACAAAAATGTGTAAGGTACACATGGATTTTAAAAACCATATAAGCATATTCATAGATAAATTTATTTTTCGCACGCGAACATCAATATTGTCATTATTTCTTTCTTCCCCATTCTAAATTTTTTCACCCATATCCATTGATTAGCCCGATTTCGTCAATGAAGAGCCTATTATAAAATGATTATCCATTCGATCGATTAAAAGCGAAAAGAAATCGCAGTTGCTAATTTATTATGGTCAATCCTTGTAAATCACAACTGTGTACAGTACATTACATTGTTGCAACTAAAGCTTAAGATTGTGCACAACAGAATTATATATAATACGTGTTTACCATAAAGGGCAAATGCAATCGAAATAAAGGTAAGAGAACATGGAAGTGCCCTTTTACAGGGATATACTATAATTCTAAGCAAATAAGCACATATCTATTTATTCATGCACAAAACATGGACACATGCTAACAATTATATGACCATACACAGCATCACATACTATGAACTACATGTATATTTGTATAATTATATTTGTGTAAAAAAATCAGAATTGGACTTCGGTGTGTCTTCTTTATTTCGTCGCTCGACCAAGACTGACTTTGCGTTAGTTTTATGCCTACCGACTATAAGAAAAGCGAAAGATAATTTCTTTATGTGTGTGAGCGAGACAAGCAGTGTTAACACTTTAACGTAAAGAATATAAACAAAGACACTTTAAATTATGACGCGTTTTCAATTAATACCCAGCATAATATGAACTTTGGTAACATTTTTATATATTTCTGTTTTCTATTCATAATTGTTTTAGTTGTGGCTAAGAGATTTTTACAATTGTTTGTTCTTTTTCTTTTTAATTTCTATAAAAAGATTTTGGGCTAAAACGTAAAGATGTTAAATGCAACAATTTGTTACACGTTTTTATCCTTTTTTATTGGTATTTATGGTATTTTTCTGAGCTACAAAATAAGTTCTTAGCTTGTTTTTGCTGTTTTTTTTTTTTAATTTAAATTTTTATGCATATAATTTTGAAAATAATAATGTTTTAAAAAACTTAATTGTGAATGAATTTCAAAAAAAATTAATTAAAAATAAAATAATAATGTGTATTATTCTTATTAATTGAAATTTTTTTTTAGATAATATATGTATTTGCAAATTTACGTTATTGGTGCACTAAGCACGATTTGCTATTGCCTGGAAAATGGATTGGCAAGGACTCCACCAATGGGATGGTTGTCTTGGGAGCGATTTCGGTGCAATACCGATTGCGTTAATGATCCAGACAACTGTATAAGGTAAGCTTTTAAATTAGAATGGAAATATACAAGTAGCTTATCGGGTTTTTCTTAAAGAATTCTTTCTTGATCATACAGGTCCTTTTATACCCTTAACCATAAAAAGGGTAAAATGGTTGGAAATGTAACAGAAGAAGAAGCATCTCCGACCCTAAAAAGTATATATATTCTTGATCAGCATCAACAGCCGAGCGATCACCACGCCGCTCCGCGTATGAACGCTAAAGAGCAGAGACTTCAAACTTAAAACTTAAACTCCCTATACCATAAGCAGATCAAGTTTGTTTCAAATTTTCGAAAACATTTCTTTAAAATGTGATCGATAACAAAAAATTGCTGAATTAAAATGTGAAAAAGAGTTTCAAATTATTTATAAAATATTGATCATTTGAACAAATTTATAAAAAAAAAACACCGAGATCTCATTAAATTTGGTCTATATTTGTCACTTAAGTACAAAAATATGACTTTGCACGTACTAGAATATATAATGTAAATCAATTAATTTTTCGGACAATAAACTTTTAAAAGCAGACCCAGATTTTGGGAGAATCTGAACTTGCCCGTCCCTCGAGACTACAAGGTTTATTAGCTTTTCATATAAAGCAACTTGTGGTGCATAAAATAACTTATTATCATTTGGGTTGATGTAATATCTTAGAAACTAGTTTAAATGGTATGAAATTGATTAAAAAAAAGTATAATATGTTTTTTTTTTTTTTTTTTTTTGGGCGACATGGTATATGTATAAGTTAGAATGTATGTGCTCTATCAAGAGTTGAAGAAAAATCTTATATATTAATATATTTTTATATTTATTTCAGCGAACGACTTTTTCAAGTAATGGCTGATCTGCTTGTCTCTGAAGGATATGCATCTGTGGGATATGAATATGTTAATATTGACGACTGTTGGTTGGAACGGCATCGAGGTCCTGATGGCAAACTTTTAGCTGATCACAAAAGATTTCCCAATGGAATCAAATCATTGTCGGACTATGTATGTACCAAATTTTATTATGTTTACAACAACAAACAATCAAAGAAACAAGCTCAGGAACTTCTAAAGTTCTTACGGCGTCGAAATTTAAATATGGATTTAAGAGAAATATCTACGAAACTATAAATTTCTCTTTACAATATAGGGATTTTTTCAAAACATCTGTATATAAAAATCTTAAACTTAACAAACACTGAGTTTTTTAAAAATATCATAAAACTTTTTATTTCAGATACACTCCAGAGGATTAAAGTTTGGAATCTATGAAGATTATGGCAATTTTACATGCGCAGGCTATCCTGGTATTATAGGGTACGAAAAATCAGATGCACACCAATTTGCAGAATGGAATGTTGATTATGTCAAGTTAGATGGTTGCTATGCCTTACCATATGATATGGATCGCGGCTATTCCGAGTTTGGAAGATATTTGAATAGCACTGGAAAGCCCATGGTATATTCCTGCAGCTGGCCCGTGTACCAAATATACGCTGGAATCCAGCCTAATTTTTCAGCGATACAAAGTCATTGCAATCTATGGAGGAATTTTGATGATATTCAAGACTCATGGGCATCTGTTGAAAATATTATTGATTATTATGGAAATAATCAAGATGTTATTGCTCCGAATGCTGGCCCTGGACACTGGAATGATCCAGATATGGTATTTAACAAAAATCCTTTAATTTTTGGTTGTTTGTTTTAAATCTTTTTTTCTAGTTGATTATTGGAAACTTTGGCCTAAGCTATGAACAAGCAAAGACTCAATTTGCTGTTTGGGCCATTTTAGCGGCTCCCTTGTTAATGTCTGTTGATTTGCGAACAATACGTCCGGAATTTAAGGAAATTCTACTCAATCGAAAGATTATTTCTGTAGATCAAGATCCCTTGGGCATACAAGGTCGAAGAATATACAAGCATAAGGGAATAGAAATTTGGTCAAAGCCAATTAGTCCGGTTTATCAAAGTTTTTATTCCTATGCTCTCGCATTTATTAACAGACGTTCTGATGGTACACCCTCTGACATATCCGTAACATTGAAGGAACTCGGTCTTACCAATAATTATGGGTATAGAGTTGAGGTAAGTTTTATTATTCGTATGCAATATGTAGTTAGATGGGAGAAGGTAGATATAAAAGAGATTGTTCGTAGACATAGCACACATTCTAAATCATAACATACCTCTATGACAAAGGGTTAATATTCACTGTCAGACAAGCTCGATATGATAAAAATTCAATGAGATTTTTGTAACTTTAAATGTGCGTATCTCAAAGCTGTAAAACGTCCCAAAAACTGTCGCTGCAAAGGCTAAGTACAATTGTGACATCAAATACTTGTATATAAAGGACTTGAAGGTAAGCTCGCATCAGTGCAACTCGGCCCTAAGATGATAATTAGTTTTGGAGTAGACAATAAATGTGTTATGCTTTAAGGATTCCTTGCGTACTATCGCATCACCCGAAGCCGTGAGCCTTGTTGAGCACAGAAACTGTAAACGTCAGAGACTGACGAGGAGTTCCTTAAGCCACTTTTATGGGTATTAATATCATTTAATAAATTAATTATCAATTCAAATTGATGCTAGACGATTAGCTGCTGAATTACGAGACAATCTGGTATTTGAATTTATTAAGGGCTTAAAGACTTTATATACTTCTTCTTATTCTTTCTGTAGATGTATGTAGTTAACGGTCATCTGATTAATTCGATAAATCGTTTTTGTTTTCTTGAACGTACGCGACCTATAAGTTCATTGAAGTGTATTATTTTTTTTTTTTTTTGAAAATAATGCCATTGGCTTTTTCTTTGATAACTTACTGGTTCCTGGGTGTATTCAAATCTCAAATTTCTTGACTTTGGACTATGATTTTGAAATAAACAAAGTGTCCTTCAACAATGTGTGCTGACCCTCCCCAAATAAACATTAATATATTCGTAAATAGTTTTTAAGTGCAATATAATTTTACGTTTTAATTTCAATGCAAGTGAAATGATCGTATTCTGCCTTGGTCGTCGTGGGAATTTATAAATCGCAGCATGTATGTAGTAAATCCTATGGACATCACTCAAAATTAACATATACCTCATTCAGTATCGCCCAAGCTTTATCTAAATAACACTAACGCTTAAAAAAGGATAACAAGTATGGTACTATTAATACATTAATCCCATGGACAATGATAATTCAAGGACCCTAATGATGCTTTTTACTTTATTCTTTTGCTCAAATGTAGATTAATGTTTTTATATATTTCAGGACCTTTATGAGAATGTTGACTATGGAATATTGTTTCCAAATACTAAAATCAAGGTTAAGGTAAATCCGTCTGGAGTTGTTATGTTAAGAGGAGAAACACAATATTTAAACAAATTTTAAAGGGAATAATGTTGTAATGAATCATTGTTTTTATTTCAAATAAAAGGTTTATCAAATTTTTAATAACAGAACAAAGTTAATGTAATCTTGATAGTTTCCAAATGTTATTTCTGATATATTTATATCGTTCTCTGTGCGCCTGTGGATCGTTGACAAAGGTGTCAGAGCACTTGAGCGCGAGCTAAATGCCTTATATGTATGTGTTAAATGCACTTGCACTCAAAATTGAGGCTAAATATAACTTAAAAACAAAGAATATTTGGAGTTTTTTGGTTCATTTCTTAACAACAGCCCCTTTGTCACATCATCTTTTCCCCGTTTTCAGCTTGTTCTCTGATCTTAGATGTACAGTTTGTAATTTTCAGACATTTCTATATAACAAGTTTTGAAAAACAAATTGCACAATGAGTACCTACATTTGAAATAAAAAATCGCCTTTTTTTTCTATTATTTATGGCTCTTTTGCAACATATCTAGCCGAATATTTTTGTTATTCGTTCTTAAAAGTGAGCATCACTGTCCAAATTTACGAGCATTTTGTTGGCCTGCAAGCAGTATAATAAAGATGTTAAAGAAGTCTCCATCAGTTAATGTGAAACAAAGCAGTTTACTGCTTAAGGTAAAGCAGTGCGAGTAACGTATATATTTAAATAATAGAGTCCAAAGACAGCATGTTTAGATGGGGAAAATGTATGGAGCCCGTTTTGCTGCAAGTGTTATCAATTAGTTTAATATGTCTTGGCACTTACCTGCTGCGTTTTCATTGTCACCAGCAATATGTTAATTACAAACGCGAGCCACACAAGTCTCGATACCAGGCGTTCTCTTCTTTATTTTTATTTTTTGCGGCTTTTATTGTTGGCTTTTAATTGCAATTACCAGCCAGATTAATGGACAACTCCAGGCACGCAGAGCCTCTTAATTGTAACGGCAACAAGCACTGCCGCGCAACACATTTGCATTGTTTTATTGCCACTCAAAGCGCCCCCTACTTGCGCACATGTATGTACTTTGCACAAATGCGCGCACACACACACACACACACATGTGCACAGACACAAGCACATAGTCAGGCGGCATTTGGCCTTCTCATTTTCGCGCATGACGTTAAAGTGCAGCATTCCTTAATGAATATGCAACAATAGCCAACTCAACTCAACTCGACGGGTCTCGAGTCAACTCAACATGGTGTAGTGCTTATCCCCCTCTGACCACACCAGTTGCACACCTGTTAATGAGCTGCTGAAGCATTTTTAACAAATAATTTCTTAATTAAAGTGCATTTGACATCCAGTATTTAAAATTTGTTGCATAATTTATGAGACTTCGGATTTTAATTATATTAAGATTTTGATTCAAGCGAGTTTTAACTTAAATCCTTCAAAATTAATGTTTTCTGACAAGGGTTCGCAACTTTGCTAAGTCCATTCTCCAACCGAACTTACAATTTAAACTCAGATTTAAGCGAAATTACTTCAAGGAACGTTTGTTGAAGGATTATTAGTTTGTTTAAATATTGGAGGAAATCTTTTTTTTTTTCAAAAATTCATAATAATCGCTACGGATTTTTTGCTGAAAGTTCCGTTTTAATTTCCTGTAAAAACGACCAAATTTCCCCCAAACGCTTCTCGGTTTTGTTCTCGCGTTGCTCTTCGCTCTGAGCGTTTAGTTTTCGTTTTATAATTTCCAGAGCTCGGTTTACAGTTGTATTGTCAATCCTTAGTTCCTTGTACAATTTGGAAGATTTTTGAAATGGAAACCGGGAACTTTCAATATAATTATCAGTAATCTCAATGTCTTCTAGGATAGCATTGAGAAATCGCAAATTGGTATAATCTTCATTCGTGCTTTCGCCATCCTCATGGTCAGGATGCACGGATCGTAGACTGACATTATCTGAATGTGGAAGACTTTCAAGGCTCTGATTTCGATGCCTCTGACCATATACAATGGCCTTGTTGTCCTGATTGGGAAATATGGATACAGAGCCATAAGAAATATTAACCTGGATCTTAGCCAACTTGTAAAATATGCGACGTAACCAATCACAATTGTTCCAATAATCCTTTAAGGCGGCCTCATAACGACTTAACAGACCTGTGCGACATATGGCTGCATTAAGTTCCACTTGAGATTGGATAGTCTGCAAAAAAATATATATTCTTAATTACTTTTGACAACGAATCGACAAAAACATACCGAAAACTCACCTGCGTATCATTGACAGCCAATCCACCCAGTAGATTGGTCAGGATAATGGTCATAAAAATGAAGAGTAATAGTATGAGAGAACTTATGTAGCTATTAAAATCTGTGTACTCGTATTCACCAGAAAACATGACCAATGTTTTTATAACCGCTTGAACCGGAAGCATAAAAGTGAGAAAATTATCAGAATCGTAAATCTGTTTAGGTTCGCTAAATTGTATATAAAAGATGATGGCAAATGTCAACAAGAGAATCGAGAAGAGACCCAAGCTTATGAGAAAGTTACGAGAAACTTGTCGCAACATAAGCATATGTGTTGATATTGCCGGCACTGGAAGGGCACCCAAAAGATTCACCAATTTGCAGGCCATCAGCATTATGGTTAAAATTACAAAAGTTCGTTGAATCTCCAATGTTCCACACTCAAGGCAGGTCAAAATGAGCAGTACGATCAGTGGCACATCTATGAAACTGGGCACATGTTTGACCATCAGATATAGGGATAGATCCTCGATGAGCATATAGACAATCATGGAACAGCAGGCGATTCGAGCCAGCCACAAAGCCCATACACCCTGAGTAGGTTCCGGGAAACGAAGCAGACCATAAGTCGTCAGCGAGATGCCAAATAACATACAGATTAGAAAGTGTGCATAGAATATGGCAGACATACGTTGCCACTTAAGCATCAGAATGCAGGTAATGAGCGGATGCTGTAGCAGACGACACTGTTCCTTGCTATTGGCCATATAGGCAATGGGTGCCAAATCAAGTTCATTTTGAAAATTCGTTAGATTCATGCAGTTCATAATGAGCTCATAGCGTTCATGGCTTGGCTTATCGCCACGACTGGTAATGCAGTAATCAAAATGCTCTGCCAGCAGCTCCACATTCATGTCCTCGATGATAAGTTTATTCTTAGCATTGCGCAAGCCCAAACGCGCACCGTGACGCAAAAGTGCACGAATCGCATATTCATTACGATATTGCACGGCATAGTGAGTTGCCGTTTGGCCCTGATCTTCGGTGTTGAGGCAACTATCCCGATCTAGGAGTATTAGTTGCTGCAGGCACTCCTGGTAATCAGTGCGACTGTGTTGCACTTGTTGTATCAGTGTCATCAGTAGCTTGCCAGGTGACTCCAAACGGAGTTTGTCGTTTTGCATAAGACGCAAACAAGTTGTCCAATTGCCTGACTTAATCACAATCTCTAGAAGATGTTGGTTATCGACGGGCGAATTGACTTTGATTATTTCTTGAATTGCATTGAGTGCTGCCTCCTTTTTTTTGCGAATGTACTCCTCGAACAGCGCCTGCTGCAATAGTTGCCTGTCCCAGCCGGGGATCTCTTGTTCATAACGCTCTAACGCCTTCAGCAACTCATCCGCATTAAGACTGAGTAGTTGTGGCATCAAGTGCACAATATAAAATTCTTCCTTTGTATTGATTCTTAAGTAAATACTGCACACCCTCGCAATAGTTTGCCTCAGTAAGGTCGGGATTTGTTAGAAATGTAACAAGCAAATCATGAAGTAAATACGGTTGAATTTCTTTAACCTGCAGCAAATATTGCAATGCAGTTTTGCGATCTCCATCGAGGATGTTAGGTGAGGCGCGATAATGAAACAGTAAGATTATACAGTTAATTGAAAAAAAGCAAGAATCCATTTTTAAATTCTTGATCAGCTTGTGCAGTATGGTCTCTCCTTCATATAGAATATCAATTTCTATCTTATTCTGGCTATAACTCAACAGTTCATGAAGGTTTCTGGCATCTTTTGAATCAGCTGCATAGTGAATGGCCGCCTTATTTAACTGTGGATTTATCTAGAACAAAAGTAATCAAATGAAAACTGACTAATATTTGATTTTGGTATTAAAGAGAGTTAATGCTTACATAGTTAATGTCACAACCCGCCTCAAGGCATGCGCGTATGAACTTGGAATATCCAGGTGTTGATAGCGCCTTTTCAAAGATGCTCATCTGATCACCACTGCCATCGGTTGGTATGAGATTGGGATTGGCGCCAAGGTGCAAAGCTTGACGAAATTTTGTCAAATCACAAGAATCAAAAGACTCTGTTAGAAGAATCTGCGCATCGACGCTTTCAGCTTTCATTTTTAGTTGCTTTCAACTCACTTGCTCAAAATGCAATGCACAAAACAGTATCAGGGGGAGCCATTTAATATAAACATGGGGGCATACAAAACATAGCTATAGGGTAAATTAATCTAAGATGGGTTTCAGCTTAAACTATTTTATATTCTTGAAAAAATACCCTACCTTGTGTAATAAAATACTTTATAATAGTTAAGGAATCTTTATAGAAAAAATTGTTTTATTCCTTGATATTCAACAAATTAATATTCAAAACACTAAAATTCGGTTCATTAAAAAACATTTTATAATTTTCAAAAGCCGATTTACGGAAGATTTGTTATATAAAAGTGAAATAAAAAATATAAGATTTTTTAATGAAATTAAATTTTGGTATTGCTGCAAAGTGTATTATAAATATGTATATAGCTGTTTAATATTTAAATTTTTGGAGTATAGTATACCCGTATATTTATATATTGACAAAATGTTATATTACTCATTACTATTTATACCCACGAAATGGTTTATAAAGGGTATTATAGTTTTGTGCAACAGTGTGTTACAAACAGAAGAAAGCATTTCCGACCCCGTAAAAAAAGAAAATATTCTTGACCAGCGTCAAAGATTCTAGATTGGCTGTGTGTAATATGCGAGCGAGAAAATAAAGAAAGCCTGGATGACGTTCGCTTTAACCCACATGGACACGTATTTGAAGTTCTGGAGCAGAGTTATTTTTGTAAACGATTGCAAACTCTACATTTTTGACTCGGGTGAAAGGAATTATGTAAGGGGACACTTCAATATTGAACTGGTTCCAAAAACATTAACGCAAGCGTCAAGCGCGTATTTTGAAGTATGTTGGTTGAAACATTTATGCTGCAATCCAGCGTCGGAAACTTGCCGTTTTTTTTCGCTACAATGGGTTTAGATATGTACGTCAATGTACTAAAGAAATAAGATCGGAATACTACAATAAAACTTCAACCATTCTTTCGCTATGTTTAAAGATTTTTTCAGTTATTTATTAATTATTTTGGCAATAAATAATTTACCTCCACATAAAATTAGTCGTGAGACACTGTATGTGTATTTGCGTTTTCTCATATATTCAGTAAATTAAAAAATTTTTTTCAAAAAAAAAAAAAAAATGTTTTAGTATTTTTTAATCGTTTTATAATCGACAGCGTATCGTTGTATTTTTTTAAAGAGCACCATAAAGTATGCTACTATATTGTCATATTTACAGTGCTAACCTTACATGTATTGGAAGCTTAAAATAATTTCTTAATTAAAGTGCATTTGACATCCTGTGTTTAAAAATTGTTGCATAATTTGCGAGACTTCGGGTTTTAATTAAATTAAAATTTTGATTCAAGCGAGCTTTAACTTAAATCCTCAAAATCAATCAAGGGTGTGCTACGAATGAAAACCAACCGAATTTCAACACGATACCAACGAAACAAGTTACTTGGCGGCAAAATATTAAATATTTATTTTGTATAAAAACTACAAGAGACAAGACTTTGCATATTTTTATTTTCTTATTAATGAAATAGCACATAAATGTCCAGCGGTTACCCTTGAAAACAATGAAAAAAATATTAAAAATATTACATACAGCACAGCCCAGAATGTTTTCTGACAAGGGTTCGCAACTTTGCTAAGTCCATTCTCCAACCGAACTTACAATTTAAACTCAGGTTTTAAGCGAAATTACTTCAAGGAACGTTTGTTGAAGGATTATTAGTTTGTTTAAATATTATAGGAAATCTTTTTTTTTTTCAAAAATTCATAATAATCGTTACGGATTTTTTGCTGAAAGTTCCGTTTTAATTTCCTGTAAAAGCGACCAAATTTCCACCAAACGCTTCTCGGTATTGTCCTCGCGTTGCTCTTCGCTCTGAGCGTTTAGTTTTCGTTTTATAATTTCCAGAGCTCGGTTTACAGTTGTATTGTCAATCCTTAGTTCCTTGTACAATTTGGAAGATTTTTGAAATGGCAACTGGGAACTTTCAATGTATTTATCAGCAATCTCAATGTCTCCTTGGATAGCACTAATAAATCGCAAATTGGTATAATCTTCATTCGTGCTTTCGCCATACTCATGGTCAGGATGCACGGATCGTAGACTGACATTACCCGAATGTGGAAGACTTTCAAGCCTCTGACCATATACAAAGACCTTGTTGTCCTGGTTGGGAAATATGGATACAGAGCCATAAGAAATATTAACCTGGATCTTAGCCAACTTGTTAAATATGAAACGTAACCAATCACAATTGTTCCAATAATCCTTTAAGGCGGCCTCATAACGACTTAACAGACCTGTGCGACATATGGCTGCATTAAGTTCCACTTGGGATTGGATAGTCTGCAAAAAAATATATATTAATAATTACTTTTGACTGCAAATACAAAAAATCCCACCAAAAACTCACCTGCGTATCATTGACAGCCAATCCACCCAGTAGATTGGTCAGGATAATGGTCATAAAAATGAAGAGTAATAGTATGAGAGAACTTATGTAGCTATTAAAATCTGTGTACTCGTATTCACCAGAAAACATAACCAATGTTTTGATGACCGCTTGAACCGGAAGCATAAAAGTGAGAAAATTATCAGAATCGTAAATCTGTTTAGGTTCGCTAAATTGTATATAAAAGATGATGGCAAATGTCAACAAGAGAATCGAGAAGAGACCCAAGCTTATGATAAAGTTACGAGAAACTTGTCGCAACATAAGCATATGTGTTGATATTGCCGGCACCGGTAGTGCACCCAAAAGATTCACCAATTTGCAGGCCATCAGCATTATGGTTAAAATGACAAAAGTACGTTGAATCTCCAATGTTCCACACTCAAGGCAGGTCAAAATGAGCAGTACGATCAGTGGCACATCTATGAAACTGGGCACATGTTTGACCATCAGATATAGCGATAGATCCTCGATGAGCATATAGACAATCATGGAACAGCAGGCGATTCGAGCCAGCCACAAAGCCCATACACTTTGAGTGGGTTCCGGAAAACGAAGCAGACCATAAGTCGTCAGCGAGATGCCAAATAACATACAGATTAGAAAGTGTGCATAGAATATGGCAGACATACGTTGCCACTTAAGCATCAGAATGCAGGTAATGAGCGGATGCTGTAGCAGACGACACTGTTCCTTGCTATTGGCCATATAGGCAATGGGTGCCAAATCAAGTTCATTTTGAAAATTCGTTAGATTCATGCAGTTCATAATGAGCGCATAGCGTTCATGGCTTGGCTTATCGCCACGACTGGTAATGCAGTAATCAAAATGCTCTTCCAGCAGCTCCACATTCATGTCCTCGATGATAAGTTTATTCTTAGCATTGCGCAAGCCCAAACGCGCACCGTGACGCAACAGTGCACGAATCGCATGTTCATTGCGATATTGCACGGCATAGTGAAGTGGCGTTTGGCCTTGATCATCCTTGGTCGTGAGGCAACTATCCCGATCTAGGAGTATTAGTTGCTGCAGGCACTTCTGGTAATCAATGCGACTGTGTTGCACTTGTTGTATCAGTGTCATCAGTAGCTTGCCAGGTGACTGCAAACGGAGCTTGTCGTTTTGCATAAGACGCAAACAAGTTGTCCAATTGCCTAACTTAATCACAATCTCTAGAAGATGTTGGTTATCGACGGGCGAATTGAGTTTGATTATTTCTTGAATTGCATTGAGTGCTGCCTCCTTTTTTTTGCAAATGTACTCCTCAAACAACACCATCTGCATAAGTCGCCTGTCCCAGCCGGGGATCTCTTGTTCATAACGCTCTAACGTCTCCAGCAAATCATCCGCATTGAGTAGTTGTCGCATAAGTGCACAATATAAAATTCTTCCTTTGTATTGATTCTTAAGTAAATACTGCACACCCTCGCAATAGTTTGCCTCAGTAAGGTCGGGATTTGTTAGAAATGTAACAAGCAAATCATGAAGTAAATACGGTTGAATTTCTTTAACCTGCAGCAAATATTGCAATGCAGTTTTGCCATCTCCATCGAGGATGTTAGGTGAGGCGCCATGATAAAGCAGCATTATTATACAGTCAAATGCAGAAAAGTCAGAATCCATTTTTAAATCAGAATCCATTTTGATCAGCTTGTGAAGTGCGGTCTCTCCATTATATAGAATATCAATTTCTATCTTATTCTGGCTATAACTCAACAGTTCATGAAGGTTTCGGGCATCTTTTGAATCAGCTGCATAGTGAATGGCCGCCTTATTTAACTGTGGATTTATCTAGAACAACAAATTAATATTAAAATCATTATTAATCAAATGAAAATTGACTAAAATTTGATTTGGATATTAAAAATAGTTGCTGCTTACATAGTTAATGTCACAACCCGCCTTAAGGCAAGCGCGTATGAACTTGGAATATCCAGGTGTTGATAGCGCCTTCTCAAAGATGCTCATCTGATCGCCACTGCCATCGGTTGGTATGAGATTGGGATTGGCGCCAAGCTGCAAAGCTTTACGAAATTTTGTCAAATCACAAGATTCAAAGGACTCCGTTAAGAGAATCTGCGCATCGACGCTTTCAGCTTTCATTTTTAGTTGCTTTCAACTCAATTGCTCAAAATGCAATGCACAAAACAGTATCAGGGGGAGCTATTTAATATAAACATGGGGGCATACAAAACATAGCTATAGGGTAAACTAATCTAAGATCGGTTGTAGCTTAAACTCATTAATATTCTCGAAAAAATACCCTACCTGGTGTAATAAAATACTTTATAATAGTTTAAGAATCTTTATAGAAAAGTGTTTTATTCCTTGATATTCAACAAATTAATATTCAAAACACTACAATTCGGTTCATTAAAAAACATTTTATAATTTTCAAAAGCCGATTTACGGAAGATTCGTTATATAAAAGTGAAATAAAAAATATAAGATTTTTTAATGAAATACAATTTTGGTATTGCTGCAAAGTGTATTATAAATATTGTTTAAAGATTTAAATTTTTGGAATATAGTATACCCGTATATTTATATATTGACAAAATGTAATATAAAGTTTCTTTAAATTTAACTATTTTATACCCACGAAATGGTTTACATATTGAAAAGTATTAATAGTTTTTATGCCCACAAAGTGTGTTACAAACAGAAGAAAGCATTTCCGACCCCATAAAAAAATATTTTCTTGACCAGCATTAAAGATTCTAAATATGTTGTGTGTAATATGCGAGCGAGGAAATAAAGAAAGGCTTTTATTAAATTCATGGAACTGAGTCGACGTTCGCTTTAACCCACATTGACACGTATTTGAAGTACTGAAGCAGAGTTATTTTTGTAAACGATTGCAAACTCTACATTTTTGACTCGGGTACAAGGAATTATGTAAGGGGACACTCCAATATTGAACTGGTTCCAAAAACATTAACGCAAGCGTCAAGCGCGTATTTTAAAGTATGTTGGTTGAAATATTTATGCTGCAATCCAGCGTCGGAAACTTGCCGTTTTTTTTCGCTTCAATGGGTTTAAATATGTACGTCAATGTACTAAAGAAATAAGATCGGAATACTACAATATAAATTAAACCTCTCTTACGCTATGTTTAAAGATTTTAGCTGTTAATTACACAGTCTTACAAAATTCAAAATTTTTTTTGCAACGGAGATGGGATGTATTTTTTCGTGTTGGGGGTGACGAGAAACGAAAAAAAAAAATATATATAAGGGTTAGTTAATTGGAGAGATTTCGTAGTAGAGTCAATTTTGTGTTTTTCCCAAAATACCGAAAAATGACTCACGTTTTCTTACATTCATATTGAAGTATTAGCTATAATTTGTATCCGATTGAGTGTATTAAGACTTTTTTTTGAAAGGTATGACTATTGCGCAAATTTTAAGACGTTGTGTAGCTTATTGCAAACGTGAGTTATAGCCAAAAGTGTAGAAATGTGTTATTCAATAAAATGACATTTTTAGCACTTTTATTCAACTTTGACGTTGTATAACGGTACCGTGGGGCAAGATATTTTAAAAATTTTTTCTTTGGTGTCGTAGAGAATTTTTTTTACGAACAAAACAATGTGTGTTTCTACGCATATTTATTCAATTATGACGTTTGTTTTTGCAAAAATGTAAAAAATGGTGTTTTTGCTTTATTAATTAACCGAAACAGTTAGCTGGTTTGTTGTAGATGAAGTCAAAGTATCAAACGCTTCAAACTTATTTTACTTACGTTTTCAAGGTCGCTCATCTAGACTCAGTCGTCACAATTTTCATTTGACCAAAAAAATACAAAATGGCGGCAGTTTTAAGAATAAAAACTAACGAAAACAAGTAAAAATTGCAGTGGAACCGACTTCCATATACTTTTATACCTTTACATAGCTGTGTTAAGGATTCTGAGAAAAGTAATTTATGAGGGTTTTGGGTAAAAAATCAGGCAGAAAGAGGCATGACATTTATCTGTGGCGGATGGCACTTTCTATCCCCCTACCAAGTTTGGAGACTCTAGCAAAAACCGACAAAGATAAGAGGTGGGCGGTATAAGGCGTGGCATAAAAATTTTTCCACACCTGTTACGAATGTCACAACCAATGTTCATACCAAATTTGGTGACTCTAGCCCAAAAATGAGAAAGATATAGAAATGGGCGGTAAATGGGCGTGGCATCCAAAACATTGATGCAGATCTGTAACGGATGTCACTACCAATGTTCATACCAAATTTGGTGACTCTAGCTTAAAAACTGGCAAAGATACGTGCATTTCGGTTTTTTTAGGACGGTGGGGTGTTCCGTTGTTTTGGGGTGGCACCCAATGTTTTGATGCATAACTTTGTCAGATGTCAGCATCTACCTTCATGTCAATTTTGGTGGCTATAGCTTCAAAACTGTAGAAGATACAGGCATTTTGTTTATAATCGGAGAGGGCTGGGGGAATAGGTGGGCGTGGCATCCAAACTTTTGATGTAATTTTTGAGGAATGTCACCAGCTATCTTGCCATCAAATTTGGTGACTCTATCTACTAAAATGTGGGATATATATGTGTTTTATCGATTTGCACTTCGAGGTGTATCGACTTGTTATCGATTTCCCAGGCCCCCTGAGGTCGTAGAGCCCTAAATTTAACACTTTGTCTGACGAAGACATGTACCAAGATATTTGCAAAGTTGCAAGGCTCTAGCTAAAAGGTCGAAAAAGTTGCGTTCATACGGACAGACGGACGGACAGACACCATGACGGACATTGCACAAACCCAATATACTATGATACCTTTGGTATCAAAGTATAATGAGGTAATTTTTTTTTTTTCAATATTTTTACTTTTTATTCAAAGAAAAGAAAGTGTGTTAAACAATTCGTCAAAGCCTTAGATGTAAATTCATAAGCGTTTAAACGAACGCTAAGATTAAAGAAGGCGTGTTGAAGGCTTTCTTATCGTTCCCCAAACTACGAATATTTGGTTAAAAAATTTCTGCAAAGTTATGATCCGATTCTTGTAAATCCGGTAAATCTTGGTGATATGTCTGATGAACAAGGTGAACGATTTCATCAAGATATTAATGTTGTCGAGGTCAGATGTAAAAGAAAGTGTACTAGTCAAATGACGGGGGAATATATTGGTTCTTAGCACTTTCAAACAGTTTAGATAAGTTAAAAAGAAAGTCTAACTCAGCAGAACAACAAGAAAAATTGTAGCTAATACTACAGTATGAATGTAAGAAAACGTGAGTAATTTTTCGGTATTTTGTGAAAAACACAAAATTGACAATGAACTAACCCTTATACATATATATGTTTTTTTTCGGTTTTCGTCACCCCCAACACGAAAAAATAAATCCCATCTCCGTTGCAAAAACCTTGTAAGACAGTGTTATTATTTATTTTGGCAATAAATAATGTACCCATTTTAAATGTGACTTCACATAAAATAAGTCGTGAGACACTGTATGTGTATTTGCCTTTTCTCATATATTCAGTAAATGATACATTTTTTTCAAAAAATAAAACGTCAAAACATTAAGCAATAATTAATGTTTTAGTATTTTTTAATATTAATTTATAATTAATAATCGACAGCGCATCGTTGTATTTTTTTTTAAAGAGCACCAAAAAGTATTATATTATATTGTCATATTCATAGTGGCTCACCTTAATAAAAAAGACCTATTTAAATATATGGACAATTGTGATATACTTTCCTACAGCATCAAAAATGTTTAGGTCAAATGAATTTGTTAACTATTTATTACATTTGTTACATTAAATACGTTATTCCGACAATGCAAGCTAATGAATAAAAAGTTCGGCAAGTGCCAGTGAACCACAAAATTTAATTGCACATGAAACATATGGCTACAGGACCCAAAAGAAAAAAGACGGAGGAGGTGTGGTGCCCCCACTCACAATGAAATCTTTTAAAAGCCAAAAATCAACGAAGCAATGGACCAAGCCAAAACAAAACAACAAACAACACTGCAGTGCACTGGGCTCTGTTTCTGTTGGCATACCAAGGGGCGCACCCTTAAAATAAACAAAGCCAAAATGCTTAAGTAATTCAATTTGGCCAACCTAATGCCACAAGTTACCAAACGGAGGGTTAACAAGGCAGCTAGCTTCATATTTTGTTATTATTTTTTCTATTCCTTGGGCCAAAAATTAAATTGCATAATGAAATTTTTCATAGCTTGTGTGTTTACCCAACATTGTTGCAAGTGGGTCGCCAGTTAACGAACCATGCCCTGCTTTATTTCCGCTTGGTTCCTGACTCCTGATTACTGCGGTCAATGCTGCTTGAGGAGCTGCCACAGCCACTTAAGAGTGTTTAATATTCGTGATTTAAGAAACATTTACTTCAAGGGCTTGGGTTTTTAATATAAATAAGTCAAAAATCTGACTATTTAAGATAATAACTTGAATTAAAAAATAATTTCATAACCTGAAAGCATTAGAAATTTTTGGAGCTCACTTTTCGGAAAATATGATTTAAATATAAAATCAGTTACTGAAGTGAGACTTAAGATTTTCAGAATATAGTGTAGATTTCTGGTAAAAGTGATCATTTTTATAAGATCCATCCATTCCATGTGAATAAAAAATGTTTAAATAAGATCGAAATAAGAATATCTTTTAGGTGTGCTTTTAGCTTAAAATCTGAAAACAAAATTTGGGTTTTTGGAATGTCCCGAAATAGGTGGTTCAATGTGGCCCATATTTAATGAAGTTGGCTTAAGGGGTGGAAGGTCTTTTTGCCATTATCCATTCGCCAAAAACAACGTTGCCTTTTATATAAGTATATGGTATATAGATGTTTAAAAGTATAGTTCGAAATTCGATTTCATGTATCTCTTATCACACTGCACATAAAGATATATGTAAGTATATTATTGTTTACGCCAAATAATGTTTATAAATACGGTTCGTATGTTGCACGTATAAATTTGTATGCGTGTTGGCAAAGTAAGGGCAAATTTAATTTGATGTTCATTAAATAAAAAGCTAAAAAAATACAGAAATACAAAAAAATAAAATGGCATTCGACGACATTCACATTCGTAATACATTTGTAGCATCATTTGCATGATGAGGCTAGAGGTTGGAGGTTGGAGATTGGATTGGCTGAAAGTGCCACCCGGGGCGCTATCAGCAGCACACTCGAAAGAGTGTGGTGCAAGTGGTTGTCAAGTGGTAGGCACCCAGAAGAGTCGCTATGCCACACTCTTCTTTATGCATATTAAGATGCCCTGATGCTCGTCTGGTCTCTCGGATGGGTAACTTAATTTAACTAACTAGGGCGAGGGGGAAAAAAACCCTTCCAACATCGTGTTAATGGACTTAATATAAAAAACGTAACATTTTGATTTAATTTAATTGAGATTCACGCCACTCGAGCAACTCCATTAGGCAGAAACGTGTCCAGCATCAACCGAACGCGACGCAAATCAAATTACTCCACACTCGAGGGCGGGGTGGGTTTGGGGGCGAGTTAGTGGGTAGGTCGGCTCAATAAATATTGTCAAAACACTTGTCAAATGGCTAAACAAAACAGTCGCGGCCAGGTGGAAGGGCGTTCGTCAAACAAATAAGCCAGTGGATACAGTTTGAAGAGGCTTGTCCATAGCCCAAAGACTTGGGTATGGCGTGCCTATTGAAACTGCACGAAATTAAGCAACAGCTCAAGGGGGTGGGCTAAGCAGTGGCTAGAGCTGGACTAAAGTCGTGACACGACTTAACATGGGATTAATGTAACTTGAGAGATATATTCAAATAAAAATGTTTAAAGAAGCATGAAAAGGTAAAGTAAAAAGAAACTATATTAGTGGTGCTGATTAAGAATATTTAAACTTTATATAGTCGAATATGCTTTCTTCCCAATAGGAATACATTTTTCAAGTAAAGGATCTATCTGTTTGAAAGTATTTTTCATATATGTACCAAAATATATATGTAAACATTGAAAGATAAGGACACATTTTTATATTTTATCGTTATATTCACACCTCTTGTCTTGCATCTGTCCTTTAAAATTCGTTTACTTATCGCATTTAAATAAATCGTCACGCTCCCATCTCTACTGAAGACATTCGAAGCCTGCTGCAAATCAATTTGATTCGATTTAAATTTAAAAGCATCTGGCAAGACGTTGTCCTCAATGAGTATATTGCACTCCCCACCTTCCACTTTCCGCCTACGGCCAGCAAGCAGCCCGCCCCTCCCCCCCTCAGGCGTTGATCTTGCGCGTGATTTTCATGTTAAGGTCACGTGCCAGCGACGCGTGCCATTGACATAAGTTTTCAGTTTCGAGTTGTAGTAGCCAAAAGGGGGATGGCCATGAAGGCGCATGACCACACGCAAAAGGGGTCCATGTACATATATTTTTGTATGGTATGTGTGTGTGTGTGTTGGCTAGTTTGGTTGTGACATGTGTGCAAGCCTGCGTGCTAAATGTTTGATTTAGCTATCAGCTTAATTCCATTAAGATAATAATTTAACCATTAACGAACCTGGATTGATTTATTTTGTTTATTTTTGTAGTTTTTACGAAAATCTGATTTTTCCATATATATATTTTTGCTGTCTTTTTGAACATGTCAAGTTCAACTTTTAACAGCAATAAAACCCAAAATACATCCTGTCAAATGTCGAGGCATATTAAATATAAGGTCTCCCACCTGGCGTTCGCATCCATACAACATATCGTTTTGACTTGACTTCTCTCGCTGCAGGACGAAATTTCGCCATTAAGGTGTCAATATACAAAAGGATGTCTGACGTTTATTGCCCTAAGGCTATAAAGTTTTCTTGGGTGTTAGCCGCGCTGACATGAAGAAAAGCACATGAGTGTGAAGATTGTGTACATGGCGCAATGTAAAGCGAGACACATGTTTTCTCATGCCGACGTAGCGGAAACCGGAAGTGCGCCAGGGGCCGCGGTTTCTATTTTGTGCAAATACTAAGCAGTTTGTTATTTCTATTTTAAGTCAATATTGCAAGAGTAAACAAGAAGGGGGCTACAGGAATGTATATTTTAAGTGGCGCAGCTGACGTTTGGGCTTAAAATTTCACATGGTGTGGGTGTTAGTTTTTTTTTTTTTTAAGTTTAGATGCTCTAACGGAGGGTATTATAGATATGATACATGAAATATCAAAATTAAATGTTGAAATGTTAAAACGTATATAAAACAGGATTGCTGTTATATCGAATCTTAACTTCCTCAACATTCAGTAAAAGATTTATGAAAAAGCTGAAATTATTTTTTTAGTTTGTAATCTTAATTTTATTTTTAAATTTTACAGCTTAAATAAAAATCATCTTAAAGCAAAGTGTTTTTTGTGCAAACAGTTAAACATAAAACTGAGAATGTTTTAATATATCTTTATAGATTGTTAGTGTATTTAGTTATCGGCAACCAAATACATTTATATATATGTTTTTTTCCAATGTCTTGGCGACAACTTGTCCGCACACATTCTTTGTAACAAATATTTGAAGTGTTTCAAATTTCTCGAAAAAAAAAACCAAAAAACAATTTTTAAAGTGCTGTAAAACAGTGTTGTGGCTGTTGGTTTTGAACCCAAGACCTGTGCGTCCGAGTGTTGCCAACTCGCTCGATGATTTTGTTTGGCGCGTTTTGTGTTTCAAGTGTGTGGATGGATGGATGATGATGGTGATGGTGGTTGGGGGTTGTGTTGGGTTGGGTTGGAAAGCGAATGCGCTCTCACATCCTGCCCAGAGCTGTGGGCAGTGAGGCGTGGCACGCTCAAGGACGTGCTTCAAAATACGAACAAAAATTTTCAGCGCATTTCGCGTTATTAACACGTAGTAGTAGGTGCTGCCATACCGTTTGGATTGGGGGTTGCCAGTCTACCCGACTGCTGACTGCTGCTGCTTGATGGTTTCTTTCGCTGGGTTCTTGGACGGCGGAGGGTGGAGGGCACTGGAGAAACAGAGAATCAGAGAACCGCAACGGCTGCCTGACACTGTGTAATAAGGAGTTTTCATGGGCTCTTGAACGTTTACGCTTACCAAGCGAGGACATTTTAATTGAGAGTGTTGCCAGAAGGACGTCTCTGCCACGAAGGACACGATAGCTTGCGGTACTTGGGCAGCTGCGCTTGCATTAAGTGCGGCTCGCTCTCCTAACCACTCCTCATCCACGAATTTCTCTAGATTCTTAGTAACGGCTTGTTGACTTGATTCTGCCAGAGTTGCCCTGCCCTGCCCTGGCCTCTTTGGTTTCAGCACAGGTGTCGATGGAGAAAATGCTTAAAACGCCCTGACAAAGCTTTAGCCGCATCTAAAAGCAGGGCTTAGTTCATAAATCCGAGGGGTACATCTTCAATGCTCAAAGTTGTAGCAGGTTGAGTTCTTTATTTTCTATTTGTACACTTGAAAGTTTAAGTGAACATTATTATATTAAGTTAGAGTTAAGGCATTCTGTGTTTGATAACAGTTATCCTAAGTGACTTCACTGGAATACTTTGTTACAAGTACAAAAACAGCTTACGATTCTCGATATATAAATAATTTTTTTTTTTAAATAATTTTAAATTTAAAAATATTATAGCCTGTCTCGCTAAAATCGTTTCACATATGTCCAAAAAAAAAAAATTAAAAAATTTCCTAGTTAGTTTTTAACGACCTTCATTTACCTTTGACTCTGACTAAAAACAAGTGTTTAGATTTAATATGAAATGTAAATTACAAATGAGAAACGGAAAATTTAAATTTAATGTCTTAATCAACATAAAGGCAAGGCAACACACCCCAAAACACACACACACACCATCAAGCCAGAAACAGAATCAAGCGAAAGTGTTAATATATTAGGCTAAATAGTGTGATAAAAACAGGGCAACAGCAACAGCAACAACAACAACACTAACAACAAGTCATTTAATTTATAAGCAATTGCCGTTTGTCAGGAATTTTCCCTTTTTCGGAATGAAAGGCAGGGGAAAGCATCATTAATTTGCTCAGTTATATGAGAATGGGGTGGAGCGGGAGGGTGTAGGGGGGCGGGGCTGTTGCGTCGACAATTGCCAAAAATATTTACAGCCAAAACAGACGCAACCAACAACAACAACAACAACAACAACAGCAACAACAATCAACATCCTCATCAGCTTGAGCTTCAGTCTCAAAAGTTGCTCCCAGCGGAGCAAAAGAAGTCGAAATGAAATCAGCAGAAAATTCAATGAGCAGCAAGCGGGGTTGGTTAAGGCAGTGTACAGAGGGGGGAGGGGTAGCTCTACGCGGTGGTTGATGATGATGATGACTGCAATTGATGGCAGTGGCAACCCGCACCATCCTTCTCCCCTCCGCCTGGCCCGATCCACCCACATGCTTTGCCAGCGAAGGGGTTGTGATTTCTTCTGTTGTTGTTGTTGCTGTTGCCTGGGTGTGTGTGTGCCAAATGTTATCAGCTGCTTGAAGGCGAAGGGTAAAGAGGGGAGGGGGAAGCTGGTTTGGTGGGTGGCTTCACTTTCTTGCTGTTGTGGCTGTTGTTGTTGTTGTTGCTCTGCTGTGCTGTGACGTGCAAATGCCAGAAAAATATTATGTGACATGATAAATATTGCACGCAAGGGAGGTCGATTTGTTGTTGCTGTTCTTGCTGTTGTTGTTGTCAACATCATTGCCGAAATAATATGACAGATTCATTTATGACTATGTGGCCTGACAACCATGATGCTTATGCTGAAGCTGATGCTGATGATTTTCCTGCTTATTTTTTTCTCTCATATATTTCATAGGCGTTTTAAGCAGCTGACAACTGCGGTCGCCTTGGGTGTTTGTTGTTGTTTATGGTTTTGACATTTCCAACATTTATGCGTCAATTGGCGATAATATTAAAATCTTGTTACCAAACAGTGAATCAGAAGGTTTATGACTTTAACATATGAACGTATATACTTAAGTTCATATTAGTTAAAGCTTATATTAATGTGGGTTATGTTGAGGTGGAAAAGGAAAGAAATTTACTTCATTGCTACCTTGTACCTTAAAAAAAGAACTAATAATCAAAATACCAAAATAGAAGGCTCTAGGCAACAAGTATGGCTAAAGCTAGGTCATTTGCTGTGGTGCGTTACAAGAGCATTTGCATTTTGGCTAAACTTTAATCTGAGATATCTCTCGTGTTTCTTAACCGATTTTAATAATTTTTCGCAATAATAAATATATATTATCCATTAAACTCCTTAGATTAAAATTATCAATGCTGTTTTGTTTGTTATCGATGTCATGGCTACATCAAAATGAATAAAAGTTGTCGATATCAAGCTTAATGTCCAAATCTGAAGTCTAGACAGACGGACATACAATATCGACTCGCCTGTTGATGCTGATCAAGAATATATATACTTAATGAGGTCAAGGATGATTCGGTCTTTTACGTACTTTTCCACTTTTCCATTATACCCATATTTGCCCATTTTTTGGGCTAAGAGTGTAAAAATTTATCTAAATACATAGACATAAGCTTATCCACGAATGATACTATTTTTGTTTAAAGATAACGAAAAAACTCATCAGACGTTGTTACTTATAACTGATATTTTTTTGACAATAAAAAATTACAAAGCAAAGTTTAACAATAGACCCACGACGTTATAATTTTTGCACTTGCACTGCTTTAACATCATCGATAATTTAATTTTGAATATTCTGTTGTTTTTGTTTTGATATCTGTTAGTGGTGGTGTTGCCGATATGACAGCAACATCCACAAGTCATTGCCAATCAAATAATTAGAGTCTGGCAATGCTGGCCAAAAAAAAGAGAGTTCGAATTTTGTGTGTGTTTTGTGAGTCTATTAAATAACGCGCAGAATCGCTCTTTTGTTGCTATATACTATACACTTGTATACATATATAAATATTCAACTATATAGTATACATAAATGGCAGACAACAAAAGTTCAACGATATACAAATGCGCGCTCTCTGGCCAAAAACAAATCAAAAACAAAGCAAAAAAAAAAAAAACAAACGCAATAGCAACAACAACACCATAAACGATGACGTTGAAGGAAAAACAACAACGCATACAAATTGTATAGCAAAAACTTTTTGCAACACTTTGGGGGCAAGTACTAGTCAATGACATTGAAGAGTTGCCCCCATAGTAAATATACATACACACACATTAAGATTTCTATGTATGTATGTTTGTGTCTGCGGGGGATGTGGTAGGGGTTTCGGCTGGGGATTAGAACTAGTTACACATAAGTGTTGCGTTTGCAACACAGAATTTAAATAATTGACTATTTAAGTTTTGTGTGTTGACTTTTGTGGCAGTCGAGCGAATTTCAAGGATTTGTCAGCATTTTAGCGTTGAACTTGAAAATAATTTCTCTTTTCTTTTTCCTTGCTGTTTTCAGAATATTGTCAAGGACATTCAAGGATATACAGTATGGAAGCTTTGAAATGCAAAAAAGTTGGTTTAATTTGATGTTATAAGAGAAATGAATTCGTTGGCGTTAAGTAAATTTTATCAATAATTTTTTAAAGCAAACATATTAAAGTATTTAAGCGACAGAAAAAAACCATTATTGTTGGGAATAAACCTATAAAATTTTGTAAAAGTTGTATAGCTGTATAAGGAAATATATTTCTACATTTGTATACTAAAAAATAGTTTTAGATGAAGTTTGAGCTTATAATATTGATATTAATACTTACCTTACCCTATACTTTACTAATATTTTTTATTATTATTTAAAAATATATGCCCTAAACAGGTTCTAAAAAGTCTCTGATCTAATTAAGTGTTCATCAAACTTAGAGGCAATAAAATCTAGAAGCTCCAAAAACGAAGCAATAGTTTTGCTGACCCTTTATATTAGTTTGCTAATGAATATAATATAAAACAATACTAAGCCGGTTTTGAAAAAGTTTCATGACCGTAAGTGTAAAGTCCAGTGTTCACGGTATCTTCTTGTCGGTCAAGCTTGATTAAAATCATACATGCATTAATATTTTGTTTGTCTTAAGTTTTTGTAGTGGTATTTAGCAATATATGTATATGGCACCATGAAGTCAATTTTAAGACATTTGCATCCAGGAAAAGCTAGCAAAATATGAAACCAATGCAATGCCTTTTATAACGGACACCCCCCGTAAATAGCTGACTCTCCCACAATCAAAAGGGCAAAAAAAAAAGAAAAAAAATCTCCCCATGGAGGAAGCCTTGCGTTGCACGTGTCCCTTATTTTTTATGATGTTGCTCGCATGTTGTCCAGCCGGACGCGTGAATAATATTCAAGCAGGACCTTTGGTCACGCTGTGAATCAATCTTGCGGCACGGTACACAGGATGTAAACAGATCTAACGGGGTCCGAGAGTTGTCGCCATATCAAGCTGCATATTATACAATTTTGGAGATTTTATGATGCAGAAATAATTGTAAATGGTTATTTAAGCAAACCTGCTACGGAAATCATCCAACAGCTGTGAGCTCCATACTTTTTGCTGCCTTTTTGTACGGGTTACACAAACAAAATGGAGCGCGCCAAAGCATTTTGGCTGGGGGTTGTTTGGGGCCAGTGGCAGACGCAAACTATTAGCGTTTAGTGCGCATGTTTGGAAACAAAAAATCTCGCCGATTGCTCCCAGCGACAGCCAAACAAACAACAACAACAGCAAGAAAACAGTAGAGGAGCAAACAGCAACACTTAAAAGTGGTTGCAACCCTGCTTTAGGTTTGCGTAGTTGTTGTTGTTGTTTCTGGTTTTGCCATATCCTCACGCGGCGTGTGCTTTTTTGCGCCATTTGTATTGGCATTTGCAGCGCGTGCTCCAATAAGAACAAAAGGAATCCCCATCTCGGTACACACTTTTTTTCCTCCCCCCGTCCACTGTTTATACAGACCCAGAGACAAGCGACAGTAAAAGGTTATTGAAATGGCATTGCGTTTGGGTTGAGTTCAAAAGTTTAAAGAGCCATTGCGGCCTATTCTTTTTTTCTGTTTTTTGTTTTTGTTTTCGGTTACAAGCAATTTCGGCAGCGACAAATTTGTGCATTTCCTGTTCGGGATTAAATAGTACCAATTTTTGCGTTTGATATATTACGGCTTAGATAATTTTTCAGTGATTTCATTAGATGTGGTTTTAAATAAGCATCCAATAGTAAGGGCAGATGATTTTGTAACACAAAATCTTTGTTTATCCTTATCACTATTTTAATATTAATCATACGACAAAGGAGCTTTTTAACACTTTTTATAAGAAAAACAATCTGCTACATTGACAAAAAAATGAACTAGTTTGTACTAAATATTTAATATTTGTTCTTAATTTAAGCTTTCGGTTTCCTAGTTTCGTAGTCTAAGCTTTAAGAGAAAAGTGGACTTTAGCTATACTCTAAGATCTTCAAATATACCTTTACATTCATTCTATTAATAAGTAAATTTTTATTAATTCAAAAAAAGTGAACTTTAAAAAATATACTATAGAAAATATGGTCTTAAATTAATGTTAGTTCAAGCTATTTTATTTAAGCATATGAGTTAGAGATAAGTGTCTTGTCTGCAACAAAAATATTTTTTTTCAGCTTTCGATTATCTAAGTATTTAAAAATGTGATTTCTTTGAAATTTAATTTGTTACCCAAGCTAAACTATCCATGGCAAAACAACAAACAATCAATAGCTGTGCATTTTCTCATGGCAAATTATGAAAGATTAACAATCATTATATTTATTACGCTGCGGTGGCAAGAACAACAACAACACAACAAACATTAGCGAGATTGGGAAACAACCCTCGGTGCAGGCCTAACGAACATCATTTGTTCTATTTGTGTAGATAGATAGAGAAGGAGAGTGAGAGAGGGGAGTTGATACTGAGATGGGGCTGAGGGTCGATCTCTGTTGGTCACTACGGCAATCTGTCATCTGGGCTTTAATTGCGGTTAATGCCATGCAGCTATGCGACATTCAAAATCAAATTAATCAAAAGGCAAAATATCTGCAATCGCCTGCAAAGATCGAGGCAAACTATTTACATGGACGACATAGGAAAACTCCTGATGCGGGCACACCACCAAAAAAATAGTGGTAAATATATTTAATATTGTCCCAAGAAAAAATCATGAATAACATGAAAATCTTGCTTGTTATTTGTTGTCTAATTATGCGTAATTATCAGTGCTCCGAATTTGAACTTGACCTTCAGGGTCTCTGAGACTCGCTATTTTGTCATTTGACTATGCGGGTCCTTTTACCATATGCAGTATTTCATTTGCCTTTATTCATTAGGTTTAATTTTTTTCTTGCATTTTCCATATCCTTTTTGACACCGCAAATAAAGTAAATACTGGACTAAGACCATTTTTATTGGATTTTATTTTTATTGTGTCACATAAATTTATTTATTTTATTTTATTTTTTTTCCTTTGGACCCATTGATATTTGACATTTATTGTCGAACACGGAAACGGCCACTTTATTTTTTTTTGGGTATTTTGTTTATGTGTTGTAATTTTGGAGGGTATGTTTTTTGTTGGGTTTGTCAGGAATGTCATTAGGAAATGTTGGCAATAATATTGATGGGAGTTTGGCTTTTTTTTATTGATTGCCGGTTTGTAATGTAATATAGGAAAACGAAAAAAAAAAACATTTACGGTAGGTAATCAAAATATGTTGAAATTTAAGGAAACTTCAATAAAATTTATTAATTGAAATAAAAAAATAATATAATATTTTAATTGTAAGGGCTTTCAAATAATGATTTTGTTGCCAAGTTTCTGGAACTTTTATTTCAATAAAATTTAAAATATTTTTAGGATGTTTTTCTTGGCAACTTTTATTTTAATTTTTGATAAAAAATAATTTCAATTCCATAAAGATAAAATTTAATAATTCCAAAATTTTTCTAGATTTAACAAATATTCATCTCATGATGAAGAAACTTTAGAGATTTGTATCTTGTGTGGGTGCCAACTGTTTTCGTGAAACTTGGTAAAACATTCATTACAACAAATTACAGTACGAAACAACAGGCCATAAAAATGAACGGTAAAAAGGAAATCCAACCAAAGGCAGCAGTTAAATGATGCTACTTAGGCGATAAGCACGACCTCCAGCAGCGGCAAAAAAATGTATAAGGAAAGAAAGATAGAAATGCGCCCTAAGTGAAGACAAACCCATCGTATTTCTTACACCCGATTCCCCTCCGGTTCATCCCTATGCACATTATTTGTTTGTGTGTTGTGTGTCCAAAACAATTTCCTTCCTTAATCACATGGTAACAGGGAGTAAGGAAAATTACATATTATCTGACCAAGAGCAAAACAAATCGGCCAAAGCGAAAACAAACCCATGAACAGCGCTTCTAATTGTAAAAGATAAAAAAGACACAGCAACAACGAACACAAACTTTGGCCAACATTTCTACTTAATGTATTTTAATACCCTATGTTGAATTTTTTTTTTTATTTTTAATCATTGTATTTAAAACCTGTATGACTTCCAAATGATTATTAAACAAAAAAACTAACTAAACTTACATATTTATTAAATTTTTTTACTTATCGCGAATCAGAAAGAGTATTTAAACTGCGGTGGCTGAAGTATACATATTTTTTTCTCATTTTTTTGGGTCAAAAACCGAAAAAAAGCAACTCGGCGAAGATAAATGACGGGCAACTTTTATGGTGCCATGGAACACTAAGTGAGGATGAGTATTGAGGTCTCTTTGTGTGTGTGTGTGTGGGTGTAGAGCGACATTTGCTAGCAACTGTAGCATACTTTCAAGTGTCTTTTAGAATGTGGGATGTATGCCAACAGCTTGTCGAGTGGTTTCTCTCGTTTTTTTTTGAGAAAAGTATTTGGACTATCGATGTCGCCATAAGTTGTGTGCAGCTCTTCAAACCACCATGCCTGCCCCTTCCACAGTTGCCTTCCTGTCCATGCCTGACCAAGTGCAAAATGTCAAGTTTTTGCGCGAACAAAAATCCTCAGCCCCAACCCCTACTTTGGTGTGTGTTTGTTTTTTTGTTCTTCTCTGGCTCTGGTTTGTGCAACAACTCTTTGATGTATGTAAATTTTGTAGCTTATCTGTATCAGTGCCATGTTGTGTGCCTTTAATCGAAAAATGCAACCCTCACGCACGTTAAGCCGCCTGTAAATATGCCGCCAAATCCGCTTTTGCCCTCTGCCAAGCAGCGGGGCACAGAGCGGAGCAGTTGTAAATCGTTGGATTTAAAGTTGATTATTTCTGTATTTTATGGCCAAGTCGGCCTGGTCTTGCTGCTCGTTTTATCAACGATCTGGCAAACAGGTTGCCCAAACTTTTGTTGTTTTTTTAATCTTTAGAACAAACAATTATATCTGATGGAGAGGGGTGAAATCGAAATGAACTTGAAATCTGTTTTCTTTTTCTTAATTTGGTTTTTGTTCTTTTTCTTCTTCTTGTAAATTGTAAGATTTATAATATCATGGCTTAAATATTATAAAATATTAGTTTATTGTTTACATTTGATGTCTTAACATTTTAAATTATATTAAGCTATAACCAATTTTTAACCTAAAAGTTGTCGAGACTTAAACTGTGAAAACTACTGAGCTCATCCTTTCTTATTAAAAAGATTTGTAAGGTTTGCTATATCACAATGCTGTTAAAATGCGCTTAGAACTACTAATCAATTAAATAAATGATTATAAAATAATAATGATTTAAAATATCAGAAAAGATTCCCGCAAAGAAGGCTGTGTTGTTGAAAATTATTTGTATCATTTTTTAATGGAAAAGAGGCTGAGTGCAAAATAGTCAAATATAATCCAAATAATCTTTAAAAAAATCAAAAATGATTGAATAAGTACTTAAAATGATTAATTTTGTATGATTGTGCGGGCATTCCAGATTATTATATTTCAGACTTTAGCCTATCGTTATGGTTAAAAAAGTGTGCGAATTTGAATAATATCTAAGTGCAACAAAAGTCATACATGCTTAAACTTATTGAATGTGGAAAAGTCATTATTTCGATCTATTATAACTTGAATTGGTCAAATTAATTAAGTACTAAAAATATTTAATCCTTCCTAAGCTCTTTTTATATTCCTTTTTAAATCAAGTACAGGATTGAAATAAAGTCAACATTAGAATCAACTTAATAAGCTTCAAGTTTTTGATATTGTTGTCAAACGTATGTTCAATTCTTACATGAAGCTTAAAACATATAAAATAAATTGACAATAATGCATGCAATATTTTTAATAGCCAATTAGGCTACAGCGAGCACTTTTTACACCCCTTCAAAAATCAAACACCGAGTCCCTTGTAGTCAAAGTGCGTTAAAAACTGCAGCCATGAAACCGACTAATTGGGCATATGGATTTGTGGTCGCTTGGCTCATCAACAACAGGTTGCCACAGCAACCTGATGCAAAAGGACTTTAAATTAACGCATCGTTGCACTGTCAAGTGCTGAATGCTTTACAATCAATATATCTTATATGCATTAATTCCTATAGCCTAAGCCCTGTATAAATTTAGATATGCATTGGTGGTTGCTTAAAAAAAAAATAAATAATTATATCATCAGTGAAGGGGTTGGATGGCAATATGCAAACTACATGTGCAAGTGGGTGGGTTCGGGGGGTTTAGAGGTGTAGAGCAACCGAGAGCCCTGGTGACATTTTTGTGGTTAAGCAATTTTACCCTTCAGCCTTCAGCCGTCAGCGACGCATAATTTATAATTGTCAAAGGAATTGCTGGGCAACAGTGTGGACGACCACTGATTTATGGAATTTCATAAATTTTCACAGATTTTAATCGTTTGTAATTATGTGCGAACGAGATGGCAACACACTGAACGAAAGGGAGCGAATATGGTTGAAAAAAATTAAAACGAAAAATAAATAAAATTGCGTTTGCAATTTTAAGCGGGGTTTTTCAATTAATTTGAAGACAAAACGCGGCCACAGGTAATATCCAGTCTGTGTCGACCGACTGGTCCCATATTTGATTGGTTTTTCTTCTTTTTTTTTACACACATATTTGAGCTCCTGTTCCCTCTGATGCCTCTGTTTCCAATTGCACTGAGCTGGATTTTACTTTATTTAATTTCATAATGACAGACACATACATATATATATATATTTTCCTTTTTTTTAGCAACATGTTCGAATTTTGTTTTTGTTGTATATATCTGGTCTGGACTCAATTCTTGTTAAGCTCCTGTGCTCGGTGTATTTATAGAAGAGAGCTAAAGCCTGACAAAAAAAAACAGCAGCCGCAGATTGATTTTATTATTACGTTTTATTTCCTTGGAGACAAACTGCCCGCCCACAGAACGCAGCTTTTTGTTGTGTGTTGTCCAACTTCAAAGCAACTTTGGCTGTTCAAGTGTCCTTGTGACTGTGTGTTGAAAATGTGTGTGTGTGTGTTTTTTTTAGTCCTTCATGCGGTCGTCGGCTTATGCGACAAAATTTTCAATTTATGTTGCGTTTGCTTTCTATCGTAGGGCTTCGGCTTTCAAACTTCAGTTTTTTTTCTTTCGGCCTCAATTTAATGGCCCAAAACTTAAGGTACGAAGTGTAGCAGTCGGCACTTTTGCGGCTGCTGCCTCTACTGATGCTGCTGTTGCGTGAGATTTGAGGTTGGGCTCTGTGCTAGTTGCGAATTTGTGTCGAGGGCTTTTGGACAAACAAGCTGGCCAGCATGGATTCTACTTTCTTTTTTTTAGGCACTGGAAGCGAACACTGTTACAAGTTTCTTTATATTTTATTAATTTAATAACATCTCTATGAGTAGGTTTACAAAAAATGGTAAAAAACTTTAATATTTGTTTTCAATTTAGCTATCTTTGAATTTTTAAAGATTATGCAGTCTTTTTAAATGGATTGCTTCTGCTTGAAAAAAACAAATTGTTAATAATGACGAGGATAAAGGACATAAATCTCAGTTTTAAGTTGGTGTATTTTACACTTTTCCAACTGAAAAAATTTTACTTTTGAACAAGAGGATTCGTCTAGTTTAGATAACACTGGATGTTCCTGTTACGTAGTATTTAGCATTAAAACATAAAAGCTAGCTCCGCTGCATTTTTGCAGTTTTTCTCTTTAAACACGCACTTTTTCCTCTGCGTAAAGATATCTGCCAGTTAAGATATATAATACGCTTTTTGAACTTATTTAAAGTTAATGTTATTGTTAATGTTTGACGTTATTGGAAAACTAGAAATATATCAAATCCGACCGTAAAGGTTTTATACTCTCATCGCATAAAAGAAACGTTTTTTGGGCCTTCGACCACAATTGCTTTTAAAACTATAACAATTTTTAGAATTTTATATTCGATTTTATTGTCATGTAGTTAACATTTTAGAGAACGTTTTCGCATTTTCAACTCAAATCAATTTGCTCTGTAACCAAACATATTAATTACAAACATTGTCCATATCCGTCCAAATAAAGCCATGCCCGATCATCGCTGTCCGTTGGTAATTAGTGTCAGAAGTTTTGTGAAAAATACATTACACGTTTTGCTATATTTATTTGCATTTGCGATACCGCAATGGATGCTGATGCCAATATTTAAGACTGAGGATCATATACCCTATACGTTGATATATTACTCGGGAGCGTTCCTATGCCTGACTCTAATCAACATGAGCGACAATCTAAAGTATACATGGCCCTGGTCTTGGGTAGCCATAGTCGTCTTTTACGAGCTGATGACCTTCGGTCTGGGCATTTTTCTGATGCAAGCAAATTATCAGACCGTGATGATGACTATCTCTATGGCACTTATAATCTACGGATTTATGCTGGTTCTATGTTTTTTCATTATCAACGGGTTCAGCTACTGGAATCCTCATAAACTGGCTGGTATATCGCTGCTGGGCATAGTTCATGTGATTGGATTCATGGTTATAAATTGGATGGATCTGGCATTGCTGTTCTTTGTAGCGAGTGTTCTCTGTTTTCTGGTATCACAAGTGCTGATCAGCTTTAACAATATCGATGTATTATACAGAGAGGATGCTAGACTTATGGGACTTGTGCTCTATATGCACTATGTGCTCGTTCTGTTCACGTGCTTCATATGCATGCAACGCATTAACCATTTGCAACCGCGGCGCCTCACCTAATGCCCAACGTAGATGGCATGCAAGGCTGCATCTCAATAACGTATCGAAGGTGTCTACAGATTGCCTTTATCTATAATGTTTATACTTTTATTCGTATACGGTTTGAATGATTCATATGCCTACCGTTCAACCTGTCTGTCTCTGATTTGATGCCGCCCTCGCAGAAAGCACAGCCCATTTAAATAAATTTAAAAGTCTTTATTGGCGCCAAAACGATGTCATACGATTACTAATATCCACTGAGCTTAGCGATAGCTTTATTTGGTTTGAACTGCATTCGTCAATCAGCTGAGCGCCAAATATATCATATGTTTTGCAGATGCAACACTGCATTCCCGCGCTTAATGCACTGCCAAATTTATCTAAAGTTGCCTGGCGAATTAAGTGAAATAAAATTATACTTTTAAAGTTAAACGTATGTATTTACAAAAAAATTGTGTTTGTGTTCTGTGCTTATTTGTTATACTAAAAAATTCAGTTAAATTTAACCGCACCACTAACCATTTGAAAACAGCGAACGTGGACTTCGTGGACCGAAACTTTGAGATTCGCTGGGATTCGCGCACAATTATTTTTAAAATTACTATGTTGTCCTGTGATTGCCAATGTCCAATATGAATCCCAACCATCACCAACTTTATTTAATATTAAACTTGTAGGACAATGTCGGTACACAGACGAGAACTTTATATGGTATGGCCAACGAGTCCATTCCGACAAAAAATTTTCAGCAGTGGAAAGCTATATATTTCAAAACTATAAGATGAGAAATGTATGATGAGGCAGAGGTCCAATTAATTGCAAAAATCGAAACTTCGTGGCGAAATGGCTGAAAAAGGAGAGTTAGCCACCAAATAACCACAAGTTTGAGGAAAAAAATATAGAGTGGTTAGACGGTCAATTTGAGATAGTAAGAAACCAAGACTATCGTGGGAGACCGAAAAGCAGTCGAAGAATGTTCAAAAAAAGTGCTAAAGGGATCGAATAATTTGGGAAAATTTACAGCCGTCTTCACCACGATACCGAGACCCTTAAAAATAATATGTACCAAGGAATCGGCAGAGCTAATTAGATCAGAAGTGGCTTTATAACGAGCAAATATCGAACATAATGCCAACAAACATTGGGAGTTTAAAGATATTTCATCAATTTCACTTAACCATGATTGATGGAAAAACTTTAGTGCTCTTCAGAAACTTCCGCCCAAGAGCGGCATTGCAATGCAACCCCAAACAAATGAATGACACGTTACTGTTTCATCTTTAACACCCAAGACACATTTATATAAATTTGGGCTTTCATCACTGCATGCATGGATTCGGTGCTTGAATGTATATGCATATATCTTATAGGCTAGATATTAAAAAATGGCAAGTTCGCAGTGCCGAAAAGACGCTGTTCAAAAGAGGAAGTTAGTTGTCAAGAAGGCTTAAAAAGAAAATTGTCTCGCTTGCACATCCCAATGGCTGGTTGGGCAACACCAAAACGCAATACAGCTAGGAGGTTTTCAAAGAACCGAAATGGCACCGAAACACCGGAGTTAATGAAGAGCTGATTTACAGATTCAGCGTTATTTGCGATCGATTGCTTGTGGGCTAAAAATTGATATTGATTGCTTTAGGTACTATGCATGCAAACAGCAGAACTCTTTACTGCAGAGTATCCTTGGTTTTATATGCCGGCTTCCATTCACAAAATTTTAATACAGGAGCGGATATAATAAAAGTTACACCACTCCCAATAGAAAAATGTCGGAAGAAGCGTTAGAGGCACGTAACAAAGATTACAGGAATTTCCGAACACCATACACGTAAATCACCTAGAGTGAATACAATGGAGGACTGATGCATACGCTTTTATGTACATCAGATCCTCTTATATCCAATTTACGGAAGCCACAAAGTAAATCAAAAAACACAGAGGTAGATGCAGATATCTTGCAACTTTTGGGCAAGAGTGGTTTGGATTGTAATAATAATAATAATAATAATAATAATAGCTCAGATGACAGTAGTAGTTCCGAGACCTAATAAAAAGAATTATTTTCTATACAATTATATTTATTTTAGTTTTTCAGTATTACAATTAAATTTTTCTATTAAACAAACAAGAAGAATACAAACACAAAAATGGCAGAATACAAATATTTTAAAAAAAAAAATAAATAAAAGTTAAAAAGAATTGTTTTTAATATTAAAGTTAAATATATTTTTAGCTAAAAAAATTATAATTATTAATTTTAAAAGTTTCATCATGCTATACGGATATGAAAAAATTAGAGTCAAAATATAGTAAAAAGTTTCAACTTTCACACCAAAAAAAATATATTTAGAAAAATCACAAAAATTTTTTTTACCTTACATTATAGCCAAATCTATTTGCAATTAAAAAAAAAATCAAAGTCAAAAACTTTTTTCCCTAAGAGCTACGATTTTAAAACCGCTAGATGAGCCGTTTCGCCCACTGTGCCTCGTTATTGTTTTGTTTGGGTTTTTTTTTTTTGGCGTCGCAGCCTCAATCACGTCTTATTCTCCGCTGAATCATTGACGGGAACAGCAAAGCTTTCTGTACGTGACACTCGTTTTAATCTCAAAGCGAATTCTACATTATTTAATGCGAAAATTTAAGTTATATTTTAATAAAATTTTATAAGTATGCATATAAGAAATTTGTTCTGACTTTTGCCATGACATGATCACATATAAAAGGCAATAAAAATACTTATTTTCCATTCGATTAAATCGAAAAAGAAACGATGGACGTTGGTCATTTTGGTCGCAGCAATAAATTAAAACTAGAAAAATGCTTGAGCGTTAAATAAATATCAATGACAATGACAAAGTGCAGGCAGGATATGATGAGGCTGGGAAATGCAGAAATCTTTTGGGTGGGAGTGAGGCACGGCAATTGAAACTGTCAATGTTGCTGCTGTTGTTGTTTGGGTCACAGCGGATGCAATTCCTACAAAATGATAATTTATGATAATGATGCTTCCGGTTCATGCAGCAACGAGCACACAAAACTGGACGCCATGCAGCATAAAAATCAGGCGAGCACGGAAAAAAATTTGCGAATTGCGTACGAAAAGTTTGGACACAATTGGAACGGCTCGTTGGGGGTGGGGGGAGGAGGAGTTGAAGGGGGGCTCGTTGGCTGTTGGCCTGGTCTCGCATATTTATTGATAATTTCCGTAAATTCAGCGACAAAGCAAAAACGGAAGTTATGCCATTTGCTGCACGCCTGCAAAAAAGGACAACGACGACGACGACGCCGACGCCAATACGGACAATAGTTATTGCAGAGAGAGAGGCTTGAACAGGGGAAGGAAAAGGTTGGGCAGGAGGTGGTTAGGCTTTGGTTGCGGCCCACATCAAAAGTGCCTATCGATTGCGTTGATTTGCCTTGTTATTGTCTATAAACGTCGCGTCGTCGTCTGTGCAATTGTTTTGACTGTGTCTAGTATTTATGGGTTACGCTTCAGCAACAGCAGCAACAACAACAACAACAACAACAACAACAACAACAACAACAACAGCAATAACAATAACAATGGCAACTAGCCGCCTATTGTTATGATTATCATAAACATTAACAACAAAAGGATGGCGCTGCCAATGTCAGCTGCTGTCTCGCTCTCGCTCGCAGTCTCTCACTCTGTCTCTCTTAAGTATTCAAGCTCTATTTGCGCATTCTAATGACCTTGAAAATTAGTTCCTGCTTATGTGCGTGTGTGTGTGGCACATAAATCTTCTGGGGCACGCCCCACTCGTTGGCCCGAACAAAAATAATTACGCATCATTATTATTATTGTTTATTTATCTTTTATTGCATATTAATTGCTTGCCAACATACATACACACATACTTATGTATCATTGTGTATTTAATAAATGCAATTTATTTAAATGTTTACCATATGCCCGCCGCATATTTGGCATATGTCGCGTATCTCGGCACGGGCTTCCGTTTTCGATAATGCAGGAACCTGCATTAAGCACAAATAGTGCGGCCTACAAATGAGCCGACAGATAAGCAGACAGATAGACGGAACGATACAGCCAGGAAGCATATGTGGCCTTTAATATATGTAAACGGTTTGTGCATAAGTGAAGTTAAATATTAAATATATTATAGATTTTGAGTGAATAATGGATATTGCGTTAAAGTTTTGTACGAAATTGTATCGAAAGTTAAATTACTATTGTTGACTGAACATTAAAATCAAAAAAAAAAAAAAAAAAAAAATCAAAAAGGACCATTTTAACCCTTTTTTCATGAAAAATGGTCATTTTTGCCATTTTCAAAAAATCATAAAAAATACATGCGAAGAGATTTTGAAATTTTTTTTTTTTTCGGACACTATTAGAATTGTTTACTTCAACTATTTGCATCAAAACATTTTTTGTTCAAGCCCGTGGAAAAAAGTGTAAAAATAGACTTTTACAAGAGTTGAAAACTTTCAATGGGTACTTAATAGGTTAAGAAGAGTATTGTATCATAAAAACGGAATTTAAATTACCTATCCTACGAATACATTTGCTTGTGTGATTAATTTTGTATTAGCGACGAAAATCAATTTCGAAATCATAAACTCATTTTTGCACGCCACTGTATATAAATGCTTGTTAAATAAATAAAAGCAATATGTCAAACGTAGAAAATTTTAAAAAAAAAAAAAAAATTTTTAAAAAAAAAAAAAAATTTTTAAAAAAAAAAAAAAAATTTTTTTTTATTTAAAAAAATTTTTATAAAGTAGTACTTAAGCGCGTTAACCAAATTCTTAAGACATTTGGTATAAAACTAATTGGGATCTTGGCTGTTGAAAAATACCTGCTAGGAAGGTGTGATTATAAATTAAATTTTTAACTATCACTCTTAAACGATTCATTGACTTAGTTATTAAAAATATTTGTTTTAATAATCTATTTATTTATTATTCTAAAAAACACTTCGCTGTCCTTGGCAAAAATAAACACCATTTTACTTTAGTTATTAAAAATGGCTTCCAAACTTACAGCTCAGCAACCGAACACATATACAAAAGCAAAGTGTGGGGAGTAAGGTTAGCAGAATCGTTGTTGAGTTGCATTGAGGCAGAGCCACTCATTTGCAAGAATTTAAAGTGCACTTTGCAGTTTCATGTGAATCTGGAAATACTTTTGGCTTATCTGCGCGCTGTCACAACTGGTTGGCTGGCTGGCTGGCTGGTTGCATAGATTTTGCTGCTGATGTTGGAGCTGCAAAATGGCGCAGCAAATGGAGCCAAAGTTATGAGCGTGCGGCAGGCAGGGAGAGAGTTCGACATCCGGCAGGGTTTCTACTTATTTGAGCGCCGAAACTTTGGCTGGGATAATACGAGCCCAAAAGCCAGAGTGTTTGCCATAAAGTTATGCGCCAGCCAAACAACAATAAAATAATATAATATTATTTTATTTTCATATACATATATATTTTTTTGCTTATTCGCAAGCCCGAAATCGCAGCGCTCATAAACTTTGAAGAAATATCGAAAGTTTTCGACGCTTGCCAAAGCTCTACTCTAGCTGAGAACTGCGAACTGAGAGCAGCGAACAGAGAACAGCGAACGGCGAACTGTGAGCAGCGAGATGAGCGCGCGCGAGAGACAGACACACAAAGGCTACAAAACTTATAACGAGAAAACTTTGGCACTTGGTAAATGCGCGATAAAGAAACAAACAGAACAGTGCCAAACAGAGCAGAGCCAAAAGCCTGCGAAAAAAGAAGCGAAGACCAAGAGGATGGGACTGGAAATGGGGCTGAGAAGCAGGCAAACTACAAGTTGAAGATGTGGGCACGTTGATAGAAGCGCCGCAACTTGGATAAAAGAAAGAAACAAAAATACAAAAAAAAGAGAAGCAAAATGGCGAAAACAAAAAGAAAGTTAAACGCGCCAATGGAAAAACAAGTATAGCGATTTTTCACGTATCGAAGGTGTTATGCCCTTTGCTTTTAAAATTTATAATATGTATATTTGTATAATGTCAAGACCATAGGTAATAAATCAACAAAACAGTTGAAACATTTTTGGAAAGTAATCGTTAATAAAATTTTTAAATTAACACAAACTTATTTCTAAATCGCTGTCTTTTAGGGCCTTTGGTTTGGCAAAATATAGGATTATTTTATGATCAGGATTATAAAATATGTAATTAAAATAAAGAAATTTTTTCTAATAATCTGTAAAATATATTTAAATATATTTTGATTTTTTTTTGGTAAAGTTTATAAGATTATTTGATAATTATTAGTTTTGTGCCAAATTAAACACAAACTTCCCTCGTGCCACAGATCTTTTAGCGATTTAATTTCTTGTACAGTATATTCATATCATTTCAAATTAGATTTTAAGAATTGAGTCCACCCACAAATCATTAATTCTGAGTTTTTGACAGATATATATAATAATAGGTCAAATATCTCCTCCGACTTTTTTTTTTTGAAAGATTTTTCGTTCATGTAAAACTAAACCGTATCGGCAATACTATACATAATTTGAAAGGTTTTGACATAACCTTCAAAACGAGCTATCATGATTAGTTTGGATATTGCGTTCAACAGTTATAACGTATAAACATGGAGTTCACTAACCCAAACGCTATTCTTAAATTAGCAAAAGAGAAACGTTCCGTGAGATTAATGGTGTTTTGGGGATGGTCCTCTATCACTTCGAACCGCGGAGGAATGGTTTCGACGATTCAGAGTCGGTGAAAACGACACCATGGATAAGCCAGCCGGCGGAAGACCTATGAAAAATACCGATCAAATCATGGAATACATCGAGTTAGACCGGCATGGCACTCGACATCGCCCAGGAGATGGGAGTTAGTCACCAAACCATTTTAAACCATCTGCAGAATGTATTCCATGATTTATTATGTGCTAGCCTTACATTCCGCATGATCATTTGTGTAGAGTATATGAAGAGTAAGAGCCAGGCATTGGATAAAAAGTTGTTCAACCTTACGCACAGAGAGTGCAGCCATTGGAACTGGGCGAATTTGCCAGGCTGGCAAAAAACTTGTGCCGCCACAAAATTTTTACTCACAATGATGCTGCCACCACAACACACAGCAAGGCTGCCAAGCATGGGCGAGGTGGGAGGGAGAGGCAGGCAAACAACTCAAGAAAACTCATTTGCGCGTTTTAACTAACTTGAAGAAGAAACGAGTAAGAGGACACAAACAGAAAAAGAATATACGGCAAAAATTATTATTTACGCACGGATGGTGTCATCTAATTATAAATTCATTTTGCCTGCCCCACAGTACCAGGCAACAACAAAATGGCGTTGTTGTGACTCAGAAAAAGCCAAAAGCAAAAAAAAGAGTGAAAACGAACAGACTTTCTTGAAGGCGAAGGCAATTTTCTTCTGGCTTTTGGCGCTGAAAATTAACAAAATGCGCGCTGGCCAAACAAAATGGCGCCAGCTTGGACAATACACCTGCAGCGTCAGGCAAGTCAGTGCAGAAGAGAGGGGGAGGGATGCGGCGTAGCTTGGCTGCTTTTAATGCAATATTTTCCAGCATTTTCTGTGCTAACGATAAAAAGTTTTATGCACGCATTTTCAGCATTTTCACCATTTTGCATTTTTAGCCAGGCCAAAGAAATTTCATGCTCTTTGAAAACTTGTTAAACTATGATAACCACAATGCTGGCCAACCCCCCGCTCCTTCTCCGCTACCCCCTCGCTCTCTCTTAGAAGCATTTCTTCTACAAAATAAAAAATAGTGGGCACCCGCGTAAAGAATAATAAGCAAACTGAATTCCCCACAGCCGTTGCAAGTACTCGTTAACTCGCCTCTGTGCAAGTTAAGAAATGCATAAAATTTGTTAACAAGCAAAAAAATAAAAAAAATATATATATATACAAAAATAATAGTCAAAATAATAAGAAATGTTAGCAATGAGTACCCATGCTGTAAGTTCCTTCTTTGGTCACCCGAGCCATTTTCTTAGCGGAAATCACTAACAAGCGCGAATTTTGTATAATATTTAGGTTTACGCTACGAAAATGCATTGTGCATTATGCAGCACAGAATGTGCAGCGGCTCATGTTAAAATATTTAGAATTCTGTTTAGACCACAATGCATCCTAATGAGAGAGCTATTTCCACAATAGCTTATTTTAAAGAAACATTTCTTAAGAAAATTTCATAACGCTTTAAGTTATTATAGAACCAAAAATTTAAAGCAAAACTGAACATTAAATTTGTTTTATCAGTGTAACAAACAAATTTGTTAATTAAAATAAAATAAAATAGTTTAAGTTTTGATAACAAATCTATAAACATTTCAGTTATATATTTCTAAAACAAAGATTGAAATCAAAAGTCGTCTGACATGATCTTAAAACAAAATACAAAAAACTTCAAGAATCTAATGATTTCTATATTTTTTAAGAGATATCAATAAGCCGCATTTCTCAATAATTGACATCAAAATATTTTCTTAAGTTGTGATAAAATTTGCAAACAATCGCAAACAACGCCAGTCATATATAATAATATCTAGATTATAATGAAAATATAAGTTCAAAGCTCCGTTTTATTTTGATAACTACTAAAAACAAAAAGAAAAAATGCATACGTGTTTTCACATTTTATTTTAAAAAATGCAGCAATCACGTTTTGGAGTTTCTGTCAATTTGGCAATAGCAGAAAGCCAGCATCATTTATTTCAATCATTTATCAACATTTTCAGGCCAAAATATTCACTTATCTTTCAAAGCGAAACAGCGGCTAATGAGCCAAGTGTGTCTCTGTCAATCCATGAACTTTTTTGTGGCGAGTCAGTTGAGACGAGGTAGTAAATTTGGACACTCTCGTCTTCTACCCCGCAGTTCCGCCGTGCGGATAAGTTGACGGGCAGTTGAAGCCAATGTGGCCAAGTTAAGTGCGCACAGTCATTAATTTACATTAAAATGTAATTAGCGGTCAAAACAGCAACAATAACAACACAAAAATGAAAGAAAAAATCTTGTCAAAAATGAAACCGCAAAATTTGAGTTCAACGCATAAGCATATGAAATGCAATTTTAAATAAATTAAAATTTATTTACGCAAATTGACAAACTGGTGAAACCTTCAAAATTGTTAAAAATCGAATTTTATATTATTAATGTTGGCTTGAAATTTTGTTTAGAAATGTCAGAAAGACCGAAAAGGTTGATGCATTTACACAGTTGACTTAGAGTCAATGTTCAATAAGTCAATATCATCTCATTACTTGTGTTTACACTTGTTGACAGAGTTGACAAAGAACCCGATTTGACAACTAATTTTTGAGTAGTGAACAAAGTGCAAGATGATTAATAGGTCGACGATTCAAGCTAATTGCCAAATAGTGTGTAAATTTTTGTTTACTTTTTTTCCAAAGTGATCTTATTAAAACAATAAAAGCTGAATTTCTAGGATCATTTTATAGACCCAGTACATTTTGGTATTCAAGCAAATTACAACCTTTGTGAATCGTTTACGTCAATCCACAGGAACATAGGTAAGCCTAATTCATAAATATTGATAGTCTTAAAAATATTTTAATGTTTAATCGTCAGAGTAATTAGAAAAGTCAATTTTAATTCTCACAAAATTCTAATTTGATGGCAACTTAAATTATGATTAGTTTTCATCCTTTATATTTGTTATGGAAAAAGACTTTTTTTTTGCCTTCAATATGTATTATGCATATAATGAATACACATTTATTAAAACACATGTACACTTAGCCTTTTATGTTAATTTTTGTTTTCAAAAACACATTGAAATTAGCTGCACAAAAAAAGTAATCAGTTTCCAGGTTTTTAAACACAGCTTTATATTTTTTAATCCCAAGCCATTAAAATCAGTGCCACAATCAGCTAATTTTGCACACATTTTGATAGGCTTTGTTGTTGCTGTCTCTGTTGTTGTTTTTGTTTGATATTAAAAATATTTTATGCCTCCGCTGGGGGCTGTTGCTGCATTTATTTTTTGCCTTTATGCGCATGCGACGCTCGTGTGTTGCCTCCTGTGTTTACAGGCTGTTTTTTTTTTACACCTTTATGAGATTGACAGGTGTGGCTTGGGGTGGCGCATTAGCAACTAGACACACACACACACTCTCTCACACATGGTGATAATTATATGCGCGGCATGCACATCATCATCACCATCTTCAACAGTTTTTTTTTATGATTATTCGCGTAATATAGCACTCGTGCTGTATGTGTTCCGTTCCCCATGCCGCAGTTGCATTGCGCCATTCCGTTGTCATTCATTCCCCGCCAATTAGGTAAATTGTGTGCTATTTTCAATTTTTCAAATTTTAGCGCGCTTTTGCCGCTAGCTCTCTCTCTCTCTCTCTCTGGCCACTCTGGCTGCCTTCCCGGTTGGCTTAAGTGGCTGTCAGATCAGCAGCAGCGGCAGACAGCAACAAAAACAATAGGTAACTGCGATTTGTTGCTGCGACGTTGTTGCTCGCCCCAAAAATTAGTCAACTTTCAAGATGGCGTGCATGTGTGTGTGGGTGAATGAGGGATGTCCATTAGCAAAATGGAGCAGGCTATTTTTGATTTAATGAGCCATAGACTAATGGATTCTCATTTTTTTTTTTTTGTAAACAGTTGGTGTTTGCGTTTCTTCACACGCTTCTCAAATTGGTTTAGATTTTTAGCTGTGTGCAAACAATCGTTAATAGTTTCTGCCTGCGAGGGCTGCACAAATAATAATAAAAGATGGTTGATGAAATTACTTTCGTTACTCTTTTGTAATGCATAATTTAAATTAAATGCTTTGTTCTTTTTTTATAAGAAATAAATACATGACAAAATTAAAGGCAACCCTCTGAAAGTTCTTAAGAAATTTCTTTGTTGCGCCTACACTTAAAATAAGGAAGTATTTGCGCTTTATTTTTGGCTTTGAGTAGGATGATTGTGCTTTTATATCTTTTTTTACTGATATCTTTTTCAGTTGCGTCATTTAAATGTACTGTATATATTGTCTATTTTCAGGTTGTTGACAGCGGTCGGTTCTTTAGAAGTGGTTAAATTTAAATTAGGATAACTACTAACATTTTTAGTAATTAATTAAATGAATAGTTACATACACATAGAGTTTTTCGTGAACTTTGATTTGATTTCTTCATTTCATTAATAACATTTTTTTTGTATAAAGGTTTCTACTTGTTCCCGAAGTTTAAAAGTATGGACTCACATAAGTACTTTCTCATCTAATCAAAAAATGATTCCTTAAAGAAAAGAAAGTGTTACAAAAGTGAGTGCGACTGAGAGCAACAAAAAACAACAAACCCAAACCCCACTAGAATATTTCACGCACTGGGGAGGTAAGCTGAAAAAATAAAATAAACAAACAAATGCCTCATTACATGCGAAATTAAATTTTAATGTTTGCTTAATGTGATTCCAGAGTTGCCCAGAGCTACGGGCGATAAGGGTACCAGAAAAAGGTAGAACTAAAATAAACAAACCCCAAACACAAAAAAAATATAATTTCGTGTTTGAAGCCCTGGGCTAACCAGGGGAGCATTCCAGGGTGGTGGCGTTAACGCATGCTTTGAGAATATTTCTGTTATTTTATTTAATTTTTAACACTTTGGAAAAAGTTGATTTTTTTTAAATCTTATATACTTTGCGTAAAAAGATTTGAAGTAAACTATTGAATATATTTTAAAATCATAATTTGAATTTTAAGAAGAGAATTTGTTATAAAAATATCTTAATAAAGTGCTATAAATAGTTAAACTTGCAACTACTGCAAGGGCATATCATCTTCGTCTTTTAGATATTTTGTTTTATTTTTTATTTTCATCATTGTTTTGCGGGTGAGTGGAGAAATTACAATCTGTGTGCGTGGGTGTGTGTCTGCGGACGCCGGTGGACGCCGACGGAAGCCAGCAGCGCCAACGCCATTGCCAACGCTGCGGCATTCACATTTCCTAAACTCTGACATCGCCGAACGTCCCCACCACACCACATCCTATGCGCATTTTGTGGCAAAAATTTAATATATTTTTCTTGTGGTTGTCTGGCAAAATCATAATAATTTCAAAATTTTTGTAACGCTTGTCAGCGTCAAACTGACGGCGGTTATTTGACAGCCGGCGGGCTATGGTAAGTGGGTGAGTGGAAAGTGCGGATTAGAGGCAATGGCGCCGCCACAGCAGACGCTCAATTAAAATATAATTTCTGGCCGAATAAAGCCAAAAAATATACAAATGTTCACGTATGTATGTAAGTGCATTCATTTATGCATACCAAATACGGGTTAGCGCTAAAAATTCACATGGTCATAAATTAAAAACTTAATAACGAGCGTGGCGTGGCGTGTACGGATTCGTATACAAAACCAGGACATGCCCAATACGTACGTGTGTCCTGTTCTCTCCTGTCCAGTGCTCTGGCAGACACACATCACATACTATTCCCTATTCTCCGCTCTTTCTCTCCGTCTCTCTCTCTCGGCTGGTAGGTCGTTGTGCGCTCATCCTGCGGCAGCAATAAATCGCTAACAGCAAATAAATCAACGCGCATAAATTCCAATGTTCAGCGACGAGCCTGACCCGACTTTATTTACGACATTGCGACAAAGACACTTACGGCAAAATGTTGGCCGCACGGATACTGGATAAAATTTGTGGAAAATGGAAAAAAATTAAAAAAAAAAACACATATGGAAAGGGCTGCATTTATTATAAGAGCGTTCCAATTTGTTCGTTTGAAATTCCAATAAATGTTTGTTCCATTTCAAAGTTCAATAGTTTTGAAAAGTTTAATATGTATATGCAAAAAATCATTTAGTGAAGACCAAAAGCTGAGCGAAAAATTTGGGTTGTACTGGTCTAGTGTGTTAACCTAATGGGACAATAAGATGATTATGTACCTTTTTTTTTTTGTATAAACAGATTAGAACGAGTAACACCATTGTGGCTTAAAAATAAAAAAATGGTTATTCTTAGATAGATTCGTGAGAAGCGATCGGATTTTCTTGAAGGGGAAATGGTAAGCGATGCTTGAGGGTTAACGTTTTTTTTTTTAAGATTTTTATTTTAAATCTTAGCATTTTTTATATACTAAGCTAGTAATACATGATAAGATACCGTTGCTATCAGGGACCATCCTGTATAAGCTTTACAAAAGTCAGATTGAAATAAATTTAAGCAAATTTTGAGCTTATGAAAACGCAAATTTATTGATCAAGGTAACCAATTTTGTTAATAAAAACCCCAACTTTTAAACCAGACACTTTATAAAATCTGCTGCATTAGAATAGCAGATTTATTCCAAAAGTCATCTTAACTCAGGCCTCAAAAGGTTCTAGGGGTTTAAGATATTTTAAAATCGGTTTTTACTTTTGTAGTTTTAGTAGATTAATTAAATTGGTTTGCTAGTGTTTTTGTAATCTTAAACGCAAATAAATTATATCAAGCATAAATAAACAAAGAAAGTATAATAAATTTAACAAATTCAAATATACAATTTACATAAACATAGAAATGTCTTATTAATAGAAATGTTTGTACGTTTGTACTAACAAACAAATGTACTGGAGCATATTTATTACAAACAAAAATTCCCATTCAGAGCAGCAAAAGCAAAGCCAATGAACATGAAAAAGGTTGACCTCAGTGTCGTAGCAATATGTCGGCATTCATATACATATGAACAAGCCAGGCAGGGAAAAATGTCATATACGTTGTCCGTGGTTAACCAAAAGCAGTTGCCAAGGGTTAAACGGGTTAACCCCATGCAAAAATGGCAGTAAAAACAAAAAAATTAAAAAAAGACACGATGAAGATGAGGTAGGTGACGCTGGCAGGCGGCGACGAGTATATTTGGCGCATTAAAACAAAAGGATGCCGTGTGCTAGGCAAATAGACAAAAGGACACAAGAACACACACACACATGGAAGTCGCCAAATCAAGCGTTGATTTATGAGCAGCTAAAGGATTGCGCAGAACCTAAGAGAAAGAGAAAGAAAAACAACAGCATAAAACTAAAAAAAAAAAAACTAACAAGGCGCACATATTAACACCCTTGTAAAACTGTAAAACCGCCGTGAAAAGTATGGTTTGTCCGGAAAGATGGAAAACAAGAAGAGTCAACAAATCAAAATGCAAAAGCAGCTCAAGGCTCAGTCCAAGTGGAAGCTGAACCCGATCCCTTACCGGCAACTATTAGTTGCGCCACTCGGCGCCTCACACACACACACTCGCACATACACCAAACTATGGTGATAATTTATTTATTTGGGATTATTTATTGCACATACATCATAATTTTTGTGCCTCTGACGGGCTCAACGCCCAGGGCTGGGGATGTCGAAAATATTTTATTACGACTTCTCCTAGGTATGAGAAGATGTATTCCTTTAGCAGCTTCTGGTTGGTTTCTTTTTTTTTCTTTTATCACAACGATAAGCGGCCGGCTCAAGGATATGGCAAAGCAGCCAAAGAAGAAATATAACTTTTAACAATGAAGGATGAGCCATAAATTAAAAATTCCAAACTTTAAAAAACGTAACAATAAATACACGATACACAGCAGCAACAGGACATGCAGTTGATTTATTTCTTTGCCTTTGCAAAATCACTGTACCTAGCCTATGAGATCGCGTATGTAAGGATGTCTGTATCACTCACTACCACAGCCAGCAAGACAGCAATCGATGCGCCAAGGTGCCGCTCAAAAAGACGGAAGTATTTATTTCATAAACGTTGTTATGAAGTAATGAAGAAAATACCATGGATAATGTAAGGTAGGACCAACCGTCAGAATAAATCATTCACAATGCACAAGCTGATATTAATTTAAAAAGAGTATGCCAGGTAATATATAAAGTCATATGTAAAACATCTTTTGTTTGCTTGGCATATAATCCAATGCTTATTTAGACTATATCTCCTCTATTGGGTCGGATATGACTTCTTCTTTACAAATAGACACAAGCGATGCCAATTTTTTTATAATTTATATATTGAGCTATAAAAAATCTTAAGCAATGTTTATAATCGATAAGAAAAATTACAACAAATTTTCGCTCATTAATGAGTTATCTAAAAGGAAACAATTGCACTTAAACTTGTTACAAAACATCATATTTTTTTTTAAATATTTTTAAAATATGTCTTAGCTTCTTTTTTAGCGCACAAGTAAATGATTTAAAAACGACGCAAAAAAAAGGTAAGGAATGAAACCTAAATACATGATGTAAAAAATTCTTAAGTGGCCGACTAGCAGATACCATGTAAATAAAACATCTCTTAAAATATCTTAAAACATATCTACTCTGTCGAAATAATTTTTCAAATTTTAAGTACTAACTATTATATTAAGGTTGAAAAATGTCTTATTCTACCGGAAAAAAAAACACATTATACCCAATCTACTCATAATATATGAATAAGAGGGTATACAAATACTATGGCGCATATTAAATTCTTATAAAATCAGAGCGCAGGATACGCGAATAAGTCCGCAATGTGCGCGATTCGAAGACATTGGCGGTAGGGGCGACTAGGTCGCTATTGTTATAGGTACTTTTATGATGCCATTGTCTCCCTATCTCCCGCTTTGATACTACTACCTACATACATATCTATTTGCGCCTGTAGAGTTTACGACCTCATGCTGCAATATTAAAAACTTGTTGCTAATAAAAGATAGAAGAAACGAATAGGATACGGACACCAAGGCTGCCAAAACAGTTGATCACAATGATAATGATAATGATGATGATGATGATGTTGACATCAATGACATTTGCTGCGGTTCAATAAATTCGCAAGGCAATTGAACATAAAAGAAAAAGAGGTCCTAAACACATACATATGTACGTATATGTATCAGCCATGTTTAAAGCGCATAAGTAGGCTGGGCTTCACTGCGCATTTAATTGTCATATGGATGGTTGCCTGGCTGGCAATTTTCAACACGAAACGCTTTTCATTCAAGCCCATTCAGCAGCAGTCATCGACGACACCGCTGGGACAACACCGCTTGAGTTCAGCTTTGGGTTTGGGTTTTGCAGCTCTATTCCTCCTCCTGATGATGTTGGGCTTGGGGTGTTGTTTAGCTGCCGGATAATCCGCAACATGTTGCCGTTGCGCCGTTTTTGATTAAAATGACATGACACACACACACACACACTTGCACACACTCTGTATAGTGTTGATTTGAATTGTCTATAAGCTGCTGTTCGTTTTGCCCATCGACTGCAGTATTTGAAGTGCCAAAAAGCGCACTTTGCCCTTTATTGCTTTCTGTTCTGTTCTTTTTGTCGTTGTTGTTGCTGTCGTGCAGTGTTGTCGAGTGCGCGTTTTAGTGAAAGGATTTATGCCTGCTATTTGTTTAGCCGCTTAGTTTAGCATTTGCCCATTGTTTTAGGCCAAATAAATTGTGGCTTGGCTTGTGCGGGTTCCAACTTTTTGTTTAAGCTTGTTTGCTCTTTATTTCCCAGAAGCTGCCTTAACTGTGACACTAAAGTTTGCCATAAGTTAGCAATTATTATAAGTTAGATATTTTTAAAATATATAAAACGTTTTCCTTCATTTTTATATCGTTTTTAATAAAGTTTTTGTATACATTAGGTATATTGAGGATTCATAAGTTTGGTTATCATTTCTTAAATAATATTTAAGCGTCAAGGCTACAAAAAATAATTAAATTTTTTCACTTTAGCAAGGATATTGTGAACTTACATTTGAAGGAACTTAAAAAAATATGATTTTATGTTGTCATATTGGATAGTCCACGTAATGGCTATTGAAATTTCATATTCATATTAATCATCCTACTTTAATAAAAATTTTAATTAAAGTAAGACATTTGCGTCAACTTTTAAGTCTAGGCAAGTAGACTTTATTCTTATTAATCATCCTACTTTAATAACAATTTAAATTAAAGTAAGATATTTGCGTCAACTTTTAAGTCTAGGCAAGTAGACTTTATTCTTAATAAGGTTTAAGTGCAATTTAAGTTATACAAAATTACTTATAAAAAAATAATAATTAAATAGTCAAATACGTCAATGTTTTTCGTTAGACATACACATATAGCCAATATTTATATAATGGTAAAAGGAAACTGAAAAAATGTTTAATAAGCTAATCACGCTCAATCAAATTATTGATGCAGTTTTTCTATTCATCATCTATATCCATAATTTTCACATAAAATATTAAATGGGCTTCGGATTCATATAGCTTGCCCTGATTAAAAATGAAGACGGTCAATGACTAATATCTATTACTTACTATTTTTGCCGACCAACTAATTTGTGGAGTTCAGTGTTGAGCCCCTGACTTAGGCTGATTTTTGTCTTGTGCAGTTTTTTTTGGTTAATGAAGTTAAGATTATAAGCTATACGGGGTAAATGAATCAGCTGTTCTAAGTCACCGTTAGCCAAGGTCACATACTCAGCGGAATTAGTCCGTCCACACAACAGTGAAATGGACTCCACAGCAACCAAGTGATCAAAGCGATCGCGTAACCACTTTCGATAATCAATCAACTCATCGGGTATGTAAATAATAAGACCTGTTGTAAAATAAACAAAAATGTTTATAATAGAAAATGTGGTGTACCTTTGTACTAGTTTTAGTCATTGATATTATTGTAATTTTTTTTTTTGAACGTTACACTCTCTTGTTATTCCATTAAAGGTAGGAAGTAGTTCAAAAGATTCTTTTGGCGGTAGTTACAAATCTTGTACAGTGTCTCATACTTTATTTGATGTGGTTAAAAAATTTATATTGCAATAAACTGTAGGCCCGAAAATACAAATAAAGTTAATTTGTATTATGTTTAATTACATTTAAAGATTAAAACTTTAATTGCGACTGCCACAGTCTAAAAATAATAGGTTTTTAAACTTACCCAGTATGGATGTAGTTTTTGTAGAATTTTGTGGGAAGACAGCTTGGCTGAGCATTCGGTAGGCCCATTGGAAGGACTGCTTTATGCAAATGAGTGCACGACTGTTGCGTGCAATGTCGTTGTCCGGCTGCAAAGGATCTTCAATGTAGAGCTCCGAGGAGTTGTTGTACAGTGAAGGAAACTCCTTTTTAGATAACGACCTCCGTTTGCAATGGATATTTTAATTTCCGAGTAGTTAAAGTGCAGACCGTACAGCTCAAAGAATTCCAAAAGGAGCACACCCAGATTAGTGTTAATATGACAAATATTACGCGAATGCATTTGCAGAAAACTAATACACATGAGTATCAATGAGTACGATGAGAGTCCGCCTGTGAATACCTCGTTTAAATCGCGTTGCTGCATAAATTGCTTTAACACCATCACCAAAATTCCAAGACTTTTACATTCACACTTAAACATTTTTATAAGTTCTGCCGACTTTATGCCGTTTTCCATATTAAAGGACAAATCGACTTTGATCTTTGTTTCGCGGTCCGTAAACTTTATAATGGGCACAGCAGCCGAGGCTAACACACGCATCGTGCCAGCATCGACAATGTTGCGTTTTAAAAGCTCAGATTTTAAGGTAATTAGTGGTCGGTTATCCCAAAGTCCTGCAAGTAAAATGTGAAAGTGTGCTGGTTGTGTTTAAAAAGTGTAAAAAGCAAAATCATATTACAAAATTTTTAGGAATTTTATGAAATTTTTTGAGGAAATGTTATCTTTTAAATTTTGTTACGCTTCTTACCCATCACAACAAGATCAATATCAGAGTTTGGCATTAAGAGTCCAGTGCGAAAGGAGCCAAAGACTTCTACCACCGACTGCGGCCACAAAGATTGAACAACGCCCTCAATGCGTTTGATTACCATATTGCGAACGGCATGTTCGATGGGCGTGGGCAATATATAACGATAGAAATGTTCGATCTCTTCATGCAGCCCGATTATTCCTTCTCCATAACTAAAGTTTGGCTGACGCCAAGGACATCCACCAAACTTTGTGGCACCTTTTATTTTAAATTGTGGCTGCATCTTTATTATGCTTTAACAAAATTGATCCAATTGCTTTAATACGCAATTAACAGCTGACCCAGCGTTGCCACCTGTTTCTACAACATGTGCGAATAATTAGTGATCGCATGTGTCAAGTGGGTTTTTGATCACTAGACTTGGCTATCGATAGCCTAACATATCGCTTAAGCAATTAAATTAAAATTATTTAATGCACATTTTGCTAAATTGTTAAATGCATTAAGTTTACCCACTTGTGTGAATAAAGTGTTTCGATAAGATTTCTAAAATATTTACGTTGCATTAATTTAACTTTCTGTTGAGAGTTGATGCGTTTTGTTTATTATTTAAATTAATTGCATGTAACTTTTCGATATCGAAATATGTACAGCGTAAAACTGGTTTAAAGCAATTTATTTAATGTCTTGTCGCTAAGCATTAACAAAAAAAAGCCGTACAAACAAAATATTATCGAAATTTACACCAATGAGCGTAAAACGAATTGCATATACATACATACATATGTATGTAAATATTCGTCTAGCATTCTTTACTCGGCACTGCCGCAACAGTGGCATACAATTAGTTGCATCGTGCAAAAGTTTGTAGTCAAAAAACTAATGTTGTCAACTAGCCTTCCTCCTATTTAGCTTAAATGACTGTATAACGTTGCCGTTTGAATATCGTCACGATACCCTTGACAACAATTATGAATGTTCACAACGATACGATCACAATAAAGTTAACAATACGATAACTTACGATAAAAGTCATAGACTTCAGAAAGATACATAGATACTTTCAACTGCAATGTGAATATGTAAATATATGTTAGAGACTACACTTTTGTATATTAATATATGCATATGAATTTATTTTCCCACTTGCAATAACCTTATTGAGCTCTAAGTATAGATTTAAATTACTTTTCGCAGCTTAAACCGCAAGCGCTTTTTACACTACGGCAGAATTGTAAATTTACAATCTATAATGCAGTATCTGTCTAAACTCACCATAACAAATACGGCTTACTCCCATTGGGAACAACTGCAATGGATATGCCCCCACAATAGCCAAATTTAACTCCTCCCCCTCATGCAGCAAAATCTGCGGCTGAGCCGACTTAAGTCCTTTGATTATTTGGCGCTTTCCGTTCCGCCCATTTTTTTTTTTTGCATTTCTTGTTGTTGTTGTGTGTGCTGTGGGTGTGGTGGTGGGTGTGAAGTTGGTTTGCTGTGCCATCCTTAATATAGATGTAGTAAGTCCTGTCCTAACTATATGCTTAATATTGCTGCTGCTGCTGTTGTTGGTGTTGTTGTTGTTGTCTAATGCTGCTAATGTCTCGCACTCGAAAAAAGATTTACGCTGAGCGCTCAACCCACCTAAATACTCTATTGCCTGTGCGCTGTCTGTTGTCCTGTGTCCTGAGTCCTGAGTCCTGTGCACTGGGCTCGTCCTGTGCTTTTATATTAAGTTCACCACAGGAGACTTTAATCTGTGGCTACGACGAGCCAAGCTACCAAGCTGCCAAGCAGCCAGGCACTCCACTCGATGCAAAACAATGAGCGAATTTCATGGCATATGTGTTCTGTGAGCTGACGGAAAAATTATTTAATATTACCCATTCGAGGAGGAGGTGATGAGGCAAAGGCCTAATCCTTGTGCGAGCATTAGACATGGAATTTAATTTAGTTCAGCTGAGCTGGCAATGCTCTTGTGGTACTGGGAGATGTAGATACGGTTTCTCTGTAGCAGGTTTCATACACACACACATATGTATTGTATATGTGCCAAATGCCCCATGCTGTTGCAGAAATCTGTCAAACTTGCTGCTTTGCCGCTTTTAATTCAAATGAAAGCCATACAAGGACGAGTTTTATAACATATAAAGCCCAATTTCAGATTTCAAGTTTCTTGCCCAGTGTTTACTTGCAGATAATCCAACTTTGATTAAGTAATTTCGAACAGCGTTTGCAGCGTCTGTAATAAGTTTGGTGTTAAAATCCAAAGTCTCAGCCGTTTATTCCCATGTGTGTTACCTCCTTTTTCCTTTTTCTCGTGGGCAGAGTAGTTGAGGGGCTTGGCATTGTCGTGCCAGTGGGCGTTACCCGTATGCAATACTCAATACCACCCTCTTCCATAGTTAAGACAATAGATGGTTTTTATTTATACGCTTTTTTTTTTGTTTCGTTCCCTTGGGGCTTCCTGCTGCTGTTGTTTATTCTCATTTTTTCGGGCATACACATTAACTGCAATTATCATATTTACCCGTTAAATGTTTATTCATGTAGAGTTTTAATAATTGATTGGAATTCTAATTAGAATAATGATTGTTTGCATACCAAATACGCAATCACTTTAGTTATTTTCTATATTGATGTAAAATATAAGCATATATTTTGTTTTTACATAAGTATAGCATAAGCTTCAATATTCAAGATATCCAAAAAAGTTAGCCAAAATCATAGAATATACAAGAAATAATTTACGAATAAGTATTTTTTATTATATTGGCCAGCTATTTTCCCGAATAAAAATGTAAGTAAGCATTACAGCCGATTAAGAATAATTTATTTTAAAAGTTGTTGCCACATCGAAACTTAAAATTTTAGAATATTGTTACATGTATCATATTATTTATCTACTACAATGATTAAACAAGTACGATACAAGTAGTATAAGCCACTGCAAGAGATTAAAGTTCGTTGTGTACGATAAGCCCAAAAGAAACGAACTGTTTACGTCAATCTCGAAAAAGTTTGCAATAAGTTTGAAGACCCACTTTGATAAAAGTACCATCAGCGGCATGTAGTGCCAGAATCTCGAAGGTTCCCGACCTCGAATTATTATAAATGGAGGTCTATTCGTAGATCGGGAATTATTGTGAATTCCATCGCCGGCGCCATGGAACGCTTCAGCTTGCATTTCACGGATCTGTCGCCTTACATCTATATCGGGCCGCACATATCTTCGTCGTAATCCAGTTTCGTATTCGTCCGGCAATCGAAAAATGGCTTCCATAACATTTTCCTCATCAGACGAATCCATTTTTTTTGGAAAAGTTATAAAAATGGCTTTTACTATCTTTATATAAATTTTTAAAATATTGTGTTAACTTAACTGACAAAGTTGACTAGGGAATGTTTTTTACTAGAGCTTGAGTCGTGCTGCAAACATGCTTTGTGAAATTTGGAATTTTAATGTCAGTTGCTAGTAGGGTTTTATGCTTAATTTAAAAAAGAATTTGGTTGATGAAGCTTTGTCAGTTTATAGGGAGAATACACAGAATATAAAACATACACATATATGTATATATTTTAAAGATAGGATATATTAATAAAAAGCTTTGAGTATATTTTATTTCAGATTGATTATTTAAAAAAAATGGATTTATGCAGTACTAAATTTGCGTTCGCCGTGTAAATGGCTACATTTTTTACAGGTTCAATTAGCGAGCAAAAATTTCAATTTAATATATGTATTTGCATTTGTATAAAAATAAAAAAATTAATTTAAAATGGTTCTTTAGAAAAAAAAGGAATACCATATACACAATTATATATGTATTTTGTAAATTTAATGAGTTGTAACAACAAAGCCGTACTTTTTAATGAATTAAAAAGCGGCAATTACTCACGTTATTCAACACTATTTGCAAGTGCTGATAATGATAATGATGATAGGAGACTACTTTTGCCCGCTTGCCCATATGCAGCCGCTCCTGCTGCAGTCAGAAGTGAGCTGAAAATCGCTTAAATGCAAAACTCATTAAAATAATTGCAAAATGCAAAAATATAACAAACTCGTTGGCAGCGCAACGGAGTGGACGATTGAGGTGGGTGGTTGGGTGGGGGAGAGGGGGAAGGTGTGCTGTAAGAGGTTGAGCACAGAACGCATACTCATTAAACCAACCATAAATAATTAACAAAACAATTTATTTTCAAGGATGTGCAGGACCCAAGGCCCACTGCCCCGCACAGCTGCCATCCACTCAACCAGTCTATAATTGCGCCGCATTATCCCTACAACCAGAGAGTACGAGAGAATGAGAGAGAATGCATTTCATACGCTCTATGCAAACTTCAAAGCTCATTTATTTAAGCGTCTGAGCTCTGGCCAAAGATGAAAAGCCACACTCACTCACATACACAAACACACACACAACAAAATCTGGGCAAACAAACAGCCTAAACATATTTAAAAGTCAACAAACGATGCTTCAGCTGCAGCTTTTGCTGCCTCCAGTACACTGCCCACTGATGCGCGATATCTAAAAACACTTAAGCTACACACACATGCCCACAAATGTGTACATATGAAGCATACGCAACGTGGTACGTGGCGTAGTTTGCGAGTCATTAAAAGTAAATAACCTCAAAGCAAATGCGGCACTCTCATGGCACTTGAGGTCGTTTAGCCGTTTAGTCGGTCCAGCTAAAAGAAATGCCCTGCTTTGACCGCCATCCCTTTCTCCCACCAGCTTCACTTGCAAAAGCTGACCTGTCATCATGGCCATGTCCAGTGGTAACACGTGTCGCATGTGTATTTGTTGTTTGTTGTGCTCGCCATTTGTCCGCAAACACTTGTAATTAATTGCGCATGGCCGGCAAAAGTCAGAGCCACTAACTCTCATCATGCCACATTTTTCTCTTCGACTGTTAAAGGTTATGCGGGTGACAAAACGATTTGCAGGCTAGTCTGTGTCCCATGGAACGTGGATGTATTATAAGCATAATGGTTTGACAAAAGCAGCGAATGTCGAAAAATTTAGAAGGTTTTTAACAACTTAAAACAAATGAGATATTAAACTTATTAATTGTTAATTTTCTGTGTCTAACTGGTTGATGAATTTTCTTTATGTTTATTAACATTTTCACAGATAAAGTTAAGGACAGAGATATTTTCGAAAAAAAATCCAAGTTTTGCATTATGTGATTCCGCCCTGGACTAAATAAAGCATCTGAATTGCATTAAGGCCTTAAACACATCTAAATGAATTTAAATGGAGAGAAAAGCACGATCACTCAAATTATTATTGAATTGTCAATTTAAATTTTTTTTCTGAATTATTTGGCTTTTTTTCTATTACTGTTCTTGAGTTTAATTGGCTTACTATTATAACATGGAGCCTTCAATTAACTTGTGTGAATTGTGCAGCATTTGTCATGCTCTAAACGAATTTAGCATAATTAATTGGCATGTTGAAATGTGTGTAAATGGAGCGCCTGCATTGCCCGCGGCTGCCACCTCTAAGAAGCTGGAGAAGTAGAAGCCACTTCAACAAACGACGAAGCAATGCAGCAACATTTTTGCCTTGTATTTACATAATTCCGCAAACGCTTGCATTAGCTTCATGTTAAGACTGCAATTGGCTAAGACTGTGGCCGGGTCCTGCTGACGAAGGACTCGTTGCTTGGGTGTTCTCATTAGCACGGCTCAAGAGCATTTTGCCCTCGGGTAACTATTTAGCACACACACAGAACAACAACAAACAGTTAGCGCTGAAAGAATGAAAAAATATTCATTTGAGTGGCTCAAGAACGCAGTATAAACAATCCCCATTGTTTTAATTTGTATTCTCGTTGTATTTTACTCTTGCTATGTGACATACCCGAAATGGGATAGGTTGTTTAATTGGTCTACGAGTATACTAGTCATAACGTTTAAAATGCTTTCAAGACAATTTATTAATGTATTCTATTTAGTAATCAATAAATATCTTGTTTAAAGTAGTATATTGTGCCGAAAACATGTTGGATTATAGATTATAGTAATGTGATATATAAAAACTTTATTTTATTTTTTGTCTAGAGATAAATGTTCTTCACAAAGTTCCAAAAGAATTATATTTTATAATATTAAATAAAAAAAAAAAAATTGGGAGTCGTACCTTAAAAGTAAAATGTATTTAAATTGTTGCTAATGATCCCATAAAGGTCAATTTAATCTTTAGAAATATAAAACTAATAAGTTTTAACCAATTGGTAACATTCTTATAAACTTTTCAGTCTATTCTGGCTTTTATCGCTCTTAACACTGCGACAGAATGTACTTAAGGCCTTTGCGCATCAATCGACGCTACCATGAAATAAGGTAAGGGGTCTGGCTTGTGGGCTAAGGGGCTGCTGCTCCTCCAAATGAGTAATTAAAACATTTTTCACTTTGCGTTTTCTTTTTCCATGACACTTTTCTGTGTTTTTTTCTACAACTTTTAGCTGCCTTTCTTTACAAAGTGCTGCACCTTTTCCTCAGTTATATTTTTTTTGTGTCTCTGCCTTTTGCAATTAAAAACTAAGATGGTTGATGAGTAGCTGTTTCTGGGAATGGAACGGTCATACTGGACGCCTGGTTGCGCTACTTTTATATTCTTCTTTTTTTAATAAGAAATTTTGTCTTTATCATCGTGTATTGGATACAAGTTTGATATAAATACTTTTGTAAACCTTGCAGAACTGTAGGGTATTCACATATCCCTTAAAGTTAATTCTTTGAATTCTGACATCTGCAGCAGTTTCAAGTGCTAAGTGCAGTTGTTGTTGCTACTGCAACACCAGCAACTGTTGCTGTTGTTGTTGTTACGCTTATGGTTACTGTTACTGTTGCTGTTGCTACCTTTGCTATGATACTCATTTGAAGCACTAAGTTGTCAGTGTGTTTTCTGTCACCTGTTTTTAGCACTTGAAGCGCAGAGTCAGCCGCCAAACCAAGCTAATTAGTATGCAAAACACATTAAGTGGCAGCTGGAAACGTTGCCGCAGCACTCATGTTTGGTGTGGGGCGGGGGGAACAATCATATCGCGCACCTCTCGGTCGCCATTGTTTTCACAACCTACAAAACATTTCAAATGGAAATTTTTTGCTCACACAAAAGCAACGCGCCCGAGCGGCAAATATTGACAACCTTCACCTTCATTGATGCCCATAATTAGTGCACAAAACGCAAATCGCAAAAAAAAAACGAGTGAAAAAAAAAGAAAAGGTATAAATTGAACCAGGAGCCGTTGCTTGCCGCATGGGAGCAGTTTATTAATCATACGCCATGTTGACGCAGTCTCATTTCGCGCAGGATCCATGGCACCAGTCAGTCCATGCCCTTTGTGTGTGTGTGTGTGTTGTGATGGTGTTGCTGTTGGCGTTGGCTGACTGTGTACTAATTAAGCCTTCGATTAATTTACGCCTTTTGGCCTCAAACGCCAGCCATGAAAACAAAGAAAATTAAAAGCTCGCCCGAACTTCAAAAGCCGGAAACGGGTCGAGCACTGACGTCGACGTCGACATCGACGTCAGTCATGCCCAAAGGCGGCTGGGAAAATGCGTTAATGATGCCATCATCAACATTGCCATCAACACCCCGTCGGCTGGTGACACTGTCTGGGCTTAGTGGCTCCATTCGTCTCTTCTATATATCCCACTCCTTTTAACGCCACTTTCAACATAGACAGGCTCCCAGTTTTTAGCTCCAACTTCGTTTACGGCCAAGGCAGTCAGCAACATCAAAGCGTTGAAGCTTGGGAATTGTTTGTTGACACACCGGATAAAAGTACTACTCTCTCACTCTCTCCGACTGTATATATGGTTTTTTATTTTTCGAATGACTTATTTTTTTTTTTTAAGCCATGACTGCTGCGCTTACTGATAAGCCTGGGGATTTTTTTATTACTTTTTTCCATACTCCCTAGAGCTAACTTTTTTTCCGACTGCCTTTCGTTCTATTTAGCATTCATCTTTATTGCTTCGGGTTATAAATACAATGATACAAAAAAAGCAACATTTAAGGACTAATTTTCGATTGTTATTAAAGAACTTTTAAACTTGAATGCCGCTAGAAAAAAATAGGAGAAAATGCACATTTCTAGGATTTTTTCACCTCCAAAATAAAAGCGCTTTTAGCTATTTATATATAGTTTTATAATTTATTTGTGTTTTGAAATAAAAACATTTATTTAGTTAAGTTTGAGAAGTTGAAATTCGAGTTGTGGGTATTTGATTTTATTTTATTTTGTATCATATAATTAGTATTATTACCGTTTGATAGGCTTCGTTTATATAATTTAGCTGCTTTTGTACAGAAACCTCAGTTGAGCTCCTTCATGGACTAAGCCAACTTTACTAACCAATTTCAGTTAACCAAATGCAAAAGCTGGCTTTATGTAATGCCATATATGTATGTATGTATGTATGTATGTAAGGTCTCATGGTCTGTAATGTAAGAGCCCGAAATCCTAAATCAAACTAACCACAACGCATTGTGCGCCCCATGTGCAGAATTCTAACTGAAACCCGCAAACGCACAAACTAACTCCCTCTGTATGTATGTATGTGTGCGTGTGTGTGAGAGAGTGTGTTGGCTTTGAATTTGCGGAAATGAATTGGTATTTAATTAATAGTTTTACCCTGATTAATCTGCCCTGTGTGCCGCCCTTGAAGCCGCATGAAATGCCCGAACCACATATTCGACTATGACGAGAGCTATGTTCCTGCCTATACTCGTCCTTCTCCCTTCTCTGGTGTAAGCTTGCTTTGGCTCTCACCCTGCCGCATGTTGACCTAATGAAGTTGCCGTATAATTGTTGCTCAGACGTTGCTCATTGAGGCAGTTGTGGGCGGGCTGAGCTAGGCGGGGTGGTGTGGGGTTGGGTTTCACGAAATCAAATTGAAATTAACGTGACCAGAGAGTGGGATGTAGAGTTGTGAGGTGCGGGGTGGAGGTGCTTTTGAGCGGTAAGAGTTTGAATTTCAGTTGTAGTTGCTGCCGCCGCTGCTACTGCTGCTGTGGCCTGTTGTTGTTAATTTGATTGGATTCTGATGATGGGGCGTAGCAACTGCAACGCCCACGCACACGTTCCGCTATAGCAGCAATAGCAACAGCAGCAGCAACAGCAACAGCAGGTCGCTTTCGGTCTATTACTTTAGTGCCCGAACTTTGATTTTTGCCGGGTTGGCCCAACAGCAGCAATAGCATCAACAGCATCAACAACATCAACCCTTGTGCCTGTTTTGATTGTGTAATGCAATCACGTCGTTGTTTTGCCCGGATTTTTTTTTTCATTCTTTCCTTTTCTTTTTATACCCTCTACTCACAAGTTCGGCTTAAAAGGGAATCCTGAAGTATGATTTAGCATAGATATATGTGTCTAAAAATCTAACAAAGATTGGAACTAAGATTTTTGTACTTCTAAATGAAACTGCTTCAATAAACAATTTAGCCAATAAAAGCCATAAGCTGACTTTTTAAGCTGGAAATAAATAATTTAAGTTGATGTTTAACTTAAGAAGTGTGCCCTTGTCTCATTCAAAATGTATTTCCCATACTGAAAAATGTATATTAATCTCTTTCTATATTTGTTAAATACCTAAAGTTAAATCACCGATAAAAACTGCAAAAACATTGCAAGTAATTCGATTTTCTAATAAATGTTTCTATGGTGAAGCTGATCATAGGGTATTTAAATGTCGTTCAACTTTCATTGTATATGATTTTTTGTTGATTCTCTCTCTGGCCGTGTCCCTGCCTAACATGTAGCGGCTAAGGTAAGTTAAGTAGAAGGGTCTCTGAATTTTAATTTTTCGACAGCATTTGGCGCTGCGCACGAACAATGTGCGTAATCATACGTGATGATGTGTAGTCGACAGTAGTCGAACTTGTCGTCATCAACATCCGCAACTGGGCGTATTGGGGGAAGGAGGGGGTGTTAGGTAGAGTGGGTGTGGCAGTGGCACATTCACTCATTGTTGTTGCCTGAATTGGAAGACATTGATGTGCTTGTCAGCGTTGATGTTGCTGCTGCTGTTACGTCTCTCCAAGTCGAGGTCCTTGCAGCACTTCATAAAATTAATAAGTTGATAGACTTGCGCGTTTCTTGCTTGATTGAACTGGGATTTTGGGCTCGATGCGTGCGTTAATGTACTTGAGAGTGTGGGCTCAAATGTCAGCATTACTTACTTACCACCGCAAGTGTTGATTGTGTGTTTATGTATTGAACAACCTTATAAACATATCTTTTACAACCATTGAGCTAGAAATTTAAAAACTGCTTTATTTACGAAACGCCTTTTGTTCATTTACTTAAAAACCTTTTAGTTACAAGAAGTTTGACTATGAAATGTCCGTAACCAATGTTTTATTTATTTTAAAGACTTTATAAAGACTTTTTAAAGAATTCATCGACTGAAAAGATGAGCAAATTGTAACTCAACAATCCAATTTTGGTAAAGTGTAACATAATTAATTGATAAATCATGTTTTGAGAACACTTCACAGTAATAAAGCTTAGAAATTATACTAGCAATAAGGCTTAAAAGATTAAACTACGCCTTCGGATAACCACTTACACACCTAAATCCTTTTTATAAAAAAATTAAATACTGGAGCTTTGTTTTAAAACTAGTCGATCTTAACGAAACTTGGCCAAGATCTAAGAGCGTGTAAGAAAATCTTTCACACCTAAAATATAGCGATCGAACTACTTCTTCTAGGGGCTCCATCCCAATGGCCTCTTTCTACGGCCGCATTATTGTAGTGCATAACTTAACTACGGTAAGAAGCCGGAGTAGATCTAGTTTATTATATTATTATTTCATATTTTTAAGTCTTATTCCAAAAATTGATAGTAAGCACCTTCGAAAAGTCATAATCATTGGAGAAAATGTTAAAATCCACATGTGTTCCAACTTTGGATTTTATAAAATATCTTCTGAGGTCATATCATACGTAAATACCTAGAAGCTAAATAATTCGTCAGTAAAAAAAAACATACTATTGACAGTCATTTGCTCCAGCCCGTTATACTGCTTTTAGAGTATTCTGGCGTCCGTTACGTACCACTGCAACATTGTCACTTGGTGTTTGTGAAATTTAATAAAAGTCTGGTAATTCAAAAAATCTGCATAAATTATATGCAAGTAATGGTGGTTTCAGTGGACGCAATTTAAGTTGCTGCTGCTGTTGCTTGTGCTCAATCGCGCCGTTTGGGGTCTTACTCACTGCTCAGGGCTTCCTGGAGGCTGGAGGACGCGGTCGCGCTCGCCAGGATGCTGCTGTCTGCCAGGAGCTGCCAACGCGTTGACATGCCACGCATTTAAACGTCACCGGAAATGCCTTTTGTTCTTAGTCTATGCCGACGAGCTGGGCTGACGTCGAACTGACAAACTGACAGACCTTGGAACGTTGTCAACAACCCCCAGAGTCAGAGCCACGACAACAGTGTTCAAGTGTAATGTACTAAAATCGTAAAAATTATACATATATACAAAAAAATGATAATATAAAAATGTGTAATACAATTTATTCAAGCCACACAAAAGTTTCAACTGTACGGCTCAAATCGAATGATTGCGCATTACACATGACATTGGCATAATTTATGATAGTTGGACTGCCCCGACCTTCGTATAAATCCTTCAAGTAAGTGCAAAAATGTTCCAGAATGCTGTCACTGACATTAAAAAAAGGTAAAGTAAGAAAAAAATCAACGTCATTCGTCATTCTTATTGTTGGTTGTCCTGTTCTTGTTGTCGATGTGCTTTGTCCTTAGCTCTGGTTGCTCGTTTCATCGACATTTTTCAATGGAATTGAGTTTTGTAGGTAGCAAACAGCAGGTCTCTGGCTAAAAGTCAAACTCTGTTTGTTATTGTTAAAAGTATTATACATTATTTGATTTTTTTCTTTTCTGCTTTGTTAACTAGTTGTTATTGTTTCCTGTCATTTTGAAAATTTTCTTTGGTATTTGTATACGCATTCATTGAAAATAAAAAGCAATAAGATCTCTTTAATGAATTTTGTACATGAAAATAATTTGAATTATAATTTAAACATTTTTGAATCTTGGTTGCATCAAAGAAACAACCAGTAAAATTTATAGCTTTACCTTTTTTTTTTGTTTTTACCGATTATGATTTTAATCATTATTCTAAGCGTGGTCGTGGTCGAATTCTTTAAGAGCAACCAAATTAAAGCTAGATATTTTCACTCTTATAATCTGAGTAAGGTTCGTCCATTTGGTCCCACATTCAGTCAGGACAAACGGTTTATTTGTTAAGATTTCTAATGAATTGGCACTGTAATCGTTCATTCAACAAAAATTGCTTTGGTGCGCTGTCAAACACTTGAGTTTCCTTTTACCTTTTTTTTTTTTATTATATCGCTTTACTTTTTGTTGTATTTTCTTAATGGGTTTTGCGACCCGATTTAATGGCTTGCCCTTGGTCATGATATGTACGAGTGTTTATTTACTTTAATACATACAGACATATACAATATTTCATACTCGCACAACTTTAAGCAAACAAACATTTTAAAAACCGCAAAGTGTTTGAATTGTGTGAATAAACCTCCCCCCCACATCAGCAATTTATGTGTGTAGAAAAAGTTAATGTCATTGTGTGAGTTTCGGTTTTGAGTTCTCAAAAAAAAGAAAAAAAAAAAACGAGGGCTGTGACAAATATTTATTTGCTCTTAACTGTCAGGGCCTGTCCGTGTTACTTTATATGCAGCAGTCTCTCTCTCTTTCTTTCGGGAAAAGCAACACTCGAAGCATTTTCCTCGCCATATGCCGTCGATTCACATGTAAACCAAAAACTTTGCTAAATGCTGCCTGAAAAGTTGCTCCTACAACCACGCATAAAAAACAGCCAAATAAAAAACAAATAAAAAATTTCACAAACACAAGTGTGTGCAGATCTTGATGGCACAACTAAATGTTATCCTGTACACGGAGCTTTTAAAATAAAAATTTTAAGATAGTAAAACCTAATTTTTTCTATTTAAGGTTTATTGTCTTTGCTCTCAGTTTATGTTTCACCAAATAAATAAATAAGTCAATAAATTTTTTATTTAAATACAGGGTATACTATAATATTTTGTAGCAAAAAAGTTGGCATTTGCGCCCATAAACAAAACAAACGCCAAACACAAATAACAACAGCGAAAAGCGACTTTGCCAAGTGGAAAACATTTGCATGCCTATTAGAGTTGTTATTGAGGGTTGAGGCATAAAAGACCGCAGTTTTTTTCTGGCACTTCTTGGGCTGGCTCATTAGATGCGAAAATTGTTGGTAAAACAAGCGCAAACACCTGCCAATTGTTTGGTAAAATCATCTGGAAATCGTTAAAAAGAAAATAAGACTTCTTGGGCGTCTATTGATAAGTTGCCTATAATTTTTCCATTCAATGAATCGTGAAGCAAAAAGCAGTCCTTAATGCGTTTTAAGTAAGCATTGAGTAGATCAACAGATTGTTCGTTTGTATTGATGAAACAAAGTGTTTGTTAATAATGATTATTATATTTGGGACTTTTTTAAATTGGAAGCTATTAAGTTTACTAAACAAGTTAAGTTAGGTTTAGTTTATGCTTTGAACCCGAAATTATGTGAAATTTGTCTTGTCAGTCGAGTGGAGTTGTCAGTCGGACCACTTGACAGGAACTTGCTTCAGCGGCTGAAGAAATAGAAGAAGATGCCTGAAGACCGGCTGACTTACGCTTAGGCGCGCCCGGTGTGCGCCAAGCCTCAAGTCGAGTGCTCCACAGGAGCTGTTGAGTGGATGAGTTGGATGGAGATGGGCTTGGCTCGATTTGCGCTTGGCTGCATAGCCTGATACTTTGTTTAAGTTTTTGCTCGTTTCAAAAAAGAATGTGCAAAAAAAAAAACCAACCCCAAGCTAGCTAAGAGCAACGCCCATGCACTCCACTTGCGACGACAACCCCCAACACCCATCCCCAAGCACGTTAGACCCTCCCTGTCTGCAGACAGACAGCGGATTGCTTCCAATTCGTCGCGCAGTCGGCGGTGCAAAGTATTTGCCAACGGCATCATGAGTGCTAAGGATTAGTGCCCACTCACAGCCCAGGCTTTGGCGTTGGCTTTGGCTTTGGCTTGGGTTCGACAACGGAAGGCAGTTTTTTGCACAGAAGGCACAACCTTGGGCTGCTCACAGCTAGCGCTGGCTGATCCCTTCTTTAAAGTAGCGCTAAAATGGTGATGAAAATGCACACATACTTACATACATACGTATGTATGTATATGTACATATAAAAATTAGTTAATACCGGAAGTCATCGCACTGTTTTATGCATCCGCCTTCAAGCCTGAGCCTGAGCCTGCGCACTCGACTGGAAACTGGTTGAAAACTGTTGCTCTGTGTCTGCTTTCGGTTCGTTGGCTAAATCATAATTTATAATTTATTGGCCAGCGTCGATTTATGTGCGTTTTATGGCCGCTAATTAGCGGCAGCTAATCCAAACAGTCAGCTATAATGGGGGAATCCGTGTGTCAGTCTGTTGCTGACAATGAATAACAAATGTCCTTACTGTGTGAAATGATTTTAGATATTTAAGTTTCTATGGCAGATATAAATTTTATACAATTGTATTTATATATTGTTTATAGAAGTATAATTTATTTCAACATTTTTAGATTTAACCCAAATTTTGATCGCATTACGCTGTCAATTTTCTTGAGTTTAACAGAAAGTTTTGCTTTGCTTTTGAAATTGGATCCGTTAACGTCTTAGTTTATTAGATGAATCCACAAAATTGTATGCCAAGTCTACTCAGCTTTTGGTCAGACAATGCCCGCGACTTTATACCGGGGTCAGACTATACTGCACTCGGATGAGGCTGTTTTTCCATTTATTTATTACAATCACAATCTTTACAGTCAATCTCTATCTCACTAAATAATTAGCTGTTTGCAGAGTAGCAGAACAATGTTAACCTATAATTAGGATAAATGTAAACAAATTTTAAATCCAAGTTTCATTAACAAAGCACAGAACATTATTTAAATTTTACCTTTTAGAAAATCAAGGTAAAGAAAAACTGAATATATAAAGTATATTTATAAAAATAATTTCTTTATACTTATTCAAATATGTATACATATTCAGCTATTGGTTTGAAGAAGCCCTAAAAAATGATATAAATTGAAGCTTCCTCAAGCTACGCAAGAAATATAAAATACGTAAATTCCTAAAGTAATTTAAGTCCATCAAAATGGAACATCTTAAAATTAATGCGCTTGGCAGGCGACATGGTCAAGATGGCATTTCGGGGGGTAGGGGCAGACATTTGCCGGCACTTTCCAATTTTCATTAAAATAACAGAGCCGACGCGCTGGGCGGCCATTATTTCGGAAAGCAGCTTCGCTTCGCATATACCCCCTCCATGCATCCCTTTCTACTTTGCTCCAAAGCACTCGCAGCGACCATTTTTCCCTATCAGTGTGCCAAACCCTCGAACATTTTTGTGGTAGCAGGGATGGGGAAAGGAGGTGGACGCTCGTCTGCATCTACGTGATTGCTGCGCGTTGGCAAAAATGTCTGTGCTAGCTGGCAAGCCATGCTAGATGGAGCAATCTGCCTCATCCAGCCCAGCCCAACACAGCACAGCCCAGGCCAGGCCAGCCCCTTATCCCAAGTTGGGCTCGCTCTTTGGTTCGTTCCATTCGTTAGTTCAACGCACACTCGGGAGTATGATGAAATTAAATTGGGGAAACTTTAGCAGTCCTCGGCTGCTGTTGACGATGATGACGATGACGGTGACGATGATGATGATGAGTATGAGAATGATTATGATGAGAATGGCAGCCATCAACAACGTCATCCACAAACATCAGCAGGCAGCGGTTGGCTGTTCGGTTGGTCGGCTGGTTTTGGCCCTGGTTAATGCTGCTGCTGGCTTAAATCCAATCCTCGTCCCGCTGAGCCGGCCCCCAGCTTCGTTTGGGACTTCAATTTTTTATATTTTCATTTCTTGTTTTTTTATTTGTATTTTTAACGTTAAAAAAAAAAAAAAAACTGTTTGGTGCAAACGAAAGCGAATGTAAATATTCAACGTTGCCTTTTGGTTTGTATAAAAATGTAAACTTGTCGTTTGTTTGGTCGCAGGGTATGTCAAGAGTGGAAGAGAGGGGTGTGGCAGAGGGTAGAGGTGCACGTTTTGGTTGTTTTAAGCTTTTACCTGGGCTGGGTGTTGGTTGTTCTTGTTCGGAAATTTAATCAGTTGCCAAAGTTTTGCAATTTTAATTAAATTCTCCAAATTGGTTTTGACTGCTCTGCGCCAAAGTTTTTCTTTGCATCTGTGTGTGTGTGTGTGTGTGTGTATATTCTTCATGTCATTGTCGTCGCAGTTCTTGTTCCCAACCCAGCTTCTAGCTCCCACCCGTCTTCTTTATGTTTTTGCCATTTTGCAGTGTCTCTTTTTCATTCGCTCGCCTCTGGTTTGGAGGTTATCCAAATTGGCAACTTTGTAGGTAGACGCGAAAACTTTTTAATTGTTTAAGAAATGCAGCAGGAGTTTCCAAGAAACGCACTGAAAAAAAACAATCCTTTAACTGACAATGGATTTTTTAAAGAATTTAAATTATTTATAACCAAAAATTAATATATATATATAATTAACTATTTCATTTAAATAAAAATATTCATATAAGTCGTAAACTTATGTTTTGGACATAAATACAAAAACTTAAATCAAAGTAATTTCTATTAATAGTATTTTAATGTTCAAATTCTTCATTTCTTTAAGTGCACTATAATGCAGGACAAGCAGAAAGGGGTTAAATAAATGATATAAAAACTTTTGCTCATTTAATGTCGCCATTTTCGCTGATAGATAGCCATAAAATATTGTCTGATGGGAGTAAAGAACCCTACGCCCCCGACTTCATGAATCAACGTGAGATAGTTGTAAGTAAAGCTATGCGATACTCTTTGTTGTATTCCACAAATCAGATAGTGTCTACTTAAGAAGTTCGTGGTTTGCTTCGAACGAATCCTACATTAATTTAGGTGTGATGAAAGAAAGAAGTTGGAAAAAAATATTTTATGCATTTAAATTACATTTTATTGATATAATTTATATTTTTGTCGTCTTTTGTTTCAGAGGTACATAACCTAGTTGAAGCAAGTGTAGGGTATACTTGGGATGACCCGAGCGGCGTCAGTTCTGACGATGAAGAAAAGGCGAACACAAAAACGCCATTTAGCGCACAGGAAACCGTTTTAAAATCGCGCCAGAAACGCGCACAGCGACAGGCAGCAGACAACTGGCGACAAAAGGCGGAAAGGAAAGGGAACAGCACGATGGCGACGTCTCGTCGAAGCGGATTCGGGTCGTACTATATGCATATGTGTATGTATATAAGCAGGCTGCAACGCAATTGCGTTTAATTGCGAAAACGGACAACAACTGTCAGACAAATTACGTAAAAGAAGAAGAATGCGCCAAAAAGCCAAAAGTGGGTAAAAACTTTTTGGCAAATGACCAAATGGTCAAATGGGTTGCGAGTACTTAGCAAACTGTTTGAACTCATTATTTTGTAATTGTGTATGTTTTTCTTCTTTTTAGTTTAGCTTGAGTAAACACACATCAGATGCAGATCACAACATTTTGGATCGAGCTGCATTTGATTGCTGTTAAAACAGGACAATTATCTTAAAATCTATCTATCTATTTATCAGTCAAGCGAGAATCGAGGGGTGAGCTGAGCGCGAAGATTAGTTGATTGCAGCAATATGCTTGCTGTCAGTGTATGTTGAGTTCGCCAACCCCCAAAAAAATAGAGGGAGATTGAACACTGAGCTATCTCATCGTTCATGCGAATCCTGAAATTAAATTATCTTGCCAACCCTTGTTTCAAAAACTCATCGTCGTTTGCAACCTCCCCGCCTCGCTCCACTCCCTTTCTCAAGGCAGCCTTTATTCCAATCAGATTGTTTCCGTGGTTGTGTCTGTGTGTGTTGGCCCTCAAATAGGCTTTTTACTTTGTCGCATTTGCCAACTGGCAACTGCCTTGCGGATTGAATTCGAATTAATTCCATTGACCCCCGCCCTTTCTTACTACCCCCAATCCTACAGAAAACCAGAGTCTCATCATTCCCAATCATTATGCTCATCGCCCACACGTTTCGCTGCTGATCCTTGCCCAGCTTCGCCTTTGCTTCCCCTTGACAACTCCTTCTCTCTATCAACATGGCGCGTGTGCGTGCGCCTGATTAACATATGTCAACAGTATTATATAAAGTGGTATTTTGGCATGCTGGGCATTCGGCATTTTGGGATTGTGGAATTGCGTATGCGATTGCAGTTCACAGTCCTCCTCCCCCCTCTCTTACATGTGTTGCTAACAAATTCAATTATGCCCGCATTTGATTATTTTTGCAAGAAATTAACTTGTAGTCTTATTTTTCGACTTAACCACCACCCCAAAGTGAGTGACGAGTCTGTGTGGGTGTTTATATTTTGGCAGGTAGTTTATTACAGAGATGTCGATGAGAACGTTTGGGGAATGTCAGTTGGGTTTGACTAAGAGTTACATAAAGGTCAGGTTTATTAAAAAGCAGTTTTTAATTGATTCACAAAGCAATAGAGTATAAATATAATAGTATTTTTGACTTTTTGATTATTATTTGTAATATTGTTAAAAAGAGCTAAAAATGTTATACGATTAGAGAAACAACATTTGATAGATGCTTAAAATTGCTTAAAGGGCATTCTTGAAGATGAGATTAAACACTTCCTTCAGTCCCACTAACCTAGTTCAAAGCTAAGGGATATATGAATAGTCATATGAAATATTGTTTAATCACTGTAAATATTGTCAGAGCTGAAGTGCTAGTTGATAAAACTGCCTAAAAATATTGTATAAAAATACAGCTTAATGAACATTTTACTATTTTAGGCCAAAAGCACATTAAAATTAAAATTAAATCAATGTTGGATGTATGTTAAGATACAAGATATTTTACATTTATGTTTAAGCACTTCAAGAAATAGCAATAAGTAATTGCATATTAATATCAGTGACCATTTGAAAGAAATAGTGAACAATAATTTGGATCATTTCCACTTTAAGCAAAACCCATTCATAGTCTTCATTTTAAAGTATGCTTTTAATGGTGCTGCTTGTTGCTTTCAGCTTTATCGACTCGGCAGCACTATGAGCTTTGGTACAGAAGAAAAATTACACTTGAATCTGGGCTTCTGTTTCCCCATTTTCGACGGCGTTGGTCAACCACCAATGGCCAGCAGCCACCACATGCAAATGAACAGCGGCGGTGCCCATTACAGCACACACACACATACATATACATATGAACAAGGGTAAAAAAGAAAGAGCATGCCAATAACTCGTCTAGACCCCACCCGTTGCCAAAACCCCATGCAAAACATGCCAACTGGCCAACGGCGACGGCAACGACAGGCAGGCAGGCAGGCATTGACTGCAATAAATCAGCGCGTTGGCCAAAAGGCTCCAATAATTGAGTGGCGCAAGAATTGGCCAAAGGGTTGCACCGTGTATGTGTGTGTGTAAGGGGGTGGCATGGGTGGCTAATAAGTGTAGCAATAAAGTAGGAAAACCAACTCCAGGGGGTACTGGTAGAAGGGTCTGTTTCGGTCTGGTCAGACACTCGAGTTGGCTGAGTTCAATGAGTTGGCTTTCAGTTTTATTTTTTTTGCGTTTTTGGAGGTGCAGCCCCCTTTTAATTAGGCGCGTAATTTATGAAATATTTGTACGTGCTGTTCAAGTGGCTGCCAAATGGCTGAGTGAGCGAATTCTAACCAGTTCGTGTAGTGGCAATCGGCATTTCGAAATTTTGTGGTTTTTTATTATTATTATTTGGTTAGACGATGTTTTTCACCCACTTTTTTTATGCAGCGGTCGCGTCTCGTTCGTTGGGAAACAATGGCAGAGTTTGGTGTGCCTCACTGCCTCAAGCACCATAAAGAGCTGTTCCTCTTTCCGCTTCTCTTCCTCTGGCTCATTCTCAATCTTTTCCTTTTGCCTTCTATCTGTCTCTCTCTCGATGGCCGTGTGCACTCGAGTGGCTGTGCGAAGGGTTCATCATCATCGTCGAGGTATTTTCTTGTTGAGGAGTTTTGTCTTTGCTACCGATGCTGTATGCTGGATGCTTCTCCAACTCTTGCTGCCACTTCTGCACTTGCCAGGCAGTCATCCAACCAGCCGCACTTGAAATATTTGTGGTTGTTTGTTTGATTGAAGCGGTTCAAGCCGTTTGCAACGGAAGTGTGTTTGATTAAACGCAGAAGGACAACGCATTAGGCCCGAGCCCAGTTATCCTTTTTTTAGTTTCTTTTTTTGCATTCTTTTCATACGCTTTAAAGACCAGGTACAAATTCCATCCAACGAGTCTGTAATGCCACTTGTTTTTTTGGGCTTTAACAAGTGCGCCCAAAAATCTTAACAAGCTGCAAAAATTCTTTTAACCAACTGAATTATTTAATTTCAATGTAGAAACAGAGGGAAGGAAGCTTGCAGTTCTTAAATGGAATTCGTAAATTAATAAATTAAAATTTAAATATTTATATAAATTACATAATTTAACTAATAAATGTATAGAAAGTGAAAACATTGCAGTCGGATGCAACGGAATCCGATGTAGTTAGGTTTAAAGTACTTTGCTTAAAAAAAGATACATTTTTGATTATCAGCTAGAAACTATACTGCCACAAAAACCAAGTAAGATATGGATATTTTTTACATTAAGTGGTGGATGGAATTGGATCGTCATTTAATTTTGTATGCAGATTTTTGGGGTATGCCACTAGCTACCCTGCCAATGTGGCAAAAATATAATATGTGATCTATCTATTTGAACCTCAAGGTGTATCGATTTCCCAACTTTTTGTTGCATCCCAAAAATTGAGTTTTGTCTGATGCTGTCATAAGCCAAGATATTTGCAAGGTTTTAGGAGCTCTTAAACAGCAAATATAAAGCATAGGATGTCCCATAGGATTAATTATAAATTTATAATTATTATCATTTGTTTTTGGCTTTTAACTTAACTAACTGATTTAATAAACCATAACCAGAATATATTTGAAATTTTTAACTGCACTAACAGTAATTTTCTAGCTTCTAGTGCCCCTAGGGCTTTTAAACTTTGTTTTTAACTTGATCCTTATTGCTATATTAAAAATTTTTGCTTTAACGGTTCAATTCATACACTATCCATATATTTTTTAAAATTGAAAACAACTTGTAACTAGTAAGGAGCGCAGCCCACTGGTACTATACGTATATATTTGTTTATTCATTTGATTACATTTTTAATAATTAATTGGAAATTGTTGCGTTTGATATCCATTGGGTTTTGTGGTCTTTTTCCATGGGAGGAAGAATCATTAATATTGGTAGACCTTAATGGCATATCGATTTGTTGTTTATGGCCAGTTTTGCTGCTTCTCTTCAATTTGTTTTCGATTTTTGTTTGTTATTTTGTTCGAGCTGGCTAAAAGCGAATGAAAAGGCAAAGCCCTTTGCCATATTTCGCCACATTTGGTGGCCACTGTCGTCACAGCTATCTCTGTCCCGTACTCTTGCTCTCTCTTTCTGTCTGACGCTGCGTGTGGTGTGACATTGTTGCCACTTAATCCGTTTATCTAACTTCGTACACCGCTGGACTCGATGCCAAAACTTGCAGCGCGTGGTTTAAAAGCCCCGATTTTTTACAGCTCTTACTCATTCTTTCCCTCTCACTCACTCGAGAACGAAGCATGAATCTTCTTCTCTTTCACCCACTCGAAAATTTGAAATGCATTCGACCGTACAAGCTGCTGCTGCTGCCCAAGCTCCTGTGTACTATTTGTGTGTGTGTGTGTGTGGAGTGTGTGTGTGTGTGTGTTTGTGGCCTTTAGCTTCGTCATCGTCAGCAACATCCTCATTCTGCCAACCTTATTCTCATTCTCATCATCATTCTCCATGCCGACATCCATTAGCAATCGCAGTCATACAGACTTCCGCATCATACTTTGAACTTCCGCATATTTTATGAGTGTGTATATGTGTGTGTGTGTGTGGGTGTGCGGTTGTTGTTGTTGTGTGCGTATGCGGGCAAATGTCGCAGTCTGTACACAAAATGGCGGACGCTCAAACGACATTCCATCTTCCATTTGCAGGTCCATGTTGGCCATGCGCGCAGTTCGATAACCCCAACTCCAACATCATGAAATAACTTTGGCATCATCTGTTTTGCCTGTCGCCTGGCAGGTTCGTCTCTTCTCCTTTTCCATATACTTCTTATACTTTCGCGGATTTGGTCATATTGTTGTTTTTGTTGTTGTTTTAAGGCTACTTTTGGCAAACTCTTAGTTTTTGTCATGTTACAATTTATTTTTGTCCTTTAGTTTTTTTCTCTCATTTTTTTTATAAATCCTGTAGACATTGGCTGGTTGGCGTTGCTCCGGTTTTTCTTGTTATTGTGCTGTTTTCTTTACATTTTTCAATTGGAAAATTATAATAAGCTTAAATTTGATTGAGTTTCTGTGTAGCATTGTGTTCACAGTCCTTCTTACTTATTTGCTTATTTTTGTTGGCAATTTCAGACTTTGATTGAATAATTGCAACTTCATTATTTTTAAAGTTATATCGAATGATTTTGGAATGCAAAGTCCATAACACTTCAGAACTATAACCCTCTGCTATAATGATACATTTTTAAAAATTGTTCCGACCAAATGGCTATAAGAAGTACCAGTAATGGCGCGAAATTAAAAAGAGATGTAACTTAAAAGGTAAAAAATATGTTATGCATAATATATATTACCAACTCCATTTTAGGGGTCTCATCCTTACACCGGCATGGGGAAACACATCCCAAAATGACAAATTTAAAGGATATAGCCAACAAAATGTGGCACTTGGCCTTAGACAGTAAAAGGACTACGACAAAATATGACAAATTCGGCTAAACAAAACAGGAAACAGCTCCAAACTTTGCCGAACAAAATGCGTACTTACAAATATGTATGTAAATGTACATACTTACATACAGATAGATTCTTATAAATATGTATATATCTTATCTAGAGACCTCCTCTCTCTCTCTCTTTCTCTCTGTTTGACTGTTGGCGTGTTGAATTGCAAATCCTGTGAAACCAGCAAGGAGCAAACTTTTTAAAGTTGAACACCTCTCTCTCTTTTGCTCTTGGGGCCGACAGGAACTTTTGCTACCTTTGCAGCCATAAATCATGGCCGCCAAGTTGTAGGCTTGTTTTCTCCATTTCTCGTATTTTGGTTTCTTTTGGTATCATTTCTTTTTTTATTTGTATTTTTCGTACTTGCGCTTTGTTTTGCGAAGACAGCACATCCTGAATTTACCTTCTTCCTCTCATTGTGTGTGTGTGTGGTTTGTTTCGAGAAGCGTCGCAAAAACATAAATCCAAACGCCAAGACAAATTTCGCAGATCCGCCGTTGGCTCTGTTCTTTTTTTTTCGTGTTACGTGGGGAGAACTTTCGTAGCAAGTTTTCTGCCTTTGCCTCGGTTTCTTCAGATGATTTATGCCTGGCACGCCATTGGGTGAGGGTGTATCCTGAGTATCCTGTGTGTTTGTGTGTGTCTGTGTCCCTGGGTGGGTTCAGTACGGCCGTGCAAAAGTTTTTGCCTCGCGCAAAAATTATGCGGCCCAACGAAGTAAGTAGCTGCTTCTTAAGCTAGCTATCTCTTTCTCTGTCTTTGCCTCTGCCTCCGCCTCAGACTATGCCTCAAATGCCACCCGTTGTTCTAAGCCATTTGCGTGGATTGCCAGCAATTTGCTCTCAAGCTTCCTAAGATGTGGGGCGGGGATGTGTGAGTAAGTCTTGTGTCTGTTTCAAAATTATGTTTGTGCAAAAGATTTGTATATGTGTGTGTGTGCGTGGTTAATGGTTCTGGTTCTGTGCCTGTAGATGGCCCAGGGTTTTTGCCTAATTTTTAGTACTTTCGTAAGATGCTCGTCTTTTGGCCAGCAACGGATGCGCAAATGTTCCGTTTTTGGGCCTTCGAGCTCTTGAGCTTGTTCATCCGCTTGGCTCAGCTTGGGGTCTGCAAATTGCGTTTAAATTAATTGCAAATGGCGCATGATTAAGGGGAAGTAATATACAACTAATTGTTTCATGATTTAATGATTTTTCCTGTCTGCTTTCAACTTCAATTTTATGCATGAAATAAATAAAAGTTTTGTTTGAGCACAAAAATAAAGGAACTTCAAAAAATGAATTTAAAGAAGTTGAAAACTTTAATGATATATTGTATTTTTTAATACATTTTTTTTATTTTTTATTTATTTTATTTGCCTTTTTTTATCGCTTTACTTACTAAATTTTTTAACTGAAGTTTTTTATGCACAACAACGAGCAGTCAACATACAATGTGTTTGCAATAAAAAGAAAGGTTTACAAATTAAACAAAATAAGATTTTTTATAACTTAAATAAAATAAAATTATTTTTTTTGCCGTTTATTGTATAATTTGAATTTTGAAATTAAATATAAAGCTTAAAAAAAAAAAAAAAAAAAAAAAAAATAAAAATTACAAACACAAGTTAAATAGAAAGTAAAAGATTAAATAAAATTTGTTTTTTAAATTAGTTTTATGAAAATGCAAATAGGTTTTCAGTCCATTTTTTTTTAAAAGTATTAGAATTAAAGCTTACACAATTTTTTTTTTCAAAAACAAATGTAATGAGGAGTAACGAGAATATTCTCAATTTCCACATACTCCCCTCATATGAGTTACCGTTATAAGCGGATGCTGGGCAGCGTTGAAAAGAGTACTTCTCAGGACTGGCATTGAGAAATGTAACCCTACTTAAAATAATTACTTCGCCTTAATTGCGCTGTCAGTTGGTGTCTACTTAAAGAAATATTATCCCGCATGGCATAGACATACAAATATTGTGCTTATGACATCGTTATAAGTGCATTTATGAAAGGGTGAACAAAAAAAAGGAATGCAAGAACAGGCCTGGACAGGGCTAGGTTGAGGGTATTATGGACGACTCTCTTGTAAGAGCTATTCCCTACGAGTGTGCTGCTCAACATACATACATATATGTGTATGTATACATATGTCAATTAAGCTATAATTCCGTTTGCCATCGTGCTGAGTCCTGAGTCCTGTCAATCATGTCTATCAACAAAAATGCTCAAACTCTGTGTTTGCCTTACTGACTTTACACATAACTTCGTTTTTTTACATTTTTTTAAAGACCAACTCGCTAGACATGTCAAGCTGGCTTTAAGACAGCTATCAGCAGCAACAACAACAGCAACAAGGAAAACAACAACCACATCAAGTTGTCAATGTCTCGAGGGAAGGCAAAGCAGTCAAACAACCCTCTTGAGAGCAAGAGTAGGCAGGGCGGGGGGGCCCGAAACAGCAATTATCAGCGATAATTATGCAATATTTTACCCTCAGAAATGTTCGTTTGTTGCTTTTACAGCTGCAAAATTTCCATTTGCCAATTGCCTAATTTTCTCTACATTTTCCCACACGGCGTGCTGACGGCGCTGGCGTCTGATTGATTGGAAAACTCTTTGCCTCAGCATCGTTTTAATTAGGCACCGTAGCAGCGCCTTCTCGTGCCCCTCGTCTTTGCATCCCTCCATCCTTGTTGCCATTAATTGGCTGTGTGGCTGGTTTAAATCCTTGCCCAGAGACGCCACTCGATGTCGACGTTTGCGCTTTTTGTCCCAAACAGCCGCTCGCAGCTCCACCTTCCCTTCTTTCCTTAGCTTGGCATTTTGCATGCAGCCGCGCCAATTTGCGTGGTTCGTCCTGCTCCACTAGTCCTAGCAGCAGCAGCAGCAGCTTCTGTACTCAATAGCGTGTTAAGTCAGTCAATAGGCGCCGCTGCCAATCAGTGCTTCAAGTTGCCGCCTCGACAGCCAACACTACAGCTTCCCTATCCCACCGCCCACTCCCCTGTCAGTGCCTTCGCATTCGTCCCTCCATTTACCCAGCTGGCAATGTTCTTAATAGAAAAGCGCTTTTTCAATTATGTTAGCCAACTCCTTTTTGGAGCAGCAGCAGCAGCAGCAACATCACAAGCAGCAGCAGCAACAGCAACAGCAGCAGGCTCCTACTGCGTCTGGCTGGCTGCCATGTTGTGTACCTTTTAATTTACTATTTTTTTCTTCTTCCTTTTTTTCCTTATACCCAACACGCTTTGTATTTTTAAAAACGGGTATGCTAAAGATGACTTGTGGTAAAGTTTCAACGAATATATGGAAAACAAGTGTTTTTTTTTATTATATTATATCTATTCTTACTTTTTTGATACACAAGTTAAAGCAACAAATATATTTAACTTTTAAATTGATTGAACTCAGTATTGAAAAAGAAAATAACAGTTTTGCAAACAAAAAAAAAATTTTAGATATGCAGCTCAGTTTTGAGTAAAAAATAAGATTTTAATACTACCGAAAAATTAATGAACTTGATATATTACCATTAAGAAATATATTGTAATTATTATAAAAATTTTTTTAATTAATAAAAATTGGAAAAAAGTTCAAAATTATGTGATAATCGATTTGGAATATCCAAATGCTCGAAAAACATTTTTTTGTAAAATCCTTAGAAAATTATGTCTTTAAAGTGTTTAATATTACAATATTGCAGGGTATTTGTGAGTGGATGCACTACCTTTTGCACTGTGTACACTTGTTTCTTTTTCTATTTTTTTTTATTCAGGTCCCCGTCGTCCATCAGTGGCAGCAGGACGATGATGGCGAGCATCCTGCTGTTAGTATCCAATTAAAATCGAAAATTAAATGTCAGCCAGTAGCAGCAAAACTGAACCCACCCAACAGCAATGTGCAGAATCTAGACTGGGCAAAGACCAAGACCAAAATACCAAAAGCAGTAGGATGGGGCATGCGGCTTGTTGTGTTGTTTGTGGGCAATTTGAGTGGGCAGCTAAGACGCTTACTTATTGAATGTTTTGCTGGGGCCTGCGGCTGGGAAAAAAGAAAAAACCTAATTGACTTGACCGTAAGCAAACAGTGGCAAGGTATTCTTCAAAATGCATGAACCATAACTCACAAACAGACATACTCACACTTGCACACACACACACACTTCCTCTAACACACGCGCACTTACGCAAATAGACAAACATAATCAAAAGTATGTGCCAGAGGTCGGCCACTTGAAAATCACGCCCAATTTGACGTGCGCCTAGTGCAAATATGTTTACACACGGATACGGTTGCGGTTTGCCCGAAGTACTGCTCTTGAGTGGTACACTGAAAAATCCGTCTATACGTATGTATACTCTCTGAATAATTGATAAAAGCCCAATGCAATCATCTCTCTCTCCCTTCCTCTGTGTACGTGTGTGTGTGTTTTGATTGTGTCGCTGTGCAAACTTCGTCATTAATGTCCCCCGGGCGATTAATAAATGTATGTATAAGTGTCGAAGCTTACATTACGTATACGTCTTCTGATTGAAGGATTAGAAGTACATAGAGATAAAGCCGTGATCATACACTGAATACTTTAAGTAAAAAAATACATGATTTTAAGGAACATAAAAAGTATAATTTCTTCTCAAAATTATTAGGTTGTGTTTTATAAAGTGTTTTTTATAATGTTTTTAATGTTATTTTGTGAAGCAATACTTTCACAATATAATCGCTCACGCGCCCGTCTTTAGCAGCTATCGGCTACTCTTCTCTCTTGCAATATTTTCTTTGTGCATTTTAAATTCTTTGTTTGTTTTGGTTTATTGGGCGGTTATGTCAAGAGTTGTGCGATTACGTTTTCATAAAAAAGGGGTATATATAAGGTTTAATTTAAATTTGTATTACAAAAATGAAATCAGAAACGCGAGCTTACTGCATTTAATATTTATGACCAAGCCAAATGCTCCTAAAATATTTCAATTGAAATCTAAGAAAAGCTCCTGAAACCCAGTTATCACTTCTTATGTTAAATTAAATGACATTGCTGCGCAGTCTAAGAAATCTTTAAGATTTCCACTAAAATACATATTTCGATAAGTGCTTTTCGGCCTATATGTCCTTTAATTTATTTGAGCTCTAGAAGCATTAAAATATTTTACGGATATCATAAATTTTGTGCTTATTTAGGAATGCTAATCAGAGGGGCAGAATGTTGAAACAGAAAACTAATGTAACTAATGCCCAGAGATGATCAACTTTATATACAAAATTATTCAAGCATTAACATGAAATGCCAAAGCTGAGATGGATGGGTAGCTGCTGGCTGATACGATGGATGGATAGATGGATGGTTGGTTGTCAGGCTGAGCTAATGTGAGATTTTAATGCCTGGGAATGCTTTAATATGACGCTGATGCTTATGCGGCTGTTTTTTAATAACACGAAAGGCACGAACATGGCAAGCGTGGACTAAAAAAGGAGCAGTGAAAATCGCATGACACAATATTATAAACAAGAATGAACAACAAAAAATATGATATATACAGTGTATGTATAAGGAGATTTATTACGCAGCGGAGGAGGCATCTGATGACGGACCATAAAAAGGAATACAGAATGGAAAAAAATAATGCAAAACAACATGGAAAAAGCAACGTGGCAGCGGCAAAAATTTATATAAGTACGGACACGGACAGCCCAGCAACAGCAACAACAACAAACTACAACACTGCGTGCCATAAAAACCATCAATCATTTTGAGCGAAAGGGGCAAGCGGAGACGAATCTCTCGCTCACTCTGTGGTAGTCAAAGTCGGAGACAGAGTTGGGTGTTAAACTAAATGGATGGAGTCTTTGGGCGGCGTTTTGGTGGTGTATTAGAATAATCATCAGCTTCATCATTGCGGCATTGCCATGTGGCTGCTGCAACTGAAAGCCTCATGATTATTAAATATGTCAAATCCCACAACCGAAACTCAAACACACCAACCACAGCCTTTACGTCCTCCACAGCCCAGCAGCGCCTCTTTTTGGCGAGCTAATCGATTTATTATACTAACCAGTCGATGCAGTAAAGTGTGCCATATCCCACAATATGCCTGCGCATCTTTCAAATTAAACGCACATCAAGGCAAATGAAGCGTGCGCCTTGTGGCAGCGGCAGCTAACTAAATTCTATACATATTTGCGGCTTTATTTTATGTGTACATTGCAGCTGCCTATGTAAATGCGAAATAAACGTACATAAAATAGAACAGATAATTATGAAATGTTAAACAACTAAATAATGTGAGGATATGTGCATAGCACCTGCATAAAATATATATTGATGACATGATTATTATTTTATATTATTTATTGGCAATGAATAATCACAACAAATATAAATGGTAAAGATTTTTAGATTGGTATTTAAAATACAAAAGTTTGTCCTTGCATGTTTAAAATGTTGTGATATTCTAGAAAAATGGTAAAAATAAAGTATTAGTATTAAATTGTACATTTATTCGTGTTTTTGGAATGTAAAATTATTAAATACCTAATCGAAATTGAATACCAAATTGAGTAAACCCAGTAACATCAACAACACCAAATGAAAATTTTTAAACCAATAATTTAATTTAAAAAACCTGTTTATTTGGACTTTATCCTTTTACACCTCAGATTTTGGATCAAATCAACTATTTTATATTCAGAAACCTTCCATCACGAACGTGTTAATAAGCAGAACTTAACTTTTTAGTCTGTAAAAACCAATGTTTGTATACTTTTCTTCTATACTATTCTTCTATATCAAGCACTCACGAATTCTTTATATGTATTAATATTTCGTATTCTTAATAAAAGTAATACAAAATATTTGAAATATCTGGTAACAGCTAAAAAAAATAAATAATAAGCTCTTATTTTATGAATCTGAAAATGTTCTCAAGCATATGATTAATGATAATTTCTAGCTAATTAAACGCAGACGTTATGCACAAATCTAAATCGAAATGAATTGTTTTTTATATTATTTTATTTTTTTAATATTCACTTGTATAATGTATAATGAGTTGAAAATGCTTGAGCAACAAAACTCACACTTAAGCCCTGGTAAATCTTCACTTTAAACAGTAGTCATCTGCCAAGGGGGCAAAACAGAAGCCTGGAAACTCGAACCGGCAAACTAATGGCGCTGCTGATGGGTGATGGTGATGGTGATGGGTGATGCCTCCAGGCGACACGCAGCGGGCGCAACGTGGCCAGACACGTGCCGCCAACTTGGGCGAGCGCGTGTGCAGCATCGACAACAACGATGAAGATGGCGATGACGATGACGATGATGATGTTGATGTTGACAATGACGGTGGTTGTGTGTGTGTACTCGTGTGTGTGAGTGCGTGTGTGGATATGGCCAAGAGCCGCAAGTGAGTGCTTGTGGTCAGACCAAAACGCCCAATCCAGCCACGCCTCGTTCCACCCCACTCCCGCAGCAGCATCACCGCTAAAGGGCATTAACATTAACATTATCGGAAACGCCGCCTGCGCAATAACTTTTGACATTAATGACCAGCGGAGCGGGCGACAGGCAACATGTCCATCATTGGCCATGTTTATAAATTGCCATTTGTAACGACAATATATTTATTTAGCTGGGCAACAAACCATATTTGACATTTGCTTGTCAGCGCAACAAATTTGTATCTATGTATCTTTGTATCTTTATACATGCCCTTGTGGACCTGTCTTCATATCTTTTATCTGTGCACTTTGCGCTAGAATGCGCGCCACTCCGCTAACTTTTCACTTCAGCAGCGACGCGTCGCTTCATCTTCATCAAACTCAAACTCAGAACAAGATGCAAACGCGATAAAGCTATCTGCAACTCGCAATCATTTCAGTATCATTGCTTGCATTGGGGAGCCTACTGTCTGTCTACCGCCCACATGTTTCACTCTTTGCCTATTTGGCTATTATTATTATTATTAGTAGGAATAATAATAGTAATATGATAATAATTTACTGATTCTTACGCTTCAATACTCTTTAGTTCCGGTTTATGTTAATGCATCTACGCCATTTATGTGTGCATTCATAGAGTCAAACATAAATACAGTGACTGACAGATTATTTGAAGCAGCACATGAAAAAACAAGTGAATGGATTTTAGTCATTTTTAACTCGTCTGTGGATGCCGATCTATATGTACTTATGGGACATGCTTATTTCTGTCTGTATTTTAACCATTTAAATTTTTTTTTTCTGTCAATAGCTATTACTAGTTATAGTCGTATAGTCCTTAAAATCAAAGGACATGGCCTTTTTTTTAAACCTTCCACACGCATAGCTAGTTTTTTTTTTTTTTTTATTATTTTTTGGGCATTGTCCATCGTGTCGAGTGGAGCTGAGCGCAACATGAGCATCAGCAGCAGCAGAAGCCGTGTAAAAAGAAGAACAACTTGAAATTTAATTTTGTTGCTGACACCAATTTTCAAAAACAGCTTTTCCTGCAGTTTGACATGTTCCTAATTGATTTTTTTGTGTGTGTTCTATTTTTTTGTTGCTGTTGTTGTATTTTTTGGCAATTTAATATTGCAAAGGCGTTGCGTTTGGCTTGGTTGATGGTTGCCGGATTGCCTTCAGCTGTGGGTGGCTTGTGGTGTGGGCGGAGAATGGCTAGTGAAAGACGCAGGACGAAATCCTTTTCAGTGCATGTTTCTTGGCCATTCAACAAAACACACACACACACACACTCACACATAAAGACCTCGTCTTGCTCTCGTCTCGTTTTTTATGCACCACATGTGCCAAAAGCTTTCATAAAGCATACACACACACACACTCATACTAAAGCAAGCACTGCATTGGTTATGGGAATTTTTGATTGACATCGGTTCAGGCCAGGCACACATACACATACACCTACCCTAACCCTTCTTCCCAACGCCCCCCACCCAGTGAACTACTATTCCCTTGACTAAAAGTAAAGCTGCGCGTTAACTACAGTCGAGTTTTCCCAGTCTGCACCGCCTGTGGCGCCTCTTATGCAATATTGACATGCCAGGCAAGCAACACACACTTACACACACACATACACAAAACGAAATACACATAGGGAGCTGCACGTGGAGGAAGCTGATTCTTTGCCCAGGAACTGGCTTCTGTACCTCTGTACATATTGGCAGTTGCCCCTACTGTCTGTAGGTGCCACCCGTACTTGGTTGCCGTCTCCTGGCCTGGCCTGGCTTGGCTTGGCCTGGCATAAATGAAAAACTTTTTCGGTTAGCACTCAGCGCTACCCAATTTTCTTTTTTGCTTTCGGCCCCAAAAATACTACGTGTATGTTTTTCTTTAGCCAACGCCATGCACACACACAAACACACTGTTATACACCCCTGCCTTTACCCCCAAACCACCTTTGCGCTTCTGTGTTTGCTTTTGAAGCAGCGCAAATTAGTTTTTTCACTTATGTCGCGTTTTTTGTCGGGCCGCCTTTGTGCGCTCGTTGCTTTTAACGTTAAATGACGAAATAGCTTTACGGTTCATTGATGCACATGGCACACACCCAGACATTGCCACACATACACACACACCCCTCATCCCACACTTGGCCCTCTTCTTTGCCTGGCAAGTCACACGCCCAATTAGTGGCGAAAGTTTAGTCGTTTAGACTACGCAGACGTTTGCCAAGCTTCATTGAATTTTCACTATGAACTCGTATTTGCATTTGGCCATGTCCAGCCTCTTCCCTCCAATCCCACGAGCACCACTCTTAGATTTTTCTATACACTTTTTTGGCTACTGTTTTCTATATACATACATATAATAGTCAACTCTCTGTTTGCTTAGGGCCAATGAAAGCCGTTAAGTTTAGTTGGAACTTTCAAGCGTTGATTTATTCAATCAACAAACAGACAGGCGAAAATAATAGAAAGGTCTTTTCAATGGCGTCCCGACTTTGTATGGTCAGTTTGGATCGCTTTTCTTTTAAGCCCCAACATGTTGCAGCTTTGGATGTTAAGTATCCGTTGCTAACAGGGGTTCCAGAGCAAAACTGATAGAAATGACTTTGAAATTTATTCTTAAGCTCTAATACTTACATATGTACATTTAGTTTAAAAAACTTAAGAGTTAAAAGTTTTTGCAAATAAAAATTTCTTTACAAATTCATTGTCAACAAAGTGTTTTCGTTCTTAAGAAAATAACTTTAACTTGAATCTGAGGTCATTATTATTAAAAACTGTGTAATGAAAACTTTTAGTCTGTACGGAAAAACAACAGTTGCTATAAATAAACTAGAGCAATAGACAAAAGCAGAATCGAAGAAAATCAAATACGAAAACACTTTGTTGACAGTAAAATGTTATAGGAAAAACTTTTTTTTCAATATTTTTTTTATCATTTTCAATATTTTGTAAAAAAAATTATAAAATGTTTATGTGATGAAAAATAATTAAATAAAATTGAAAAAGAGTACAAAATCGAACTCAAATGTATTAAGTTCCGAAGTATAAATATACTACTATTTATTTCATTCGAAAACACTTACTTGACAGAAACTGTATGCAGTTTTATTGTTTAACAAAAGTGTAAATTTTGTTATTATTCGATATAATAAAAATGTAAAGATCCTTTAAATGTTATATAAATAATTTAAAAGATCACATAACGCATAAATATTTAAATAGAAAATAGACTTAAATTATAATTAAAATAAAATAATGGCTAAAGCTGAAACCTTTCAGAAAGAAAATATGAATGACCAAAGCCAAACCCCTTGTTTCCAAATTAATAAGTACCTGCTAACCATTTCAGCTTTAAGTGCAAGATTTGTAGCCGTTTAGGTAAAACCATTAACTAAGAACGCAACATCTCATATCCGTTTGGCATTAATCATACAAATGTACGAAGCAGAAAAGTTCGTTTTGTGTGCTCGTAAACTATACTACTTAGGAATCCATTAGATGGTTAAACGAATTATGCGTGAACTGTAACGAAATTACGAGCATAATTTTACACTTGCACGCAATTTCATATTTTACGATTTAAAGATTCCATTCCACGTACCACATGCCACATGCTCCACAATATGCGTGTCTGACTTCGTATGCGCCATAGATACATGTTCAACCCAACCAAAGTTGACTGAAGCCAGCTTTAATTTGTGTCGAACGTTGCTAATGCATGGTTGGACAAGCATGGTTGATTAAAAGCGTCAGATAACACGCAAGCCTTGGCCAAAATCAATACAGGTTCCTCAATACTATTGATTGCGACGCACGAAAGTATGCAACAAAAATGTCAAAATATCCTTCTAGGTAATTCGGTTTCTATATCTTCTACTTAAAAATGAACAAACGAATGTTATGATATAAAGGCATAAGTTTATCCTTTTTCGAGCCGAAAGTGTTTATTTCATAAATCATTAAAATAAATTAATATTTCTTGCCATAAAAAAGTACAAGTGGGATTTTCAAGATTATATAATAGAGTCTAACCTTTCTTTCTAATCTTTAAAGCTACAATATTATATAGCTTTGTTGATGTTTCGAAAAAGCAAGAATTGTGTTTGTCTTCTTGTTTTTTGTACAAAACATAAATATTAATATTCCATATGAATATATTTATAACTGTAGCGGTCAAAGAGGCAAAGACTTTTGAGTTTGTTTTTGGCTTTTGACTGCCAACAGAGAGATAGAGAGAGATGTAGAGAAAGAGAGTTAGTTAAACAAATAGAGGAAGTCGAAACAGAGAAAAGGATACATTTTGTTTGTGTCTGTAGATGAAGCAGCTACTGATTGCTGGGAGCGCCCTTTAGTCATTGACTCCTGCAATCCTTAGTTGTTTTTCTGCTTGTTCCTGTTGCACTAGTTGTTGTTGTTGCTCCTGTTGCTGCTGCCGTTGCTGTTGCTCGTGCATGCTTCTTCCTGTTTGGCGTGTAGGTTAGGCAAAGTAAAGCTGAAGCTAAAGTGCACTGGACACGCCGGCATCCTGTTGAAATCATCATGCAATTTGAATTGCAAACATGCCAAAGCCGACAACAGCAACAACAACAAGAGAAGACAGAAAAACTATCTACATGTGTGTGAGAGTGTGTGTGTGTGCATAGCAATGTGACATTTGCATGCGCCTGAAAGTATGCAATGTGTTGATGCTGAAACTCGTTTGGTTCAATCTTTAAGGGCAGTCGAGAAATTAAAAAATCCACTGCATAATGCTTCGGCAGTGCAGGAAGGAGCTTAGTTAGACCTAGACCAAAAGTCCAGTAAGTCCTGGCCTGGAGGGCACACACCAGTTCCACAGTAGCTGCAAGAAGGTGGGGTACTTGGGAGCCTTCCTTTTTAGTTGTTTTTCGGTTATGCTTCGGTTTTAATTTGCACATGGGGGAAGTTAACTAAACATGTGAGTTTATTTTATGTTGTTGCCTCGTTTTTGGTTTCTTGCCTGGCTGCACACACGTTGGTCAACAGCTCTCTCTTTCTGGCTACGATCTGAAGTGGATTTAGTTGTGTGGCAGCAAAAGAGAAAAGGTGGTAGGGGGGGAACATGGCATAGGATGTATTTTTGCGGCATGTCGCATAGCACTGAGCCGCACTTGCAGCTAGAACAAAGACCGTTTGGGTTCATGGGACAGGAACAACTGTAAGTCCTGTTGCAAATATATACAAGGCTATACTATATACATACATGTCCGAAACATACATACGTCTATAAATATTTTTGAGTTCGTTTGATGTTTTCTTTAAATTAATTTCCAAGGCACATTACGTGTTCAAAGCAAACAGTTTGTTTTTAAAGCCAATTGATGTAACTCCCAAATTAATTAATTTGCCAAGTCAAAAGCTTCATGAGTATTGAAAAATATATTGTATAATAAAATAAATCATTTTTTCACATGTAAGGTCTACTTTGAATAAAAAATATGTAATTTATGTAAAATGTAATGCAGTCTATTAAATGCATAATATTGAATAATACTTTTTAACACCGTAGCCGGCTGGCTAGTGAGCTTGTAGAGCGAAACTTAGTTAGGTGATTAAGGTTCAGGACACTTAAGTATCTGCTATAGTATCCAGCTAATCGACTCAAGCAAGATTAAAAGGCCTAGAGCCAAGATATATGTTTGTTGTTAAATTTTTAAATGAAAGAACGAAATGATATGTTTTTATAGCCTTAAGGCCATAAGGATAAGGGTAAAAAGTCAAAGTCTCAGCTGTTTATAGAGGTTATTTAATGATCCTCATTCAAACACTTTAAAGACATCTTTTTATATTAATTCTTAAGTTTGAAACTTTTGCCTTATCTTTCAGTCGATACCATTTACTATTCATTGGTTTTATTTGTGTTACATTTTCGAGAAACTCAAGGAGCCGAGATGGCAGCTGTTTGCCTTGACCCAATAGTAGGCAATAAATCAGCGACAAAGCGCTGACATTTTTCTATAAATAATAATAAACAGAAACTTGAATGAATTACAACACGTGTTGGCCGGGATTCTAATGCCGCTTGCATCATTGAGCAAACCCGAATCACTCGATCCACACAAGATCGATGCACAATAGCAATGATCGCGAAAGATGTGGAGACAATGCGATCGTGTCCATTGTTGCCCAGGGTTATCAAAAAAAAGGTGACGACGACGACGCTACGCGACTGAGATGTTGTTCAACTTGAATGGAAGTTCTCTTTTCTTGTGTTTTGAAGAGATTTTTCACAGAAAATGTATATTTTATATACGCTATTTATAAGGCGCATGTGGCACACAGCACTTGAAAGGTGGCTCTGACTAGGGTTACCAGGCTGCTGTCGTGCTGTCTTGCTGTCAGTTTGCGCCAGCGTAACGTGCCATTCAGTGTGTGGCAGCTGCGCAGATTGCGGAATGGACCCCGTAGTGTATGTGCCGCATGCCACAAAAAGGGGTGGGTTACGTGTGTGTTTATTAGAAGTGCGTGGGGTTTTTATATATGTATGTAGGGTTGCTAGGTGCCTGGCAGATGCAAAAAAAAGGTGAGTTATATACTAGGGAACCTTAATCTGAAATACTTTATACCCGTTTCAAACCCAGTACTAGATACAACTATGTATTTGCTTCTATCGCAATCACATCAATATGCAATTTGATCCATTTTTACACTAAGACACGAAAGTAACCATTTGAAAATTGATTTAAAACCATATTTATCTGAAATACCTTTGGACTCTGCCGACAAGTCAACTCGTCGTGTACACAGTTTTCGCATTAATTCGGCCCTAAGCCTCCAGGAAATGCGCACTACATTTGAGCCGCTAGCCGACAGAAACTAAGAAAAAATGGAACGAAAGCAAAAAAAATAAGAAATAAAATGTAATCAGAAATTCAGAAAATCAGAACAAAACTCGACACCGCGCTACCGCAAATCAGGACCAGAGCAAAGCAGAGCAACCCTCAATTTAAGGGTAGGGGTCGGGGCCACCGTACCGTACCGAGTAACGAGGCCAGGTGCGCAATCAGCTTTGTAGGCGATTTGTGAGGATTAAACTGCGCACTGAGCAAAAGGAACGAATAACGATTGAGCGAGTGAGAGAGATGATGATGATGGGACAGCTGCCTACCTGCTTCTGGGTCATGTAGGAGGATCAATTTGCTGACTAAATACGCATGGAAAGGTGTAGCCGTAAAATCTGTCAGATACATACATACACAGACACAAGAAGGAGATAGGGAAAGGCAACCATAATAAGCAGAGAGGGGATAAATCTTTCATTTTTTGCGTTTCAATGAACACTTTGAGAAACTGCCGCACAATATTGTTAGATTGAATTGGCAGAGAAATGTAAGTACATATACGAATTTCATGCTTCTTGGTAATTGGCAAACAACCAGCTACGCATTTGCAAAGCAACATTTGTAGTTGGCAACACTGCTCTAAATTCTTGAGTACACGCCAAGAAGCATGTTACGACATGTTTTGCCAGGTGGCCCCCTTAAAAAAATTCACATTAGGGGTAGTTACATTTTCCTAAACGATTCATGTGCTGTCTGTCTTTTTGCACATTAACTGCGCAGTAGCAACGAGTTTGCTTCTTTTATAAAAAATCGACGCATGTGTGCCTCTGTTTAATTAAGGTGGAAAAGTTGTCACAACTGCGCCTTAAAGTCTGTCGAGATCCGAGTGAAAATCGATTTCTGTCTCCGATCTGTCTAACACATGAAGGCATACATGCCATCACATCGATCATCGTCACAGGGAGTTCTTCTTTCTGCCTTCTTTCAGGTGCTCAGCACACATTTTCGCATGAAATCAGTGCGAGAGAGATAAAGACTTGTCATTTTATTGCACTGCTGGGAATTCTTTTCTTGCTTTCAATTGCGTTTTTGAGTCATTGCGCAATGCATTTTGGCATTTTTATTTGTTTCGATTGTTTTCGTTGGTTTTTGGCAGTTTGCTGTGGGTGATTTTTACCTTTCTTTTGCTTGAATTGTGAACTCTTTTGATGGATTTTGACGACTTTTGTTGTTGACTTAATGGCTTAGATATCAATTACAAAGCAAGGTGATTGATCTAGCTAAAAAGCAATCTGCACTAATCCAAAGTGATTGGTTCTCTGTAGATGTCATAATTTTATGTTTGCGCTTGAAACTTGCAATATTCAACATTTTAAAAATTGTGTTCAAAACTTTATTCTTAAATATTTTTTTCTAAAGCTACGATATACGAGCTTGAATTTGCTTAAAATAGTACTACTTTATTGTGTATTTGATTTTTTTCCATTGAAAATTGTGTAACATTTAGGTGAAGGCGTTAACCTTGAACACCCAAAATAGAGTTTATTGTTTTCCCAGTTTACCATTCGCCTCTTCTCGGCAATTGCACAAAGACTTTAATGCAAAATGATCATTATATTATGCCTTTATTAGCATTCGACTCCCACACAGTTGGAAATCTTTGATTTACGACTTTGCACAAAATTTCCCAGCAAACTCACCAAATAAAAGGGGCTGAGAGTGCAGTTTACCCTACATACAAATGAATATAAGCATATAAAGAGAGCATGACATGCCAATATACATCTGTGTATGTGTGTGTGTGTGTAGGCAACCCTGCTCACCTCAGGTTCTTCCATTGACAATGCGTCAAGCCAAGCCGCAGGATATATTCAGCTTGAGCAAATACAATAAATACCTGTTGGTTGCGTTTTTCATAGATATTTTTTTTGGTGTGTGAGAGTATGTGTACAGTACTTATATGGTAGTTCTTTCCGCTATTGTTGATAATATTACTACAGTTGTTGTTGTTCTCATTGTCAGCTGTATACTGTTAGCAGATAGAAGCTAAACTTCTCTCATTCTCTCTCTTACACTTTCTGTCTGCTGAACAGTTAGCTAAATTCTAACAATACAGTCTGCGTGTGATACTCGAGAAAACGAAATGAGATGAAATTTTGCTTAAATGTAACACACAATCCATTGTATAAAAGATGCCTCGTTTCTAGCATTTCTATTGATTTTTGCACTATGAATTGCACTTTTTGTGCGCACAAAAACAAATTTCGCTAAAAGTGTCGCCTGTTTTGTGGGGGGCGTAATTTATAGCTGCCAACAGTTTCGACTTCTAGACTTAAATGCATGTGAAACTGGTCTTAAAAACTGTGCCACACTCTTTAGCTGTAGGATAGTCATAAATCTTTTGCTTACTTTCAAGATTTTTTTGGCGTCGTCTTGTCTGGCCCTAAAAAGTGCATATAAAAATTTAAAAATATTCATTTAGTTTTTTTTTCGTCGTTTGACGTTGATGAAAAAACCTGACGGCAGCTGTTTGCCACACACACAAAAGGATTCGACTTTTAATTTTTATTATTGAATTTATTTTTATGACATTCCAGTGAGCACAGCGAATTTAACGTTGCTTCCATCTCTATTTCCCTCTCTCACTCACTCCTTAACGCTTTTACTCTTTCACTCACTTTTCATATCAAGACAGTAAATTAAGCGTAGAATCATAAAAACTGGCAAGGTGTGAAATTTTATGCCAGCATTGATTTATGCACGAACAGCAGATTCCGTTTCCAGATGCTGTTCACTGGGATTAGCACTGATTTAGTGCTTGGAACTGACCCCATCATAACATACATACATATCGTACATATGTACGGGTATATGATGGTAATTAAATATATTTTTATGGGCAGCGCTTTTAATGCTTTAAATTAAGGCAGGAGAACAGTAGTTTACGAGATTTAATTTATTTGTATATTAATGAATTTCTCGAACTTTATATTTTTTAATGGAATTGATAATTCTACAAATATAAACTTTTGTTAAGAATTATTAACTTAATATTCTAATCTGATTTTTTATATTACAAATCTTTATATAAACACTTAAAAAACCTTTTTCTCTAAAAAATAATTAAGATCTGTTGCATTTGGATTTTTCTTCAATTTGTGTGAGCTCCCTTACCCCTAGAATCAACAATAAAATTCCTTATAATTTGTGTAAAATGCTTCTTTCTTCAATCATTTTCAAATCGAATCTACTTTGCGCACTTTCCAAGCAATTTAACCAAAAGCAAAACAATGCTCAAACCAGCAGCAAATGCATTCAACAAAAATCAATCAAAAACAAATGCATCAGATGAGAGAAAAAAACATGCAAAAGAGAAGTAGCAAAAAGCAACTCTTGGCAACGCCTTTTGCATGCAGCAAGTTCAAGTCATTTAAAAGCAATCTACAAACAAGCAAACAAACAAGCAAACAAACAAACAAACAAACTGCTAGATATAATGCCAGCCAAGTTGGCCCTGCTCCAGGTCGACTGAGTGCACTTTAGCTTAGGTAGCTCCAATCCCTAACCCAACCTGAGCCCGAACTCGAACTCGAGCCTCAAACCCAATACCGAAACACAACCCGCCACAGAGAAGTCGTCATCGAGTGGGCCAAGCATCACATCATAAGTAAGCTAAGCACTTTTAGCCCAAGTATATAAATGTATGTATGTATATGCGTATTTTTATATATCTATATATGTAGACAGTGACTTTCAAACTGTGGTCCAACGAAGTGCAACGAACGTTACAGCTTCTGGCAAGGGCATCACTTGACACATTCATATTCGCATTCGCAGTTTTAATACTACGCTTGCATCGGGTATTTGTATTAGACATTATCATGATATGTACAGCAATATTACTAACATGACTCAGATAAGTTTTGAGAATCTGTAGATCTAGATAACTTTTAACCATATATGCAAGACCTCTTATTCCATATTGAATGAGGTTAAAAGCAATAAAAGTTCACTAAACATAATTTATAACGGCAATGTATATAATTTTCGTAACATTTTACAGCATAATGCCTAATCCGATTTATGCTAGGGTATATGATGATCATCAGGCATCATCAGCTAACTGTTCTTTCTTGCTGCACATGAGTTATTTTACTTAAGTTCTTGCGTGGCATCTAACGTTCCACTCTCAAGGCACATGCACCTTATGGGGCTGTCAGTTACAGCTTGCAATCCATCTCCTACTTCCAGACCCCCCCTAAACCCAGTCAACCTGTCTGAAATGTAACCAAACGTGGCTTGAATGTCAGCGGCAGTTGTTAACAGATAGAAGTTAGGGGCCTCGTTGGGGAGGCAACATGTTGTTGTTGTTGTTTCTGTTGTTGTTGTTGTTATGCTGAAGTAATCAGTACTACTGTCGCTTATTGTTTGTCTGTCGTCGCTGTGTCGCTGGGTTGGTCTCTAGTCTGGAATGGGAGTATGGATTGTGGGTTTGAGGTCTTTGGCAATGAGTCGCTGTCTCGCCTTGGACGCCAACTGTGCTGGCAATTCTCTCGAGTATTTAGATTTTTTTTACATTTGTGATTGCAACAACGCCACTTTGCCTGCTAAATTAAGTGCTTATTTGGTGCTTAAGTTGTTGCAATTAGACAAACAACTGAAGTATGCCCCACGCACTTGGCTTTGACCATGTAAGTTGAGACAACAACTTAGTGGTTGTTGCTCAGAGCACTCCATGTTATTCATTGTGGCAACAATGCGAATTTTAGGAATATTTGCATTAAGAGCGCAGATAATTAACAAACTTTGTAGACTTGTTCGTCATTAAGTTGACATTGCAACCAATTGAAATTGCCTATTCAAATTTTGGATTGTCCTTTTTTTTGTGATTTTTATCTGCTTTACATTGTTGTCATTAAGTAAAGTGAGTAAAGAAAGCAAATTAAACAAAATTATAAAACAGATAATTGATTCACTCATAAAACTTAAAAAAATAATAATTCTTACAAAGAAAATTGCTATACTTTAGGCAAGAAGATAAAGAAAATATCTTGAACAGTTAAGTTTTAATCTTCTTGAATACAAACAAATAAATTTATACCTTAACCATTTGTTCTGAGTATTACAATCACAAAGTATCTTTTGATTAATCTTAGCTTATAAGAAATTCGTTTTTTTTTTTAGCTCCCCATTATGTGTGAATAACCGTGCTGGTATTTTGATGATAAATATAAGTTGGAAAGTTTTTTTCAACACCCTTCCTGCCTTACAAGCATTAGGTTTAGATTGTTGAAATCAAATTACTTTGCAAAGCCACACTCATCGGCGGCAACGTGATCAAAGTAATCAGCACTGTATAAATATAAATTGCTTTAGTCAAGCAGAAAATTAGCGCATTTTACTGTGGCAATTAGATGACGATGATCAATAATGTAGCCTCAACCAAATGGCTACCTAATATGTACTGTTTTCTCCCCCATTTCCCCCTCTACTACTACTTAGTAGTAGTTGTAAGCAACAAAACCGCAAAGCACACACACACACAGCTGGCTGGCATAAAACTAAACAAAACAATTGCGAAGCTCAGCAAAAATTTGAATGTCGAAGTTTTGGGGACGCGTCGGTGGTCGGTGGGTTTGGTCGTGTGGATTATTGGTGGTGTCAATTGCCAGTGACCATTTTTGTTCGTTGTTGTTTTGGTAATTTACGCTTTGCTGTCAAGCAGCTCAAGTAAGTAATTTCAAGTTTTTATCCAAAATCCCGAAACTCGATGCTCAATGCAAATGCTGATGATGCATTTCCTATTCAGAGAGCGTTCAAATGCTGCAGCAGCAAATTGAAAATGGCTCCTACACCAAATGATAGTACGTACATACATAACATACATATAAACATGTGTGTCAGTGTCTGTACATAAAGCTTTTATTTGTATTATTTGTCTTGGTAGCTTAATTGAATGAAATAGCAAATGGTGGCTGCAAGTGCGACAATTTCAGCTGCTCTTGCTCTTCCAGCTTCTTTTTTTCTTTTTTATACATTTTCATCTTATTTTTAAGACATTTTATTTTACTGCCCGCTGCCGGCTGCCCAATCCGCCGCATTCACTGTACGTGGACATGGACGACAACGACAAATTGGCAGCCATATTAATAACATCTACGTGCCGTTGCTTGCCAGGGTATGGGCAGTGTGGGTGCAGTGGAGGGGGGAGGGATTTGCAGTGCACCCTGCACATTGTTTGGATCGCTCTCTGCCCGGCCAGCACGTTTATTGTTCACATTTCTCTGTTACTTGTAACATCGTTTCAATGGCAAGGGAGCAAATGAGAAACAGCAAGAGGGAGGGAGGGAGGAAGACAGAGTGAAGTAAAAGACGGCGACAACGACAGATTTCTTATAGCATGAAGCCAGGATGGTGCCGGGGTGGAATGTGGGGAGGGGGAGGAGGCCAACAAGCAGCGAAAATGCCACGCGGTCAGCAAGTTCTTTGTTACCGCAGAATATGCGTACGAGTATCTGTGAAGTAGTCGTGCCCAGTATCTTTTACTGCCTTGCTTACAATGGGACAAAGCTGAAATATTTAAATGCAAATATGTTTAAGAGTGAAAATTTTTCGTTTTGTGCTTAGGTATAAAAAATTTAAAAAGCTTCAACATTAATTTATTTCATACAACTTTAAAGACTAACTAAGATTTAATTAGAAATCTTTATTGAAAACGGGTTTGTTTTTGAGGCGTTTCTGTCCGACTTGTGTGTTTAAAAATATGTGTCTAATTTCCTTTAAAGTTTAAAGTTTAAACTATGTTCATTAGCATTCAATAATTTAAAAATCTAGAAATAATTATTTTGTTTTATTTTATCATAAATGATTACATACATTCGACTGAATTCCTTTGCTAAGTTTTCTCCACCGTTCAGCGAAAGTTCGCAAGCAGCATATTTAAGTTATAATTCTTACAAAGCATCTTTAATTTCTAGAAGTCACCAGATATGATTCGTATCCAAACCCATGTCTCATAAATTATGAACTAATCACAATGAACTTTTGTATCGATCTGTTTGGTGCGTGCCTCTGATTATAAAACTGCCTAATAATCAAATAATTTAAAACAACAAAGTTAAAAAAAAAAAAAAATCATTTTGACTTAATTATTAGAAGTTATTGGTATTGGAAGTGTTTTTGGTGCCACTAAATGAAGTCATAACTGTTAATGTGTATGCCGAGTTCGAATCCATTCACAGTTAATTTATTAAATTTTAAAACCTATATATTTTTTGCAAGTAGGAAAACAAATTTGTGACAGGGCAAGCTAATGTATTTCAAATTTATAGTCAGTTGTAGAATTTTTAATTTATTTATATTTATATATATATTTATTTTGCTTAAATTATGCGAAACGCCTGGGATTAAGTACAGACAGAGGTGTTGTGAGGAGCGTATAAAATGTATAATATATGATACGAAAGACTTAACTGTAAGCGCTGTAAATTACGATGTGATAGCGACAGAAGTATGTATATTAAACAAATAGCCCAAGAAAGAAAAAACATGAAGATATTTTATCTATCGATGAGGCGAACCAAATTCCCATTTGCATATGAAATGGTTTAATCTGCAGAGCATGGCCACATTTGACAGTTCAATATGAATCTCAAAACAGACCCCAAAACGGATCCAAAATCCAAACAATCACACTGAAGCTTCTTCCATTGTATCTGTATCTCTGTTTCTCCATTCGCCACACTTGTTAGCTTCTTTCTTTGATTGGGAAAACAGCTTGTGTGCAAAGTGAATGAAAGTGTGATCTTCGATCATCGTTGATCAGTTATCAGGTTTGATGATTAAATTGCAGATAATACATCAAAATTGTGTTATTGATTACTCAAAAAGAAGATAGGAGTATTTTTTTCGACTGCAGCAAAACGAGTTAAAGCGCTGTTTTTGGGATGAATTAGAATAACTTGGCTGATTTTTAAGTCTTCAGTGTATTTGATAAGTTGCTATGGTCTTCTATATTTCTCCTAGTCACTTTTTCTCCTTCCTTCTTTAAGTTCAACTAATTTCAACTAATTTTTCGATTTGAATCGGAAGCAAAGCGAAAAGCATTGGAAAGAGAAATGTCTTTAACTTTATTTTCCCCACATCCCATACGTGTTTCTTTCGGCGTCGCGATGATAAGGTCAACATTTTAAAGGTACATATATTTTTGAAAAGAGTTCAAGCTTTGCTTTGTACGAAACTTTGCTTGGTTTTTCATTACATTCTAGATGGTTTTATCTATGTTTGTTAACTCATCCTACAGTATCCAAAAGCATATATTTTTTTAAATACCTTACCATTTGTTGCCAGCCAAAGCTTTCTTCTTTTTGTGTCTGTGCCTACTAATACGCTTCAAATACGCTCTCTGCAAATACGAAACTGCGCAAATTAGCTCCACATTGTCCAAGACGAAATTCACAACCAGTTTCTCAGACGCGCCCCGACGAAGTACGCAAAAAAAATAAAGAAAGAAATAACGAAAAAACAATAACTCAGATTGGCTCAGCGCCGGCCATTAAAATCTCATCACCATCAGCGGCCAACTGGAATCAGCAGCAACAACAACAACAACCAACAAGAAGCAACGCGACAAACAACATATGCGACATTATGTATGGAATGGGATGTTCCCTAAGCATAAAACGAAGTACCACACCATTGAGGGAGTGTCCAAAACATGCGTCGAACTTTTAGTATGCTTCACTGCACAGCATCAGGTTTAACTCTTAAATACTTAAGAGCATTTGCATACATACATATACGTATATGTACATACAAATATGTATATTTAAAAAAACAAAATTGTATTCGTAAGTCTCGCCATTTTCTTGTAATTTTATTTAAAAGTTTTGACATGGGGACGCCCACAAAATTTACAAAATATTTAAAACCGAACATCCGCCATTCATTCTTATTCAAATGATGCTGAGCTGAGAGGGATTCGCCCTCAACATTGCGTCTGAAACTAGGGGGAAGACGGGGCACGTTTTCTCACGAGCAACGTAATTACAGTTGTACTTAAACTGTACTGTAAGAACTACGCAGCAACAGCGATCCGTATCGCTTATCGTATCGTATCGTATCGCCTGGGTACGCATCTAGCGATCCTTCGTCTGCGGCTTCGTTTTACTTGTGGATCTAATTGCAAATACCCAACAGCAACAACAACAAGACCTTTTTTTTTGTTGCTGCTGCTCTCAACGACTGCAATTAAAATCCAACCAAACAACAACCATTTAGCGAGAGTCTCAATCTCAATTCCAGTCTGATGTCTGAGAGTCTGTTTCGTGCTCTTGGCCCGAACAGCATCAGCAGCAGCAGCAGCATGCCGGAAAAATCGACTCAAATTACAAAAAAAAAACTCATGCACACACACACACACAGTATCAGCCTCGCACTCGTCCTCGATGTTGGCCTCGTTCTCGTTTACCCCAAAAACGCAAAAATTCTTGGAAAAAATTTGCGTGCCCTTATGAAAGAGAGAGGGAGTGAGAGAGCATAGTATAATTGCCAGCTGTCCAGTGTATTCCAAAAAAAAAAATAAGAAAAAAAGATTTTTCTAAATTTCTGGTAAATTAGACGAAGTATTTTGCATCAAAGCGCCCGTCTTGATTGATCTGTAAATGTGCACAGAGATTGCTTTTGGGGTAGTTAGTCATAAGATTCCCTAATTGTCGGGGATTTAAATTCTATCGAACCTTAGGAATATGCAATTACACGCGGTCTTGAGTTTTTAGGTTAATGTTACTCAAAACGTTGTTAAGCTAAGATTTATAAGTATCCGATGGATGTTCGATAAGAACAATGCAGGTGGTCTCAATGCATAATACAGTAGGGAGCAATATAATTAGGGTCATTGTATAGGGGACAAAATTGCACAATATTTAAAGAAGTTTGTTTCAATATTTCTGAGACCTCTTCATGAAAAAAATTTTGTATAACACTCTTAAAAATATTAACGAATCGATAAAAAGTTTAAATAGAAGTTAAAAGACATAAAAGCAAATCTTATATTGTTCTAAACTAGGTAACATCTTTAAGCCATTAAAGTTCCATAATATTTTCATTCTATTCAAAAATGTCATAAAAAATTCATAAGACCAAAGTGGATTAAAATAAACTATTGCTTATTTTCTGATTTTAAAAACGGATAAAATTTTTAAACATATTTTTTAAAGCATGTATTAAATAGTCATAACATATATGATTATAATTTCTTTCAACAAGTTACTATTCTTAAATTCATATCATCCAGTTGACAAAATTTGTCATCCGTTATTTTTAGTTGCCTATCCAAGCAAGTGACAAATCGACAGACTTTCAATTAACTAAATCGAGAAGTCTGCTGTTTAATTCGAGTTCTTAGAGCAGTTGTTCATGCCGCTTGTCGCCTGTCGAAAGCGTCAAACTTGGCCAAAACTGGATGGCAAACAACACACAAAAAAAAAGAAGCAAAACGGGCGTCGAACCAGTACGAGTACGAGTACGAGTACGAGTATATAAGATGAGAGCATCTCAGAAGTGCTCCGGGCGTGAATAAATGAAGTTTGCAAATTGCACCACGCCTGACCACCACCAAAAAGCAGCAACAACAACGGCAGCAACAGCAACAGCAGCAAGTCGCAATTGCTAGACATTACGAATGCAAAACTTTGTCCTCATTACTCAAAGACTGAATAGCAAACTGAGTGCGAATGCAATATGTATGGGTGTGTGTGTATATATGTTCGCCCCTAGGTTAAGGCGTTACGACAGAATCCAAGTTATGGCGTCTGTCAAAGTCACTTCGCATGCAAAAGTTGTCGTCGCCTTCGTCGTCGTCATCGCCATCGTCGTCGTCGTCGTCGCCGCATTGTCCGGCGCAAGTTGCTTGCCGCTCTCGGCAGCTGCAGTTGAAGGACAACGAGAATGATGATGACGACAACATCTGCATTGGGTCGTGGTCAGCCTCAGCAAAAAGAGCTTCCCAGCTGTCAGCCCGTCTAACAAGTGTCACTGCAACTTTTTATACCCTTACTATGGGCAACATTCAATCTCAATCTCATGATGCATGCAAAATTAACATCTTTGACCGTAAAAGGTTCTCATATTTCAAACACTTTTGCAATTGGTTTGTGGGGATTCAATGAAATCTGAATAAAAGCTATTAAAAGTATTCATAATATTATACAATTACATACTTCTAAATAATGTAACATTGATAAACATTTTTTTAAAGAGTAATTTTTCTTAGTTAAAGTTCGAATAACATGCAAAGATTTTCAGCTAAACATCTTACTTAACTTTACTTTAAATACTCTTACATTACAAATTTATATTCTACATTTTCAATAGGGTATCTAAGCTTTGTTGTGCATTATCGTTCTGTGTTCCATCTTGTTTTGCTTTGTCCGCTACTCAACGCCCCTTTTTTGCTGGACACCAAACTGGACATAGATTCTGACTGGGACTGGGACTCAGTCGTGCAACTTTTTCCTTGTCTCTCGCTCTCTTGGCAATCTGTATGTGTGTGTGTGTGCGTGTTTTCGGTTTGAGTTTGTGAAAGATTAAAATCTGCAAACAGTTGGCATCAAGTTTTCAAATTCACAAATATTTCATGTGAATAGTGTCCGGACCGTTTTACTTGGCCGCAGGGCTTCTTATGCAGATTAAATGATTTAAGGTCAGTTGGACTTTTCTCTCAAAACTCATAAATTATGCTATAGGCAAATGATGTCGACTTTCTGTCTGTTTCGACAGCAACTTTTATTGTGTGAAACAATGCATGAAACTATTCAGGTTAAAGATTTATTTAAGTATGTTTATTAAATCTGTATTTTTATAACTTCAAAATCTTTAATATTAACTGCTTAAAACTCAATGCTTAGAAATTTAGAAAATTTTAATTATACGTTATTTGATGATGATGATATACTCTTATATAATTGCGATTAATTTAATAATATTTTTAAAGAAATTCTTTTTGTCTTTAACTCATAACGGTTTGTGTTTGGGCTCATATATTAATTTAAGATTCTAGATTTAAAGTTATTGGAAGAAGTGAAAGATCAAATCAACGAAAATTTTTAAAGTTCATTAGAAATTCGAGCGTTAAGACTATTAGGAGTTTGTTATTTGAAAGGGGCCTTAATCAAAGCATATTTATTAAAAAATCTACATCGGATTATGCAGATCAGTTTAAATGTATATTTCTCTAATACAAATATTTCTTCAAAACAGCATATTTCCCATTAAAAAACTGATTCGAAGTGATTAGTATTTTAGAGCTGGTTAAATAGCCTAACCACAGTCATCCGCCCTGCTATCGTTACTTGGCCATTTGTCAGTTTTGCTTGAAAGCTTGTTAAGTGGCAATTGCTCATTTAATAAAACTAATCAGCGGCAAAACCCAAGAAACAAATCAGCAGCAAAACGAACAGTTGCCTCTTTACACAATCGTTGACAGTCTCCATTTTAGCTTCTAGAGCGGATACAACCAATTGAATGATGGACGATGACTGTCTCTGAGTGCGATATATGTAAGTACATACTTACCATATACATATAAATATGTATGTATGTGTGCCTATATGTATGTATAATTGTACGATGGAGACAAGATGAACCCAAGTATTAACGATTGCTCAACACACAAATTGCAGCCATTTAATTCAATTTAAATAAATTTAAAATGCGTCCAACTTGTTGAGGCTCTCGACTTAACTTAAGCATCTGATTTGGATTTTGATTGGACTTAATCACACTAACTAAGGAAAGTGCAGCGCAAGCAGCATTAAGAGTGACAAATACTATCATAACAGTTTCTTAAAGATTCATTTTTTCCATTCTAAACTTAAGACACATGACATTTTAAAGCTTAAAAAATATTGCAAGGGCTTTACCCTTAACTTTAACAAAGATATAAAACAGAAAACTTTCAATAAGAGATCGAAAAAAGATTTAAATTATTTTTAAAAGTTAAGCAGGACATGTGTGATGCTAGCTGCTTTAAATAATGCTTAAACTTCTCTTTCATTCATATCTATACACTCAAAAACGAGCGGTTTTATGTATGTAATTAAGTAAACTTCAACTTCATAATGAACAAAATAATATCTAAAATCAAACAGCAAGCACTTATTTATTACATATTCATATTCATATTCATTTAAAGAGAGCAATATATTATATATTTTTATTTTGTGCATCTATATAACTTTTACTTAAAAAAAACCAAAAAAACATCTTTTATCGATAACAATAAGGTGCAAGTATTGTTTAGATAGGAAATTTGTCTCAGCAACTAAAGTCAAAATTCCATATAACGAATCTCAAGAGGACAAAAACGTTTTGTAATTGCTTTCGTTATATAGAAAACTTTGTTATGTGAGTTAAACGGATTTAGGATACGAATTTAATGGAAAGAGGTCGAAATATCAAAGATGTAAGTTTCGCCAATATAAATGCAATTATGACGATACGCTTAAAATCAAGGGTACCTTGCTTAGCCTACTTTTATCTCTAAATGCAACTTATGAATCAAAATACAGATGCAAACATAAGATACTTTAAGATATTTGGGAAAATAATACTGACAATAAAAAAAAAAAATTCTTACTTACTTTATTGCGGAGTAGGTAATCTCTTTAATCATTAAGTTATTAATTGAAATATGTAATGCGTTTTATATGACAAATGTGTGTGAACGTTGATATTGAATAAATTTTGCACTGGAATTTATTCCAGTTGTCACTCCACATTTCAACGCTCATTTTCATTCCTTTCAATACCATTTTGTATTGTTGTTGTTGTTTGTGTTACTGATACGCTTAATGTATACATACATACATACATAAACAAACAGTTATTGTTTTGTTGTTTGTTTTCGGTTGATAAACATTATGTTGCTGTTGTTATTGTTGTTGTTGTTGTTGGCTGCACTTTGCGTTTATTATTTATTGTCATGTTCACTCTCGCTCTCGCTCTAAATGTGAATTTGTTCTTGGCTCTTGGTCCGACGACTACTCACTTTTATTGCACAAAAAAGTTCAATGACACAAAAGTAATGCACAACAATGCAATAACAATACAGCAACAGCAACAACAACAACTACAACAATAGCAATAACATCTTTATGCTCTGTGCCGTTTCTTCCATTGTTAAATTGCTGACTCCCTCTTTGTGTATGCATCGAAATGTGCGTGTGCAAGCGAGTGCGCAACATCACCATCACAAAGAGAGCGGCGGCTAGAGAGCATGCTGCTATTATTTGCATCTTTCACTTTTCAACTCTTTTGCAATTGTTGTTGCTGCTGTTGTTATTAGGCGTACAAAATGTGGGTCGTCGCTCTCGCTCACACACACACGTTTGCTCACCGTTCGCTCTGTCGCTCTCGTCGCCTTGGAATTGACCGCAAGGAAAATCGATAAGTGAGAAGGCTAAAGAACATTTTTTGGCGACTGTAGTTCTGTAGGTTCTTATTGTTTGTCAAGTTCAGTGCGCTCCCCAAAAGAAAAAAAAAACTAATGCCATTTTATTGTCCAACTTTCACTCTCTCTCTCTTTCTATATTTCAAATGGTAGAAAAGAACGATTCAACAATCAAAGTCAAAGTGTGCCCTCATCATCAACACGTTTTGCAATTTCTATGGCTAGAGAACTTCGCGCTTATCAACAACATGGAATCAGACACACCCACACACACATACACCCATTCATTCATTCATTCATTCATTCGTTTGTTGTCTCGCTATTGCATTTTGCAAAAGCTAGACACTGAGAGCAGTGCCAACCTGTTGCCGGAGAGACACACTCTCAACTGAAACTGAACTGAACTGAAACTGAACTGAACAGAGCTGAACTGAACTTCGCCATGCAATGCAATTTTCAACAACAACAACAACAAAAACAACGTCATCAACAGCAATCACAACAGTCAAGCCGGCAAGAAGAAGAAGAGGAAGAACCAGAGCCATTTCCAAGCCCTGCCATGCCGTAGAATACATTCAACAAACAATTGAAATTTTCGTATACAATTGCGAATTGAATGAGGAAATGAATGTGTAAAATGAGTAACGACTGAATAGCAGACTCTCTCTCTCTCTCTTTCGCTCTTTATGTTTGTGTGTGCAAATATGTATATGTACGTGTGAATAACTGTACACACTGTGTGTGTGCGTGTGTTTGGGTTCAGTCTGCAAGTGTCGAGACAGGTCGTATACGTGTTTCTTGTTCTTCCTTCTCGCATTTCACACCCTAAACGCCATGCTTTTGTTTTCCGCTGTCGCTTTTTCGGTGTTGGCAAACGCATCAAACTCATAAAACACATAGTTGCAAAACAACGTTTAGCTATTTGCTCAAGGTTAAATACAGTTTTGTTCTGCCCTGTTAGTTCCTAAAACACTGTTTACTTTCCCTTCTTTGTATCGTTTTTTTTCTCGTTAGACCCAAAAAAGTATGCAACAAAAGTTGATTTAGTTTCGAATATAATGTACAATGCGAAAAGTTACTTATGGAATAAGAATATTTCAGTGTTTACAAATTTAAAAATATTAAAACGAAATTTATATATGGAGCTTAAAAATAAAAAGTTAAACTCTTCTGTAAATTGTATTTTCCATATATTTTGTTCCTAGCTCTTAATCTTCATTGCTTATAATGTTTGTTTATAGTATTCAAGAATTTATTGATGCAAATTACTTCAAAAATACATAAATCTTAGCATTGTCTATCAGGTACATTCGATATATGGCATGAGATTACAATTTCTGGTCTGATTTTAATATTTTTTAAAATTATTTATGACATTTAGCATATGTATGTATTTTGTTTTAGATACTAAAGTTAAACAAGTTTTTATATATATTAGTTTTTATGGAACTTTACTAATATTATTTATAACTTTTTATCATTTAACTGAGAATGTGGACATGTTTTCTCCTAAAAGTCTATAAAATTTAACAAAATCAGATTGTGAATTGTGATTAGAGAATATTTAGACATATTTTTTCTATAGTTTTTACCTTTGTAGCGATCGTACTTATTTGTTTTATGCTTTTCATTTAGAGTTTGCAAGTGAAGTTCAGGTGTTAACAACTTTACAGGTGTGCCACATGTGTGTGCAATAGAGTTAGCAATAGCTTAGAGTGTGTGAGAGAGGGAGAGGAGAGGCTGATACACATACATATACTCGTGCATATATCACATTGTGAGTGAATTGTGCGAATATTTTTGTTGAACTTGTTTGCTTTGCCAAATGCCTTTTGTGGCTGCTACTGCTACTTTTGTTGTTGTTGTTGTTGGGCTCCTCTTGTTGCCGTTTTGCCATTGTCCGCCTGCCTCTTGTTGATGCTGCTGTTGCTCTTGCTGTTGTTGTTGTTGTTTTTGTAGCGTTTTATTTCTTTTATTATGTGCAAATGTTTGTAATGCTCGGCGCCATTGTTGTTGTTGTTTGTGTGTGTGTGTTTGTGTATTTGTATTTTTATTTCTGTTTTTTTTTGTGCGAACAATTAAAACTCTTTGCAATGACCTTGACTTTGTTTTTTTTTTTTGTTAGTGTAGATGTGTGTGTGAGTGAGAGAGCTTCCTTTTTTGCCATTCACACGCGCCCAGCACGCTCAAACGTCAAACATAAAACACAAATACAAATACAACAACAACAACAACAACAAAAGCCGTCTGAGTGTCTACTCGGTCTGAGTCTCGAGTCTGGAACTGAGACTGGGTCTGGTTTTGGTTTTGGTTCTGTTTCGATTTCGGTTTTGGTTTGTTGTGGGCTTATTATTCTACTCTCTTTGAAAAAAAAACCCCCCGAAAAGAATCGAATGGCTGCACAAATAAACCATCAACAACAACACCAACAATTGCTCTGATAATGAACAAAAAACGTTTTATAAAAGGCTTTAAGTAAAATTTTTGATTTTTTTCTTTTTTTTGTGGTTAAGATTTGCGTTTTCTGTGGCATAGGTCAGTTACTGGAGCAGGTTTTGATTGTTGATTGTTTCATTATTTATTTATTTCGCATTGTTTGGGCCTTTTGTTCATTGCCAAATCGTTAGCAATTGGCCATAATCTATTGTTTATGCCTTACATTCACACATATCGTATTCTATATTAAGATTATTTTTTTTTTGCCAGCACTTTACTGGGTTAGTAGTATAACAAGTGAATTACGAAAGGGGTGGAATGAATGTTTGTTTAAATGACTTGCAAGAAATGCTGTATAGAGAAGTTTTGGGGTATAGTCATTAAGACTGGTATCAAATCAAGTAAAGTTTTCACAAAATACTACAAAGAGATTTTTTAATGGCTTAAGTGTGTTTTTTTTATATATATTTTATACATATTAATACATATAAAAATGTAAAAAAATAAAATATTTTAAAATTTTTTCCAAAATGTTCGTTTTTAAGACAAAAAACATTTTCTGATTTTTTTTTTTTTTTCAAAAATTATTTGTTATCGTAAAACTTGTTTTTTTAGCAAAAAAAACTTAAACATTTATAAAAATATTTCTTTATATTTATATTTTTCCTTTACCAGTCTCAAAGGGCACTAGCAAAAATTGCAATTTGTATTTTGCAGTTGAAATAAGCTTGAAGCTCATTAAGACACTGATGAAAATGATGCAGTCAAAGCTGAATTAGAAACAGAACCCAAAAACCAGAACCCAAATTCAAAAACACAGAGACAGCAAGAGAGAGAAACAAGTTACTTTGCACTAATGAAAACCGAGGTATGCAAAAAAAAAAAAAAAAAACAAGAACACATATGCATATTACGCATACATATGTGCAAATAAGCGTGGTTTTTCGGCCATAATGTGGGTGGTTGGGGTGTGGAGGGGGAGGGGTTCACAAGACAATGCGGTTGCCTATTCACATGTGCAACATATAATTACAACAACGTGCAACATAGCTCTGAGAGTATGTGTGTGTGTGTGATCTACAATCTAAAGGATGCCAAACCGCATCAAAGTCGCACACACATACACATACACTGGCACACTCATATTTACAGTTAGTTTATAACTGTTTACTGCAGTGCACTTGGCAGCACTTGCTTAATACATTTTTTTCTGCCAGCTGTAGCCGCCGACTGCCTGCCTCTGACTATTATTTAGAGCTCTTCGTTTTTTGCACACTCTTTTTTCGCTTGCAACGCAGCTACCTTGGGCAAACCCATTAGGTTAATAAGAAGACGTCGAAGAAGAAGAAGCAGTAGCGAAAAATAATAATAATAATAAAAGAATTCAAACTATGCGCGTGAGGCGCGCCAATGGTAAATACGCCGCAAACACTGCGTTACACCCGCTTCTTTCTCTCTATATCTCCCATAAAGCTCGACTCGATTCCAGGTGCTGCCCAGCTGCCCAGCTTCCCGGTCGGCCATATTTAAAGCGTTTGCATGTTAAAAAAAACGAATTCCGCCAGACTTTCGAAGCCCTCTGAAACTGAAAACTGGCAACGTTGCGTTGGTGCTATAAAAACGACTGCGACCCAGCGACGACATTTTTATGGCAACTCTAGCAAACGTAGCGCACAACAACAACGCCACGGATCGATATGCGGCGCAAGCGAATGCGTCATATCTTGCCATCTCGCTTACGCTTCACATCCATTGGCTCAATGCGCTGCGCAAAATCCATGCCAGCTATGAAACAAACACAAACACACACACACTGTCAGAGCACAGCATTTATTTGATTTATTAGCATTACTAGCGTTGTCCTCGTCTAACGCTTACGCCTTGCCTGCAGCGTAGAGTAGAACTGGTTTACAAATGCCGTCACACACCAACACACACACAGGGTGGCTAGTCAAACGAGTCTGCTGTCTGCTGTGAGCGTGTATCTGTGTGAGTGTGCGCGCGCGTATGTGTGTGTGTGTTTGCTTTGCCAGAGCCTCAGTCTCAGCTGCTGGCCAGTCAGTCTCTCATTCGTCTCTCGTATTCGCTGTCGTCAGCACACGCGCACGCAAGCGAGCTAACGGATTCGAGGTTCGAGAGTTTCGACTGTTTTTTCGCCAAACGCATTCAGACACACACAACACACACACATACTCACTTACCTCGGATTTTTTTTCGTTGTCGTCGGTTATTCGCTTCGTTTTGACGGCGCTCGTTATCGCTGGGGAACAGGTTTCGCCGCTGTCCGCACACTCAACGTCGAAACAGAAAGGTGCTCAATTCCGCGTTGTGTGGAGGTATTTTCAACGTCTTACGCAGCGCGCTGATTTTTTGTGTCTGCCTAAGTACTACTACAAATAGCAAAAGAGCCAAAAAAAAAAAATCTAAAAACAAAAATCTACAAAAAAACAAAATTAAACACTCATTACAATTTCGCATATATCGCGACGCGTTTTAATCAAACCAACCAATTTCAAGTGTTTTTTCGCGTTTCAAATGTTTACAAAACACAATAAAAGCTTAAGCAAATAGCAAAAAAGCTGTTTCACAAAAAGTTAGATACATATATTTATGTGCATATTGTGTCAACTGCCCCAAAACTACGGCTACAAACGAACAAAATCGACGAAATTCCAAAATAATCAACAAAAAACACAAAATACAAAATATCCAACAAGTGCAACATGGTTTCCAAAAATATGTTCAAACAAAATCACTGTGCATAGACAAGAAAGAAGTGACTTTTTCAAAATACAATCCGACAGATACATTTCGGATTTAATGTATCTGATAACAAACTGAAGTGATGTTGAATCATTTAACTGCTTATGGATTTGGATATATAGCATCTACAGGTGCTTCAAGATAGTAAAGATAAAGTATCTCAAGCAGCAGCAGCAGCAAAGAACCTCAGTAAAAATCAGCTACAAATCTATCTACAAGTTACAAGAAGTATTAACTGCCGTTATAAAGACCAAATAAAGTATCTTGGACTTGATGTATTGCAATTGCTGTTAGCAATATAAAATATTGAATTTGTTTCGAACTCGCAACGTTCAGAAGAAAACAACAACAAAATGCTGACCATGGAAGCGGATATGAAATGTGGCATATTGCCCGGACAAATGCCGCCGTTGCATGGCCATGCGCATGCAGCAGCAGCAGCCAGCTCGTATTCAGCATTGGCGCCACTCATGAACTTGGGTCCATCGCACTTGACGCATTCGCATCTTAGCCAACACAATCATCATCATCATCACCATCATCATATGAGCGCACATATTGCTGCCAGCCAGAGTCCCAATCCCCTGAGTTCACTGCAATCGAGCATTGCCAATACGCTGAACAGCAACAACAACGTGCAACAGCAGCAGCAACAGCAACAAAGTTCACCATTGCACAGTTCGAGCGAGCTCAGCCCGACGCAGAGCAGCATTGGAAGCCATCACATGACCTCACCAGTTAGCCAACATCAACAACAGCAACAGCAGCAACATGCCCAACAGCAGCAGCAGCATCCCACGCTAATGGGTGCCGGCAGCGCTTTGAGCTCCATGACCAACAACAACAACAATAGCAACAACAATAATAACAACAATAACAGTGCGACAGCAAATAAAAATCAACAACATGCGGATCGTGTGAAGCGTCCAATGAATGCATTTATGGTCTGGTCACGAGGCCAGCGACGCAAAATGGCCTCCGACAATCCAAAGATGCACAACTCGGAGATCTCGAAACGTTTGGGTGCCCAGTGGAAGGATTTGTCTGAGGCGGAGAAGCGACCCTTCATCGATGAGGCGAAACGTTTGCGTGCGGTGCACATGAAGGAGCATCCGGATTACAAATATCGACCCAGACGCAAGACCAAAACTCTGACCAAGACCAAGGAAAAGTATCCCATGGGTGGCATGATGCCGGGCCAGCAATCGCTAAGTGATCCGGGCACTCCAACGCGCGGCGTACCGCAAAATCAATCGCTGAACGGTTCATCGGGTGCTGCATCAGCAGCAGCGGCAGCAGCTGCCGCCGCCGCCGCCGCTGCCGCCGTGCAACGTCCCAATCTGCATCAGATGAGTGTACCAAATGGATATATGCCCAATGGCTATGCCATGCATCCCGATCCCGCCGGCTACCAGACGCACTACATGAACTACGCGCCGCGCTACGAGATGAGTCACATGTACAATGGTTATGGCATGTATGATACGGTTGCCGGCGGCCAAACCTCACCCTATGGCACCGGCAGCAGTCTGCAGCAACCCGGCTCACCCTATGGACTCCAGCACCAGCAGCAACAACAGCAGCAACAGCAGCAACAGCCCGGTAGTTCCGCCTCTCCGGTGCCGTACGGTGCTCAGGTGTCCTGTCAGAGTCATAGTCCCAGCGATTCGAGCATCAAATCCGAACCCGTCTCACCCAGTCCCAGCGCCATAGCTTTAAACAACAACAACAATAACAGCAACAACAACAACAATAATCATATTATGAAACGAGAATATGTGACAGCGGGCGCCGGCGCCGAGCTTAACAATCTCATGAATATGTATCATCTGCATGACGGTCTAACAGGGGGCGTGGGAGTGGGCGTAGGTGTTGGTGGGGTGGGTGTTGGTGGTGCAGCGGAACAGCAACAGCGTCATTTGATGCATTATCAAACGGGTTCGCCGGAGCTGCAACAGCAACAGCAGCAACATGTCATGCAACAGCAGCAGCAACATCCGCATCAACAGCAACAGCATCCACACCAGCAAGAGCAACAGCAGCAGCAACATCAGCAGCATCAACAGCAGCAACTGCAGCATCAGCAATCGCTGAGAGCAATGGCACCGCTCGCACATATGTGAGAAATGGCCAGCGCCTATGGAGCCGCCGTCTCGCCGCCGCCGCCGCCGCCAACACTAACCAATGGCAACTACAATATGCCAGCAGCTGCACAACAGCAGCAGCAGCAGCAGCAGTTGCTGAATGGCCGGCCTAGTCCAACGGCCTCGGGATCGTCGGGCGGTCGCTCCTCGGCGCATTCAAGTGGTCATAATACGGTCACTGCGCATTCACCCGCCTTGGCTGCTGCCTATCAGCTGTCTGCAACGACGACGACAACAGCGGCAGCAGCAGCACAAGCAGCAGCAGCAGCTGCAGCAACAGCAGCAACAGTTTCCTCCTCTACGTCTGCCGCGGCGATCAGCATGCTGGACATGCAGCAACAGCTGGAGGAGCAGCAGCAACATTATCTGCAGCAGCAACACCAACAGCATCAACAACATCTGCAACATCAACAGCATCAGCAGCATCTGCAACAGCAACATCAACATCACCAGCAGCAACAATTGTATCATTATCATGCCACGCATTCGCAGCAGCTGCACGAGGCAAGCGCTGCCATGTTGGATATATCCACATTGTAAATTATTGCATATACTACACACTACACACACAACATACAACATACAACACAATCGCAACACATTTAGCGTAAAGTTTAAAATTACATTTAAAAAAAAAAAAAACAAAAACGAAAACAAAAATAAACCAATTTTTAGCCTTAGTTTTTAGCACTTATAAATTCAATTAACAATTAAATACAATTATAATATATGTACTATAATGTAAAACCTAATTAAATACAACCATTTTACAATTAAGCATACGCACTGTTGTACCATAAGAAGACAAAGACGACGATAATGATGAAGCGAACCTCTTTTTCCCCTCCACACACACACACTCTACACACATTCCAAACATTTTTTGCTAACAGGAAAATAAGAAAACCTAAATGACAATTGTGTGATAAAAATACTAAAACAAATAAATTGTTTTCATGTTATTTTGAACTTATGGTTTTTTTTTCTTCTCTCTCTCTCTCTCTTTGCGCTGTACAAAACAAATCTTAAGCATTTCCACAACATCAACAACAACAAAAAAAAAACACACAAAAATGATAAAAAAAAAAACAACAAAGAAAAAACATTCTATTTTATAGATTCTCTTATATATTAAGTAATTCTAATTATTATCTATTATATAAACAATTTAATTATAATTATGAATTCTGCTTATGAATACTGCAAAGACGAAAAAATAAGAAGAATGAAATTAAACAGAATTAATTGTAATAAAACAAAAATTATTATTATTATTATTATAATTATTATTATTATTAAAAAGGCATCTACCACATAATACAAAACAACAACAAAATGTTAGTAAACCTAAAGCAAATTTGGTAGAAACAACAACAAATTGATAAACTGAAACCAGACGTCGCTTGCAAGGCTTACGAAAAAAAAAACTCAAACACAAACAGAGAAGCCAACAGCCAAACGTCTGGAAAAAAATACAACAAAAATCCACAAAAAAAAAAATAAAAACACACACAAATAAAAGAAAAATCTTTACAAAAAATATTAAATCAATTGTTTTGCATATTACTTTAGGTAAATTTTTATTTTCAGCTAACCTCACTTTTGCCGTCGGTAAAATTTTATTTTTTGTTTATTCTTGTTTCTTATTATTAACACAGCTTAACATATTTTGCAATACTTAATTGGATATATTTTATGAGTCAAGCTTTTTGCAAATGTGCGAAAATAATAAAATGTAGAAATGCTGTTTTGATATTTAAGATTTACGATAATATTTAATTGTATTCACTTAGTTCCGTCAGAAAACAAATTTGAATTCATTTCAAGACGAGCCCAACGAAACTTGTTGATATGTATTTATTTTTTTTATGGATCATATACATGGGAGAATACACGCTCAAGCTATAAAATCTTTAAGGCTTTGTGAGGCCTTACTTAGCGGTATTTAAAAACAAGAATTTTGATCATTAACAAATTAAATGATCTAACAAAATTGGGAACAGCTATTAAAAATCAACAACATAAACGAATATAAGTGTTTGGAACAACGATTTGTATTTGATTAGATTTTGTTAGATAGCTAAAGGGGTTGATAGTCTGAAAAACATTTACAGCAGAATACTTATACAGGATGTACTTGCTATTAAAGTGAATGAAAGTTTATTTTTAAATTTGAATTTAAGAAACGCTCTTGGAATTTTGAAAAATCCTTAGAATTGAGTTAAGCTTTTAAAAATCTTGTTTAAAAGAATATTATTTCACTTAAAACTAGATTTGACTATTCTGTGCATATGACGGCTTAAAATGAAAAATTTCTGTGAAATTTTATTATACAAATTTCTTAAGGATAGTTTAATGTGGCTACAACTAAATAACTTCAAGGCATTTCTTACTTATTCAAATCTGCTTGACAGATTCGATGTGTAAAAACGTTTAAGTCTTCTTAATTGTTGGTTGATTTTTAGAAGTCACAGTACTCAGATAAATTAGAAAATATTTTTCTTCTAACCTGAGCTTATTTCATTTTCTAATAATTCTACAACTTACTTGACCAATAGTCTGGTAATGTAAAAGTTTATAGCTAATATACTTTTTTAGTAGCTTTTTTTGTAAAATGTGTCACTGGGTTTGTTATTTGTTTATTTTTGAAATGACATGTTACAAAATATTAGTTATTATTTATCAGTAGCTAATTTTGGTATTTTTTTTATTTATTTGCTAGATAGATGTGTGCTCTAATTTAAAACCTGCAATTTGCGTGACCGGAAGAAGGAGTTTTGTAGCTGTCGCCGTTGATTTAATGCTAATTATATTAATTTGCGATCTACATGAGTGCATTTTGTATTAACAAATAATTTAATATTTGCACACGCCGTTCGAAAAAACTTCTGCTCAAACATTGCAACACATCGAATATTGTTAATTTTATTCATATTCCCATTATAAAACATTTACGATGCTTGCAAATATAAAAATCGCATAAACACTTTCAAAAATGTGTATTTTACAATATGATTTGCCTTTCCAAATACATAATGTAAAACTATTGACATCACGTCACAGTTCACAGTCACTTCATGCGTTTTTTTTCTATCTGACGACCTTAGTCATAAACCCACAATCGCCAACATATTAACAATCCATGGCAATCGCTTGTTATTACAAATTTATGCGACAGGCATCAGGCAAAAGCTGCTCAAAAATGGAGCATACTTTGCAATATTTGAGAAACAGCGAAATTTTTGTGATGCAAATATTTAAACAACGACCTGAAGACACGCTTTTGGCACTTAATATTACTGTTTTCACGTCTTCTTTTCGTCTGATTTACGATTATAGATCCTAGCTTTTATAATAAAATAATACATTTTGTGATTGCTTGCTTGCGATTTTAAACTTTTTTACATAGAGTAAAAATATTAATAAATAAAAAATTTATTTTAATTCAAAATGTCCTAAAAAAAGCTGCATAAATCGAATTCCTGACAAAAGAAAAATATATCAAAGCATGAAAAACTAATTTATTTTATTAAAATTTTGCATTTAATATTTATTAAATTTAAAGTTATACATATGTACTGTGTTTTTGTCGCTTTTGCAAATGATGTATTATAGTTTTCAAAATGCTTTTTTCCTTATTTTATGGAAGTATTGGGAGAGAATATTAATTAAAATATGTATAAATTATTCGCCCTTTTTGTTGCAATCAATTAACGAACAGCTTTTAATTGCAAAAAAATCAATTTATGGTTCAACTTGATTAAATATTCAATATTTTTTCGTCTAATTTGAGTTTATTGTTGTGGGGAATTTCTGTATGGATACATAGTTAACATAGTTCACATTTTTGGTCATTAAACAACGCAATTCAATTTACATTTTTCGCAATCTTTTTGTCTTGAACTCATGTTGAAACTAGAGATTGCTTGCGATACATAATAATTTTGAAAAAACGAACATTTATTAAACTTTAATAGGCATCATTTGCAAGTTGCAATGAACAGCAGCAGATACAGATACAGATATAGATAATAGAGATACAGCTAATACAGATACAAATCTCTCAGCTCAAATTCGAGTTTGTTTGACATGCAAATCGTTTGCTGGAGTGTTTTGTTTACTTTCTCGCTTGTTCGCATCAGTTGGAGCAATGTTTGATTTAGATTTATTTTGTTTTTGTTGACATTTTTTGGTGCTTTGTTGTTTTTTTCGGCTTTTTTTGTTTCATTCTTATAATTAGCTTAAATTAACTGCGGCTTTTCTAGCTGTCGGCTGTCATTTGTTGCAATCAGTGAGAGAATTCAGCATCAGCACTCGACCAAAAATTAAACCAAGTTCTAGCATTAAGCGCGCATTTAACAATGCTCCGAAGCGGGTTTAACTGCGAGACAGGTTCGAGCGATGCAGCTGAGTCATCATCGCAATCAGAAACCGCAGTACTCACAGAGAGACAGCGCCAGATCGTGAGAGTTTTTGCTTTTTCGCAAGTTTATTTATGTCTATTTCTTAAAATTTATTCAATTTGGTTCAAGTGTTCTTAACTGTTTGGGTAGATGTATCCAAAGCATTTAACAGTTTGATGATCGAAGGTCATATTTCCTAAAATATAAGGTATGCATATATAAAAAAAATATAATTTATTCCAGATACCACTAGCAAGAATATATGAAAGACAGAGAAATTCAAATTATTCCGCGCAAAATCAGATTGGCAACATTAGTTCTAGATTACTTTTGGTTTTTATTCAAAAAATAATTTTCCAATTTATGATTTTCGAAATAAAACTATCAAAATTAAAGCTACGTATTAAAAATTTATATATGTGATATATTTTATTTTGTTATTTAATATGTAATGCAATTAATTATATCGGATTACAGTTTGATGCTTAAATCAACATTACTCTTAAATAAATGATTGTATATCAACTTTTTTTTTCTGTACTATTTACTCCATAATTCACTTTCAGTTTCTTTGTTGAGCTAATTCGTGTATGTTTATGTGATTCTAGTGAATCTGTCTCTGAGTGTGCACCCTTCAATTATCAAAACAAAAGCCCAGCGGCGCCTTCAAAGCCCAACGATTACTCTCAAAACTGAAGCAGAGACTGAAAGCGAGCAAAAGCGAGAGAAAAAGAGAGATATGAGTGCATAAATTGGGAATCCGGTGGAGAGAACGGAGCTGAACAACTAATTAAACTTTAACAATAGAAAAGTTAGCAAACAAATGTCGTTATGCATTGTACTAACTGTGCAAAACTGTCTGGGGCAGCTTTATGCTTCTTCTCTTCTATTTTGCAGCAGCAGCAGCTCGAGTTCGACTGAGGCCAAAAAGATGGCGCCCTTTTGAAATGCGGAGGGGAGGGTCAACACTCATTTTGGCCGACACACATATTTCAAAACTAGGTTAACAGACGGCGCAACGTTATAAATACTCGAGTTGATTCATAAGCCTAAAACTGTAACCAATTCTCTCTCCCTGGGCATGGGTTAGTTTCTACCCTCCCCCCCTTTACCATAGCTTGCAAGCCCTGAAACGTACACAAACAAATCGGATTAGTTGACGAAAAAATAAGAGGAAAATAAAAAAAATGTTTAAAAAATCCAATTAGTTGTGCAGCTCGTGCAATGGTAACACTTTTAAACTGTTGTCAGCTCAAAAAGATACATAAATATCTGTATCTATATATGTGTATCTGTGTGTGTTTTTTTGTGATTGTGCGTGATTTGATGGATGTGTGGCATGCGTAAGAATTTATTGGTTCGCCTGATCGATGGACCGCACATTGATTTACGAGGGTCGACATGCAAAAACATTGTCAGACGGCACGGCGACCCAACTAAACCTGAGCCAGGTATAATGGTAAAGAGGGAGAGAGAGGGAGAGTGCGTCCTAAGCTGACACCTGCACACCTGCAGGGGTTTGGGTAAAACCAAAAAGTCACAGGTAAAGACAGAGACAGAGAGAGGAACATCGTAATGAACCTCTAAAATCCACGCCTCGCCCTGCCAAATCCCTCAGCAAATATGCATCTGCATCTGCTTTTGTAAAAGGGCTGCAATAACAAATCCGCAAGCAAAAACAATCGATTCTAAGCAAACAACGCACATTATCATAATCACCAATAAAACTTAGCTGTAGGCTTAGCCAGCCTTCAACAGGTTGTTGCCAGCTCTACTTTAATACTTCCTCTCTACATATTTCTCAGTACTCTGATCTACTCGTCACATTCCATACATATCTCTCTCCCACCCGCATTCTGGTTTGGTTCATTTAGTATTGTAATTTAATCACTTTCGGGACCCAGCATAAAATGCGCAATCTGCATGCAGCAGCCAGCCCTCTCGGATTTGATATATTTTGCTGATATTGTTGCTGCCGCCATGCTAATCGCTGTCAAATTACATGTAGTATAATTTTTTTGCATTTTTATGGGCATGCTCTTCGACTATTTTCTCTTGGGGGTAGATACCGCTTGCAATTAGGCGTTTAGTCACGCCCTGATTTGACATTGATATGCCGCATATACAACTAGATGCAACTATGTAACTGTGTAACTATGCGGGTGCATTCGAGGGTAGCCTGGAATTTGTAAGGGATATGAGAAAACACAAATGCAACCTAAATCAAACTGTTGTGAAATTAACATCTTCTATTTATATAAAAAGGAATATATTACAAGTAATATTAGGGAGTGATTTGTAATATTTTATCAATATTCTCTTGTCGACTTTTAATTTAGTTCACTTCTCGTGTCGAAGCTAACATTTCATCAACACCCACAAAATTGATCCACTAGCATATTTGGTGTTAGATTTCGATCATTTTTGGAGCACATTAATGCCGCTCTATGCTGCTCTATTAATTCCAAGAAATAAAGCAAAAAACTCCCTTAGCAACGCCTTATTTATGACAATTTGCAAAATGCACAAATTGTATTAAGCTTGAAGTTAAGCTCGCAGGGCTAAATGCAATATGCAAAATGCAGCCCAAACACTGAAGCTCTCTGAGCACTTGTGCCACTTAATTAAGTCGGCGTTTTATTGTCGTCGTCGACGACAGCGTCGCTCAAGTTAATTACTCAGCGTGGCCCCCCACTAACCTACCCTTCCATAGTACCTGTTCCCAAGCACCCATTTTGGCACTACTTCCACTTGTACTGGCTGGCAAGTGAGCATAACAATTCCTCAACTGCTGCTGGGAACTTCTTTCTGGTACAACATGAAGGGATAGATGGGGAGGGTATGGGTATGGGAATACTCCGCACTTTGGCGCATTTGTTGATTCGCGCACTTGAGGAACATGGCAACCATGGTCGGGGGCATAGTCGACGAAGAAGACGTGACGTCAGCTCTTATCTTAATGAGCTTTATGCATCTAATTAAATAAATTGCACCTCACGCTCTCTCACTCTATCTCTCTCTCGCTCTGTAGGCGCCATGACAACTCAGTCCCTGAAGGATGGGACAAGGGGGGATTGTGAAACGTTTATTGCATTATTGGCATTGGCCCCACCCGAATGGGGGGTGCCACATGCCGCTGGACCACACCCAAAAGCGAAATTCAATTTAATTACAAACATTTTTTTCTCGCTGTGATTTTTCCAAATCGATTTTGCTAACCTTTTTTTTGCATAAGCTTGTATTAAATTCCAATACAAATGCACATGGCGTATACGTACGTATGAGTATATGGTATATATATTTTTAATCAACCGCGCCCAGTTGTTACATTTTTTATAGTTTGAGTGGGGCGGCGGCATCAGTTTGTTGTGCCACAAAGCAGTTACAGATTGTTTTTTGTACCTGCTCGCATTTATTTATTTACTCTATCTATCTCTCTCATTCACTCTCGTTCAGTCTCATCGCATCAGTCGTCGCATTTCCAATTTTTCGCTTGCAAATTGGAAAAGTTCAAACGCACATGCTATAAACATACACACACATACATACACACAGAGAGTCAAGCCCCAAACTCGGACTCTGTTAAAATTCCAATCCCAGTGCCAGACTCCGACAGGAGCTGACCAGACATATGCATCAGCTCAAAAGCTACAGATAAATGCAAAAAGCAGCAATAACAACAACAACAGCGACAACTGCATCTGAATTAAAACTGAAACTGACCAATGCACAGTGGGTTCAATGCTTACAAATACGGCACAAAATTTATTGTTAACAAAACAAAATCATTGAAATCGAAAGATTATTATAAATTAAAAAAATATCGTTAAAAGTTTTCAAAAGATTTGATTAATAAAAATATTTATGTATAGTATGTCTGCAATTCTAACAAAATACTTCATGCATGATGAAGAATGAAAAAAATCGAAGCTTTAGTGATATAAAGCTTTTGCTAAAGAATGAACTAATAATGAACTCCGATAATGAATTCCGAAACTTTTGGGTAAATAAAATAAATAAAAATATGCAACCACTATGCAGCACATTTACATACGCATGCCAAATATACATACAAACAGACAAACAAACACACACACATACACAAGCCACCAGAGGTTGCCATTCACATACTTATTTTGAACATTTCGCCATGTCCGGCAAAGCGACGTCAATGACAAGCCCCGGCTGGCTGAGTGACTGGCTGGACAGATGGACTGATTGACGGACGGACGGACGGATGGCCGATGGACGGACTGACTGACGAAATGGCTGACCAATGCCATGAAAGTCGCCGCCTGTGCTGCCTAGATAGTATGCCCTGCAGCTTTATGCATGTTTTTGCGTATGTGTAATATATGTGAATGTATGTGTATGTATGGCTGTGTGTGAGTGTGTGTCTGAGCTGATTGATTGATTATTTGTTCCGCATCACTCACCTGGAAAATTCAACTGAAGTGGCAACTTTAATTAATTTGCTTATATATGTTGCCGCCAAGTTGATGTTGTTCATATGGTCAGCCACATGCACACATACATACACACATATATGTGTGTACATATGGCATGTATGGTATATATAATCACAATAAACAACAGTTAAAACATAAGCTTGCAAATTAATTGGTTTAACGTACATACATGCAGCAGACAGACTGTTGAGGCCTGAATGCTCGTCTGGGCCGTGATTGGAACATCAATTTTGGCTGTGCCAAGTTTAATTATAATGCCGACATACATACATACAATCGAGCATACTATAACATTGAAGTTTAATTTAAAAAAAGCTGTACACGATACACACAATTCGACCTATTTAATGTGTGAACGAGAGCTTCTACATAATATGTTTGATCCGAAAAAAAATCACTCGAGAATAAACCATAAAACTAATTAACTTTACAAAGCGGTTTTTGAACATTGAACGTAGTTAATTTAAATATTAAATCATGTTGATTTAGCTCATTAAAGTGCAAAGTTAAATAGATTAAAATATATATTTCTAACATTTTCATTTAGGTGAAAGAAAAAAAAAGGTACTACTTATTTTTGGGGTGTTTTAGATGAAAAATAAGTTTTAGTCTAATACTTTTCGGCATTAGAAACATTAAAATAAATATTTTGTATTGTAAATTTGTATCTAGAGCTTAGCACTTCATGCTATAGGAAACAAATTTATTATTCGAATTCGCAACGCACATACTTAAGTGTAATATTTCCCATTAAATAAGGTTGAGGTGTGATCTCATAGCCAGATATATTGTTCTAGTTGATCGCCTTTGATAACCAAAATACTTTTTATTGAGTTGAAAACCTTTTGTAAAGATTTTCAACTTCATTGAATAAGACTTTGACTGCGATGTAACAATGTAACCTACGAAAACATCATAACAACTTATAGGCGACTTAAGGCAGCCTATTTGAATATTTTACTTTAAAATTCTAAGGTTTAACTTGGTTAAGCGCTCATAAATTTAAAGTTGATAGCACAATGCAGGCAAATAAATTAATGACTCTCCACAAATGAGAAACAGTGATCATTTATAAAAAAAGTATAATCGTATTTCTCATATCAAAATAACTGTTTTCACACTTTTAAGCCTATGAGACACGAAAACTAAGACAACAACGATGACATATCTATTCGAAAATATGTTAATGACTTGAACAAAAATCATCTTCAGCTAATAAAAATATAACAAATTGTCTCTAATAATTTAGCGTGCGCCAAAATACCGTTGGAAGCCCCATACCAGATTCCAATGCCAGCTTGAACAATGGCTTCGGATTTTCAGCTGATTTGTTTATGAGTCTTTTTACCGTTTGTTTCTATTCCATATGCCACCGACCACCTACTTATTAGTTAAGATTTTATGGCGTTTTATGGCATATTAAACGTTTTATAACCAAATATTTTCGACTTTCTTTCAGCCAGCATTTCTCCAACCAGCTGGAGATGCTGTCTTGCATTTGGCCAATCAAAGTTTAACATATTTAGATTCATTTGTATCTCATTAATTGAAAAGTCACAGTGACAATGAGATTGATTGGATTTTTATCTTTAAACTGCAACTGTTTGTAGATTTATAGCACAATTCAAGTCTTTTATCACAATGCTTTTAAATGCCTGACCTTGTCCATCGAACGTGTTCTGAAAAATAGTTCGTTATATGTATATTATAAAAAACTTTGATATATTGACGTTTGTTTTATGGAAGTTCAACTGCTCCAATAAATCTTAAGATTTTGAGAACATTTATGTCTTTCATTAGTTTAAGCTCAAACTTTTCGATAAAATAATGTTTTTTCCATTTTTTTTTTTTATAACTAAAAATACATCTTGAGAATGAACAACTTACAACTTTTATATGCATTAGTTATGCAATTATATTGCTTAAGTAGCCAAGTCATGTTCAGAGCCAACAAATTTCCTCAGGCGATGTCATTGCAAGGGTCGTAACTTTGCAAAAGGGCTTTTCAAAAAGAGAAAAGAAGAGAGGAGAAAAACGCATTAGTAAGTTAACAAGCAAATGACATTGGCCAGAGGCAAAAGGCAGACACATCAGACATTAAGAGGCCGATACGAGTGTGCCCAACCAATATAACCCTAAGGTGCTGTGGAGTTCCTAAAGGTGTTGAACTGCTTATTTAAATGCTACACCAATTTATTGTCAACGGGCGCATTTCATTCATTGTCCTGCCACATAATCCTTGAATGGGCTACGTGCCCCTGAGGGCAGTAAGGCGGTTCCTTAACGCATTTGCAACATATCGCGTCGCCTTGCTTTGCATCCATCGCCTAACGACTTCCGTTCGAGCTTTGCGCACGCGCAAATCGCTTCGAGACGGGAAGCTCTTTTCGTTTGGTCTGGCTGGCTGGACAAGATGAGAAGGGAGTCAGCGCAGCGCAGCGCCCACAGTTTTTAATGATAATCTCCTGAGTTATGTGTTTTTAAATATAATTTTCGTTGTTGGCGTGCAGACGACGCGTCGACCCATAACTCACATAGCGCCAAGTCACGAACTGTTGTCAGTCCCAAGCAAACAGCTTCAGCTTTAGTTTCTCAGCTCGTCTCGAAAACTGTTTAAGTTGAGAGTTTTTAATATTTTCACGATTGCAGCTCACACATAAAAGAAATATTTTACTTTTAGTTTTAACAGGATTTCAGTTATGTATAAACTTATTTTTTTCATCTAAAATTGTTTGCAGTGCAGCAAGTCTCCTGTCAACTGTCCAACTTAAGAGTTGAGCTTGAGGGTTTTTTTTTTATTATTACTCATAAGATACTCCCACGGCATCTCATTAATTGGCTCATAAAGTAATGGACCGGGCTAAGTGGCGTTGGGCTGGCTACTGCTACATCTTGACCTGGCTAAAAAGCATTGCGTGACGGCTGTGCATCCATAAGCGTTGCGTTTAACTTTTCACAGGCGTTGCGGCAAATTTGGCACCCAATTTATCAAACCAGAGCAGATTTACCGCCCCGCGGGTGCAGTTCTCAGCAACAGGCGTGGGAAAGACTTCACTTGCGTAGGTGAAGGAAAGCATTGTGCGTTTGAGGCAAAAGCTGCTGTAAATATTTGGCCACCAGAGCCGCAGTCTAGCGCTCATAATGCGCCTTATCCAACGCAAAGCAGAGCAGAGCAGAAAGCATAGAGCAGCTGCGTCCATTCATCCGCCACAGAAACACGCTGTAATCCGGCAGCGTAACTCGAGAGCTCAAGTCGCGCACAGATGCCGCTGTTGCCGGGGGGAAAAAGGGTCGAGTGAACAGTGAACGGAACCACCCCCTGGCTAGCAGAATGACTGGCATGGCTGGCTTGGCTGTCCTGGCACATGCTGGGCGTGTGCAATCAAATCAAATGAAATCAAATAAAATTAAAATCCACTTTGAGCCTATTAAAGTGTGCCAATGCCAGAATTCTAGACCGGTGAGTCCTGCACACGGCCAACTGTCACACGGCGTCGTTAGTTTTAATTGACATGCAAGTCAACGCTCGTCCAGTCCAAACTGTCAATCAAAATTGCACACCCCCCGGCCAACCCACAGGCAAATGCGTCTGTGTCCCTGCCACCTTGCAAGTTGTACAACTCCTCATTAAAACGCTGTCACTCTGCGGTTTGTTGACACACGCGTTTAGTTCAACACTCGCCTTCCACCATGCCTCCGTCTTCCTTAACAGCTGCCTGTGATGTGAGTTAATTTTTTGTTTGGCTATTTTTGAAGTACTTTATGTGTCTATCAATTGGTAGTCCCTATGGTGTTGCTTGAGTTTATTGCATTGGCCAGTTAACTAATTTGTCAAAAGCAACAAGTTAAAAAGTAAATAAATAACACTTAAAGATAAGTCTAGCAAACCAAATACTAAATACACTAATAGTATAACCCATCGTAAACTAAATCTATATGGCCATGTCTTTTAACCATCTGTTTCTATGCAAACAAGTCCCTTAGTGTTTTAGCTCTCAAACTAAAACTTTGTCCAAGACGACACAGAACTAAAGACCTGACATTTTTGGAATTTGATTTCAAGATCTTGCAGTTTCATATGAAATTGTTTTTAAAAACACAGAATTTTTAATGTTGAAAACCTCTGACCCCTTACATAAAAGTACATATTAGCTTGTTATCTAATTGTGGTAAATCTGAAAAACAAGTGCCGAACATGAAACAAGTCACGTTTATTGAGCGTCTGCCATATGCCAAGAATGCCGAGCAGAACTAATAGGCCAATAATTGCTGTCCGAGACAGACATAAGAATTGGTAGCAAGAGGTGGTCGAATTGCGCAACAGTTTTGCATTGAATAGAGCCAAGAAAACAAGTGGCTGCCACAAGACCACATTGAAACTTCTTAGCCAGGACAATTGGCAATTGAATTGGCAACGCGATCCATAAGCAAGGGTATGTAAGTAGGGCTCAAAGACTGTTGTCTACTGCACTGGCAGCTGCCTTTCAACACTGGTCATTGCTTTAAATGAGCATTGTGCTAAACAATAGGAACGCTTTCGAGAACTTGAGAACTAAGTCACAAATTTGAATGCTTCGCTAAGCACATATACAGACAGAGATACGCAACTGCAATGTCAGGTAAGCACACTGAGAAAAATATTTGTATATCTGCAGCCGCTTAAGGCACTTATGCGAAAAACCTATTAATGCTTTATACTTCTTAAACGTTTTTTATACTTCTTGAATATTATGGAAAATTCTTTTTTATAAATATTAAGATAAAAGGTTTTTAAATTTATTGTTTTAAATATTTGTATAGTTGTATACACATAATAAAAAGTTTGTCAAAATCTTAAAGTTTTTTTTTTACAGTGTACAGAACCATTCTTACACTGCCATACATATTCATTTGTGGGCTGTGTTTGCTCGTTTTGTTAAACAATTTGTTTGCTCTGTCACACGCACATTGTTGAGGCTTGGCCAGAGAGAGCTGTTAATTGCACTTGTTGATTGCCTGATAATATTGTTGCCCACACTGCCCCCAGCCTCCCCTCTTCTGATCATTTTATAACAACGTTGCATAAGTGCCAATGCATAAGACAAACTTTTGTCCAAAACACACTTCATATCTGAAGATTGTGGGCGTGGCAGGGCACGCAACTAAACGGGGCCCTAACAATGGCGCGCCCCAAACCATGCCCTCAACTCAGTGCGACGGACGTCTTAGGGCTGCAACACATTCACTGGAATGGTTGTTCTTGTTTGCAACTGCAACAGCAACTGTCATCGCAAACAAACTTAAGTAGGTAATTTGCAACTAATTTTCAAGTGGGCAATTCAAGTTGTGTGTGTTGACGCCATTTGCTGATTGCACATACGCAGCGTTGTGCGTTGCCAGTTATTGTCGGTAGCTTGTGGCAGTTGCCACCAGATGCTTGTGTCAAGCAGGTGACACATTGTAATTAGAGTGGGCCACAAGCTAGCTGCTCTTGGCCTAATAATCATAATATTGATAGAGCAGCCTTCGTGTTTTTGAGCTTAAATTGGGAGCTCTTCTATTTGTGTATATTTCCTTTAAAACTCTTGATCTAATCCTAACCCCGCCAAGTTATTGACTTTAGTGCCCTTGACAACGCCACCCACTCACGCCGCCTTTTTAAATTCAATTTGGCAGCAATAATAAAAATGAAGCATATTTTTTATATTCGTGACGCTTTCGCAGCCAGCTAATAAAATTTCCAAAAACGTATAAAATTAAATAATAAAATAAAAAAGTAAAGTCAAAATTGCACGCCGCATCCAGGGAGACGCAGACATTCCGAGCGTGATTTCCGCACAGCAGCGTTCACATGTACGCGCCATTAAATAATTTCCGCCCTTGCAACAAACCCAAACCCAAACCCAAGTACAAACCCAAAACCAAACACCCAAAAACTCATGCCACAAAGTTGAACTTCACATTTCGCTGATTGCGTTTCACAAATGAACTAGAAATATTGCTACAAATAATCGAAGCGCATCTAAAACTGGAAATTGAGAAACGCTTGCCGATTTCACTGAAAATTCAAAATACACATAGCTACCGCCGCATATTAAGGTATGAGCACAGAGTTGAGAGGTGGGGGATGGGGAATGGGGGGACAGCAGCAGCAGGCAATTATGCAGAGTTGGCCATTAAATCGCGGCAGCTTGGTTAAAGCTATCACAAAATTAGGGTACATAGCGGTACTTATTATGGTTGTTAACGGTTTCGCAGCGCCAGCGACACCGCCAGAGCCAACAGAGCCGGCAAAAAAACTTAGCGTTAACCTAGGAAAAAACAAAAACAAAACTCGACTGTCAACAACATTCGTTGGTCTCGCTCGTTGGGAATAATTTAAAACAGCCACCAAATGTCATTTGCGTGGCTTTTCAACTAACTTATTTAAAATTATGCACAACACTTAAAAATCAACGCGTTTATTTCACTTGGTGTTTTGGTTATTTTTTTCTTACATTTTTTTCGTTTCGTTTCGTTTCGTTTTTCGTTAGCATCAATCGATGGATGGATCAGTTTGACAACAAACGTCGCCAAACTGGTTTGGGCCTTAAAAATTTCGAAAATGTTGCCGTTGTTGAAACAATTAAAGCTCATAAATAGTATTAGGTTATCTTTTGAGCTGCGTGCTGTTAGCTGCGATTCCGCAGCAGCTGGACTTAGTCAGTCTTTGATAATCGGCGGGCTGTTGCAATGCCTTTTGCTCTTTTTTAAATTTTTTGGGAAATCTTTCGATGGGCCTCGATAAATTGTTGCTGTTAAGCGTTTGTGCTGTGGAAAGTGAAGTTCGTTTGATGCTTCAATACAGTTATTTTGTCGTAGGTCTGCTTCAGTGTGTGTGTGTGTGAAAGTATAAACTGAACTGACCTGGCCTAATAGAAACTGAAACGAGTTAGTTGGATAAAGATCAAATCACAGATTCTGTTTGAGAGATTAAGACAACTAAGTGAAATCAGAAAATATTTGAAATTGCGGTCTTTAAATATAAAACGTTTAAGGCTAAATATGTTTGCAATATATTATTAAAAGTACAATGCCATAACTATATTATCCAACTAAAAAATATAAAATATATTTGAGTTAACCTTTAATTTGCCTATGTAACTTATTGTTTCTCTCAGTGTAGTATTCAATAAAATCATATTAAAGAAATCCGTTTACAGCCTGACTTTCCTTTATTTTCTTTTTAATTACGTATATGTAAATTATTTTCAGCCGTCAAAAAATAAGTTTTAAAGATTTCTTCACGGACAAAAAAATATTACAATTAGAGAATAAATATATTAACTCTGAACAGTACATATAATTAATTCCACACATGTTTTGCTAAACGTGGACTGTCTATCATCTACTCAAAGATATTCTCTACGATAATGGACCACAGCAAAACCCAAATCATCGTTACATACGGTTCATTGCAACTTATCTTGTTGTGCCCGCAACCGCATAATTTCTGTAGAAAAGCGACAGGCAGTCTGCAACGAGCCAAAAGTGTGAGAGGGGGAGAGAGAGAGTGTGTGGGTTCGGGGCGAGGCAAACCTTATCTTATCTAGCGATACAACTACCGATAAGCAGTTGTCCAAATCAAACGAACCGCAAGTGAAAATCGAAATGCATGAAAACACACACACTCACACACACACACGCGCACTCAGTGCACAGTAGTCGCTGCAATTATTATCCGTGTCGAGGACGCATTGTCTAATAATTCAAATACCGCAAAAAAAAACAGAACAAGAAAAAAAACGAGGAACTGAGATAAAAATCAAAATCGTAAAAATGCGATGCCAACTATCTGTTTTTGAGTATTTGAGTGTGTGTGTAGTTCTAAGAACATGCACGCAAAACAAGCTGCATCAGGGGTTGGGCGCAACTCCTACGACAGCCTAGTACATCCTGTGGCAAAGGTGGCAAAAACTCTTGCAGCTACCTGCGAACTAGTCAGCAAAAAAAAGAAGAAATGTATGTATATGTATGTAGGTAAAGATTTATTATGCTATACATTTCATGAATGTGTCGGGTGTGTGTGTGTATGAGTGTGCGCTAGGGTTTCCCTAGAAAACTACAGCAGCAGCAGCAACACCAATAACAACAATACAAAAGGTGCGCATCATAATGGCTGACAAAAAGTCGGCCTTAGCCTTTAATAGCGCTGAGTTTAACAGCCAACACAAACACCATGAGTCCGTACAGTCCTACTCCACACACAAACGTACGTATACATACGCGCACACATCCACAATCCCCATTCACATTGGCAACATTCGCAATGGCGACATTCTGCACTCCACTTGAAATGGGGCTTCCTTGGCATTCGCATTGGCCCCAACGTCAACGTACGTACATTCAACAAAAAAGTGAAACTATTTTAGCTCTTGTTTGGTTAAGCGTTTTAAAGGCTGTCTGCCACTTGTGCGCTGTGTTTTTTTTTTAGCTCACTCTCTATTCTTCTTCACTCTCTGTGCTTTTTTATGCTGTTGTATGAGGAACAGCCTGGGGGGCAGCCAGCCAAGAGTGGGAAATGGAAACTGGTAACAGGCAACTGGCAACTGGGCACATGCAAATGCCAATTAACATAACAAAAAAAAAAAAAAAACAAGAGACGCAGCAACTGTCAGTGCTGGGTTCTCAGAGAGATACGTGTATCTATGTATGTATATAGAGATAGACATAGAGACGTGCTATCAAAAGGGCCTTGGGCCATAAATGCAGACTCAGGTGTCGTCTCATGTGTTGTGGGCGGCCGAACGCGAGATAATTATACTACAATATATACCTGCAGACAGCCTCAACATATTTTTATGGGTTTTTATTTTAATGATTGTTAGGTAGTTGGAATTATAAAAATATTTTAAGCCGTGTTTGAATACTATTCATTTTTTGATTCATTATTCCTTCAATAGCTGAATTTGAAACAATAATATCAAATCGATAAGAATTTATTTCATATGCTAAAGGATACCTTAGAAGATATAATACCATAATTATTAAACAAGAAATAGATATTTTTGTTTGGTTACGATTTTCCATGCATAGGATATGAATAAGTTCATCAAATTATTACCCAATCTTTTTTAGAATTGTTTATCATAGCTCCCACCATTTTGTGGTCTAATGTGCTGGAACTGAGCAGTGTCAGAAGCATAGCATCTCCAGCCATTGCTATTGCCATCACACAACATTGATGAAGATTATGTTGGACAGCAGCCAGTTAGACGTCAGTCCGTGCTCAACCCCAAAAATAGACGAAGAACGCTTGGATGGCTGTGTGGGCGCATAAATTTTTTCACTCACTGTGTTGATATGAAATATGAATTTGTGATAATGTGTACTAAAGCCCGAGGCAAAGATTGTGGGAGATGCAGGGGATGTGATTGTTTCATCCAAATGATTCATATGTATACGAATTTATTTTATAACTCAAATTTATGCCATGGGAACCTTCATTAACACGTTATTAATGAAACGCAAGGTAAGGTGTCAAAGGGTTCAGAGCCTGAGAAAATGCTTGATAACTATCATTAGATAAATGAAAATTATAAGTTGCTGAGTAACTTGATATTAAGTGCTTATTCAGTTTTAATAGTCAGAAAAATTGTCACTAATAAGTTTAGTAAAATAATAAATACTAGAAACTTGAAGGCTAGATCAAATTAAATAATTTAAAAAGCTATATAACACATCAATGAAATTTTTTTAGTTATCACATACCAACTTATTTCTACGACTGTAAATTTTTAAAAAGTTTTGTTTCTTAATCTATTTTATACTAATTTCAATAATTGTAACTATTATTATCCATTAAATACACGCTTTTTTTCTTACCATTAATCTAACCCTACTTTTTATAGTAATTTATTAGAGCAACTGGAAAAATCAACACTGAAAAGTGTTTGGGCTTAAACGAAGCATTTTGCTTACAGCAACCTGTCCGTGGTTGTAATCAGCCATAACATATTGAAATCTAACCCAAGTATACCATCCATCCACTTACCATTTCGGCCGTTTGAGTGACAACCAACGCAAACAGAGAGCCAATTAATATTCATAAGAATTTTGTTACGCCGCCGATATAAAAAAACAAAATACATAGAAAAAAAATCAACAAAATAATAATAAAAAAATCTACATAGTCACTGCTGCCGTCAACGTCACACAACCTATCGTCAGTGTCGGCCCGAATCTAAAGGCCGAAAGCATTTACCTCAGCCAACATAAAATAGAGGGAGAGAACTTGAGTTTGGAGTTGAGTGGAATAAAATGTATAACAAACGTAACGAATCGAATGTTATAGGCCTGTTCCACTGTCCATCCAAAAAATTCACTAGGTTGCTGCTTGCTACATACGCATTGATGGGTTGAAAAAACCAACAACAAACACAACAACTTGAAAACTCGTCGAAAAGTGAAAATCACACAAAAAGATGTAAATTCGTCATGATGACGTCACGGCTGGCAAATTGATTATGCATATATACAGGCAGCGTATCCTTTATTTTTGCATTCAACATAACGCCTCTTACGAAGGCAACAACCCCAAATATTGGGCATCTGGCAGCCTATACATAGTCTGGTTTCTGGCATGGGATGCGACTGAAGTGATGCTTGTTGGATCTATAAATTACGTATGTTATGAATAAACATTTTGACAGAATTTTGGATTTTTAAATTTTTTCGGTGGTTTTGTGAACTTTGATTTTGTTTTTGGCAACTCTTTAAAATTGGTAATTTTGCATACTTAATAGCGTTTGTTTTAGGGCGCGTCTCAATAATTCAGGAATCGAAATGAAGGCAATAAATATTAAAAGCCATTTGCATAGTTTAAAGTGGAGTATGCGAATTTAATGTTGTTGACAACTTGTTAAACGGCTTAATAATAACTTTTACAAAGTAACGGAATTAAAACCATTAGTGAGAATTTAAGATAAGATACTTGGAACAAAAATATTCATGAATTAAATAATTTTGTCTGACTTTAGTTTTAAGAAATTCTAAAAATATGTTCCAAATTAATACTTTCACATTTAATCACAAAATGTTTGTGTATTTAAGAACATCATTTTGGTGCAGATTAACTTGATAGCTGGCAAGCCTTAAACAACTATTCACCCCAATAAATCCAAATATGTTCGCGAGCGAATTTCACATTTCAACGCTCCATTAAACATGGCATACAATTGTAAAAAAAGGAAAAAAAAACTAGGTAGAAAGAGAGGAAGGGAAAGAAAGAGAGCAACGAAAATATTTTTCTAATTCACTTGTCAATAATTTGCGCTAAGCCCATAATTATGCCAACAATGCACATGTTCCATATAAAGGGAGGAGAAATATAAAAAAAATAAAGGCAAAATAAAACTAGAAAACACAAATACGAATATGGAATACTTAATTGCTGGCAATTTTGCAATGCGTAGCTAAAGCTGAAGCCGACACGATGATTGCCTGACAGATTCCGGAAAGCCGATGCGAACCCTGAACCTGGACCTGGACCAGGACCTGACCGACTACTACCCGAACCAAACAAACAAACCGAACCGAACAGTTAAGCCAAGTAGAAAGATCGCTGTGCGCAGCTTTGATTGAAAACGAGGCGAAACGCAATCCCAATCCCCAACCCCTATATATTATATCTATACGCTAAGGTTCAGGTTGTAGTTGCTGTTCTATATGCTTTTGAGGGTTGTTTGTGGTCGCCTGAGTGTTGAGTGGTGTGCGTGGTTATTGGCGGCTGTGCGCACTCGAGCATCTCTCGGCATAATTTCAAGTGGACCACAACACTCGAGGTCGTTCGTTCGGTCGCTTTCTGCCTCTGAGACGGAGACAGACTCTGAGACTGAGGCTGTGATTACAATTGCGAGTCTAAGTACGGGTCGACAACTTGCCACAAAAACAATTTTTTTGGATTTGTTTTTTTAACCAAAAAAAATCAAATTGAATTTGATAGCAATATTTAGCGATATTCTGGTCGCGTCCTTTTACTTCACATTTGACTGTCTTCTATGTAAATAGGATTTTCAAATTCATATAAAGAGTTGCTAATTAACTTGTTCAACATATCAAACAATATGTGTATTAATTTTCCTACAAACCAACTTTAAGGAAATAAAAATTTATTAGCTCCTCTTTAAGTATGTTGCAATCAAATGTTTAACCTTATTAGGCCACCTACATACACGTTTTTTTTTTTTTAAATAAGTAACTTAAACATCTGAATCGAAGCATCTGAAGCTTTGCCTCAATCTACAATATGTAAGTCATTGTAGGGCATGGAGCTGAATTCATTTTAATTGGCTGCCTGCAACTATGGCAACTGCATTTACCAGCAAGATAAGGTTGAGTTGTTAAGTCAGTGGGTTGAGTGATTTGATGGTGTGCGAGTACTACGAGGTGCTGTTTGATGGTTGTTGCGTACCTCTAACCCTTAAGCTTTATGTATATACATAGATATGAATGTATGTAAAGCCCTGGCAACGTAGTCAGGGCAGACACGCTGATTGTGCTTGCAACATTTACTTAATTTGTATCAAATTTCCAAGTTGCTGGCCGCAATCCGATTTGTGGCGCATTTGCGCCTAATTAGCTGCCGGTCCTAACAAACAACAGCGACGTCAACAAAAACCGCAAACACGTTATCCTTTGATGAGCGACATTTGACAGCCGACCGCCAATTAAAGGGATTTATGCATAGCATTACAACTGTTACTGTCAAAGCTGCCCCCTTCACCCCACCCACAAAACACACAACTCTTCCACCAACTGTCAAACAGATTCTTAGCGACTTGGTTTATACATTTATTTATTTATTTGCCTACAGTCGCACAGTCGTTGAGTACTTGACCTTTTCGACGTTTTCAGGGAACACTTGACACAATCACATAGTACATTTTGTTAAGGTTTTATGGCTCTATTTGTATGTGTCTGAGGTTTCTACTTTGACCTTACAAAAACATCACTAATATAAACTAACATACATTTCGACACTTGAGTAAGGTGTGAGTTTCTTTTTATTTGGGGTCTGGGCATGAGTGTAGCGTCTGGTTGGTTAGTTCTCAAGTGTTTGCTTTGAGTGTGACTGCGCTCAAGTGTGACCAATGCCAATGGAATACAGCTAGCCGTAAATGTGCTAATCCATATAACGCCGCTCAACAATTTTGTAAGACACGAATGGAAACCATTTTTCCTATACAATATGTCAAAATACATTGCAACACTTTCGATGGTTTTAAAGCGATTTTGAAGAAAGAATACGTTCTTCAATGGGAACAATTGGTTTGCTTTTTTTATAAGACTTAAGATTTATTAAATTTTGCACACAATCCTTGAATCATTTCCTGCGCTTAACTTTTAAAGCATTAACTGTTTGGATTATATTATTATTATCATTATTTTAATTATCAAATAAGCTTACAGTTTCTTTTGAAATTCGAAGTCTAAGATGAAATCGGTTACGTAGACAATTATTTTAATTTTTGCACAAAAAATCCTTTAAATTAAATAATGAGCAGAAAACTATTTCTTAAAACAAAGTTTGCCAGTGAAACTGTTTTTTTTTTTATTTTTATTTGTATGTAGTAAATACATTTCTTTTTTGGTTTGTCATTGAGGGTACAACTGCAACAACAACAACATCAAGAGAAACACACAGCTGCTAATGATGCTGCTGCCAGTTTGTCTGGCTGGCACGAAAAAAAGGTGCTACCTACAATGCACACACGCACACACACATACTTTCCTGCTTGTTTGTAGGTGTGTGCGTGTGTGTGGAACTACCTGCAGCAGAAATATTTATCGATCTTGACTGCATTCGAGGCAAGTTATGAAAAATTTACTTTCGTTACACGGCGCACATTAAGTGAGGACGTCATGAAGTCTGAGCCGACACACTCGGCCAGAAAACGAGTAAGCTGACTTGGTTAGAGCCAGAGCCAGACTCTGGGACACAGCATGGGACCAACTGACAGCCAAGTGGCAATGGGGGAGGGAGAAACGCATACGTTATTTTTATAATTTTTATGGCTTGGTCAGGTATTTTGTGTATTTCTTTTTTTTTATGTCGACGATGCGCAGTGAATGAGAGAAGCCTGAACCAACCTGAACAGTGAGCCTGTATCTCGTGTGTGTGTTTGTGTGTGTATCGTAAACTCCTGATGAACCTCATAAATAATATGTATTTCGATTTTTATGCGTGTTGTTTCACACTTCACACACTCTACGACTCCGGCTTCAGCTCCTAGCCCCTACCCGACTCGGCCTGATCCTATCCATAAAACCCATGTCAAAGAAGTTAACACACACACACACACACCCTCGTCTAGTCAATGAAAATATTGCTTTGAATTTTTTATCAAGTTAATTCTTTGATTTTTCCAAGGCAACGCCTACCTAATAACGCGTTTTTGTATTGAGCCAATTTTCCCAAATGTCACCCAAAAGTGGATAAATAAAATGTAGTCGAGCCCCCCGTTGGGCTGAGCAGCTGAAGCAGTTGCTGTTCGGATTTTTAACATATTTATTTTGAGTCGCAGTCACAGCAAAAGATCAAAGTCGTTTTAGGAGCATAGATTGGAAATGTTAATCAAAGAGATCCTACAATTTACTGCCTGATTATAGTTTGGCAAAAGCATAGTTATAGAAGAAATAGTAAGATCTGAGCTTGCATAATGTTTTCTAAGTTTTGTTTTCGACTTCTATTAATGTTTTTATGGCATATTAATGACTGTTCAGTTAATACCTTGCTCATTGGTTAAGTATGCCTTCGACTTTCTAGTTTGTTGTCATTAACAACATGTCATATTTGTTGGAATCATTTTAAAATTAACAACCTAACATTGTACTAATATAATAAAAAAATGGTACCGTTATGCTAAGCCTCACACAGTGCTCCAAAACAAAATCGAGTTCAAGGCAATATTTAAGTCATCGCACCTCATAAAAATTGATCATAAAACCAGGCGACATAAAAAATAAAAGCTCAACTCTATAGATTATCATAAAAAGCAATATATTTTTAAATGTGGAACTTGTCATACGTCGTTTTCATAAGAGAGTGAATGAGAGGGAGAGAACAACAAAAGAGAGTGTAGACCACCAAGACGGATCTGTTTGGTTGATAGTGAACCAATTCTAAGTAGCATATTGTTGTTGAGATTTAGAAGCAAATTACAAAATTACGCTAAACGCAGCCTCTTTGCAAAGGTAGCGGCCTTAACGATCAATAATGTCACATAAGTCAACGATTAAAGTGCCGAAGTCGACTCAAATCTGGCTTTTACGAGCCCCTTTGAGGCTGTTTTTCATTCCCTTTGGATCGTAAAATGTTGGTAAGACCAGGGATTGAACGACGAGCGCTAGCTGAAACGATGGGTTTTTAGTTTTTATTTTTTGGGACAGGTGCGAAATCTTTAAAATGTGTATAGAGTTGGAAACCAGCTTAGCTCTACATTTGATATTGAGCTCTTTTCTGATATGATTTTACGACTGTTGTATATTTGGTTTTTACGATCGCACAACGTACAAATCGTTTAGCACCGGAATCCAACAAGACCCCACCCGAAACTAGACTCAAAATATCTGAGGATGTTGCAATGTATGCAACTGCAAGATACTCAGCAAGACAAATCCTACATTGGAATTCGATTAGGTTGCTGTGATTTGTTTTTAAAGAAAGAACTAACCTAAAAGTCCTTAGTTTAAGGTATTCAAGTTTGTGCATAATACTTTAGTTTTTTAAATCTATAAGCCTTTCGACTAACAGGGTATAACTAATATCACGTATATTTTTGGCAGGCATTTATTTAAGTGCTCGTAAAATCAAACAAAATACAAACACAAGCCGGTTCTTTAATATTCTAATACATGATACGATTTTTATAACTAACATAAAAATATTATCAAATTAAATTCGAATTAGATAATTCTGACATACGGTTAGTTAAGTCTATTTAATATGCTTACCGGAATGCATCGAATACTTAAAATAAATATAAGATATTAAAACTTATTTAAGAGCACAAAGTTGACCACACACGATGCATAGAAACTCACAAGTAGCTGTTTTAGGAAAACCTTTAAATTTTATTGATTTTATGTAATAATCTGTTGGAAACCATTAACCGATAAGACGTGCCTGGCAATGTTACTTGGCTTACCCTACACTAATAAGCTATTAAAAACATTTAAGCCGTTTTGTTGCCCCTTTTTCAAAAATGTTATTTGTCCGAACGTTTGCTGAACAACTCTAGCAGACAAATATATTTCTTACTACAAGACCATCGACACATACAATAGTGTATTGAAAACGTTATTCATGCTTTCAAGTTACGCTTACCTTCTTAGTAGATTGATACGTTAATTACTTAAAATCTATAATAAGGAAAAGAAAAATTAACTTTGATAAAATAACAAAAACTCTAATTTTTTGACACAAATAATACTTGTCGAAAATGTTTTGTACCTCATTTTGTAAATGAGAAAGATGACAAGTATTCGACGCCTCACTGTCTAGATATTCGTAGACATAGTTTGAAACAGTAAAGTCTTGTCTAGGGTATAATTTTGAGTACGCCGCTAGAGCTGACGAAGGACGCGCACAGTTTGAGGTTTAGTGCAACGCAGTGGTTGCAAATTTTTGTATTTTTAGTAGACATGCAGACGCCCCGTTAAAAATGTATAGATTCCTGGCTGCAGTTTCGATGCGCTGCATGGGGTTGCATGCCACAGTTGCAGGTGTGTGTACGCTTAAAGCAGGAATTTCAAGAGTTTAACCGCGTCATGTTGTCTGGCATGCACTGTTCCCGACCATTTTTTTTTTGTGAAAGTCATGGCCATGACTCTCTAATGATGCCTGCAGCGAATGAATGTCATTAGTTTTGCACAGTGACCATTTGAAGTGAGCCGCGACTTTTGGAGGGGGCTGCAGTTGCAATTGCAACTGCTATGTGGCATGAACATTCAAGGTTGACAAAGGACATATGACATTGGAAGCATCTGCTGGTCCACAAAAAAGGATTGATTTAAAGTCATTGTCTCATATGCTTAAAGTGAAAGATTTGCACATCAGGAAAAATAAAGTAAGCGACATGGTAAGAAATAAATGTTTTTAAGAATCCTAATATTTATTGCGAAACAATATGATTTGTGTTAAAGAAACTGTCTAAAAAATAATCTTCTTCCAAATCACTTTGGGTATAGGTCAACTAATCTTTTCACTCGAGTTATGCTTATAAATTTATACAAATGTGTCAACCTGCTTACTAAATGTGGCATCATTGGCCGTTTATTATTATGCTTTTACTGAAATGATTTCACACTAGAGAGTCTTGACCAAGGGGTCAGTTCACTCAGGGCAGCTGTCAGCTAACAGCTCTATAAGTAAAATTTATGACCAACTTTTTAACACAACACATAGATGAAAAAAAAAAAAATAACAAATCAGTTGAAAGAATTCTAAACGGTAGAAAGAAGAATTTCTCGCCTAATGATGGCAACCAGTCTGGGGAATTAAGATTTTATACTATCTAATATCTTGTTGCGACTAGATATTCTATTGTTGAAGTTGATGATGATGCCTGCTCGGCTTCATTTAAAATCATAATTTGCTTATAATTGACTTACTATTTAATTTTCAAATAAATAAAAGACATACAATGACAGGGCCGTCAACATTTTAGGCCATAAACACGCTGAATTATGCTTTATCTAGATCGATACTAAAGATTGTTATGCTAAATACTATCTGATGCTCAGCAGGTGCTCTCCGACGTCCCACACCAAATCAAGTTTCTTTCTCGAACATCTTATGCACCCTGTAATATATGGAAATTACATATTTCCAAACATCGTCAAAGTTCGTATCTGGATTTTTGGTCTTTAGCTGCTACAAACGATGGCTGTCTATTTTTTATTTGCTTGTCGCAAATCATTAGTGCTAAGTGTTACTTTTGCATAAAATACAAAATTTAAAATTCAATTTAATTTGCATGCCATGTCTGCGAACTATTTTAAAGTAAATTAATTTTTTGACTACCTTTTAACGTTAAAAGGGTATTTAAAAAATATTTGTATTAGGGTTTAACTTTTCATTTTTAAAAATATTAATTTTTAAAGTTGTTTATTTTGAATATATTTATAAATAGATTGAGAAAAGTATAAGAAGCTTTACAGGGTATTTTCTGACCCTGGCTTGCTTCTTATAATAAGCTAAAGATCGTTTTGTTTATTAGCTAAATGCTTTTATTTGCTCCAAACTTAGAACTAGATATGTAAGTCAGGAAATCTGGAATAACACGCTCAGTGGCTAGGAAGCAAAGACCTTAAAACATTGACGTTATCAATGAAAGCCAATTAAATTTTGACTTAATTAGATGTTTTTTAAAATATGTTAAAGATTTTTGCAAGAATAAAGTGGTGGATGTGCAGAAAAACAAAATAATAATAAAAATCTATATTTGGCTTCCCTTAATTAAACGAAACTGAAAATAAATTTACAAAATTTATGCAACTAAATAAGCCTAAATATTGAAAGCTTAACGGTTTTTATGCAATATGATAACTGTTTATTTTTTATGGTACAAACGTGGAATTATTAGTTAGTTAAATTAGTTATGCCAATCAGCTCAAAAAATTAAATATGTTAAAATTAAGTGTCAATGAATAAATGGGGACGCCCTTAACCCTAGGCCATACTTGGTTATGCCTTTACTGACTCAAGTTCGATATCTCCAGCGTTTCTATACCGATTTAAATAAAAATGTAATAGATTTCGATTATTTGTGTTCGGTTTAAAAACGGGTTTCTTAAAAATATATTCAGTTCACTGAAAAATTTGAAGCAAACTTTATCTACAGGTCGCTGTGAAAGGCTCTGAAACGCTCCCATACATTAGGATAGACGTGTAGACAACAATGGACATGGCTAAGTAAATAAACAATAAAACATACATTTTTAATTTTTTTTTAACTTAGAATTCAGCAAAATACTTGCAATTATGTACATATTCCTTTTGCTCTTAAGCTAGCTCTCTCTGCAAAATTTAAATATTTCTTTGACTTCGTTTTAAACAAACTTTGCAAACTCTAAACTTCATTTTCTTGAAGCCAATTTTCTCGTGGCTCACTCAGCCAACTGAAATCGCTTACAGTTTCGTAAAATTCCAGTGATATCATATTTTGCTGCAATTTTATATATTTTTTGCTACCGTTCCTGCAGATTGCCAATACATTAACACTTTTTTTCTTGTTGCTTGGCATGCGGGTGGTTGGCAATTTTTTCGCATCATTTGTTGCCCAGAAGTGTGGTGTGGAGTGGAGTGGAGAGTTGACAGGGGAATGCGTCGCCGGTGGCGACACCCGCAGCTCAGATGATGCTACATTAGAGCTGGTGGCAGCGCCTAGAGACAGACAGAGCGAGTCAGAGACAGTCAGAGAGAGGGATAGTCCAGGCAATGTAGCATAAGCTCGCGCATCATTGATTTCAATTTGAAGCGCCGTCTTCCAAGCCCTGAGTCCCTGAGTCCAACTATCAGCATTAAATGTTATGTGGCAACAACGTCCGCTGCATGCCGCGTCGTGTCCGTGTGCCCGTGCCCGTGTCCATGTCCGTGCGTTATCTGTTTCCGCAACATGATGTTGCCGATGATGATGATGATGATGATGGCGCTGATGTTGCAAGGGGTGTAGGACTGAGTCGACTGCCACTGATAATGATTATTGAAGTTGCGGCTCTGATTTTTGCACACACACACACACACTGATATGATATATGTATGTATTTGTGTGATTTGGTCCAGCTGAAAAATTTCAACGCATAAAAATATCTTGGCTGCCACAACGACACACACCCCCTTCCTATCATCTCCCACCTCTCACTCCCATTCCCGTTGTTGTTGCTGTTGCTGTCGACGACACTGTGAGCAAGATGGACTTCCGGTTTCCTGTTTCCGTCTGTCGAAGTTCTTTACTTTTTTCGAAACACACAACAGCACCAGCACCCTGACATATGTATACATATAGTACAATTTTTTTATATCGCACTTGCTGCTCTTCTTGTTGCTGGTTGCTTAGTGGGCGTGGCGTGTGTGATTGTGTGTGTGTGTGTGTATTGCTTGTGGTGTGGTTTGCCATACACCGACCATCGCCCATCGGCATCAATGTTTGATGTGTCAGCAGGCGCTTATGTTTAGGGGCAGCGTCTTGTTGGCAAAAGGGCGGTGTGGTTGGGTGGGTGTTTGGCAGTGTGCATCGCTTGGGTCGCACACATTTAGCGCACACTTTTATAATAAATCGATAAGCAGCAACTGCGACGACAGGAGGCGGCCAAATCTCAGTTAGGATTTCCCCCTGTTCCTAAACGTTATCATTGTTGTTGTAGAGGATTTCGCTTTAAAATTGCAATATGTTTTAAATTGAAACATTGCTAAAATCTTAAAGTAAAGGAAGTTATCTTTTTCATAATACTTTTAGCGTCTTTAACATAAAAATTAAAAACTATAAACTCTATTCTGATCCTGTTTCAGTTCAAATAAAGTTTTTAAAATGACAAGAACAGCAAAATGATATACTTCTTATGTAAAATAGTTTGAAAGGGGTTAAAAAAATGATTTTAGATGTATTTCTTAATTATTACTAGTGTTATTTAATTGTTTCAAAATTCCTCTATTTACGGTTTTATGTTTAAATATCTCAAAAAATTAACCATTCCAAAATTGGTACAAAGTTTAAGTTGAAGAGGTTGAAAATACATCCGATCAATTGAGACAATGCTTTAGTAATAGTTAATACATGGTTCATAATAAAAGAGACTAAAAGAATAAACCAAAAATCTATCAAAATCAGTTGGTAAATTGTTTTGGACATTGCCATCTAAAACTAAAACCATTTGAAGCACTTTGTAAGTGAGTACTTTCGAGTTCTTATGGGCTTTGGCTATGCCACAAGGACATAAGCAGCGATTCTAACGCCTTACTTAGATGCTCCTGGTCGCCTCTGGGTCGCTCTTTGGTGTTCGGTTACAAGCCAATGGTCAACGAGGGTTGTACCGGCTATTAGAGCGGACTATTTATTGAGTACATGGTGTAACGCTTACTTACGGAGTATTTATCGATGGACGCGTGTCTGTTTATTAATTGAAGTATTTGTTTTCTGCATGTGTGTGTGTATTTTTATGTCGCCAGCGATGCCGCCTGATGTCTGTTTGTTTTTCTTTTTTTTTTTCGGTTGTGGTCTGTTGTTGTTATTGTTGTTGCCATGTCGCGTCAACACTTGAAATTTGAAACATGCCCTGCTTGAAGTATTGTTGCGTTGTTGTTCTTGTTGTTGCTATCTGAAATATTATTTTTTTTGTCTTCTTGCACAGTTTGTCATTCGATGTTTACATTAACCAATTAGCGGGGGTGGCGAACCTTTGACATTTTATTGACATTTGTGGTCTCATATTTGCTTTGACAGACACTCTTTTGTAGTGCTACTGTGTGTGTGTGGTGAGCATGGTATATGTTTACAGCTGAGTTCTTTAAACTAACCAACTGTGACGACAACTTTATAAAACCCATACTCAAAGAAAAAGTTAGTATCAAGTATTCGCAAATTTAAAAAATGTATAAAATATATAAACACTTTATTTAAGTTAATTTCAAGTGATTAGTTAAGCAAAGTATTTGCTTCGCATCTGAAATTTTCAAGTATTTGGGGGCTTAGATACTTTAAGGTAAGTATCGACGAGATACTTTGACACGCAGTTGGCAGGCAGTTTATTTGTTATCAAAACAAATTGCACTGCCAGCAGCAGGCGATTTAGCTTGAACAGGAAATTTTAACGCAAGGCTCAAACTGCACACCCGAAAAGTAAGGAAAATAAGTTAGCGAGTTCTTGTATACAATACCAGACTATAAGATATCCCGCAGCGAGCTGGGAAAGAAGAATTACCTTTGAGTTCCATAATACATTTATTTCATCAAAAATGTTTTTATTAAATAAATCCAAGCCCTTGAAAAATATTGGTTTTTTTTGGCTCTGTAGACTTGACTTACGATGCAAATCGACAATAACTATGCCAGCTGATACAATAGAGCACAGATCGGTAGTATCCTTTTGAACCAGTTTGGAAATTGAGCAGGGTATAAAAATGAATATACCACTTAACCTATTCGCACACCCCATAATGATGATGCGCAGGTGTCATCGTTGGCACCTTTTTCCTACTTCAAATCCAACACTCCATTCTGCAGGCAATTTCAAATCTGTTTTGAAACTTGCCAACGCGAATACGACGGAAGCCATGTATTAGTTTGGCTTCTGTATGCATGTAAGTGTCGGTGTGGGTGTACGTGGGTGTGTGTTTATGTGTGTGAGGAGATTGCCCATAAAAATTCCATAAAGATAGCGATTTATGTGTGTGAAAAGCAGCGAAAGGGTTGCCAACTCTCGATTGAGTGTGTATAAATGTGTGTGGGGGTGTGTGTGTGTGTTGCAAGTCGATGCGTAAATTGCCTCGCAGTGGCATTGATGCGGCTGCGGCTGCTGCCACCTCACCGTAATGGCATTTCATCCATTTCTTCATCATCAGCAGCCATCATCAGCATTTGTTGCTGACACTTTTGCTACTTAGGGGATTGTGTGGTTTTTTTCTTGCTCTCGGTTTCTTTTTTTCTTTCTTTTTTATCAGCTCTGACTGCTTTTGTGTGGCATGGAAATGATTTGCAGGTGGTTATTAATCAAATTAATGTCTTTATTGATAACGCTGCTGATGCCTCATAATGTGGCATTGTTGTCGCTGTTGTTGCAGCAACAGCAACACCTCAAAGTGGAGCATTGCCAGGGCAAGGTGCTCCAAGCACACTTTACAAGCATATAAGACACTTACTATCTAAGAACTGTTCATAGTCAGTGGGAATTGACAACAAACTGTGGACAACAATTATTATAAATCAAACACTAAAAAACACGCCAACAAATTAACACATGTGCTTAAAGAGAGCGCCCAGACAGTGGAACAAACATTGAATTTATTGCTTAAATTAAATTAAAATACTTACATTTTTCTCCTAAATTTTTTTGTTATCAAATCAATGCTATTCCCTCGATGATGCTCAATCAATTATTCAATATTTATTTTTTCGATTGATTTCAAAGTTTAAGACTTCCTTTTCGATACATTTTTACTTTCCGATATAGTTTTTACGAAATACTGAAGGCTAGAGATAAATTGTTTACACTTAATGCGATTTCATCCCATTGCATTGGAGCATCAAAATGAGGCTTATTGGGAAATGCCACAACACCTACTAAATAGAGACATGAAAATGTCTGGACATTGTGGAAAACCACTTAAATCACATCAGTGACGGCCGACGATAAAACACACATCTAAATACTGACTTAGGTCCCCAAAACTAATCAATTCCTGACCCATTTCCATGGGACCTTTTGAACAAAAATAAAAACACTGCTGCAACAAATTGAAATCGTCACCGACGCGACATTGCTTCTAAAACCTTCTGCTTGTTTGTCTGTTGTCAGCTAACGTCAACTGATTTATTTGGAGACAGAGACACTAATTATGCGATACGACACAACAACAACAACAACAACAACAACAAAAGCAACAGCAACAAATGCGTTGACAGCTACATCGCATCTTTAATTTCTTTTGATATTATTATTGTTGTTGGTGCTCGAAGCCATGGTCCAGTGAACAGCACCCCGGGCTGAGCACGCGATATTCGTTCCAGCTTTGGACAGCTGACCAACAAGTGCAACCAAATGACTTTTGGACAGTTCCCCAGCAGAGATGACAACCAGTCAGGCAGCCCAGCAGTCGGGAGAGGCGGAGTGGGTGAACAGCTTGACAGCCGAGTCAAGCGATTTACTTCTAACGGATAATGGGAGGAGGAGCATGGCACATGACAAAATGACTCATGCACTTACTACGCGGTATTTGAGATTCAACCAGGCAATAGTTTATGGAAAGAATGGAAAAGTTCTTTCACAGATTGCAATTATACCTTGAACACATTAAGCTTTTAGAAACCTAAGATTTCAAATTCCATTCACAATATTTCGTTTTAGTTTTTTACTTCACAATTTTTTTATGGAATTTCTCCTTTTATAATTTCCTTGAGCACTAAATATAAATTTGACTGTTCTTAATAGCTTATTATAACAATTTTAAGCATTCCGTTATTTCTCAAAGATTGAGTGTTAATTAGGACATTCTAGGTTAAGTCTGCCTTCGCAGTAGGATACATAAATATTCTAGCCACACTTACGTTTGTTTGACTACGAAGCTGCTCCCCCAAATTGGAATTCAGCCCAATTATCAAATCGAAGCCCATCAACTGCACTTCTTCCGTTCTGAGATACATTGCAGCACGTAACGTTGCCCAAAAACGAAAAAAAATTCAGAGCTCGCTTCGGTCAGCAACGTCGCAGTTCAATAACTCAAAACGCAAACAACTTAATTAGCCACAACAACAGCAACAACAACCACAACAGCAGCAGCGACAGCAACAAGCTGAATACCTAAGGGTGATGGTAATTAATTTCAAGCACATGCCAATCCTGTTGCTGTCCACCCGCTGATTATTATGTGTTGGATGATGTGGTGCCTGCCAGCCTGCCTAGCAAACAGAGAGCTTCGAGCTCCATGTCCAAGGCACTGGTAGCTGATTTTTGGGCTCGCCTACGCGTCTTCGACTTGAAGCTTGCCCCAGCTTGGCTTGGCGGTGCGTGCATTTTTTGCCTAATTAATGGCGGCAATTTGTAAACGTCGCGAAATGCGCGAAAATGTATTTGCCAAAATGAAGCCAGCACCCCCAAGCCACCTTCCCCTCAACCCACCCATGCAGTTCAGTATTCCTTAATAAGAAACTGCAGTCAAAGTCACTCCTAAAGGCGTTGATTGATCAGCAACGATGAAGATGACGGCGACGACGACGACGATGAACCAACGCCGCCGCCTGCGACGCATGCTGATGAACGAACAATTCGTCGGTGTGTCGATTTGTCGATCCAACTGCCATTGGCTGCCACGTTGCACAAATGGATGTTCAGACAGGCTTATTATGAGCTGCCAGTTGCCCTGTAACAAATATTAGTTAAAGTATTTTTCCCTAATATCAAGAACATTTTGAGATAATAAAAGTACCTGAATCAGCTTTATGAAAGCAATTTGCATATATAGCTTTATTAATTTAGGTATTCTGCAGATTTAATGAAGAACCACGCCGAAACTTAAAATTCCCCATAAATGCAAAATATAATTACGTCAGTAATATATTAAATAATTTAAGTAATTGAAAAATTGTGTATACCCCTTTAGCTTATTTTGCAAGCCTTTAAAAGCGAAAGCTTTAAAAATAAAAAAGTAAAAAGAACTGTGAAGTTATTTTTTGTTATTCGCTTGGCATACATAAACAGCACGCGAGCGCCATAATCATAATGCATAATGTCATAAGTGTCGATGGAGCGAATCGATGGTTGAATGGTCGAATGAGGCGATTGAGGATCTCGCCTAATAATAATAATGTTGTCGCCGATCAACGTTCAACAATCAGTGATCAGAAATCAGCGATTGCTGATCGCTGATCAGTTCAACGGCTTTTGACTGACTCTGTGACACATTCGAATACTGGCGTGATTTACGAGCATTTGGGATATATGTATAATGACAATGCGCCCATGAATAATGCCGCAGAACACTGATCCACCCGGAGGAGTGTTAGCCGGTGCGGCAGGTATTTGGATGTATATGTATATTACGCTTGATGTCGACCGACGCTGGCGACGCGTCGTGAATTTATGGCGCACCATAATTGTCATAATTTTTGTATGGCCAACAAGTAGCTGACCAAGTGATCAGCTCCAGCTGTGCTACCGTTTAATTTGATAAGGGCCCAAGTTGTGCGCCACATGTGGCGCGAATGTATCTGCTGCTGCAGCTGGTGCGTGCTCACCAGAGAAGGAAGGGTCTTCATTTTGCCAAAGAAATTTTGGTATCTGCACAACAAGATCGCAATTAATTCACGCGGATAAATCTTCAAGTGCTAACTACATGACAACAACAAAGTAGTTACACTTTTCTTGCTTTTACCCTTGCCTGAAACGTTAACTTTTTGCTTTACCCACACAAAATCACGATACTCCCTGATTGCATTCTGCGGCCTGTGGAAGTGTAGCTTGGATCTTGCCGTTCCTCACACAGCCTCGTCGCCTTCGTTTCGTTTAATTTCAATTTGTTGCCGCACCAAATTTATGACGGTTATTAGCAAAAGACGTGCGGCAAACACATTCCTCATGATGCAGCCCCGTCTTTTTGGCTCTGAGATTTCCTGTCGGAAACCCCATGGACATCGAGCCATTCTCTTCTAACCGCAAATGCGGCTACCGTACGCCATTTTCTTACACGCCTGCGCAACTTGCTCCATGCGGTGGCAATGTTTACTTGCCTCAGACAAATTTCATTGTAACTTGAGTAACTTGGTAGTGACTGCATCCACTTTAGCAGACTTAGGTCTGAGACGGAGATCTGCTTTGGGCTCTGGTTGTAGTCTGGAGGATGGTGTGGCATGTAGTCGCCTTTGTTGCAACTGCTGCCGTTTGTCTAGGTAATTGCGTTTATAGTTAGTCATGTAGCCTGCCTGTTGAGCCAGCTTTGTAACTACTTCTGTTACACATTTTTTTTCGATGTATTCATTTCTTTATTCCAGTGAATACTTTAGAGATTTTAAAGCTTGCTTTTCAGTGATATTTATTTAATGCTGGCGCTTGTTTGATCTTATCGATATTTGCTTGATTAATAGTACCTCAAACAGCATTGAAGCTATCTAAAGTTTTAAACAAGTTAAAATAGATTTATAAAACCGTCCATGGTTAAAATTGTGGATCACTTCTATTCTTGTTCAATTTCCCACATGAATATCTTTTACATGTTGTATTAAGTTTAATTTTGCTTTTAGGCTTATAAAATGTACATATAATAAGTTATTGGTTGGGGTGAAAACAAGAAAGACAATCTTCCCAAAAATTGAAGGCGCTTTCAAATAGGGCTTGTGGTTTTGCAGTTCGGTGATCAACACGAAACTAACCAAATAACTTGTATATACTTGTTATTAATATTTCTAAAACTCGCAAGCTGTGAATCATTATCTATTAAGCCATTGCGCAAATGGTGTTCAATAAACTATATAATTAGTGCTCATTAACATTTTGGTGTGCCTGACAGTTTGTGTGGGCCAACTTAATGCAATGCTTTCTGGGCCCCACACTAAATGTGAACAGATAATCATCTACAGCGCGGAGGTGATGCGAACGAGGTTTACGATGAACACTGTGTGTAACAAATTTTCATATTTATTCTCATTTTTGGTTCCCATTGAGCCTTGAGGAAGTTGGCTGGCATGGTGGCTTTGTAGCAATGCGTTGCAGACAAACCGATCGAGTGGCAGACAAATGCGCTGTTTACCTGCAGGAACACGCACACGTTGATCACGCCGAGTCTAAAACAGAATCTATATGCATTAAGTTGTTAATCATATGCGCAGTCGCAGTCCAAAATGCAATATTGTTGCTGTTGCTGTTGCCATTGCCGTTGCAGTCGCATCCTTTGCGTATCCTTTTCATAGCCGTAGCAACGTGGCACAATTAATATGCGTCCAGCGATCGTAATCAATTCTGGCTACATAGTCTCCCGACCGCTCGCCTCTCTCTCTCTCTACACAACCCTCCCCCGCCACATTCGAGTGCTGGTAACCTGAACACGTGCGGGTCATTAGTCGCAGTCACGCATTTTGAGCTCACCTCCGACTGCAACTCCAACTCCAGCTCGAACGCCAACTACTACTGCTACATCACCCAGTCCATGTCCGCTCGCTTTAATAGGAAATGATTTTGTACGCTTCGTTCACCTGGCAACTCACCAGTGCTCTCCCAGTGTCGGTCTCAACATATGGATATGGGTCTGACTCTGAGTCTGACTAGGGGCTTACTTTATATTTTTTTGGCGCTTATGAGCTGCGAAATTTTTATGAGTAGCTGGAACTCAGCTCGACCGGTGTTGGTTGCTTGCTGGTTTGCTTTGTTTGGTTTGCTTTAATAGGTTCTAATGAACCATGGTAACCGGACAGCAGCAGAGTACTGTCCGCTGACTCACTGCCTCATTTACAATACTGCTACAAACCTGATGACTGATGTTGGGAAACTGGCGATAATTTTGTTAAAGGTTGTACATCTGATTTTATGAATAAATTTCTAATGGGTTGGAATTTCGGTTAGTTCTTTACATCTAAGGATACTTATAAAACTTTATTATTCTCAAAAAAGTAAGACAACTCATAAAAAAAAACTCTTTACCTAGTAGCACAAACATATAAATATTTTTGTATAAAGTTCAAAATATAACATAAATATATTTGCTATTTGACATTTTTATCGATCCCTTTTAAATAAATCGCTTGATTAATTTGTTTGTTACGCTTATAATTTGTAATAAACAACTTGCTTCATCCACAATATATATTTAAACGTTTAATGAGGCTGCCAAAGCAATTTGCGTAGTCACGTGTGAGGGACGCACTAAAAGCAAGCAATTTGGGACCACCCTCAAATGCATGCATCAACTTATACCAATTTTCCAAATTTACTCATTCTTATATAAACATATGAACATACAAGCATATGTATAACCATATTCATAGACTCGATTTTTGCTGTGGCACAAGTCGTGTGCCCTGTGAGAGGATGTTGACTTCGCTGACTTCCTTGCGCATTTTTATGAAGGCAATGTGCCAACAAAAACAACAACAAAAATACCAAATTAAAGTTGTATGATGGGGTATACCCTGCAATCACTTACATCTTTATACCCAAAATGTGAAAGTATATATAATATATTTTAATAAAAAAAACATGCACAAAAAGACAAAAACAATAGAGGTAATATTCTTTTGTTTAAATGTAAACTATTTTTTAAAGTTATATTCTTTGAGCTTTATTAAACATACACACCCAATACCTTTTCGATTACAGGGCATATCATAACAGCCAATACCAAATTGAGCTGCATGCAGCAGCAACAGTGGGAGGCTTTTAACCTTTTCGACTCGGTCCACAACGATTTGTAGTTTGATTTTTCGGCATTAATGATAATTTGGGACACTAATGCACGCATTAGAGCTTCGATGATGACGACGTTCGGAACGACAGTCCAAAAATTGTTTTTGGTCTTGTGGCACGTGCGCCTTTGACGCCTTATTTTTGCTTAGCTTTGCCAGACTCGATACAGCAACAAAAACAACGAATCAGAGTTATGATGAATAAACAAACAGTCAAGAGAAAAAAATCATAATTTTTTTGACAACAATTTATGCGGCCATTAACAGAGGCAATACAACGTGTTTATTTGAGCATTTCGCAAATATAATATATATCTGCATGTATGTATGTGTGTAGGTATGTTGCCAAAGTCGACAAAATAAATAAATATAAATAATTTAAAAATCAATCAAACATTCAAAGCATGTCAGGCAAGTTTCGAGTCGCCGCCAGTCACCGTTTTGAGTGCAAAAATTGCCATAACTGCTAATAAATTCAAACACCCACGAAAAACTTACTGACCACTGCTTACCGCAAAAATTGACAAAGTGACTAAGCCGTTTGTCTAGGCTACATGTGTGGGTGTCCTAGGGTCTGACTAGGTCAAAGTTGGCCTAGGGAAAGTCTGAGACTTGTTGGTGGTTTTTAAAGTCGCGTTTTGTTAACTTTAACATAATTTCTATAGAACGGGGAATACATATATTTTAAGCCATGGCCTATTAAGCTTACACTCGCTTGTCTAATTGAAACGTTTGCCTGACGAAGGCCTTTCAAGAGCCAACACGCCCCCATAATTAAGTCTGAGGCACAAAAATTATTTCACATGATTCAACAGAAAATCGTAAGGAAACAAATTACTTGCATATTGTTTACCTAAATACAAAATGCAGTTCGTTATATACATGGTCTGTATTTTTTGGGTTTTTGGCTTATCCGACTGCATATACTCTAATCACATAAAAAAGTTTGTGTAAATTTATACAGCCACAAAAGTTAACTCATTTCCCCATGATTTCGTGTAGTTCAAACAAATAACGAAAAAAAAACCCAACATGGCGTTACTAATTACATTCGCGCCAATGTTAATTTGTTACAATTTCCGGAATTTCGCTAATTTATTTTTTTTACATTTTTATTAGTGGCATAAATTCTACGAGGCTGTTGTTGTTCTCTGGGTTTGAGTTAAACTTCCTTTCTATTTGTCGGTTACACGTTGGTGGCAATAAATTTGCATTCAAGCAGCAGCATTTTAATAAAGGGCTTGTTAATAAATATATAAAAATTATAGTTCTATGTATTTGATAATAATAAATAAATATATACATATAATGCATATTTAATCATTTATTAAACTAATTATTTTTAACTTTGCGCTTACTTTGCTATACAACTAGTTTGGGATTAATTTATTGCAAAGGTAATTTGCATGAGCTAAACGTAAAAATGTCAGTGATTATATAATTATTATTATTAGTTTTTTGTATTATTTGCCACACAGTTTTTTTTACAACATATTTAAAATATTATGTTAGCAAATCAGTTAGTGGAGATTAGAAACAAATGGTAATTAAGTTTCTGTTTGTGGATTTATTATGTTAAAATTTATAGATAATTGCTGCGTCTACCGATCAGTAAAATTAATTTTTTTTATTTAAAGTAAATTTTAAGCAAATTTATCAAATTAATTAAGCAAAATTTATTTGCTCAGCTTTTTTTATTTAGCAAATACAAAAGCTCTTTAGCCATTCATGAGTACATTTCAGCCAAGTTATTTACGTGTATACAAATTTGTATTTGCTCAGCTTGTTTCAGTTTGTTTAGGGCTGATTCAGTAGGAAGCTCGATTCACAGTTCCATGTTGCACAGGTAAATCGATGAAGAAAGAACAGCTGCTGCAACACGTGCCAAGCTCATTAACAGCTGCGCTCTAAAAATGCAACCAAATGTGAAAATTTTGCGTACATAGCCAGAGACGAGGAACTGGGAGATAGATAGATAAATGCGCAACACAAATGCAACTTCCGTTGCAGCTTGCAACACATAATTACACGGCATTTGGAAGCTCCAAGCTCCATTTGAGTTTCCCGTTTAAGGGTGCAACACAGCGCATTGATAGTCCCCCCAACTTGTCTTGGGCGGTCACCCCGACTGTATTATTAATTGCCGTTGTGTTTTATCTTAGAAACAGGACAAAGTTGCCCCCAGCTGGAGGCACTCGCTTTTTCCATTACGTTAAGCTCGCAAATGTTTAATTGTGGAAATGAGAAATATGCGGAAGCGTTGACGATTCCGCTAGAGCAACGTTGCACTTGTCGCATCACTTGATGCCAGGCCCGTGCCCTGACCCATACCCATACTCATACATGCAACCATATATGTATGTACATGTAAGCCCCCCCCTCTACTTGGCGCACACCCACTGTCACTGGCATTGTGGCTGTCTAGCCATCATCTAGCATCTGTAGCTGTCTGTTTCAGTTGTACGCTCTCGCTCCGACACTGCGTGCCCCTCCCAGCCTTCTCCCCATACCAAATGACACAAAAATATGGGCTTAACCGGAAACGGATGTATTATCTGCGCTAACTGCGCTCTGCCCTGCTTCCAGCTTGGTCTGCAGCTCGAGCTCGAGACTAGAGAGAGTCGAGAGTTGAGTTCGGGTCGTGGAACTAATAGAATATTATAAAAATAATATATATATGTACATACTAATGTATATTTGTATTTATGTAAACCTCTCTGACCCACGACTGAGGCTGACGTCTCTGCTCATCTGTATCTTTATCTGTGCTCTGTACTTGTATCTGTATCTGTAAATGTATCTGTACATCTCTGTGCGCCTCGTTTGTTACGCTTCCATGAGCTTTTTGGGCCGAACCGTACCGAGCCAAACCGTTTCACATTGCTTTCTGGCCCTCTGGCCTGACATGCAAAATTCAACCCCGATATACCCCACCTCCTCATTGCCATATTAGAGTGTTGCATGTGTGTCATGTGGCCGGTCAGCGGCAACTCTACTGTTCCCCTCTTACTCACTCCCTTCATGCTGCCTGCTCGACTGCATTCGATTGCATGTTGTCCCGTTTACAAGCCACTTGCTGTTGCGCTTTCACTTTTTTATTTTCAAGCTTTTATTTATTCTTGGCGTACATTGACCTCCCCGACTAGTAATATGTGATTGTTGTCTTACGATTCGATGAATTGCCGTTAAAAAAATATTGAAATTAAGTATTTGCACGTAAAATCAAGTAGAAAAAAATATTAAGTATATTAAAGCTGGCAATGGTAACATAATATGATCATTGCGAACTGTCTGCTTGTCTGTGATTGCGTCTTCCTTAAACACCCTGTAAGCTAGACTCTTGCTTAAAATTCCCCTGTTCGTCAAACTTAGTGACAAACTCTTATATTTCAGCTTTGTTTTGAATATTTAAATATTGATTTCTTATTTTGCATTGTCTTTGCAATATTATATAGCCTGTAAATAAGTTGCTTAACATTTATAATAAATATAAAAAAACGATAAAATCGTTTTATTACATTCAAGTCTCAGCAACATCTATTAAGTTTGAAGAGATATTAAGCTTCAACAAAATATGCAAAGTTAACGATTTGATTGAAAAGTCTTAAATTTAACAAAAGCTGATGCTTTTGGGGTGGTGCTCATCACAAATAAGCCTTTCAAGGAACCTAGAAAAAGTATTCAATCAGCTGCAGCTGCTTCAAATGTTGGCTGAAAGTAGAGAGGCATTTGCATGTGCTTAGCAGGATCAAGGATAAGAGAGGCAACAGCAGCTAGCTGATTGAGTCATTTCTCCAGACAATGCCGCGACCGCTGTCTGTGAAAGTGATCGTGATACGTGATGGAGGCCGCAGATGCCGCGTTGCACTCATTTCTCAAAGATACATTTTCCCCTTTTTCATTTTTATGTCTTTTTATTCGCGGCATTCAACCGATCACCCAAATAACAACAAACATTGTCAGGCGGCAGATTTTGAAAATAGAAAAGGGGAGAAACATTGTCCTTATTATCGCTGCATCCTTTGTGGCTGCTTTGTTAGCTTTGATCGTTGCTACTTAGCTGTTGTTGTTGTTGCATGCTTCACTGAGTTTTGCGCTGACAACGAAGCATCTTACATGATAGTCAAACGAGGTAACAACCAAAACACTGAATACTGAAAATATATATTTTATCAATTGAAAGAAGTTTTTAAATTAGCGAAGCAGATGTTCTATATGGTTTTATTAATTTTAAGATTAGAGCCTATAAATATTTCAGTTTTAATGTTTGTCACGTACAAGTATATTTGACTTTTTACTTAAAAGTCAGAAGGCGAAGTAAGTTATGTCAAAATTTCAAGTTGACTTGCTGAAAAATGTTCAATTGGAATCTGAGAAACTATTGGGATGCCTTTCAATATGAGCTGCCTCTGCACCACTTTCCTGGCCAGCCAGAGATGCAACCAGACCTACCCATGGAGCGTATATATCGACGACCCTTGCCGCCTTATATCCTGCCCATTGAAGGCCCCAATATGCAGCCCAACAATGAGAATGAGGAACCGAATCACGTATTGATCTTTAAAAAGCGTTCCTATATAGCATCTGCGGTTTTTATACTGGCAACCGTTTTGCAGTGGGTGCTGTTTGCTCTCTTCGTTAAGAAGCAGCATGCATTTGAGCTACCTGGATTTCTCTGCTTGATTCTGGCATTCAGTGCACTGATGTTCCTTACATTTTTCCAGTGGCTTACCTCAAAGCTGTGGGTCATTAGCATTTTTGCCGTTATCTTAGTGGAGACCGTCGCCTGGGGAGTGGTGCTGATGTTGATCGCAAGATCGCCACTGAATATCCTGGCGGCTGTTGCTCCTGCTGAAATCTTGCAGGTGCTGTGTCATGTGATGGGCGCTTGGCTGCCTAAGATTGTGCTGCCCGGCGAGATAACGCTGGCCATGTTCCTGGTACTGTTTGTTGCAGGAGGAATTATTTCGCTCACATTGCTTATTGTCACAGATCAGCCCATTTATCACACCATATATTATTGTATGATTGGCATCGTTACGATACCCATGTCAATGTATTATGCCCAGCTTATACATGGACGACGACGTTTCATGCACATGAAGGAGTTCTTAAGCTGTGCTGCAAGCATTTTTATTCACTTTGTTTTATTCTTCATAGTATTCTATCATATTATTTGGGTCCGCAAATGGTAATGAGAAGCTTAACAAATAAAAATAAATGATAAAAGCTTTGGTATTAAATCTTTTTTAAAATCGGTTGGCATTTTGATAATACCAGGAGCATTTAAGGTGTAATCAATATTCAAAAGGTACAACATAAAAACGTTTGGGGATAATCTTAATCTTCAAGGGTTTCATATAAATTTGTTAGTAGTAACAGTTTTCATACAATATGAACTTTATTTGGACTATATAATTTCATTTATTGTTTATTTAAATTCTAAGTGTATTTAATTTTAGGTTTATAACATTACACCCTAAATATACAAGTCCCGAATAGTTATTATTTGTTGTGAATCGCCTTTAATGTCAATCGCATCACAATTCAAATATCGTTCAAGCAAAATTCAAAGGTCGAACTAACAGCAATACGATGCGTCAAGGATATCGTTATGCAATGCCACCAGAGCAACAGCAACAGCAACAGCAACAGCAGCAGCAGCAGCCGCAGCAACAACCGCAGTACATGACTCAACAACAGTATCAGCAGCAACAGCAGTATCAGCTTCAACAACAGCAACAGGCACAACAACAGCAACAGCAAAATCAACAACAGCGAACACAACAGCTTATTTTTTTGCGCAGAGGTGCACCAAGGCAGGGAGATGGGGAAGCTGGGGAAGTTGTAGTCATAGTACCAGATGAAGTGTTGCGCTTATTTGTGCGAAAGGTCTATCTGCTTGGTCTAATTTTTATATTGATGTCAGTGATCACCTGGCTGGTCATATCGTTTCTACAGTTCAACTTTGCCAAGGCCGTACCCGTGCCTTTTTATGTGTGGCTCATCCTGGCGTTCATCTTTATGCTAATACTACAGTGCTGTCCAGTGACACGTTACATATTCCCACTAAACTGGACCCTGACGCTTGGTGTTGTAATATTCGTAACGCTAGCGGCTGCCTGTCTCGCGCACTTAGTTCCTGGGTTCGTATTCTTGGTGGGGCTACTGTTGGCGGGCCTTGTAATAGTTTTGTTGCACGTTTGTGGAGCCCAGTGTCCTAGAAAGTATCTACCAGGTGGCATTGTAACCGCCTGCCTTATGCTTATACTGATGATCGTCATGCTGGTGTTCATGCTCCTTATGATATTTATTTTAAATCCAGTCTTCGGGCTTGTATTCTTCATCCTACTGTTTATAGTGGTCGCTATCACAGTGCCCTTTCATGCACAGTTTGTTAATGGACGTTTAGAGTTTGTGCCACTCTTTGATAAGCTTGCGTGCGCTCTCACTCTGTATGTTGATTTTATCATCATCTTCTATAGTATATTTTATATTTATACATACACTGCACTTATAATCAAATATAAGAAGTAAATATCAAAAGCCGTATGCCATCCAAAAGAAAGTATATAAAATGTAATAAAATACATCGAAATGCAAAAAATAAAATAAAAATTAATAATCCTTTATATAGACATTGTTAATCATTATTGCATTTATGTAACTCTTATTGTTAAATTTAAGCTTTGGAATAAAAAAAAAGGATACTCTGAGAATGTTTTGTAAAAAAATATAACAAATATTAAGCTATGGTATCATTAAGGTTCATATCAACAAAACAAAACATTTAAGTAGCAAGACTTGTTCGATTAGCAATTTTGTGTAAAGGTAGCTATTGAGTTTCTTTTAAATACGCCCACTTAACGCTCTTTGTAAGCAAAATATTTAGCAAATGCTTTTACACTGGTATTTAAGTATTTCAAATAAATATTTGAAGGTAAGTTTTGATACTAATGTCAACTCAATAAAATAAATTGTGCGGTATTGTATCGATTGTTATTATTTAATCTTGATTATATCTACGAGTTTCCTTTGTCAATGGATACTGTTGTTCATGTGGATGTCTTCGGCTCACCACCCGATCTTAATATACGACACGGTATAAGGATCTACTTACTTAGCACGCTCTTTGCTGGCTTCGCATTATTGCAGTGGGTAATCATTGCCCACTATTCAAATTGGAAGAAATATAAAACGCCACAGGTGCGATATGGCTATTGGCTGATGGCAACCTTTTTTGGCATCTGTGTGCTCTCGTGCACGCCCCTTGGACGCAAGTTTCCCGTCAATATGGCCCTCATAATGGTGATAGTGGAGAGCTCCACGCTGTATATTGCCATGGAGCAGCAGAATACGAAGGGTATGCTGGTCAATATGTATGCTGGATTAGTTGTTCTTGCCTTGGTAGTTACCTCTATACTCTATGGAGCATATTTTCCCATGCGTTGGATTCCTGGCGATTTGATGTTGAGCCTAATGGTAGCTACCTCCAATGTAATGCTGATCGCCTTCTTTATCAACGCCTACGTATTTGATAGTTCCGCTGTCTACGTAATTGTGCGAAACTATTTTGCACTGACTGCTGTCATGATGATTATGTATACGGCGACCATTATACACGATCGACAGTTCGTTGTGCCCAAGAATGAATATCTGTTTCTTAGCGTTCTGCTCTTTTTTGGACACATGATACTTCACGAACGCGTTTTGGCGCTCTCCATGACATACAAGGCAAAATGTCTTTTAAACAAAAGTTCTTAATATATGGGTCATGGTTTAGTAATCATTGGTAATATTTGCTGTGAAAACGATAACAGTCCGGCGCCAATATTGATTCTTAATGGTAAAGGAAGTTTCCCTTTTAATTTTTATAATATAATGTATGTTTTATATATTTTACACAATAAGAATAGCAGTAAAAGTAACCTTTTTTAATAATTGATTTAATTATTAAAATATTTGAACGTTTGTTCAACAAGAATAAAAGGCATAAATAAATATTTTTGAAATAATTTGTAAAATAGAGTTGAACAATTTATGGTATGCAAGTGCAAATCATACTGCGTTATTAAACTGTATTCCCTATAAGGCTGTAAGCAAAGCAACTTTACAACAGCTTTCCAGCGAAATATTTTCAAAAACATCTCATTGTTTAAGAAGCGCAATTCTTTGCTTTATTGTTTTTCTTTTAAAAGTAAACCTGGAGAATATTCGATTGCATTGAGTGGGAAGAAGCGTGTTACGCGTTTAACGAGGCATGCGCCAAGTCTCAGACAATGTAAATCCAACCGATATAAATAAGAAACAGACAATGTTATACTTCAATTGTTGTGGACAGGGATTGTCTGGCTTTTGTTTATACGAACAGGTGACTCAATTGAAACAATTCACTGGGAGTAGCTGACAATTACAAAGAGATAGCGAAAGCTGTCAATCAGACCACAAATAATTATCATTCGTTGACAGGTTAATGAAGAATTTATTTTTATATAACTGCACAAGAAGGTAAATATTATTTAAGCAAATAAAATAATAATTTTTGACTTGGTTGATTTTTTTCATTAAATTATTAAAATTTTAAAATGAATTTTAACAAAAAATATTTTGTTTACAATCTTTAATCTTCTACAAAATATTTATAAAAACAAGTCTGCTGTGTTTGCAAATATTTAAGAAATTTCTTTGAAATAATTGTTTTTTCAGCAGCTAAATATTGCTCCTAGCTTAGAACAGTTATTAAGTAATTAAAAAAAATATTTAAAAAACCAAGGGTAAGAGTGAAGGGTCTTAAAATAAATTTATATTATATTCTTAATATTTGAACAAATATTTAAGTATTTAAATATTCTTTATCGCAAACATGTTTTCTCAAAAAAATATCATAAATATGAAATTTTTTAATAATTTTAATAGATATTAATGATATTCAAAGATGTCCCTTTCTTAGGTATAATGCAAACACTTTCATCCGTTAAGTCTCAAGTGCCTGCCCATACTAGTATTCTAACTCGAACTCTATCATATATTCTACCCCTTCTTATGAATGTGAAGGGACACACGGGCATCGATTTAAACTGGATTAAAAGAGTAGCTACAATCCTTACAAAATTTACATAAAGTATCGCGCTGGCCTCAATTGGACGCCGCTATAAGCTACTAGCGTATCTGAATTCCATTGCAAAGTGGGAAAGCAGGAACAGGATTAATAGGCTCGCCAATGGGCGCTTTCCACTGTCCAAAGGCAAAGGCAAACATCAACAAAGAGCGGCAGCTGGCGCAAAACAAAGGATGCCAAGGCGTTCGCGAGGTGCCGAACAATGGACTAAGGCATTAGCAGCGAGTGCCGCAATTCGAATCCCGATCTTTATGCCGATCCACTTAAAGTCCAAGCGAGGCGAATAACGAAAAAACATTAAGAGCCAAATATGTATAAGAAAACTCGTTATGAGTCACACAAATCTCCGTTGTCCGAACTGCTTGTGTATTGTATGTGTGTGTGTGTGTGTGCTGCTATTTAGGGCATTGCTTCGATCAAACAACCCCCCACCCAATCCCTTTTGCCTTGAGTCGTCGCGGTCAGTCGCGAAAACAATCAGTGGGCATAATGTTGATTATGATGAGTATGAGAATCCCTATGACTATGACTATGTTGATGATGATCACAGACTGTAAGGGAGAAAGCAGGAGTGGGTTCGTCGATGGGAGGGAGGGAAGCTTATCGTCGTTACTTACCTTTTTGTAAAATCTTGCACGAAAATCGTGGGAAATTATCCAAAAGCGCATATCGAATGCAATTAAACGGCCGCGATTCGCGGTGGTTGCTAACACGCACTTGGCAGCACCACCACCACCACCGACACCACCAACAGCCAAAGCAGCAGCATTACAAATGTATATTTGTCATTTGGGGTGGAAAATGCCAACGCGGAAAACTTAGCCATCATCAGCATTAAAAAGCTGCGCGCATTTTCTATAATTTTCACCCCAAAAACATTGCCCAATGCTTGTTGCGCGGTCAGCGAAAGGAAACAAAAATTTGTGATTTACCTTTCCTGTGACAAAAACTGTGCTGCTTTGTGCGGAAGTGTTGCAACTTGAAACTGCTACGGCGCCGCTTACCTTTCGTAACGACTTTGCGTGGTGGTATTCTCGTAGGTAGGCGGCAAACGTGGGAAAGTTTTTACAGGCAACAGGCGGCTGTCTAATGAAATGCAACAAATGTGTCAGTCCTTTCACAGATTTGTATGCTTTGATAAGAAACGAAACTCACTCTGAGGGTGGTGGTATTTAATGCTTAGCTACAAAATACGCCACTATTACAACAACAAAAATTGTGATCTCCAAATAAATACAGTTATTGATTCAAATACTATACTAAAATATTAAAACTAAATTTTGATTTATTTTAGAGTAGACACAAATTAATTGAAAAACTCAATGTTAGGCACAGTTTGTCAAATACGTTTTTCTGTTGTTAAATACACTACACAACAACTTTTCTTAAAAACTTGCGCATACAGGTCACAAAATCACAAAAAGATTGTAACTAAGTAAAGCACTTGATATATGCATAATTATTTAGTTATAAAGGAACAGAAGAAGCATTCATGTCCGGCCCAATAAAGTCTGAACAGCTGACTTAACAATTCAATGTCCGTTAATCCGTGGGCCTAGCTGGATCATTTGTTATAATCGGCCAAATGGTACCACTCATACTATATATTTTTTTTTTAGCAATTTTACTAAAAATAGTGCGCATTCTTTGAAAGGTTTAATTTTTCTTCGGCATGCCTTCTTTCCTCTTTAAAAAATTAAAGATTAACTACATGTACACTAAGCCACAGACATTAATATAAAATTGACATAAAACAATGCTGCAATTTTTCGTGTAGGATCTTTGTAGAGCTACATAATCTCAAACTATAAAGAAACAAAAAATGTCAATGGCAGTATGCAACTTAGCGGACTTGTAATTCTTTTGCCAACTGTCATACCTGAAACATTACAAAGCGCTGAAAGCCTCGAAAGAGTCACCATCTGTGATTGTTGAACGGCCTCAATTTGTTGCCAAGACTTGCAGCAGCCGTCTCCACATTCCTTTAAAGTTGACTAACTGCCTCCAAGAGGTCGCGACTTGTTAGGAGTGTGAGGTAAGCTTAAGTCCGTGATTTCACGTCGACCAATGGCAATTGGTTTAGCATCAGCATCAGTATCATCATCAGCATATCATTGACAGCATTCTCTGGTTAATGCGAAATAATTACAACTTGTTCGCACATCATTCACTCAAAAGAGCTCCAAAGATGAAAAAATAAAAAAATGTTTCTGTCAGCACATTGTCTGTCCTCGACAATAGTATGTTCTCCACAGCCCCGTTTGAGTGTCGCTTTTATTTGTTTGGCAAATGACGAATGTGGCCGCTGATGATGACGAAAACTTTACTTTGAAAACGCAAAACGAAACGAGCGAGAAGGCGACACTTGCCTCATTTATTTGTATTTTGCAGCAGTGGGCGCAAATAAGTGTCGGCAAAATTTCAAAGTCGACATCATTAACACCAAGCTCGCCATTTTGGTTAACCAACTCGATGGAGTCGCTGAAGTCTCTGTTGATTAATGTACAAGTTGAGTTGAGTTTGAGTTGAGTTTAGTACTCGTAATTGAGTGAGCTTACCAAATTGGTGAACCATACCAGATGGTACCGTCTGCTACCCTCACTAGGAACAACGCCCTAAGGGGACGTACATATGTATGTACCAGCTACTGTAGATGTTGTTGTTTTAGTGTCGTTCGTCTATGCTAATTTGTTATTTTAAACATGTTTGTTTGCTTTCCCAATGAAAATATTGACAAAAACGTACGGCTGCCGTCCCAAAATACAAACTACTGCAACACCCTGCCAACACCTGAGGCAAAGATATTGTATCTACATATTTATTTACGTATATAGGTACATTTGTGTATACAGTCATGCTGTGGGTAAAGGCAACAACAAACAAGCAAAGCCAATTAACGCAAAAGATACAATTTGAGTGCGTAATGAATTTCGTATTGAGTTCTTTTATATTTTCATTTTTGCCAAAAGTTCAAGTTTTTACCAATATAATTAAAATTGTTGTAGAACAAGTATTAAAATATTTTGAATAATTGCAGATAACAAATGAGTTTAATAATCTTTTTTTTATTATTTCAGTGTAAAAAAGCCAGAGTCTAAGAAAAACACCCCAGCAACCATCTTAAAAAACAATAGAATAACGCCATCAAAAATTTTGCTATTTCGCATAAAGTAATTTCAAGTTTGGAGTTAACCCATTTAAATATCAGTTACAAACATGTTAGTCCCATTGTTTGACCATTGATCTACCCTTAACCCAAACAAATGCAATTTTAAAGTCATATTACATACAGGAAAATAAATTAAAAATGAATGAAGAATAATTGCTCAATGATTGTCCAGTAAAGTGTCCGCTCTCATGAACTTACAACGTGTTTTTTTGGATTGCCTCATTATTCACTTTCTTTTGTAGTTTTAAGTAATTCTTTGAACTTGCCCAGGGCCAGCCCTTGGTAGCCCACAGGCGGTCTAGTCTAACAAAAAAAAATAGAAAAAAAGTTGAAACTAGCCCAAAATACATGCATGCAAAAGAGATAACAAGTTTTGTACCCCAATAAGCTATAACTCAACACACTAATTATGAGTTATGAAACAAAAGGGGTAAGGAGGCTGAAAACGCAAAACCAATTGCACATTGACTTCAACACGTTTTGGGCAGCGCTCATAATCGAGTTAGAGTTCGAGTTGGACATAGAGTTTAACAAGGCCCAAAGGCAGAACCGGACTGCAAACTAAACTAACTGGTTGCATGCCATGCACAAATATTAAATTACCACAAATTTGTCGGCGCAGCATTAATGCAATAATTAAAATCAAGTTGCCAAGAAGATGTAGAACAGGCGACTGGCAGGCAGGCAGAAGACAGTTGCAGAAACAGAGAAAACGGAAACCCAACCCTAAGCAACAGCTCGAGAACTCGACAATCCAGCCCAGACATTCAGACGCACAGCATTTGGCTTCCGTTGAAAGTCATGTAACTTATTTCTTGTTACGCTTGAGAAATTCCTTTTTTGTGGCTCTACAGTTGACATTGAAACTGAAGTTGCAATTGTAACACAAAACTCAACTGGGCTCAAAACTAACCCAAAATAGGTTTCGGAAGCTGCGGTCGGCACCCCGAAACTCCTGGTAACTGGTAGCAATACCTTATATGTAGGACAGACGCCCCTTTTTGGTCGCCCAGTCAAATGTGTTTCCAATTTGTACGCGCTTCTCTTTATCCTTATCACATCGAGTGGCACTCGTGAGAGAATTCGGTCGACTCGACCGCAAGTCGAATGCGGTGACATCCTTTTAATGCGACACCACCTCAGCAGGCGTCCCTGTATTCCTGTATCCCCTGTATGCCCAGACCACCCCTCGCTCTAAATGTGGATTTTAATTATGCTCGACAATGGTTACGGAATTGATTTTCGATATTTGATCATTCGCTGCGGTTAGTTAACGCTCTTTAGCCACCAAACGCAGCAGATACACAGAGAGAGAGCTCGCTGGGTAGGGAGAATTGCAATGCACACGACCATATCCATATGAAATTACAATACGATACAACAAACACTTGAGTTGCATTTCCGCAACTAAATGTGATAATGGGGCAGCAACGCAGCAACACTGAGGCGTCAGACGTAGACGCTGACGCAGTCAAGGTGTGGCAAGTTGTGGCCCTTGTACGCCGATGCATAATTTGCATAACTGTGTGTGTTTGTGTGAGCCAGAGAAAGTTCTTAACTGACACTGGAGACAGTTAGTTTTGCATATGAAATTTATGAGCTCAGCCGTTAATAAGGGAGGTAACTATCGCCTCGGTTTGTAGATGAACAAATTGATTTGCATTAATTATAAATTCAATCTTTTTTGCTCCTTAAATATAGAATTATCGTATATGATAAGTTTAAAAAGCAAGATTCGTCTGTACCATAAGTTTTTAAAATGATTTATTAATAACCCGTTCTTCGAAATATCATTATTAAAATCAATAAATTTTGACGAAATTAAAAATACCGCAAATAAAAATGATATCATAGTAGCAATAAAACATTTAACTAGTGTTTCGTGTGCTATTAACGTACAGTAAAACAAGTAAAAATCTTGCAAGCAATCACGGAATATTCTAAATTCAGACTAGAAACAGGCTGTAAAGGGAAAGCTTGCATTGGGTAAGAACATAATTAAATGCAGATTTCCGAAGATTTTGGTTCACTTAATTAGCTACATTTCCAGAAAAGACTAATTTATTTATATTTTACAAACACTGCAATTTAATTTAGTAACAAAAACAAAAGCTGTTCTACACTTGAATAATTCAATAAAAATTGATTCGAATAAGTCAAAATCAAATAGCTCTCGACCACATGAGAATAAACGAATACATAGAATGTATGCTTCTTAAGTGTATATAATATTTGGGCGAATATTACTTATTTACTTGTTTTTTTGATATTTTTTTAACATTTAAGCTCTTTTCTCTTATCTTGCTTGGAAATCGACACACTCGAACCGCAAACGTTGATAAGCGTCTTACAAAATGTTATATTAAAACTCATAAGCAGTTGCTAGCTTAAGCTAAGACCCCAGATTCTGTTAATGATTAGTGCGAGTCTTAGTGCCCCAAAGTCTGCCGAAAAACTGACAAATATGCAGTCCGTAGTCAGCTAGTCTGAGTTTAAGGTTTGAGGCTTAGTGCAGTTCGTGGAAAATTGTCGAGTGCAGGGAGTCGGCGTCGTCGTCGACCTGTCTAAGATCTTCCACTTGAACGGCCATAAAAACCAGGTAAATGAACAAATACAAATATTTCCTACCTGCTGGCCAAAAATAAGGGGAACGCCTAAAACTAATTGAGACCGCCCTCATTGAATAATTTCAGAAAATTGTGTTCTTTGTTTTGCTGCAGAGATTTTACTTTTATTTGTATTTTTATTTTTGTGAACTCTACAGACAGAACGGTGCCGAAATGGGTAATGATGATGTATGGGTAATTTGAATGATTAATGGAGTGCGCTTTATGTCAATGTTCCGGTTGGTCGATGGCATCGTCAAGATATTTCTTGTGTTGTTGTGTGGTATGCGTAAAAAGGATATCATGGAATTTAATTAAAATATTTTTATGGTAGCACAAAAAAAGGTGTGCTAAGGTATTTTCAGAGGTCAGCCGAAGGTGCGGGTAGTTAAAGAAAAATTATAATTACTTTGGGGATTAAATGGGAATTTAAGGAAAAAAAATTTTCAAATGATTGAATAGATAAAATGTAAAAAAATAAATTAAATTTATCGCTTATTATATTAAACCAAACTTCGGAAGGTTTGTTTAATTACAAATTACTGACAAAACATAAAAAAAATAACACGTAGTTAAAATTTAAAGTACCCGTGAGAGTCTCGAACTGTTGTAATCGTTATGAACTATCTGAACCTGTAGCAGTTGCTGACGTTGTGAAGTGGGATACGCGACTGGTGATGGGTTGACCAAAAAGGCGCCACATCCTTTGCTGGCCATAATCAGCACACAATCAGCCAACGGATGAAAAAGCGCCAATGCAGCGGATGGCGAAAATTAACGTTTATTTTTTAATAAATTACGTAAAACGCAAACAGAGTGAGAGTGCGAGAGAGAGAGAGAAAAGAGACAGCCATATATATAACGCAATGTAACGTGACGCAAAACGCATTATGTCATATCGCTGATTGAACCAACCATCCGAACCGAACGAACCAAGCGAACCGGGCGAATATTGGCGAAATGTTGGTCTAGAACAAAAGGCCAGGTCGAGCAATGAGACTGGGCCTGGGCCCGGGCCACGGCCAAACGGCAGTGCCCAGTGGTCATTAAAATTTTATATTTTAATTTGATTTTCCTGGCTGTGGCCAAAAGAATGTACGTTTTTATGTATGTATGTTTGTATGTACATATGTTCGTATGTACTTGGCAATAATAATCATCATGTAACGAGTTTGAACCCGAGGACTAAGCGGATCAGCGACGCGACCGGCGTTAAAATTGGCAAGTCTTCTTCTTCTTCTATTCAGTATTAATCTTTTTCTTTCCTTTTTAGTCCTGGTGCTGCTGCTGCTGCTTAGCGGATTATTGTGTACAATTTTATAATAATACCCATCTCTATCTATTTGTCGAGCCTAAGCCCTGATTGAGTTTGAATAGCAAGCTGCTATTTCTCCCCTTTCCCCCATTATTAGTACACACCCCTGCAAATTCAGTCGAGGCGTTTTCATTTCGCAATTCCCAATACTCAATTGAGAAGCGTCGGCGAGTTTTCTTTTGAGTTGCAAGCAAACTGCAACGCGTGCATCAATCAATTGTGTGTGTCTTTGTCATGTCTTCAACTCCTTGTTGAGAACATGTGCGGATTTATTTCTTTCACTTGCCATCGTCCATTGAATACGCGGCTTATTCGATTATGTTCCGTGCAGTCGTCGCTTTCATTCATTTCATTTCAACGCAGTGATTGAGCGCGAGTTATCATTCACGATTTTTAGGCGCACCGTTGACACAAAAGCAAGGCGACCTCGTACTCTTTATACCCAGTTTCTCATACCTCTTACCTCGTTGTTTGAGGACGCACATTAAGTGCAAGCGGCTTAAGCCACTCCAAAAGCCGCCAGCGAGCGGATGTGTGAAGATAATTGTCAAGGCGGGTCTCAGTCGACACGGATTGGATATTGAGACCTCTTTCATATTTTCTATTTCATTTTATTTTTTTTTAATTAAATAAAAGAACAAACTGAAATGACAATATTGCTAGGTCTTCCATTCAGCTCAAATGGTTGAGGGGCTTATTAAATTAATATCCAGGTACTGTTATGAGTAAAACGCAGCTGAAAAAGTTCATAGGTTAAAGTTGACAAGTTTTATTAAAGTATTAAGTCTCTAAATGTAAATGTATATTGATATGTTTTTTTCTATACAATTTCCTGGCAATAAATGTTGTGAACTTCAACACTTTGGCCATTTGTTGACAAGATGGCGGCTGGTAGCCAACAAAATGGCGATAGCGATGGTCGCTTACAGCATCCGCCATAAGTGCGGTGACCCCAACACACATACATACATATGTGTGTAAATACATAAAAACACATACATGAACGTACATAGTACACTCAAACATTTATTTATAAATATTTACACACATTTTTTTTCAAGCCCCTGCGACTTTTGATCGTTAAAATAAACAAACCGCCAGCAGCAGGCACAACATCAACAACAACAACAACAGCAACAACAAATTTGTGTTGTTATAAATTATGTTTGCTCAAAATTTATGCCTTTATATGTATGTATGTATGTACACAAATATGTATGCATGTTTCTGTGTGTGTGTGTGTGTGTTATGGTCCAATATTAATACCTCCATAATTAATGAGCCTTTGCCGGAGTCGTGTACAAAATGCATGTGCCAAAGCCACCAACATAGCTTTCGCCCTTCCCCTGCCCAGCCCTTTGCTCGTCTGCATTGCTGCAACATATATTAATGGCACCCCCAATGTCCGACAGTGTGTGTTTGTTTATGTTTTCATATGCGTTGTGGCTGACAGCATCTGTCAGTTGCCAATGTGCGTGGCTCGCAACTCGCTGTTCTGCTTCGCGTTCATAATGTCAACTGTCCAGCGGTTTGAATCAACATCCAATATCAACCCTGAATTATATACACAGCAGCCGCCGCCAGATTATAATTATTGGACGTTTAGCCAAATAATGCATACTTTAATAAACAAACGAGCATAAAATGTTTAATAATTGGATTAATTGTGAGTTTTTGAAATGTTGACATAAGTTATATATTTTAATACAATTCATATTAATCAACATTGCAAAGCCTCATCAAAATGGGAATAGTTTTTTTTTAAATTTTTTTTTATTTCGCTGTTCAAAAAGTAACCTTCAAGTATTTGTTAATATCACCAATATTCCCTCAAAACCAAACTGTTGACTTTGGTGGGAAATAAAAGTAAAGTAAATAACAAAATATTTATTTTCGCATGGCTATGTTGCATTCGCAGCATGCACAGCCAGAGGCAGTTTCCCACACCAGCTGGGTAGTGTAGAACTAGCTCGGCTTGATTGGGCCCGTTTCCAGGATACGGACACACAACACGATGCGATCACAGCAACTGCAACTGCATAGACACCCCAAAACTCCCCTGGGTGCAATTTCTGCAGAAACTGCAGAATCGTCAGATTTTTCACACCTTCGGCACGGCATGAAGTCTAGCGACAAAGTCATCTGATTAATCGCCATATATCGATCAGCTCTCTCTGTCCCTCTCTATCCTTTGAGAGAAATCTCTAGTTCCCAGAGGCAATTGTAGACAGGCTGGCAGGACGAACCTAATGTGCCTGGAGGAACTCCGTGTAGCCTGAGGCAGCCCCGCTGTTACTGCTAGCCAGCCAGCACCTGTGCGCATCCTGGGACGTTTCAGGTGTTCACATTAGTCACAAGCACAGACTGAGAGTCGGCACAGGCAGCACGGCCAACAGGCAGGAAGGACAACGACGAGAACATTAACGAGCCAGGCAGTTAGACGCTGTCGACTTTTCGCATGATACAGCACTATGCATGGTAATTTTATTCGGCAGTGGAACGAGGGAGAATATGACAAATGCTTTTATGCCCAACATTGCGACAGTCACGGCCATTTAAAGAGCTCTGAAGTAATGAGGAAGCTTGCTGCAAGTAAAATGCCAAATCATCTAGCCAAAGTAAATTTATAAAGCTGATTTATGAGAGTTGATCGAGGTTAGGCTGAGCGAACCTAAATGGTCAGACAATCGTCAATGTCCTTTCTGTATAACAAATGATTGTTGGCTGGTTAAACTTGCTTACAAGCAGCTTAATGTCATGAGTAATATCCAAACACAAGAAAAAGAATATGTTCTTTTAAGGCAATTGCATTATTTTCCTTTTTTTATTTAATGTATAAATAAATGCCGTGTAGAAAAAATATAAAAATATTAGTTCATTAGCTGTGAATACTTGCATTACTGAATATTAAATTATTACAGAATATTAAAACACACCTCCGGTTTATATGAAACATTTTGTAAACATAAACGGCTTTTACTGCTCAAATCTGTGAACTAAGAAGTTTAAGTTATCTGCAGTTGAAGTATTCTCACAAACCATTACTTTTAAAGAAAATCAAAGGAGAACACCGTATTTTATCAAGTTTATATGCAATTTATAATACATTTTATGTGTATTTTTAATGTGTGGCATATTCTCCAGTCCAATGACCGTCAAGATAAGATTTTTGCATAACATTAACCATGTTAAGTTTGTTGTCTTTCTCTGCCTCTCTAAATTGACTTTTGGTTAGTTATATTATAGATTATAAATATTTAAAGTAAGTTGCTTCGTCGATTCGATTGTGACTGCCAAATTGAAATTTGTATTTATTTGACTTTTCGAATATTTAATAAGGCACAGCACTTTAACTAATTAATATTAAAACAAACGAGTCGTCGGCGGCGGCAACAACAACTCATAAAGATTCAATAAACCCCACACACAAAAAACATTTAACCAGAAGACGGGCCCAATATGGGGCGCGTCTGACATGTCCCCATCCTGTTCCAGTGCCCCCTAAAAGTGTTTGTCACACTAATGCTTTGGGGCCAGAAGAATAATCGACACAGAATTTGGTGCTCTGCGGTCCGGTTTAAGTTCTCGAATCGCTTTATCAGCATACGATTTTATTCGATTTAGCCTTTTAAGTCTCTCTCTCTCTCCTCTAAGCGGCGCGTCGACTAATTTTCATAAAATAACGATCCATTTAAATGCCGAAAAGAATAGGTGTGAAGTATTAATAAGACGTCAACGAGAAAATGTTAATAAGCGGCTATTGCTGACATGATCTTCAACGCGGTTGGGTGGATTTTTCTCTCCTTTTTTGGATTAAACCCTAAAATTTCTCTTCATTTTGTAAATTTGATAGCAATTTGCGAAAAATATGTGGAAAGCAAGTATGAGACTTTATGTTAGATAAAAATACACATTGACACTTGTTGTTGATCTATAATTTTTGTGGCAGCTACATGATTTAGTAATTCCATGTGTCCAATTTAAGCTTATGATCTGCAATAAATAATAAACCTTGGTTGTAGTTACAGATCGAAAGCTCGAAAACTGTGGAGCTAGTTAGCAAAGAAAAAGACGGACATGGACATTTCATAGCAAACTTAAATGTTTTCAATTAAAAGTGTACGCAATACTGATGCAAACTCGATCGTGATTAAATAAAATGTAGATAATAGACTTTTGATTACTTATTTAAAAATTCCTTTGTAAGTATTCATGTTTAAAAATTCAAGCTGATATATTTTTTAAACAAAATTTTCATTTGCATTCTGTGGCAATGCCAGAAATAAGTGAAATAACTCAATCATAAATTAACATAACTCATTTGCACAGATGTCTTTCGATTCTGGCAGGAGGAATATCTTCAAGTATTTGTACTACGGTTTTCGAAACTGACACGCATATAACCACATATCTCATTTGGTTTCTCGGTGTGGTTGATTTGTTTTTAGTATGTATTTTGTTTCTTCTCTTTGCGGTGCTGCTTCGTGGCCCATCATCAACTTTAACTTGCACTCAATGTCTCACCTTTCGAATGATTTATTAAAGTGTCATTAGTGCACGAGTGCTCGAAAAATGAAACGAAACCGAAGCCAAAAACGGGTCCAACTGACTCTTCTGACTTTGAGTAGTAGGTGAAGTTGATGCCGATGTTGTGCTGCTGCTGTTGCTGCTGCGATTGGAACGTGGAGTGCGGTAATGAAGTTACAAAAAAAATGTATAAAAAAACAAAAACAGAAACACAAACGATCGCCGCTTGGAAATGGAACCCGATCGTGTAATGGCTGCCTTAAGTAGTTGATGCTGAGGGGCAGCCTCTTGTAAATTTAAATTAAGCAAGCATCTTTCTCTGTCTCTCTCTTTCTCTATCTAACTTTATATCTATGCTTTACCGTTAGTTTGAGGCTGCGATCTGTTGCCTTTGACCCAGCGCTTGTGGCTTTCATCATGATTGGATTGCCCCAACGACGGGCATTGATTTATTTTGAACCATAAAAAGTGCTAAGTTTTGATGTCGAGGCGAGAAAATTAAGTTGTTGTCGCTTAGAGATATGGGAAGAATTCTCTACCTCTTCCTTAGACCAAATCTGATAAGGCTCATAAAAGTGACCATCAAAGTTATTTATTGCCTAATGTTGTCCATTGATTTTGACTAGAGTTAACAGATCAGTGTTATATATGTCACTGACTGATTAACTCAGTTGCACATAATCCCCTGTGTGTTTGTTTACGTTACAGGGGCTATTTTTTTAATTTGGTAGAAATTGGAGAAATGATTATTTGAAAGTTTTTTTTTCTTATCGTGTGACATGATACTTCGATGGTGGTGTTAATTAAAATTCAAGTTTGTAAGAAAAGTCAATCGCCGTTGTCCGGAAGACATTAGGACGTACGAATAAAGGGAGAAAAAATAAAATACGTATGTATATTCATATTTGGAAATCTTAAAAATAAAACTGATACATTTTAAAAGCCACAGCAATAGTTTTAAAGAAGTTGAAGTAACAAACAACTTTATGCTGTTATGTCAATGGTTTTGACTGTATTTGTTGTGCTTTAATCGAATTGTAATCCACTTGGACAGAGCACTATAACTCATTTACGCACTCTATCATGTTATTTTGCTGCCAGGGTTTCAAAGGGTCTTAAATATGAAGCTTTAACCGCTTTTCTATACCTCATTAGAGATAGAAACAGAAACAGACAACGATTATAGGTCATACAAATTTTAAAATTTAATCAAATATTAAAGTATCTTAAGGACGTCACATTTCTTTAAAAAATATATATTTTAGAACGATTGCGTCATCCTATGACTGTACTTATACCCTTGACCGAGACCCAAAACTTGTCATACTTTCAACTTCCCTTTCATAGACGTGCGTTCAAAAATTCGTTGAACACCTGCGGGTGTCACGTAGCATGTGGCTTTGGGCTCTTGTTTACCAATTGGCGGCTCGCAAATCGTATTCATAACGTATTTTAACACTTTCCGTATCACAAACCGTTTCACGCCGCATTTAAAAGCAATTCAAACAATCCATAAATTTATGATTGTGCATGGGAGATTTGGAATGGGGGTCCAATCAAATATTCAAATTGATGCTTTTCATCGTTCTTCATAACTTCATCTTTCAAATTAATCGATGAGATATGTACCAAAACGAGGCAACAACAGCAACAGTTAGTAATAATCTCTCTCTGCCATATTTTTGCTGGCCAACTTGTTGCTGTCAAAATAGCCCCGTCCACCGGGGTCCAAATCTGTGTTCGTTTCGTTGAGATTTTTTTTTGTAGTAGGGGTCGCGCCGCATGCTGTCTAATACCTCATAAATAAATGTTTAGCAGTCGGTCAACGAAACTGTAGCGCACAAAAACAAATACCTTTTGAAAATGGATACACGCGCCTAGGCCGGACCCTAAAACGCTCACCCCTACCTTACCCTGACCCCCGACCGCTTGCAATAGATAGCAGGAATACCCATTGTCAAGGGACTGTCGCAGCAGACACAGTCGAGGTGCCATCGTGATAACTTCATAACTTAACACATTTGAATAATTTCGTATGCGCATTTCAATTTCACTGGACCCCAAAAAAAAAAATATCAGAAAAATGAAAAATAAATACACAAAGGGAGACGGGGAGGCTGCCCAACTGAAAAAAGTATTGACAGCGACTAATGCTTGGAATTTTAAACATTTTTAAGATCTTGAAGACATTTATTTTCTTATTTATGAACTTATGATACAGCATTTGTTAACGGTTAGTTTTGCTACCCTGAACTGGCAGCTGGAATTTATTGGGTGTCAAAGATGTTAACAACTGTTTGACCTGACTTGAATTAAATATAAAGCAATCTGCAAGATCTGCATTTTTAACTGTTAGCTAAAAACACAAAAATTTATGTTAAAAATCTGCAAGATATATTCAAAAATTTGGAAATAAATCAACTTTTGACACAGAATACGTACCGTAAAGTATATAATACAATCAGATGATTTATTTTTATTTAATTAATGAAAACAATGCGTGAAAATGTGCAGATTGTCGAAAAACAATACCTTTCTAGTCGCTTAGCTAAATACAGTTAGCAAATGTCAATGGAGCTCATTAAATCTAAAGCGCTACCAACGATTGATAAGCAGCAACAGCAGCAAATGGCCTCTTGACAAACGAGCCAATTTTGGTATTGATATTGATAAATTGTAATAGATTAGGTTAATGGGCACCTAGCCGATACTAATAAACACATATAGATTATTACTAAGCCATCTGTCCAAAATCACCACAGGCACTTTAAAACGGGTCTTTCGCATGCCAAAAATTGATAATAAACATATAAATAAAGCTATTTAAATTCAAACTCATTCCAAGCGATGACGCATGCATTTTGCACAGACATAGAAGAAACCAATTTTTTCTTTTTGCGATATGGCCAAAACTTTAGCTTTGTTAAACGCTATCGAATTTGTCAAAGTGTTGTGTTTATTATTGAATGTCTTGTAATAATATAAATGCTATTAGCGTTTTTTGCTTATTTTTCATTTAGTTTAATTTTGAATAGGTTTATTTATGTACATTCCTATTTGAGATTTTTAATTGTGCCCTGCTCAGACGTAAATTATTATTTTGTAATACAATTTTGTAAATTTATGGGCAGTGTATGTGATTTATGTATGTAATATTTGTGAGATTCACAAACCGTTACAGTTTTTGTTTATGCGACAATAATTATATTTAGCGCACATATATTATAAAAATATTTTTGTTGTGTTTTTGTGTATTTGTTTGTTATTAATGTACGCTCATTTATTGTCTCCGCATGTTGTTTTACACCCTACTTTTAACAATGAGCTAAGCGTTAAACATTTATTTTTTAGAGATGGAAGCTTTAATACCCTGTTTTCGTTTTAAGTACAATACTTAGGGGAGGCTTAAAACAATATTTCGTATGTATAAAATTCAATCAATTACATTCAAAACATCAAAATACATTTTTAAATAACCTTTTAGTGTTTCAAATAAGTAGTATACTATATAAACGTTTGTAAACTGGTTCAAAAACCGCAAATAGCCGACGTGAAGGGGATCGCTGGCTGGACATCTGGTTAAAAAAAATTATGATCATTAAAATATGCTTTGATAGTCATCAGCATGCTTCGCAGGTTGGTTTTTTATTATTACATTTGTTTTTATTTTTTTGGCTTATGTTGAATTATTGGCATATTAGCAGCATTATCTGAATATGATAACATTAGTTTTGGTTCAATTTTTATTGCCATCTGATTCTTGTGCGACATAAATAGCACATTAACAGCAATGTTGACATGTTGAGTTAAGTTACGTTTAAAAGGTACAAAAGTTTGTGTATTGATAAGCTTTAAAATTTCAAATTAAATAAGGTTACATTGCATCATAGTATATAGAATAATGCAGTGCTTTGATCCTTATATTTAAATCTTATATGTTAAATCTGAGAGGTTTCTAGATTGGTAGGAGATTCTTCCTGCTGTCCGCTTTAAAATATATCAAATTCAAATCTTAACATATAAATGTATTAAAAGTTGCATTCATTTCTTTAAAAGCAACATTAGTTTTGGTTCAATTTTTATTGCCATCAGATTCTTGTGCGACAAAATTAGCACAGCAATGTTGACATTTTGAGTTAAGTTTCGTTTAAAGGATTAAGTTGCTTGCATGAGTTTTTATATTGGAGCTTCAAAGTCTCAAAATAAATAATGTTACATTGCATAAAGGTTCAAAGGAAAATGCAGTGTTTTGATCCCTAAAAAGAAACCAACTGAAAAGTCTCTAGTTTAAAGAACCCGACTAGGAAATAGCCCGAGCCCTCAGGCGAACATCAAGGTCTGTAAATCGAACATACAGAAAATACTAGAGTTAATGCAATATAATGTATTCTTCGATATCTCCAATCTCCTTTTATTGATTTTGATACAAGTTGTATATCCGAAATAGAAGTAGACATCGATAGTTTCAAACAAACTACTGCTGCTCAGCCCAACCTTCTCTTATTTATCCATATTTGAAATTAATTTGTTCTGTCATGTGTTTGAGTCAGCTTATATTTTAAATCTGAGAGGTTTGTAGGATTGGTAGTACATGTATGTATAAATGTATTAAAAGTTGCATTCTTTTTTTACTAAAATAATAAAAAAGTGAACTTCACTAATGCAGTTTCTATTAACACATACAATAAAGAAAGCATAATTAATGGCCAGAATTATTGCCAAGATAAAAACTCATTTAATTGCATATCTAAGAGCAGCTCTTGCTACAAAATGAAACCAGCTGGTGCAGCAAAGCGAGAGCCAAAATCAAATAGCGCAAAATTTCAAGACGGCATCGCCACGTTTGCCGCCATTAACGCAAATGACGCTGCAAAATGGCGGCCATATTAGGCAAGAGGCAGCAAGATAGCCAACCGACCGACCAACCAACCAACCAACCAAGTCAGCCAGTCAGGCAGCAAAAGCCAAACCCAGCCAACGAGTCTCTCTGGCCATGGCCTGGACAAGCGCATGTTGATTAGAGCCGCGAGATTGGCGAACGGCGGCATTCCTAAGCCATGCCACTCATCCGCCTGCTGTCCCCACACCCTCTCTCCATCACTAAATTCGTTGCTGACAGTGATGACTGTCAAGAGCAATTAAAGTCAAACTCAAGTCAGCGTCGTCAGCGTCAGCGCCGTCATCGGGCTTAGATTTTTCACCGCCGCAGCTGCGCAACGCAACGCCGCGCGCCAAACTAAGCTGAACCGAGGCGAGACGATGCGAACCGGACCGGAGTGGACCGTAACCGTGGCAACCGTGCCGGACGTGCTGTCCATCCAAAATGCAGCAGCAGCAACAGCAACAGCCACAGAGCTCCAACCTACAATTAAATGGCAGCGGCAGCAGCAACAGCAGCAGCTCAAACTTAATTTCTTGAGTTCCACTTGAAAAACTATGTAATTTAGCACTAGGCTTCAAGTGCACGACTCGAACCTGAGAGGCACGTCATCGCCTCCAGCTTCATGGACTGCTCAATCAGCGTATGAACGCTCTCTGCCTTTGCATCTGCATCAGCATTTTTCTGCGTGTGTGTGTGCGAGTGCGTGTGTGTGACATGAAGTGTGCCCAATAATGAGCAATTAACGCCTTACTGCCTACTTTTTTGTTGTGTGTGTTACATCTAGCTCTTTCTTTGTGTCTGTCTCTATCTTTATCTCTTACTGTTCGTGTCTATGCCAGCTCGAACGGTAGTTTACTGCATGTTTTTCTTTTTAAATATTCCGCGGAGCTGGCGTCATCGAAACGACCGACGACGACTCACTGAGTGAGCTGTTCCCTGGCCTGTATTTATTTTTTTTCCATTTTCATATATGTGCGTTTTTTGGAGAGCCTTTTATCTGGCACCGCCAAGTCTTCAACACCTCTTGAGTGTTGCCGGTGAGCGCGAGAGAAGTGAGGAATAATAAAAAGAAAAAAAAACATATTGTAAAAAAGACCAACAACTCGTTGTAATAAGAAGTTGGTTAAAAACAGTAATAATAATAAAAAAAAATCACCAAATCATCATCATCATCATTATCATCAACAGCAGAAGCCACAACAACAACATGGGCATCAAACATTGAATCGATTTACACATCGTTGTGTATGAGTGTGTGTGTATGGGGTGTATGTAGGTAACCCAAAACAAGTGGATTCGAGGGCGGTTAGTAAACTGAAAGCTTCAGATATGACTATTCGATAAGAAAACTACTTTTAAAATCTCTTAACACCATATTAATATTGGAATGGTACTAATTCAGATAATAGTGTCAAAAACAACTTGAGATCTTTAAATCAACTATTTTGGGAAACTCATCAGAAGAAGTTAATCTTAAAGTCAACTTTAAAGATTTGCTTGTAGTTATTAAACTAGTTCGAATATATATTTTTTGTTCTTTATTGTCTTTTGTCTTAGTTGTTTCTTAGTAAATACCAAAAGCAATATCTAACTTATTTTTTGGTTGGACTTTTCTTATATCCAAATAATTTTAAAGCATTTTCAAATAATTTCATCCAAAATAACTTAATCCACCTAACACTTTAAGCTACCCACCCAATAATGTAATTTCAAAACAAGTTCATATGCGAATAGTTTCTCTCTCTCTCTCTCTCTCTAAGTGATCCAAACATACAAATGTACACACAGCAGCTGGTCAAGTTCGTTGCCTAAGTCTTTCGTTTTGTGCTATGATTTGAATGGATGGATAGATGATTCGCATGCACGAATCTCATCTGCGCTTTGATTGGAGATTTTTTTTCTTCTTTTCTTTCTTATTGTTGTTTACCTCAACTTGAAAATGGCATTTTGATGTGAATTTGGGGCCGTGGCACCAACTACTACCGCTGCCGACACTCAAACACTTAGATGTTCGGACAGCTGGACAGCGGGACAGTGGGACACCGTACGCGAACGGCGGCGTACGAGTGTGTAATTAATGTTGAACAACTTCATCTTGATGAGCTGTTAATTAAAGCCGCCGTGCGGTTGTCTAGCTCTGCGGCTGTCTAGGTGCAGCGGGCGGGGAAGTCATCAGAAAAACCTACTCGTAAGCCGCTTAGGCAAGCGAAACACGATCGTAACTGCTGGCAAAATAATCACAAATTAAGTTGCCAAAATAAATAGAAAAAAAAAAATCGTACAGAAAATTTGTCATTGTTCGATTTAACGTTTGGTGAAAGTAAGTCAAACATTTTGCCAGTTCTATGTGTACTGTGCTCTAATTGGCTCCGTGTTGGCCTGGCTGACATCTTTCAAGGTCTTTAGCATTGTTGGCTTCATTCTTCTTTATGCTGACTAGCAGCTTAGTGACGCTTTTGCGTGCCACTACGCCAGTGACACAGTTATTAGCGTGATTGTCGAATTAAAGAAACCAACCGCATGCCGAATTTCACAAAGCTTAAAAGCAGCTGGCGTGGTCTAGACCACAACAGCAAACGGTGGCAGACATCAAATCATATTGCCAATGACAATGCATTCAACCTACTCCTAGACTTTTAAATCAAAATCGGTCATTTTCGGTCGTTTCTCTGATCCTTTAGGCCAACAAGTGCCACTGCTGTTGTTTGCTAACCGCAAATTATACTCAAATGAATTGGCACAGCAGGCAAAAAGGTTTTGCGGTTTTGCCGCCCAGACTCCTTTATTTTTTTCTTGCACCGGCATGTCTCTTATAGACATATGCAAATAAACCAGAAACCACATTAACTTATTTTCTCAAACAAACAAATAGAGAAAGAGAAACCAGAAATATTCAAACAACAGATTGCAAAGTGTTGCCGAGAGTCACCTTGTGGCCCTGATCATGATCATGGTAATCTTGATCGTAAAAAGAAGGCGTAAGATTATAATATCCTAATCTTTTGTAGGCTAAAAACTATTTAAACAAGTAAAAGCGAAAAAAACTACAGTCATAATTAAATTTTATCAGTTGATTGTCTCAAAGTTGCTTGTGCTATATTTCATCGATTCGGGAGTACGAAATGCGATTTTGGATACTTGTGGACTTATGGGAATGTTCTGGGATGCTTGAATGTAAATCTGATGAGAATGCCCCTAATCCTGAACTTTAAATACACACTAATTAACTGAATTAAATTTACAAATATATAACATAATAAGTATAAGCATTTAAAGCAAAAAAGTAACACATTTCATGCTAGTGTTGTGGAAAACTACCTATTAAACAACTAATCAGACGAAAACTAATAATAAATATGAATATTAATTTGAATAACTTTTCTAGGCGGTCATATTAATGACCGAAGCTCAATCAATAAATTTAAAACCTTCTGCAATATGTTGATTGCACTTTAAAAAAATATGCCACACATTTTCACAAATTATTGCTACTAATAAAACGAAAACTACCCTTTGTGATAGAAAAGAAGACGGATTGAGTGCAAACAGCCACAAGACATAAATCTAAGTAAGCGTAAAAAATTATTATTTGATTTTATTGTTTTGGATGAGTATGTGCGGCAAAAGTTAACAGTTAATCCTGGGTACGAGGGGAACGAAGTTCTCCCCTTGCAGCGCCCACGACCATAGCAAATTAAATCAAATGAAAAGTCAAACCCATAAGCACATGGTTACAACCCACGCTGAGACAGACATTAATATAAATGTGTACTTACATATCTCCCACACTTACCGAAGGCTAGTGCGAACTCATGCATTCGAACCCACAAACCCAAAACCGTAACCGAAACCCAGCCCAAATCCGTTGCCACCCCTCGCCTCGGTTAGCTTACCGCTTGGGGTTGCACAAGTCGTTACCCTAGGTTAAAAACAATTGCGTTACATTTTGTTAAATTTATGCACCCTTTACGTTTTTGTTTTTTTTTTTTTTTTGCCCAAGCACTTGTCATTTTTTAAGGCCTACTTCTGGGAAAGTGAACTCCAAGCGATCGAATGTTGGCTAAAGTAATGCCAAGGGAGCTACGTGCCGCAATTTGAGCGGCTCAACTGTTGACATTCATGAGGCTAATGCCACCAAATGACCCCCAAAAGCCGTTCATCAATATTTCACTTGATTTTAGTGTCGGATTCAATTAAGCGCTTAATCTTTAAGTATTATCCGAAGTTTTTTAGCACTGATTTATTGGGTTTTAGTTTTTTTATTGCTTCGCGAAAATGTCAGCAAATTATGAACATCTGTGAACGGATTTATGAGACTTTGTTTTCATCTGTAAAAATCATAAATAAATAGTTTCAGCGTTGAGATAGATAGATACTTTAAGAACCTACTCCCGACATTGTACTCATGCCTCCGTGTCTAGATATATGTCTTAATTACAAATGACGAAAAGAAATTGTTATAAACACGTCAAGAGATGTTACAAATTTGGTGGAAGGCTCGTAATAGACTCTGCTCGGTGCAATCAAAGATGTGGGCGCGAGTTTTAAAAGATGAAGAAGACATTAATATGGCAAGGGACAGAAGAAGTAGAGTGGGGAGAGAGAGATGGGCCAAGAGTGAGAAAAAATGCTGATAAATGAGGCAAGTAAATGTTGAAATAATGACGCCTTGGCCCTTGGACTGCATTTTAGTTGAAGCTGAAGTTTCAGTTTGAGAAATATGACACGGCATGGAAAATAGTTTCGGTGTAATGGTTAACGCTGCCAAACTGATTGATGAACTGCCATTAGGCCACTGCCCAAGCTTGCTTGCCACTTGCAACTCAAATCTGTAGTACATTCCAAAACAAACAAACCGAAAAAAGTGTTAAAAAATTGTGAGTGATGATGCGTGGTCGACGTTTGAGAAGGAGTAGAAGCAGCAAACGTCGCTCTAATTGCATGCGCAATCAACGCTTCAACTCTTTATGGTCAACTGCAGCCTGCAATCATAATCATTCCAAGTGCAGCAGATAGTACTTAGTCCCATACCCTTTCTTTTTGTCTATGCTGCACCTTTAACGTTTCCCACATGGCCATTATGGTTCCTGGGACCCGCAATTAAATGTAGTCTTATCGCGTGTTAGAAATCTCACAGCATCCAACCGATAAATGCCGCCGATAACTTGACGTCTCACTGTCTGCCCCGATCTTGATCTCGATCTCTGTCTTCTTTTACGTCTCAATCTTATTCTCTCACATATGTATGCGCCGCTAATTTTGGTTTTTATTAAACGGCCATCGCATATTAAAATCGGTATTTTACTCATCTCATTTTGTTCATTTTTGAATATCATCCTATATAATTAAACATACCGAGCACGTCGTTATGAGTTGGGTTATTCCATTGTTGTTGTTGTTGTTGTTTTGCCTTGCTGTAAAAGAAAAAAAAACAGAATTCTTCAATTTAATTTCAATTTCATGTCACAGACATTACTGGGTGGGTGGATCTGGAAGGTTAGCATGGTGTTTGCGAGAGCGAGGGCTGTTCGATTATTTAAAGAAGCAGTCCTAAGGCTTAACAGTGTACTAAATTGAGTGTAATAGGTCTATTATTATTGGTAACAGTAAGGTAAAGAGCAAAACTGAGAGCTTTTTGCATTTACATGTGGAATTGTTTTGAATTTCAATATATTTTAAGTGTTAAAACTTTATGAATAAATACCTCACACCAAGATATTAGCTTTTTAAGCAATAAATCACAATGTTATAAGTATATTTAAATTTTAGATCACTCAAGTCTTAGAATAATGAATAAATCTGTTTAACATCGACTAATTTGCATTAAAGGCTTTTGGCTTATTAATATTAAGTTGTTATAACTGTATCTAAGTGTAAGTCAAAATTGCCTTTATTTCCCCTCAAATGCTTAACACTTCTTGTCTACCCCTACCAAAGTTACAAGCACAACTATTTAAGCTGACCTCGCGTTCAACTGATGCTGCAAATAATTATTATGCGGATTGCATTAGAGCGACATGCGTTGCCAGTTGGAAATTCTTCTTCTTCTCGTCTTCTTCATCATCTTGTTTTGCCTTTTCGTTACCAATCGCACTTCAAGTGCTGCTCACATACACACAAGCACACACACACACACATATGAACAATCCGTATAAAGCATTCTGCAGTCGCAATTTTTATACACCTCCTCCTACTCCCTGCAAAGCTGTCTTACTGATTTCTTCTCACTCTTTGCCAATTGCAATTAAGTCAAGTGACAAGCGAAATGACGCTAGTAATCCCTCACCGTTTGAGTTGCAGGCTAAGAAGAAAGAGTCAGTAGAGCAATTGACTTGTTCTGTTAAATTAAACGTAGGGCAGCAGGCAGAAAGTGCATTTAATCGAAATTTAATAACTGTACACAAAGTATAAATTATCAAAATTAATGTCAGTTGGGAAAATACTAAGCTTATTGTTTATTAGACTTAAAAAAGGATTGATAATAGCGTCAGCAACTTTTAGTTTCAAACTCCTTGGGCTTCAATTGTAACGTATCCTGAAGCAACAGGTCAGTTTTCTCCCCAGTTTATAAAAAAAGGCTACATGAATATGTTGAACGCTACTTGGTGCAAAAGTAGATGTAAAAATATTGAAATTAAGTGGATGTGAAGGAAACGCGTAACAAAGTCGCAGGAAAAAGCGCAACAGCATCAACCACAAACACTCAACAACAACAGTAAGGAAAAAAGGAACAAAATTGACAACACGCCGCAAAATTCAATTACGTATTCATGTATGCAAAAGAAGGAAGCGCCAAATACGCATCTAAAGCGAAAGCAGTGCTAGGCAACAACAACAACAACGATTTAAGCAACAGTAGCAAGAGGAGGCAAACCAACGCCCACAATTCTCACTCTTCTGGGCGGGCATAGACGAACAGACGCCTCCTATGCTATGCGGTTGGCAACTCTTCACCTTAACCTCACTACACACACACACACCCCACACTCTTTTTGAACAGACTTGCGCGAGACAACGTTTGATTGTCTGTTGTGCATATGTGCTAAAGTGTGTGTATGTGTGTGTGTGTGTGGCTGTCATTTATGCAAAACAGCTGCCAAGTAAAAAGGAAGTGAAGTCACTCCCTGTCCAAGTTTATCTCACAGCCTTATTGATAAAGGCAACGGAAGGACTTAGACACCAAAAAGGCAACCGACGGCGAGGAATAACAACAAAAACGACAACAACAACATCATATGGAAAAGCAACGAAATAAAATAATAAAAAGTCAAAGACGATCAAAAACTACGCTGCTTATGTTTTGGATACACTTTTTAAGCTAGAATTTTATTCTAATATAAAATATTTTGAGTTTTTGCATGCAAAAGAGTAAATATTTTGTTTAATGCTTTTAAGAACTTTAACTGAATTGGCTTTATTGCTGTTTGCTTAAGTTTAGCCAAGTTACAATATAATATCTACACCAGAGTTCATTTTAACAAGAAAAAGCTTTACCTTATCAAATTATTTTACCAAGAACAGTAAAGAATAAAGTTTAATAAAATAATTCGCTTGCAGATATCAGGTTTACCAATTTATATGACAACTGGAAATGGAAATCGAATTTAAATAAATATATTTTCATGTCATCTCTCCACTTGATATGCTCTCTTTAGCGGGATTTTTAAATCAATTGGCTTAGGTTTAGCGATTGGGGAGACAACATTTCTATTAGGCGATTGGCTGCAACAAACAGATGCCGCCGCAATAACAACAAAAATAATACAAAATAAAAACAACAACAAACAACAAAAACATAAATAAAAGCCCGGTCAAAGAAAAAAGGGTTTTGCGCGTGTTTATGTACCAATCAGGCGATGAGCCCCATTTTGCATGATGTGGCATAAAAACTAGTTAGCTGGAAAGAGAAATGGAAATGGAAATCGAAATGGATATGGGATACATACATACATAAGCTAAGATCCAAAGCTGAGTCAGTGCAAGATTCAAGATCGAAGATCCAGACATTTTGATCGTCGAGCGTCAGCGTCATCGTCATGAGAAACACGAGATTAGCGCAACGAATTAAGAAATTGAAATTACTCCAAAAAGTGTTTGGAGATCGATACGAAACAGTCAGCATATTTTCAACTACAACAACAACATCACTGATCTCATATCCGCCAGTCATCGCGGATCAAATGCGTTCCGCCGACGCGTGATATTATGGTTTTTTGTTGCCCTGAGTCGCAGCAGTGCATAATAATCTACAATAAAGTATACAATCTGATCTAAAAAACAACCGAATATTCATATTTCTTATATTAAGAATTAATGAATATATTTTATTAACATTCTAAATACATTTTTATATTTGTTTGTCTAACATTTTGTGGATAATTATTTTTCTCCGTGTAAACGCTCAAGATGCTCTTATCTTTGTTCATAGATAACCACAATCTTTTGTATATATATTCCAACCCTTTTACTAATCTAATTAATCAACATTCAGAGCAGGGCAAAATAGTGTCAAAGAGTTTGATATTTTTGAGTTGCTTTGCCCTTTTAGTTGTCAACCGAGCCTAGTTATTTTTGGGCTGCAATCGATCATTTGGCTTCGGTCGTTTGGCCTTTTGATTTGATTATTAGCCGCCACTTTTACGCGACATTCCAACGAAATGTGTTTCGTTTATTTTTTGACACTTTATTTGACGCGCAATTCAATATTTGATTGCCATCGAATTCAAGATTGAGAGATACGTGTCATTTGTCTTTGAAAAGTTTTGGGAAGTGTGCCAAGCAACTGAACTCCGTTGTCAGCTCATAAGACGCTTGACCAAACGAATTGTATCACAAATATATTCATACAATCATTTTAACATATGATTTATGAGTTATATGGAAAATTTTGCCTAAAACTATACAAGAAATCTTGTTTATATGTACATAATATATATGTAATATAATATATTTTCCATCTTCTGATATTTCATCTTCAAAGGTGTTTCTGTTTATTTTTTAATAGGGTTATCTAATTTATGTGTCTTTGACATGTATTTTAGACTTGTTTGAGCATTTTTCCTAACATCGATTTATTATTAGGTTTTATAGCTTTACTTTACCAGCATTATTCAGAATCTCTAGCAAATTGTATTAGTTTGAATAGATACATTAGCCTTATCGTAATAACTTTTAATTAAAAATGATTTTATATTATGCCTAATAAACTCGAATATGTAGAACAAAACCCAAAACCAAACGAACTGTTGACAACATTTTAAGCTTAACTTAAAGTTTAACTCAATTTTCGAAACTAATATGGGAAAAGAAAAGAAAAATAATTTCGTTAACACCTTTTCTACCATTAACTTGTTTTTTTTTTTTCGCTTTTAGTTTTTGGGTTTTGGCGTCACCTGTGCAGCGAGCAGCTCACGTTCGCAGCCTGTCGCTGGTGCGTTAAAAATGATTAATTAAGGCATTTGAAAATCATTTGTCATTCTTAATTTATTAATTAATTAGAATTGCCCAACACGTACATTGACACCTGAATACGAGACGGCGACGCCAAAACCAACTGCGACTGCGACAGAGACTGTTAACAAAGTTGATTTTGAAAACCGAAAACCGAAACCAAAACGGAAAACCGGTTGACAATCGTAGATTCCCGACTTTCTGCTCGTTAGCATTGACATCAAAGAATATGTCTTGCTTCAAATTAGAAAATTGCATACTACCCGAAAAATTTTAATAAGTTTTTTAAAATTTTCTTAGTTTATTTATTTTGTGTTTTTTTTTCTGCAATCACTTATATAGCTTCAAGATTTATATATATACACATATGTACGTAGTCGCATATCTAACTTGTTTCGACTAAACAAAATATGTGAAGTAATAAGAAATCTTGGCATGGGCTTAAGGGCTGGTAAAAGTTTGGGACTTTTTTGGTAGCTACGAAACGACTCAAATACTTTGTGAAAATGTTTCTCAAATAATATAAATTCTAGGCTGTTATATTTAATTAAAACACTTTAATAATTTAATTGCTTCGCCGCTTAAAATATATAATTATAAATGTTCTAAATATAATTCAATTTGTTAAATTCTTAACCTTTTAATTAAATTTAGTCGGTTGACAGCGCGAACTTCCCGCACTCATCAGCTTTGTAACCGTTGATCAACTGACCTTTGCTTCTACTATAGCAGCGAGCTTTTTGCTAACGTAAAAATAGGTAACTGTCCAAAATATTAAAATAGCTTATTTTTAAGCCAATACATATACCAAGCGCAAATTTGACGACATGCTCTACTTAACGAAGTAGGCAAAAATTTGACGACGAGCGTATTTTACAACCTGAACTGACTGAACGAACTAGTAGAAAATGTCATGTAGATGGCAGCACTGCGCAAGCTTTATAGCAGTCAACTTGTGAAAGGAACACTGTTGGTGATGGAGTTGCACTTCGAATTTAGTGTAGACAGCAACCAGTTTATTTAGCCAAACGCGGCAGACAAACAGACAAATTTAGTGTAGACAGCAACCTTCTCCGTGGAATAATACTGGACAATAGGCGGCAAGCACAGATTCGCTGACAGCCGGCGCTAGATGGCGCTAGCAAAAAAAACTCCACCAAAAAAGTGAAAAAAGTGAAAAAATTGAGATTTGAATGCAGTATTTTTCTAGAAGTAAATACAAGACTTTTGAGGTATAACATTCCAAAATCGAGTCACTTTTGACAAAGTTATGCCAAATCCCCAGATTAATTTTATATAAAATACAGACAAAAACCATTTATTTTTATATATATAAAAAAAAAGAAGAAAAGCAGATAAAAGCTGCCAAAAGAATGGTTCACCAAGTGTTTAAAATTTAAGTTTCGGAAATTTAACTTTATTAAAATGGGAATAGAAGTTGTACACAAAAAGTAGACTGCCCTAATTAAATTAACGTTGTCGTTATTGCATTATCTAGAATGTTTGGGTATCTGAACTACTCAGAAAATAGATGAGTTATAAATTCTCAAATAAATAATTTTTCCATAAATTTATACTTAATTTTTACATTTTTGTCAATTTTTGGTTTATTTTTAATTTCTATATATTCTCTAATTTCTATATTTTAGTTTAGGTTTTAAGTTAAGTTAGTTTTAAATAAGCGATAATAACAACGCACAAATAAATTTTAGAAAATTGTACTTAAAAATGTATGCATTCTCTGCAAGAAAGTAAAAGTTTTTATTTTTATTTCAGTACTTTTAATATTAGAATTTTTGCCAGCAGCTAATTCTGATAGCAATTGCAAGACGTTTTTTTGACCGCGAAGCAGTGTATATTCTACCGCTTTCATTCTCATTTTTATTTTATTCTCCATCACCATTTGAAGAACTTTAATTTTCTCAAAAGAAAGTCAAACATTTATTAATTAAAATTAATTCAAAATGTCATCATTTTGGTTTCTTAAAAGTATATTAATCAACGATTTTTTGTTATTAAAAGTTAATTCAAAATGTCAATTTAACAATCAAACTGAATGTGAATTACAATAATTTCCATAAATTTACTCAAAATAAGGAAGTATCTGGCGACATCTGGCAATTGACGAATCTTACAAGTGTTTCGCGTGTGTATGCAAGTATGACAGCTCATATTCAATGGAGCCCTTCTGATTGTTCAGCTTCCAAAAACATAAGCACGCACTCTTATAAGTATTTTCATAGCTAAATGATAAACGTGACTTGTCTCCACTCAAGCGTTAAAGTGCCAAGTTGAAGGTTCTTAATACTCAGCATCATCGTCATCATTATCATTACCATCATCATTATTAGTAACAACACCTATAGTTGTAAAATGGGGCGTGGCGGCATTGAATAAACACAACAAATTATTTATATTCATATTATATTTATATATTTTATATATATTTTTTTGTTCAATCAAAATTTAACTATCTTAACCCTTAAAAAAATATATATATATGTAAATTATTTAAAATCCAAAGCTTACCTATAATAAATTCGAATTTCTCCTAAAATTATCCCCAAAATAATTTAATAATGAAAAAAAATATTAAATAAAAAGAGATGATTTTTTTAACACGTAACATGAATTTCCGCAACTTTTAAATGTATTTTAAATTATTATATGTTCCACAAATATAAACCAAACGAGAACCGAACTCATTTCAGCATACAAATAATAATTATTAAGTTGTTTCAATCGTTGAGTCCGGTTTTGGTATTTGGGGGATTTGAGCTCTTCTATCCCGGGCTTTAAGCGTGTGTTGCGGGTGTGGCAAAGACAAATGGCAACGGCGAAGGCGAAGGCGACGACACTTGGCAGCTGCTGCTGCTGAAGCTGATGCTGTCGTTGTGGCACTTAGCGCTTGATTGAAGTCTATGGGGCGCCTAATGAAGTCACACGATAAGATAATTATGCTTAAGAACCTCGCAAGAACTTGCCGTTGCCGGTTGCCAGTTCGTCAGTTTGACAGTTTGTCAGTTCGTCGCTGTGGCGTTTGCTGACTTCATTATGGATGAGTTCGCGTATTGTTATTAAAAATTGCACAACAACTTCAAACATTTCCTGAATCCAACTTCTCTTTTTCTTCTTTGTTCTCTCCCTCTTTTTTTTGTCTCGTACATCATTTTTAACAATAATTACTTAATATCTTCTCCTTTATACAACAATACATATGTTGCCTGTACAACAACAGCTGCGCCAAGCACTTGGATGTGTGTTTTAAATTTTATTTTGTTAAAATCCATTATTTTTTCTCTTTTTTTACGACCTGTTTTTTACGAGCGAATCAGAGGCGAGTCAATCGCCTTAAAGAACTGTCAAATCATGCAAATAAATGTGTTTGCAAAGCGACAGGCGACCCAATGCTGAAACGGAATCGGAATCAAAATCTATATAGTCACTATATAACAGACTCAATGAAAAGGTGTTGCTGCATGATTTGCACAAAATTAAAGCAATAAAATATGCATAAAAAAGTGTTATTTACCTTTTAAATTAATATAAACAATACCATGAATGGCAAATGGCTTGTAACGCCTATAAAAAATAAATAATATTAACTGTTGTAATTAAATATAATGCTTTAAAGGGATTGATTTAAAACGTTCTTAAGATTTATTAAAGTCTTTTCTCGTTTGTCCAATCCTACCCAAATTGAAAACTAATGCTTAGGGAAAGACATCTGCCAAGTTTATATGCATAAGTTGTTATAAAATACATGAACAAAAATAAAAAATAGTTTTAGAACTTAGTACCTTGAAAAAAATTTTATTTAAAAATTATAATTTATTTCTTGTTTAGATATTTCTGAGCTGTTCACTGAGTATTGTTCGGAAATGTTAATGCAATAGTTATAGGCAGTATATATTTAAGTATTATTTAAATATTGGAAGCTTATTTTAATGCGATGACAATGCAAAATTGCCAACACTATCAGGAAATTATTACGTACAACTTATAACTGAATCTTGTGATGAATTCGTCAGAAACTACAAGCTTCAGCATTTATGAGTTATGATATTCTTCATAGAATCATATTTGTTAACGCCCATTCATATTGTTATATAAATACATATTTAATTTTAAACACAAGCAACATAAGAAATAAAATAATGACTTATAGATTAACAGTTTGTTAGTTCTTGTTAGTCATAATTAGAAATGGACGAAAAAATACTTTTAAAAACTAAAAATTTCCTTTACTTTGAGCCTGCACAAGGAGCCATTTTGATTGTATTTAACAATTAATTTGGTATTAATCTTAAACAAACATAAAGATTATCGATTTTAGTTAGAAAACTGCAACCAGCAATTAAGTACGAAGCCCACTTTTTTTTTTCAAATGATAACACGTAAACCCGAAAACTTCAAAGCTGATACCTTTTACATTGCCGAAAAGATTTTTTTGTTCAATGAAGTCTTTAAATATATTTAAATGTATGCTTTACCAACATGTATATATTTGGCTCTTTATTGTTTAAAAATAGGTATGGAGTTTACATACACATTTCAATTAAGATGCTTATATCACTTAAGCTGAGATATTATCGATATTGCTTTTATGTTTTTGGGCTTAGCTTAATAATTGAATTATCAGAACGGTCCAGCAGTGGCCTAGGTGAGAGGGCTGTCCCATCCTCTTGCTACCACTCTAACCTTAAATGCGACATCTTACACTTTTTATGGTTATATCATATATATATTCTTATACTGTTTCTTCTACAGATTCTAAATGTTTATAAGGTATAAGGTAAGTTTGAGTCTAGTTAAACATGATTGGTGCCCAAGGTTAGTGCTGATTGTAGACCGCTTTAAACTGCACTCTAACTGTATCCGTTTGTGTACTGCACAAATTAAAGGTTAGCAAAAACATTTTGTGTTTTTAAGATAGTTGCAAAGCAACAAAAATTAGAACTTTAACAATGGATTTGTTGCTTCGATATATATATAACTTTAAACTGTTTGATTTATGGCCGAAACATCACTTGATTCATTAACTAAGCAATTTTTGCAGCGCCTTGTTTGCTGTTTATGGCCAAAACCAGGTAATTGACATTAAGCCAAACTGCCACTTTGACAAATTAAAGCAAATAAATTATACTCAAAACAGTCGATACTCGATATTGGACAGGAACAACAACAAGAACAAAAACAACTATTTAGATTGTGTGAACGAATTTGCTTCTCGTATAAAGTTGGAACTTGCATAAAACAGAAATTAAGCCGATTACAAACAAAATTTCGTATCTTTTAGAATAAAGACAGAGATGATCAGGGTTTCAGCTCAATAACCCATAAGCTGTTAAAGAAATGTTGCGGTGTATGAAGTGTAAAATTCATGTTATTTTAATTGGATGATGAAGTTCAATCGTAACCTAAACTAAAGCCTTAACTGCCATCAAATCCATTAGTACATTTTAACCAACAGCCTTGCTTACAAAAAAAATGTTTTGTAGTTTGGGATCCACTGATCATTAGATACCCAAACCACTTCAACAGCCAACGCCCTTGAGTATTGGCTTTTCCAAGCCCTATTCAAAGACAACAGCCATAAAACGAAAAATCTTAAGTAATAAAGCTAACACTCAACATGAAGCGGGCATTGTTTAACTCAAAAGAGCATCTTGGGCGACTCAATTGCAGCCCTGAGCTGAGCTCGAGCTGTGTTGAGCTTAGCTCGAGATGCATTCAAGAGGGCATTGATCATAGAGGTGCTTGGCTCGTGTCGGACTGGCAGTGGGGGCGTATGATTGATGTGGCTGATGTGCAGCGTTTCGTTTCATTTTGTTTAAGCAACGACGTCTACGACTTTAGCCAAATGCAGACAATAGCTAAACCGTTATGACTCGCTATTGGCCATCAATCATTCGATGTTGTCATGTCGCTTTCGTCGTCTGCGCGTTGGCAGACAAACTGGTGCCAGCAGAGTCAATGTTGTTACTGTTGCTGCTGAGATTTCCCAGAAATGATCAGCGGCTGACTATAAAATTCTGATTTTTATGGAACGCACTCATCAAATAGTGGGCTTTTTCGGATTGTATGTGTTTTTTTTATGACAATTGCTAATGTTGTTTTTTTTTGGTTACCTCCAGTTTTTTGTTGCTGTATCTGTATTAGTTGTTGTTTTCTCTTTTCTATCGGGGCTAATTTTGCCATGGTCGTCAAGGTTTATAGAGGGGACTTTCTGGTTAAGCCATAAACCAACGGATTTGTCATGTTGGGAACATCAAAAATGGATTAAAACGAAATTGGAGTGACAGGCATTGGCATTGACCGAAGATTGTAAATATTCAAAATTGGTTTTACTGCCAAGCTATGTAGTCGATTAATTTTTGTATATAATGGATGATCTTTTTCAAATTTGATATAGTATAATAATAATGTCATGTGGAATATTTAAATATTGCAACCTTGGCTTGTTGACTGTTAATCTTATTATGAGATCAAGAATACTTCATAGAAGCCATTCGAAAACTATTCACTTTATGTTAAAAAAAAAAAATTTAAAAACATTGGAAATAATAAAAGTAAAAATATAAATATGATAAATTATTATTAATTATTGATAATTTAAAATAAATTGCAAGCAGTAAAATTTTAGATGTTTCAACTAAAATAAATACTTTAATAAATTATGATGAAAATATAAAGTTTGGAAATAATAAACAGAGTATTACACAACATTTCATAAAGTTATCCGACTACTTATGAGAGTTTATTATTAAAAATATTGATAATTTAGAAATAACATTTGTAAGCAGAGAGTAAAAAATTTAAAATTTTAAAAAGAGCTATTTTTTTATTAGGTATCTTTGCGTGTTATTGCCTCAAAACTTAGCAAAAATACACCTTCAAGAATCACATTCCCATCTTTTATACATTTATTAATTCAATAACTTTATGAACTTATTAACAATTTAATTGCAGCTTGAATTTTGCAATCGAAGATGTTTCTAAATAATTTTTTTCGATTTCATTGAAGTAATGTGCATGTCAAACATTTCGTGTATGTAGCCGTAATGGTTAATGCTGCAATACCTGCACCCATAAATAACGAAATTCAAAATGAGACAAACATTTACGCAACGCATTTTGACATTTGCGAGAGACCCGAAAAATCAGCTACAAACGTAATCAATCATTAGCATCTTTTGAAAATTAATTCTTATTTTTATTGGTCGCACAATTGATGCAATCTGCCATCTGCAACAACAGCAGTGGCTATAATTATTACAACAACAACGCCAACGCTGGCAAATGCTGCCATTATGTCTGCAATATAGAAAATCGACGCGACGACGACGACGACTCTTTGCCGCTTGGCACGCATTCAATTAATACAAATGAACGAATAATTAAATACAGCATACAGTATATATGTACAGGGTATGGTACGATCAACAAATACACCAAAAACAGTTCATTGCTAAGAAATACCCTGTACAAAACTTTAATAGAAACTTATCTTAAAGCTTATTGTATCTAATTGCACACAAGTTAAATTCGTTCTTTTCTTTTTATAGTATAGATATTAAAAGCATTAAAAGATCCAACCACAATTTGACTGCTTGATACGCATATTTGCATTCGCTTTAGTCAGGTTAGTATTGAAATAAAAGACTTAAGCGACAAACTTAATGCAAGTATATTGAGGGAGCAGCAGCAAAGCTTCCCACAAGCCTAACTGATTCAAGTTGATTCAATTTGAGCATTACAAAACCACACACAAATACAATTGCAGTGTATGCGTACTCGTAGCTGATGCTGTAGCTGCTGAAATGATGCCATCAACAGCAGAGGCAGCCAAAGAAAACAATGAAATATAATTGAGATCTGATGGTGAGAAGCGGTGAAGCTGGGAGAGGTGAAGAGGAGGTGTGGCCTGTAGCTGAGCAAAAGTCAGACAGCTGTAATAAAGAAGTCTAATAAATGAAAAGTAAGTCTTTGAGGCTACACACACACACACACACAAGCAGTCGCACAGACAATTGTTTTGGCGTATTTCACAATGATGCCGCCAACTTGAAGTTGCCACTGCTGACACACTCACCAACTCATCAATTCACCAACTGTCTGGCGTCAGAGATGCTTAATGGTCGCATAATTAACTAATGTGGGCAATCTCTTTCTCTTTCTACCCGGTTGACAGACAATTAGGAGGCAACGTTCACGAACCGAGCCACAAATTGAGTGCGCAATTGTAACTTGGCCAATGCTGACGCCTACTTGGCTGTAACACAAACGCTGACCCTCGGCTAAGCTTTAGCCTTTTGTTGGCTACAATAATAATATATATAATTATAAACATACTGAATATTTGTAAACTACAAGCAAAAACGGAAACCATAAAGCGTTTCATATGTGTTTCAACAGATTGCTTAAATTTTGTATAACAAGCAAAACCTAATCATGCATTTGGGGCCAACCACATATACAATTTTGTTTATTAACTTCATGTACACATAGGCTTTAAGACAATATATATCTTAAAACTTTTCCCAAATGCAGTAGTATAATGATTTTATGTATAAATAGATTTTTAGCTTTTCAAGTAAGGTTTTTTACTTTATTTAGTAGACAAAAATATGATATTCGATAGACAATAATATACTTTTCATTAAACAAATCTTATCTATGAAATAAACATAATGAAGTATTTTTTTAAGCATCCTGTTCCCTTTTAAAGTTAAGACTGAATGTTACAATGCTTTTTTGCAGTTCTAATAGTTTAAAGCTGACATTTTGAGTGTCATATCAATGTCGCTGAATTGTTAATAGTGAATGTGTATATAAAATCTGTGTCTAGAAATGGGCGTGATAAGTGCTAAATCAATTGAGTTAAGATGAAAAGCTTTTTAACATGGGGTGTGGAATAATTTACTATGACAAATATCTATATGTGAAATGTTCAAGATTATTTTATATACTAGTTAATGTGAATGCATATATATAAAAGTATACTTTTCCGGCTTATCTCTTAATGTTTAATTAACTATTTGTTGTATCTTCTTCTTCACCTTCTTCAGGTTTGCTATTAGCCATTTCCTACGCAGCAGCAGGTAACTGCCATATGAAGCGTGCTTTTCGCTGTACACTGTCAACCGGGCGATAAATATCTTGGGTTAACATGCAAATTGTTAAGTGATGCTACCAAACAGGCCCCAACTAGCAGCCATTATTCGCATAGTTTATGCCACATTTGGTCAAACTAATTAGCTTCCTGTTTAGCAAATGTCCGAAATGGTCAAGACAACATCGCCAAGTAAATAAACAATTTAATTATAAATAAATAATTAAATAAATAGCTCGCCGCAGACAGATACACAACATTTACATAGCTTGTAAATGCCTTGGAACAAATAAAAATATGAAACACAACAAAATAAATCAACCAAACGAATTAAGACAAGTTTCTCCAAAAAGGTGCGCACACATGCATATACAATACACAAACATTATCGAATTCTATATTAATTATACGTATATGCATATGTTGATCAGAAATATTTAAAGTTTGCTGCGTCTCATTCTATAGGCTATCAGTCGCGTCACCCTATATGGCAGCTGGACGGACGAATGTTTTTTAGGTTTTGATTCAGAGTTTGTTTGAGTGCGAGTAGAAAATCGTGTTTCCATCTCGCTTTGCATTATTGTATGTTGTATCTGAGCGTCAGACCCACGCGTGTTAATTACAAATGATTTGTTATGGTTAGATCTGCTTGTGGTTGTTGCCATTGTGGGGCCTTTGCTTGTTGTTGTTGTTATTATTATACTTCCCTCTCTCTATCGACTTGTGTCACATTTAGGCGCAACGTATTTATCATGTTAGCAATTAATCAATACGTTCATAGCAAAATTTTGCATTGTGCCTCGCACGTCATTGCGAGGTTAGATACAACAATATAACTTTAATACTATTATCATGTGTTGTTGAAGTGACAAACTGTATAAGCACCCCTCGCCGGTGTTTATATTACTTTTTTTTGATTGCATTGCTAAACGGTTTTTCGTATTGAACATTTTCTAGTTGTGTTGTTGCTGTGCGCTGTTGGTTTGGCTTCGTAACGACCTTACAGTATATTTTTTTAAACATGCGTAGTCGAAGCTACGAACGATAACTTCAGTTTTTCGTTTTAAAGGCAATATACCAAATTTTCTTATTACTTCTATTTTGGGTTTGTGCAGTGAAAATAAAGAGATGTGGCAAAAAAATTTACCGACGAGGAAATTGAAAAATTTCTTGCCATGTGTGATGACGATTACGAACCAGACGATGCTTTGGATTATGGCCTAGACGACATCGAAGTAAGTCTGATGAAGAGATCGAAACTGAAGAGGACGCGAGTTCAGCAGAGGATACCATCGATGAAGATGAGGATAACATACCTTTACATCATATTGAAAGCCAAGTCGAGCATAATATCATTCAATAAAACCATTTTACGAGGAAGGACAAACATAAGTGGTCAACAAAAGGAAGTCTCATCGTTATGGTCTAAACATTGTTCATCAAGCTCGAAGCGCGCATGCAGAAATGTAACAGACCCACTGAAGTGCTTCAAGTTTATCACACCAAGATAATAGGCGAAATCGTTCAATGGACAAACGTTGAGATTGCTAATCGCCCGTCTACCTTGACTTGAAACTTCAGATGAAGCCCAAAGAAAGCTATTCTTCGAATGAAATTGCAGCCTTGATCGGAATTTTTGTATTGACAGCAGTCAAAAAGGACCAACATTTGCCTGCAGATGAAATGTTTGATAGATCCTACTGTGGAATGACATATATTTCAATAATGACCAAAGCAAGATTCAAGTTCCTTATGGCTTGTATTCGATTCGACGATAAATTGAATATGACTTTCATAAACTGTTATATTATTTACTCACATAATATGTTTGAAACAAATCAAACACCCCTTAGTCGCGCGGCTTTTAATGAAAAATTGTATTCTGCCCTTGTCAAAAGTCATATGGCAGACAGACTTGAAGTACCAACATTGTCTACGGCCTGCGATCAAATATTGAAAATTTAATTGATACTGATGAGAACGCTGAAGGTGAAAATCGTGAAACAATTGTAAAAAAACGCAAGATCTGTGCTATTTGCCCTTCCGCTAAGCGACGTATGACAAAAACATCCTGCAAGAAATGTGGAAAACACCTATGTGGGGAGCATCAAATTGTGCTTTGTGCCTCTTGCTCAAAATGAACAGTTATGTTCCTTAAAACGTGTTCTTATTTTTAGTTTAAAGCATTAATATTAAGAAAAAAATACTTTGAATAAGTAATGTTGCTTTAATTTTGTTATTTTTTATGATTTTTTGTTAATGTTTTGTAAAAACAAGCCAAATGGACAAGAGCTGTAGAAATTTGTATTTATAAACAAAAGACTGCAGGAAAGCGACTTAAAATCGTTTTTTCTAAAAATAAATTAATAAAATAATACAAAACTAAATGTTTTGTGAGTTTTCATGCATAGGATTTTTTTAAAAGAATTTTTAAAAATTACGTCGTCGAGTCGACGAACGATGATCTTTACGTTATAAAAATAACGATGACCTCCAGGGTTAATACTATTATCATGTGTTGTTGAAGTGACAAACTGTATAAGCACCCCTCGCCGGTGGTTATATTACTTGATTTAGAGCATTGCTAAACGGTTTTTCATTGAACATTTTCAAGTTTTTGGCTTGCGCTTTGGGTGTTTAACACCTTACAATATGCATGAAACATCCAGCAGCCGACGACACTTCTTCATAAATCAACTAATGGACCCAGACGAAAAATCAAAAAAAAACTGCAGACATTTGTCAAAGTTTGGCATCATAACGATTGTCTGCTTAATGTGTTGAACAAAGTAATTGTTATAGCATTCGCGGGCTGTGCCCAGATGACAGTTGTTGGCATACAAACGAGCACATAAATATGTATAACTTACGCACACACAAACATTGTTATGCACATGTGTGTACTCGCTCAATGACTGTGGGTTGTCATTTTGGCCATAAATATTAGGTGTTAAAATTATGCTAAATACAGTGGGTTGTTAGGCCGTGATTTCTATATACGTAACTACATTTTATTGCATCCAGTTTGTTGCCAAAGTAATTTTTTAATTTTTGTTTTTACTCATTTTTATCATTCACTTACTTGATCTGTATTTCATTGAGACAGTCGGTCTTAATTTATGCCCATTACGCTGCCTTTCAGTTACGCGATGTAAGCTGTTTTTTTTCTCACTTTTTTTGTTTGCTTTAGGTGTGAGACATTTTTGCCATCGCTTTCGCAAACTGTTTCTATAAAGCAATTCAGCTATTCGTTTGGGATCCTTATATGGTCATAAGACAAATGCTCACAGCTTTTATCCTTATACAAGAGGTGCACCGATTGTCAAGTGAACAATGTAGCACGTTGAAAGGCACAGCTAAGAGAATGCAACAAGGGTATCTTTATTGTCGATTCGACATGTTGATTTTTCTGGCTTCATATGAGTTAATGCAGTTTTCTTGTTTCGCCACCTTTTAAGCAAAAAGTGACACACGAAAATTGTTTGAAAACTTAAAATTCACGCTTTATGCAGATCTAAAATTACCTTAATTATACTAAACTAAAAAAATATACTACTTTGATTATTTAATATTGGATTGCATTAAAATTCAATGGAACGAAAAGTACTTTTTTTTCTTTATATTCACCATGGATCCAAATTAATTACTTTACATAACTGTTTGTTTAACATTTGTTCAAGTCGGTCTTCTCACGATGCAGCTTCACTAGGAATTTTTGCCACCATGCTCGGGGATTGTCAACATGCGTTCCATGTGATTTGTTGATGCTGCTGCTAATACATGGATCGCACCGACTTGGTAGTCAGTCAGTCAGCCGAGAGACAACGCAGAAAATTTGCTACTTGTTTGTTGTTTGCCCGGTTTTGGGCCCAGGCATAAGTGAAAACAACAACAACAACAGACCCAACGTACAAAATCTTTGAGCTAAAACATGTAATAGCTCTTTAAAAGGTTCAGTTAAGCGCGCCCGACTTTTAAGACAGCCAGGCGCAATTGGGTCAACAAAGTGTTATGTATGCAACTATGTTGTGTTTATAATGCATGTGAGCCAACAAAGTTTGTTGCCTAAGTCTTTTGATTTGCCTGTGGCATTAGACACATTCGCTGGATGGAGCCCCAGCTAACTATGTATTTGGCACTATGCCACACATTAAACTCAAAGATGCACATTGATTAGCTAAGGCCAAAGTTTAAGCGGCTAAACGTGCGCCCCAACCAACCAAGCAAGCAACAACAACAAGCAACTAAAATGCCACAAAATGACTCAATTTGTTAAGAGTATGTGGCACAAAAGCATTTGTTTATGGCACGCATGCACTCGCCTATTAATTAAATGGACATAAATTACTATATATTATTATTTAATAGCAATTTTTTATTACACACGTTCAAATAGTTCAAACACACACACACACAGATAAATATATATATAAATGGGCGGACAATGCGCACGCTTTCAAAGAGCTGAAAATTATAAATTCAAAGCATATTCCCACCATAAATGTCGCATAAATACAACTATTTTGACAAAAAGGGCACGTAGCATAAGCATATGCAAATTGAGCATAAATCAATTCTAAGATCTCTTCACAATAGATCGGAGACATGAGACATATGTCGCCAGCACCGATTAAACAAATGCCAGCATATTGAATACACAAGTTTTCTAAACAGATTTATCTTAGTTATTTCTCCTTTATTTCAATCTGTTAAGTAATTGGTAGTATTTGTATACTGCAAAACTTAAAAATAAGAAACTTTTAATGACTTTAATTTGTATATAAAGCAAGTTACAAGGTTCTCGTCGAGAATACATAATACACAGCGTTTAAGACCTAAACATATGTCAACTTGAATACAACATATAAAATATAAGATGGAGAAAATCTAATTAGCTACAGCTGGCGCCCTGAAACCGGAAGCAAAAGGTAGACAGCGACTGATGAACCTTTGGCCAAATCCAAAGGAGGGGCGCAAATCAAACAGAAAACCATTTTGTTCATGTTTTTATTTGTTGTGTTCAGTTGTCTGTTCTGTTGTTTATTTGTTGATGCGGCTAATTTAGTGCCACGATATGTTTTCAGCAATTAGTCAAGCATGCAGCCTAACACAGTCCTGAGTTTGGGGCGCTGCCGTGCAGATAAAAAATAAATCACAAAGGCAATAAAAAGCTTTAAGCAAATGTTGAGGAAGCGGCGATCAAACACACAGATATATTTGCTAACAAAATGCATGCGTCAAATGTATTTGACTTTTGGTTTGCGTTTTTATTGTACACATGTCAAAAAATAAGAAACGTGATTTGTCTTTTTGCTTATGGCAGAAAACACAAAAAAAACATAAGAAACAACATAGGCTGGCACGTGTGTTAAATGATGAGGATCCACCTCATTATCTGTTTGCAATTTTGTTAATCACTGTTGCATTAAGTTTCCGTTTTTGGTGCCATTGACTTTTGAACTGTAACTGAAAGCCATTCAACCATAGAACTCTGAGACATTAGGAGCTACTATTCAGTACTTAAGCTTAGATTAATTTTGAAATTGAAGCAAGAGCTTGCAAAACCCCATTGCCATTGAGTAAACGTAGGTTATGATGCTTACAAAAACATATAATAATTGTTTACTTTTATTGCTAATACCATTCATGATTTATCAGTTAAACAACTCTAAGATAGTTGCATTGTTTTATATCAAATTTGTTAAAAAAAATTATAACATTTCCACGTCATTTTAAAAAAAACCTTTTTTAACTTATTTTTGCTTAGAAACTGGAAAACTAGGTAATTAATTATTAAAGCAAATACAAATTGGACATTCTCAACCTAATTTCCACACAAAACAAAGTGATAAATTATAATTGAGACATAAAAAAAAAAAAAAAAAAATATGTTCACTAAGCGGTGCAAAACTTTCAAATGGGATTTGTTAAAAAATTTCTGTCCAAAACCAATTGCAAGTATTTCCAAACGGCGTGACAACATTTTTATTTTAGCCATGCTGGAATGGCTGCTGCTGTTCCAATAACCATATCCGAATCCAAATTCAAATGCCCAAATGCAAAACCGCCACCGCTGGCGACACGTTTTGAACTCAAAGCCCGCAAGGGTCAAGTGGCGCGTGTAGCGAAAGTCACGCCAGAGGCATAGATATTGACAGGGCCAAGCTAAAAGCTTAGCGTTACTGCGAGGGCCGAATAGTTCTTGCATTTGTCTTAATTGTTACATACAAAAGCATTATTCAAATACACATAAGTCATTATGTTTAAAGACTAACTGCGAATGGTACGATTGATACTTAAATTAGAAAGTTTATATTTTGTCTTATATTTTCATGTCATTACTAACAGCCTTACTTACATAATCTTGTATTCGATTTATGTCTAACTACCCTCGGCTATAATGGCCGCGACTGTAAACCTAACAACCATAACTTCATAGATACAATTAATACAACTGCAATTGCAATTATTATGGATGGATGCCAAAAGGGCCGCAAGCGCGGTGCAAACTTTTATATCAGTTGTCGCTTCGATCTTCACGCCCGAGTGCCGCTTGAGACCTTCCCCAATAGAGCAGCGAGCGTTGCCTGAACTTGACATGCATTTTGTTGTTATGCCAGTGCGTGTAGTAAATGAGTAAATGGGGGGTAACTACTCTGAGTAGGCTGCCAAGTCTCCGGTCTAGACTTGGCAAATTCTGAGCTGCATTGGAGCACAGCCTACGTGCAGCATTGGGGCATATCAATAATTTTGTTGTTGCTGTTCTAATTAATGACTTGATGGGCACCAAACAGCGTTATTATGACGCTATACAATAATACAAGAATATTACTTCAACTACATTACCTTTAATACGAGTTTTACACAAGCAACAAATAATTTGCTTACGTTACGCTCTGACTGAACGTAACGTTGTTTACGTACGATCGAACGCCGGTCTCAAATGCCGGTTTGTTATTGTCTATGTGAGCGTAAAGTACATACAAAAACACTGATCAAGAGAGGCAAGAGCGCTGCTCTTAAAAATGCTAAGTAGGGTTGCCAAGTTGAGTGAATTTAGAATATTCAGAAACGTTTCTACATATTCATAGATTTATGGTAAAGGGATAGGATTCAGACTAAGATCGAAATCTGCTATTTTGGAATTCAGTTGCTAGTTGCTATAGCTTCACTCAAATCCTTTCATAATATTCGGCTAAGGCGGATAAGCTGGCAACTATTTGTGTGTACGAATTAATGACTTCATAGAAATTACTATGAATTGAAGGCCAGCTAAATGTGCAGCTCCTTTTTGGGGATGACAACAATAAATCAAGTTTTATTACAAAGCATTTTTTACTTTGTGCTCATATACATACAGATATATGTGCATAATATTGTAATAACCAATTAGTTTATTTGGTGTCATTTGCAAGATAGAACAACTACTTAAAGTGGGTGCAGATCCATAGAGACAAATTCAAAGCTAAAGAGCGCTAAATTTACTCATCAAACAGCTCTCTTTGAAATTTTCTCTTTCTTCTTTCTCTCTTACTCGCTATACATATGCTTGGGCACAAAAGCTGACATCATTCAATAGGCAGCCAGACTGCAGAGACTGTGCTACAAGCCAAGTAAGCTGGTTCAGACCAGGCCAGCTGTCTGACAGCGGCTTATTTAACGCGCGAGCCAAGCTACAAACTCTTTTAGTATAGCGTTGGCGTGCGAGACAGACGGTTCGGTTGAGCACAAGATACACAAAGTAGTACTTGAAAAGCTGGCAACAAAACGAGTTCGAGTTCGACATCGAGTTCCGAGCAAAATATTAAATATATATACATATATATAAGCACATTTAGCGCAGGCGTTGAACTAGTGCAAAACCCGACAAATAAAAACACTTCAAACACAAAACGTAATATATATAAATAATAAACAAAAAATATAAAACAACATTTAACAATTGTAGAAAAACTTGTGATTAAGCTTTTTTTGCACTGGCTGATGTCAGTGGCAGTCTGAGTCTTTGTTCATGTCTCAGTTCCATAGTTGAACCCAACGTGAGTTGAAGTGTATCCAAGCGTTGAGTGTGAAACGCAAAATAAGCGAATTTAAAGCGCCAGCCGAGTGATGTTGTTGTTGTCTTATAGTCACAAAGACTAAGCAGCAAAAGTTAAATTCCGTTTTAAAACAATTGCAAAGAAAGTGAAAGACGAGTCGCGACAAAAAACTAAAAAGGGAAAGGTTTTTTGGTTTCAAGCAACTTTTGCATAGTTTTTCAAGTGCAACGCTCAGTACTTTTGCCACACTTTATATTGTTTGTCTTCCCTCGACGACCCACGAGCAGCTGTGTGTGTTTTTTTGCGCTGCTCGCCCACACTTGCCTGGCATAAAAATCATTGAAAACTATAATTTTTTTATACAATACGTATATATAGTATTTTCAATAATTTTAATGCCAATGCTTTGCTGACTACGCGTTTTTTTTCCCAATACGAAAACAAAATAAAATTAATTTTAAACCACGCGTTTTTAGTTTGAGCCTGCATTAGTGTGTGTGTGTGTTTTGCGTGCGTGTGTGTATATCTTAACATGAAAAAAAAAATAAAGAAATAACACAAAACAAAATCACAACTTAAAAAGCGGCCAAGCGACATTGATGCCAATCGCCAGTGCATTTGGTTTTGTGGTTTTTCTTGCAAGCAAGCAGAATACAGGCAACAACACTTGGCTAAAACGCCTTCAGCGGACTTGGCCCGGCTTGAATGTAAGGCACATGCTTAAAAGAGCTATCAACGTCTGACTATCGTAACAGGTACGTGCAATTCGTCATATGATTTATTTATTTACCGTTACTGTCCATTGCCATGCACAAAAGGCAATCAATTTTGCTATCTTTACAATATTTTATGGCCGATTATGAATGTGTTTTTGCAATAAATTACTCTAAGCTGCCTGCCAAATTTATGTGCTATAATTGAAGTTGATAATCAATCACACTTATAAATTTGAGATATACTTATATATAATTTGTAGCCCAATTCAAATGCATGTTGAATGTTTCTGAAATGGAAACTTTCTTGGAAGAAAGTTAATTACAAGTACAAGCTTCTGTTATGGGATTCTTTTACAACCATTGTTCATTTTTATAAGAAAAGTATTCTCCCATAATTATTGTCTTGAACAACAATACATCTGCTGGGGAAAATTCTGAGCATTTCTTAGCTTGATATAAAGTGGTTAGTGTAGAAGTCAAATTTGTTAGTTTTCTCATTTTCTAATTGCGTATATCCTCTTCACAACGCACATTAACTCATTACTTCCGGCAGTTAAAGTGTGTTACACAAGTTTCATATTAAGGTTTTTTCTCACCCATCCAAAGATTTTTCACATGCAGCTTAAGGCCCTTTCATAGTAAATACGCAAGACCATGAATCGTAATTTGCAAGTTTTTTCCGTTTTGCTCACCATTAAAACAAAAGACTTACAGATTTGTTTATGTACATATATCTCTTTACAAATATTCATTATATATTTTGCGCAGATGCAATGATTCATTAAAAAGTAAGAACGATGCAGTCAAATGAAGCCGACTGCTTTATACTGTTTTCCATTTGTGATTATCTCTTAAAGACTTTAAACTTTTTGACTATAGATTGTTATATGATTAATGAAAATGTTGAAAAACTAAATCCAAGTATAAAAATCATATAAATAGAATACACAAAATTAAATGAAAAGTTTTGGTATACCTGTCTTGATTCAGGACAGGAGAAATAAACAATCAAAGTTCAATGATTCTAGTGTATGCATGAGTTCATAATTTGCTTAGACGCTGAAGTTAGTCATAAATTTGCCATATTTAGATAGTTTCATTGTTATTTATATATGTGTAAAGAATTTTTTAAGAGAGTCGATTCAAATAGTGGGCTGTCATAAGGTAATAAAATGAATCAAGTTTTTAATTGACATGTTTCACTGCAAATGAGAACCCTTCATATTTATGGCCATATCATATGGCCAAGCAATATAGCGTAAAGTTTAAGTCGTGTCACCATTAAGAACTTTGTGGCGTACATTAGCGCAAATTACCATTGGCAATAAGGTGTTGGCCCCAATTGTCACCTCCAAAGATATCATGAAACTGGGTGCGGAATTCAAAGGCCTTAGGCATATTGCATTACCTGGCGCGCCGCGTCATAGTCTACGATCATTTTTTATTGCCACGCGCCTTTTTTGCCAATTTATCAGCAACTTGAATGTCAGAATGCTCAAAACTGTCCGTTCGTCTGTCTTTCAATGTGTCTGCTTGTTGCAGTTGACATTATAGATTAAAGCCAGATTGTTGTGCATTAAACTCTCCACACCATCTAGAATTAAAGAATATCTGGTTGTGTTTCTACGTTTTAACTTTTGAGACTTTTTACTATTTATCAAAATTTAATATCAATCATTATCGTCCTTTCTGCTAAGGAATTTGCAAATTATGACTTTATTTAAAAGCATTCCAACTCGTACCAGAAAAGGTGTTATGTACACTCCGACCAAAAAGGTTTTCTTCGCTTATTTTTTGGGTATTGATAAATCAATAATTTAATGGTGTTTTTGACACCTGAGCAAAGCATTTGTCCATGCAGTGAATATAATTTGCGTATCTGACAAAATGACAAAATATTTTGCATTGTTTGCCATCGCTTTTGAAGTGTGCTCGACTTAAATATATTCACAAAATATGAAACAAACAGATACAGCAAAATATATGTGAGCGTTTCAAAGTCATTATAATTAGCTTTGCCTTTTATGGCTTCACATTACTATTTCAAATGCTTGAAAGCACAAAGCCGAAAAACAAAAAATAATCGTCGTAGGATACAAGCAAATTCTTTATAAATCATTTGCTAGCTGCGTTTTGCATAGAAAACAAATTCCAATGAACTTTGGCAGACGTCAAAACGATGCAATTTGTTTGGATTTGGATTGAGTCAGAATATAAAAACAGAATTTAATGCTAGGTTTTGGGATGGTTTGACTCCAATAAAAATGTGTTTCATAGAAAAATCATACATTTTGTATGATGACATCAGGGTGCCAAATATTTCTAGGTCAGCTTCAAGGCTTTTCATTTTGGTTGAGACTTCCTTTGCACATGTGTTGTTTCAATCTTCAATCGACTTGATTACAGTCGTGTTCCTAATTAACTTTATGTTTAGATAGTTTAATTCAAGTTTGTGGCCTAAGTCTTTTGTTTTGACAATGCTTCGGTGGCGTTGTTCGACATGAGTGCCTTTCATTTTTTCCATCATGCTTAATTAAACCATAAACACCTAAAAACACGCTACTATATTCAACATAAAGCCACCCATATGCAAGAAACCCACACGACATGTTTGATTGTTTTTTTTTTTTTTTAATGTTATGTTGCTTTGTTGTTATTTTAAGACAATGCCAATTGAAAGAGCAGTTCAAAACTGCAGCAGCTACACCTCCGCAGCAACACTCGAAAACGAAATCGAAGACCAACCTAGGACAAGTTTTTTTTTAGTTTGTCTGCAGCGATGGTGGGCTTGCGTTTAGGGTAATCAATTTAAATTACCTTCAATTAGGCTTTTGTTAACTCTTCACCGCATTGTGAAAGAGATGAAAAGCCACAAATATATTAAAAAAAAAAAAAAAAAAACAATTCATTGTCTTTCTCCCCACCTAATCCACCTATTTAGTCATTCAATTTCTTAAACAATACGGTTTGCATAAACACACTCATATGTTGTGGAAATGAAAATACAAATGTTATTGGGCGCCGTGCATCCAAACAGTCAAGCTCATAAATTCATGTATGCATATTTTTATTTTTATGATCGGGCCTGGCTAAGCAGCCACACACCGTGCTTTGTTGGCAATTAAACATTTTATAGCTTCATTCGATATGCATGCTGGGCAAGTAGTTAAATTGTATTCGCATTGTGAGTGTGTGTGCGCCATTGTGGGTGTCGGCTCTTGCTCTGGACCATAAAATGCAAATATCTTTGAGTCATAAAATAATATGTAACCGAATTGATAGCCATGTTATCGGCGCAAATGGGTTCAGAATGTGGCAAATGATTAATTTTTTTAGTAATTTGCAATGCAAATTCTGTCATAAAACAATCTGCAGAATCAAAATAAAGCTGGTAACTTTTGATAATGTCACTGGGACTTGTTTTAATTAGGTTACATGGAACATTGGGTGCGAAATAAAAAACACAACTTAAGTTTCGTTTGATTATTTCCATCACCTTTCTTATAAGCAAAACTCCAAAGGATTTCCACATACAAACTTAATTACTCGTTTGATCCGTTGAAGCAGCTTTTAAATTTCTCTTGTTAGGTGAAAGGCAATACAAACTACATAGTCAATTGTCATAATATCAAAAATGTTGTCACTCGCCACACACTAGATTTAAATGAGCAATCAAATCAGCACCCCGACAATGTCATTGAACCAACTTTACAAATTGGCAAAAAAAAAGAGTTGAATATATAGCAATTTACTCAGGCAAAGCAAAGCCAATCAAACAACCAGATAACTAAGCAACGTGGAGCAAATTTCAAAGCCGCTTAACAAAAAGCCACAAAAAACTTATAGTTTATGGCTGCAGTCACACAAATCAGCGTCGATCGCCTTTCAGCTGACAAACGCAAGACCGCTCAGGATTGATGACAAGTCGGCAATTCCAAATGGCAATTATCAGCGTAGTCTAAAGCCTACCACAAAGTGTCATAAAAACAACAGCAGCAGCAGCAGCAAACAAGCCATAGCCAAGACGACAGAAGAAAGACAAAAACAGTCAACGAAATTGACGTCATTTCATGAAATCAGCAACAAAAATTACTTACAAAAAAAAAGCAGAAAAGAAAAAAGCGCTAGCAAAATGCGATGTGGCGAAAATTGCCAGACCAGATCTGATCAGGCCAGTGCCCAGCTCCATCCTCATTGCTTTTGCCACCCGCTGAGATGCAGACGGAGGCTGAGGCTGTGCGAATTGTTATAATTGCAAACAATTACAATGGCTATAAAGAGCGAACAAAACTCTAGATCGTACTGGGGCCATTGTCTTGTCCGGTTTCGGTCTCATTGAAGACAGTTTTTTTTTGCCGAAATGTTTGCAATGTCTAAAAAAAACAACAAACCATGGCAATCCCATTAGATAGGGTCCAAGTTCGGCCAGGTCAGATCAGAGAGCAGCTCCTGCTGCTGACTGACAAACATTTTTTTGTCTATGTTTTTGCATAATTATGTGCAGAATTCTCTTTTTGGGTTTTTTTTTTTTTTTTTTTTTTGGGGGGAACGAAGTTGGATTTTGACTGTGCTGCCAATTACCAGCATGAAGGTCTTTGACTGCGCAATCAACAACAACAATAACTAGAAAATTTGTAACATTTTTTGTCTAAGTCAGAGCTCTTCAAGTTATTATTATTATTATTATTAGAGCTTGGATATTTTTTATGACTTGTTTTTCATGCTTTAATTTGTTGCGCAGTTTTTCATTCCCTTTTTTTTAATAAAGCTTTTGTGCTGCTTTGGGGGCTTTTACATTTCACGCTCTTGAGATAATTGCCTTGCAAAACGTTTCAGTGTTAAAAAATGGAAATGTGGAAACATCGAATCTCATATATTTGAACTCAGATCCAACATGAGCATAAAAATCAAGCATTTTACAATAAATACAATAATCTTCCAAGATTATATAAACAAACAGTCAATCTTCGTTTTCACTTGCATTTTCGGTTGGTGATTCAACAAAATCAATAAATGATCAATGATCGGTAGCTAAACACAATACAAAGCCATTTTTCAATTAATTTCAACCACAAACTGCAATTAACTTTTACACGATTTCTAAAAGATAATAACAACCCATACAACAAACAGCAGACAGACGGTCAAACTGTTGCGTTTTTTACTCGGTTACCCAGTCATTTAATGTTTCAAACAGTTATTCAATTAAAGTGCCACACAGCAGCTTAACTTTTTATTATGCTGCAGCTCAAACATATCAATTAAATCATAAAAAATAAAATAAAAACAAAAGCGGGAGGCATTTATTTTTAGAAATTTTTTTCTGCACACGAGTTACTGCAACATTAATTTGTATGGACTGCCAATTAATTGTTGGCAATCTTAATGATTAATGAAACCAAAATGCTATATATTAAGAGATTTAAAAATAAAACAGTTAGACCCAACAATAATTTTATTTGAGACACAAGCATGCAATAAGCTATTAATAGTTTTTAATAAATGCAAAATAATAAAAAAATTAATTTATTAATTTAATTAATAATTAATATCACTTTAGCACACTAGTTTTAATCAAGAAAAAAAAATATTACTGAAATGTTAAACTATTTTGAAATCAGGCAAGCCAATCTTACTTTCTTTATAAATAGCATTGAAAATAGCTTTAAGCCCTAAACTTGACCTTAAAGTTTAGTAAATATTAGAGTATTATAGCACCTAAATAGAAATAGCAATTCATGCGATTTGAATGAGTTTTTCGCGTGTATATAAAAGCTGAAAACTCAATACACCCATTTGAATAATGGGGCGCCACTCAGCTAACAATTACTATAAGCATTGCCAATTAAAATTTTGTTGGCCAAAAAGAAGTTCAAGTTTAAAATTAATAATATGAGCTAATTGGGAATTATACAATGGGCAACTGTGAGTAAGAAATATGTAAATTGCAGTCTGCTGTTGACCTAGAACAGCGAGTATCGAATATTGACAGATAAAGCGCTTTTGTATATCAGTTGCGAGTGGAGGTGCGAAAACTGTGTAAGGAAGTAAACAATTTTTGGATATGGTATCGGAATCGGGCCTGCCAGTTAATAGACTTGCCCTGACCTTCAAAATTAATTGACTCGCATGTGTTTTGGTTGAGTCGGGTGAGTACCAACATCATTTATGTTGTTATTACTTGTTTAGTCATGCTGCTAATGAGCCACGGGCAGGTTCAATGCAGGTTGAAAGACCCCGTCCAAAAAATTATCAGCTAACATACAAGTTAACGTAGTTTTTTTTGTATTTGGGGGATTGGCTGAACGCCGCATGTGGCTTAGAGTTGGCCTGCAAGCATTTATTAAATAATTTGTAAGCTTTCATAAGCACCGTTACCTAATCTTAGTAGCAGTGTTCGAAATTGCGGAACTGCAATATAATTCAACAGATATATTTCATATGCATGCCCCGCGCCAGGTTGCAGTTGCACCACCAAACCTAACCTAGAGACAAATAAACGTAATTTTCTTTAATACAAAAAAAAAAAAAAAAAAAACACAACCAAACTATGACTTTTATGTTGTTTTCATTCTGTTGTGTTGCTGTCGCTTTCACTTTTCCATTTGGCTGCTTACTTTTCCTTCCAGCTTGTATTCGTATTGATTATTGCCTATTGATGATGTGCGACGAGTGATTTTTGCTCATTTCGTCTTTGTTTGCGGTTTCTTGTTATGGTATTTCTCGCTATTCGCTGCCGGCTGCTGTGGGCCAGGCCAGAAATGAAAAGTTTTCGCTTTACTATTTGTCATAATTAATTTTTTGCGCTTTATTATTCAATTTAAAGGCAATGGCGTCTGGCCATTAAAAGCCATTAAAACAATCATTGGAATTGCAAACAAGTGTATGTTATAGATAAATCGACTTCTTAGAGGTGCTCCACTTCGCTGAAAGATATGTTTACGTTTTTTTGGGGGGGACTCTGTAATGGCAATAAATCAGTTATTGTGAAAGCTTGAACATAAAATGTTGAAACTAACTATGGGAAACAAGTGTGCAATGTTTTGGGACATACCATGTGAAGCTTAAGGACAAAAGCTGATAGGAAATATGTATTAAGTTTTACTCATACAGTTAGGAAATACAATTACAAGATTTTGAATTGCTTTGTCTTGTCTTAAAAAAAAAGTAATCAGAAAGACGTTTCCTTTTCCTGCTTTTAAAACAGTTTTTCACTTGAGGTAATGATGTCATCTATTCAAATACGCATTACAAGTCATTGCAAAACAAGAATTGAAAATCTCATTAGATCCGATTGGTAGCCGCACAATAAGTATGCACCTCCTTCCGTTCATGTGCTTGTCATACAAAGTTGCAGCTTTCAAAAACACAAACGAGCTGCATGACTAAGCCAAGTCTCGTTGGCCAGAAAAGCGTGTTAATCAGCAATTTAGAATATTTTGCACAAGCCGAAAGCAAACATAAAGGCTTCGGACCTGAGGCCAACAGATAAAATCGGTGGAAACGGAGAACGGGGCTCGACTTGAGACTCCCTTCAATGTACATACATATTTCCATTTCCTGTACTTTGCCCAGATACATTTGTTGGAGCAGCTGTTCAAGCTGCTGTTAGAGTGTTGTAATGGTATTGCCTTGCATTTATCATGTGGTTCACACAAAAGCCCTTAGAGCACCAACAACATTTACCAGCATTCGCATTGATTTCCTTTCTGCTATCTTGACAGCATTAACTTTGTTGCTGTTGCTGTTGCCAAGGAGTGTGACAGGGAGGGCGCAACGGCCACACTTCGACAGAGACAAACGAAATAAATGCGCGATCGGGCGATAAACTATTTTTAAAGACAGCTAACTACAAGGAAACAAGCATTGTAACAGCAGCAGAGAAAATACTCTAAAAAGTAGCAAGGAGATACTCTGGAAAAAATAAAAAATCTTTGCAAAACGCAATATCTATTATTGAGGGTTCATTTCTGTTGACAAATCTTTTCTTTTCCGTTTAGCACAATCACTTGCTTGCCAATATACCCTTTACTATGCATAACGATTTACAAGGTATCAAAAAGACAACTCAAAATGATTTCTCACACAGCGAGACAGGAACAGAAAGTTGGATTTAGAGTGAGATAGACGTTTAGTGAGGCACACTAACAAGCTGCAGCACTTAGGCAGTGATTCCTTAGCAAGTCCCACAGTGCAGCCCTTACTCCCTCGCCCTGCATCCCTTTACCATTTGTTTGATTCTTTAGGCCTTGGTTAGCTTTAAAAGGAGCTGCGGCAGCTTATTTCCTGTTGCTTCAAAATGAAAATTCTAAGCAGCTGCCAGACCAATCGACCGACCGACCATCCATTGCATCCTTTTGTCTTGGCTAAGGTAACAGAAATACAAGAAAAAGAAGAAGATGAAGCTTGAGATGAAGAAAAAAAGCAAATACGTTGCTGGAGCAAGAGTTGGCTGCTTGTTAGGCCTTGCCTGCCATTTCTAGTTTGTCGTTGACCATTTTTAGCTTTTTAAGTACTCCTTGGTCATTGTTAAGTACTTTTGCGTGTCAGGCGAGAGCTCGACAGGCTTGCAGGCCTTCTGGGACCACATGTTTTAGTTGGTTATTTATGGGCAAAGTGTCAACGCTAATCAAATGCCAGCCATCTACAAACTATTTGCTATATACTATACTAAACTATATACATACTATACATATAAATGTATCTTACAATTGGCATTGTTTGGCCAAAAAGGTCATAGAACTAAAGCATCTGCGTGTATGCGCTGCATCTCCGGCTTAGCCCCCAGATACAAATCTTTATAGCCAGACGAAGACGTGCTCTAAAGTTTTGGTCATTTCCATGTTTGCGACAGTTTCCGTTCTTCAATTTTTTCAAACGGTCATAAACTGCACTTTTATGGCAAATACTCTATAGCCTTATGTGAAAATGCCCAAATTACCAATTGTATTGACCAAAAATGACGCAATACCAAAAATCTGTTTTTTTTTTCTTTATCTGCGACACACGTGTACGCAAAATTTGTCATCCGCACAACATACGCCTACACAAAGAGGGAGAGGATGGAAAGATTGAAAACTAATTCGCATAGAACGTGGCATTTGGTAACTTGAGCTCAAGCTGTCACTGTTGAGCATACACTGAGATTTTCAAAAGCAACTTTTAAAAGCATTTTTAAAGTGAAACCTTTCATAACCAAACTCAAAAGGTATAAGTCCTTTAAGCACATGAAATAAATATTAAGTATGATCGCATAAAAGAAACACACATATTTTATGCAAAAGTTAAACTCTTGCACAAATTATTTTTTAATCATATACATATGTAGTAATAGCTTATAAAAAAATATTTTAACTGTATTCAACACTCAAAACAATGGCGGATAAAGAACTGGCTTCATCAACACAGCTTCCATTGAACCCAAAACACAATTCTATGAGAGAACTGGCTTGGGTCATTGACAATTTCAATATGTAAATTAGCCAAATTCGCTGGCTTATTCTTGAGAAAAGATTTGCGAAAAAAAACTGTGAATAATGCCAAACACAACAGAATGCCTAATTTCATCTCAGTTTAATTTATTTAATGAGTTATTAAGTTGAGTAAATATCGTGACGAGATAATCAAAAGCAATACAATAATATAAGCACAGCCGTACGATAAAGTGGGAAAATAATGTGTGTGAAAAAAATGTAGAATATGTCTCGATAGCATTGAGATGTCTCTGTATTCTTTGTATATTGTCGATAGGAAGCATATTTTTGGCAATAATATGATATAATATATATTTTTATAGTTAATCAATGTCAAATAGTAAAAGAGAAAATGCTTGTAATTATTTAGTTTTCATACACTCAAGACTTATCAAGACCCATGTATCTTTAACCCAATTAAATGAATGATTGCCCTGTTGCCTGCCCACTTTAAACATTCATTTATGTCGCTCAAGCCAAAAAGATCACAACATAGTCAGCTTAGGACCATCCTTTGCCTCTTTCAAATCACACTGTGATATATTTGAGCCCATTTATGTAAATCTGCTTGTCTGGCTTATAATCGGACAACGGGTATCTAAACAGCTGCCATTCAGCGTTTAGTAGTTTTGCTCAGCATTTTGCTTTCCGCTTTCATGCGAATTCTGTTAACTACATATGCAAATCTATCTGTTTGTAGCTATACAGTTTTTTGCATGTTTTCAATTTGATTTTATTTCTGTTGCTGTTGTTTTTCTTTGTCCAATTAAGGGCATACAAAAGACTCAGGCGACAAACGCGACAACAAGGCTACAAAGCGACATATGCCGATTTTTGGGGCTTTAAGTTTCAAGGCTGAACAGCAGAAATCAATCAACAAATGCCGCTAAATTATTATGCAAATTATAATTTCTTATTGAGAGCTGTTGAAAAATTAAAAAAAAGTAAAAGTGTTGAGCTTTATGTTTTTAACAAAAGCTATTAAGGCATTTAAGTGAACTTTGGAGTAAGCTTAACTTTAGGATACCCATCACAAATAATAAATCCTGAGGACTGTTTTTAACCAAGTCCTTACCTGCTTATTTAGTTATCTTTTGTTGAAGAAAGTAAAGAATATTTAAATTATCAAGAAGCTGAAATTATAATTATGGAATTTAATTTGTAACTAAACTAAATGACTATTAACAATTAGTTTACTTGTATCTATCGCACAATATACCCTATTGAAACTCACACAAAATGCAAAGGGTATTTAAACATTTTTGCACACTGACCACAGATAAATCAGCTCATATTTCACTTTCAAAAATAAAATAAAAAAAATTCACCACAAGTTGGCCACACAGAAACCTTAACAAGTCTGGCTGGCATTTCCGTTGTAGGCGTCGCATGTAATTAACTTTTGGCCCTACGAGTAGGGTTCCCAATTCCCCTTCAATCAGCACATATCCACACAGACGCTGTGTGGCAACATATTGTCTGGTTTTTTTTTTTTTTTTGCTGGTGTACTCGTTACGCTTCATTTAACATGCAGTTCCCGAATACGTTTATATATATTTTTTTTTGGTTATGATTTTTTTTGTGGGTTGTTGCGGCTCATTTATTTTGTCACATTGCATTGCGCATGCGTGGGCGTTTGTTCAGGGGGGTGTGGCTGTGAGTTGTGCCGAATGTTGGTTTGATTTCGAACGTCTGATAAATGCCGTTTGTTAACTTTATTTATTTGCCTGTTACCATTCCAGTCGTCAGCCTGAAGGCGGCTTTAACACTGTAAACTATGTTAGCAGGATGTGAGAAGGCAGGCGCCAACGAATATAAATCAATATGTTAAATGCTATCTCTTTAGGGGAGCCAATAAGTATTGTAGCTGTAAAATATTATTTGTGAATTGTAAGGAAACACCCACAAGAAACAATACAAGAGAACTTTCATTATTCCAGTTATGTCAAACGTTATAATTTCAGACCGCTAATATGGTCTTAAAGTATTTGCAAAGCATACACTACTTTGACAGAAGTTACAAGTATAAAAATAGTATAACAAAACGGGATTAAAAAAAAACAACTTTCACCTACGCAACAATGTTGTTAGAGCTCTCTGACAGATTTTCATCCATTTCATGACACATTCTACGAGTTTTTTTTCTTTTCATTTCTTTTGAAACAACAATTCTCGTCTCAATTGTCAGCGACAGGCACAATGGGAAACAGCAACAACTTAATCAAAGTAAAGCAAAAAGCGGTAAATTGCGAGTATTTCGTACTCGCCTATTGGGTACTCTATAATTATATGCATGGTGGGTAACATGAAAGTCATTTTCTGAGGCTTAAGTGAAGAAAGTTTAAAGATTTGTTCGCTCTATTGTCAACTGGCAAATGGACGTAGAAATAATGGCAAATTTCGCACATTATTCAACTGTTCTAGCACAATACAAATGAAAGTGTGGCATCAATAAGAAAAAGTGTGCACGAAGCAAAACGAAAAGTACATAAAATGGGCATAGAGTAACTCCCAAATGGGCAACACTTAAGTGACAGTTGATAGACAGCAGTTTAACAAGGGAAAAGCAGCCATGGAAATCGGATCAAGAGCGCAGCTGCAGTTAATCTTCTGGTGATGATTTCAGGTTTAATGTCAAGCTGTATTTGTTTATATTGCGGACAAAAAAAGTTCACACAATTTAAAAAAAAAAAAATGTTTATTTACTTATTGATATGCGGAATATAATTATATGCAACAGCAGCAGTTATCGCCTATTAGATATGCAAATCAAATAAACAATTTGCAATCAGCCCTATCACATAAATTAGTTAACATGTTGCTGTTGTTGTTCAGTCTCCTCTCGATTCGATCGTTCACATTTTGTTTGTGTACAAATACGAAATCTAATCTTATCGCATGGCAAAGCCAAAACAGGCACGCAACACATAACCATTTAAAGTACCTCATGGCGAGTACGTCATTGAACTTGACTTTGAAGGCGTTCCAGTCTAAGTTTAAGATCGCAGCTCAAGTTATGACACTCGATGTCAGTTGCAGTACTCGCAGGGCGGACAGATGTACAAATACAGAAACGAATACAGATACACACACATATATGTATGCGCTTAAACCTGTTATTAAAGTGCAAGTTGAGCTGTAGGTAAGCTTGATGGCCATTTAATTGTAGCCCCATCCCCAGATGGCAGCTCACAAATTAAATTTCGAATAACCATCTGCATATATCGTACTTGTTTATATGTTAGTTAAACGTGGGTGTTTCTCTGTGGGGGCAGCAAAGTATGCCGCCTGTCTCGCACTCGCATGCTAATTAAGAAAATATATATGCATAAAAACCAGCTTCGAAAATCGAAGTTCGCAGTGCGTTTTACGTTTCGTCATGAAATACTCAGCGGTTTTTGCGTAATGACTCACCGTTATTGAGATAAAAATTCTGTTGAATACAAAAGAAGTCAGTAGGGGTTTTTGCCAGTTAACAGGTTGATGTTTCTTTTCTTTGTGGTGTGCTCATTACAGCAAGTTTGGTGCTTAAGTCTTTTGTATTAACTGACATATAACCTGAAACAGAACTCGGAAGGTCTTTTTTGTGTGTTAATAAAGCGCAATGATTGCTTAAAACTCTTGTTGGTGCCATTAACCTGGCTTTTTTTGTTTTTGCTTGACCGAAATTACACAACTTAACGGTTAATTGTAATTTGCCACATTCACAAATTTTTATAAAATATATGCCTCGATCTTTGTTTGTTCTGTTTTGAATTCCGTTGTGTAGAATTATTTTTCAATTGTGTAATTCTTAGGCTCGTGCGGATATAATTACTGCTCGCTTCATTATCTTGTTGAGTTAATTTGTGAGTTGGTTTGGTAGAATTGTAGCTGCCTTTGATATAATATAATTATGATCTGCTTAAGTATCACACTCACCTGTAATATAATTCAAATCATTTCATAATGTTTAGTCACTTCAATCAGCATAAACTTTGCATAATTATCGACCATCCGCAGACTTGTTTTGTTTAACAAACAACAAGTTTAACACATAGCTGTCATTTGGATCATTGTTGTACTATGCTGCTAATCAAGATGGCAAACCAAAGTATGTGTGTGAAGTGAACACAAGCGCAAGTGTTGAAGAGTAACGGTAGCATAGCAATATTCAAATATGTATAAATTAGCCGCAATTTGTGGGGGAAGATTTTTCGAAAAAGTTTTTCTCATTTGCAACTTTCACGCTTACACAAGCGACGGCTCAAATTTCATGAGACATTACGCATACGCATCAAGCAAAGTGAAATTACGCATACGCTGTGTGTGGGTGCTGTATGGAAAATTAACACCACACACACACACACACATATATACACACAAAGCGAGAGAGAAAGAGATATAGAGATTGTGGGCGTTGCAGGAAATCATAAAATATAATTTTCATTAGACGGAAGATATATTGTAGTGTTGTTGTGTATAATGTATCTGTTACTTTTGTCACTGCAGCGAAGCGGATAAATTATAGCACGACAATTACCAGTTTTCGCTTGGAATTGTGGGCAGAGTGTGAATGTCTCGGAGGTGGAACCTGCCGTACCGAGTCTATACTCAAAAGTTTTGTCTGCTGCGCTTTTTGGCATACACATAATTATGTAATTTGGTGTTTTGGCAATTTGGACAAATGCAAAATTGCCACAGAACTAAAAGTACTCAACTACAAACCAGTTGCCATTCATTTTACAACACTGTTCATAACAATGCAAAAATGCATAAACATATATTGTACGTGTTCAATAAATATCGGTCTATTAAATGAAATTGATTCATTTAGCTGATTAATCAATGCAAGTAATAAGAAAACGCCCACAGTTAAGCACAAGTGCGGGTGCTTAGCGAACACTAAACGATCATTGCTATATATAATTAAAAGATTTGCGCATTTGCTTAGCCAATTCAAGCCGCCTGCGGCCCGCTGCCTGCTTCACTACCTATTTATATATGCGGAAGTAGCAAGCAAAGGCAAACTTTGTACACATTTGCGTGTGCCTAATAGCAGCCGCTAAACGAAAGCATTGCGGTTCAGATCAACCACAAAAAATGATGAAAAATCCAGATGTTAATTGAAGTAAAAATGGATTAAAAATGAATTTATTTTCCAATGGCACAAAAGCCGCAAAACAAAACATCTCAATAAAACCAACAAACAAGGAAAAAACAAAAGCACAAAGCATACAGCACACAACCTCTCGTATTGAGCTAGATTTATAATATGGATAAAATGACGCAGACGGAAGCACAAAAGTACACACAAATTACACACAACAAGCCTGTGGTTTTTATATATCTATGTATATATGTATGTACATACAAACAGTCCATGTATCATTTGAAGTGCGGGGCGTTACTGTCTAATGTGCGGCACTTTAATCAAAAAGTATTTATAATTGAATTGTTGCAAAAGTTTTGCTGAAAGATTGTGCCAAACATCAAAGAGATTTCAGATAATGAAAATTAAGACATGTTTTGTACATGCCACATATGGCATTTATATATCCATATATAAATATATAAAGCGGCCAATGCTCGAAGTCAAAGATTAATGTTGAAAGCAGAACAGATAATGGAAAAAATATACAGTACATAAATATATTATTGACAAAGCAAGGAAGTAAATAATTGTTTCTGTGCTAAGCACTTAGAGTCATGTGCAGATTTAATAGATAAAAAAAGATTTGCCAAAGGAATCACCAATTTGTTCATTACCTAATGGTATTTTATTTTCAAGAATGTTACTGTTTTGCGTTATAAAATATAAGTACATATACGATCTCTTAATTGGTGTCTTGCAAACTGTTTTCGTACAAGTCGTCAAGTTTGTTGCTTAACTCTTTTGTATTTATGGTGTGTGTCAAACTGACGCTTGTTCCGACATGCGCGTGCTTCTGTTTGCTTGTGACTAAACTGAGAATATTCAAATAAGAACAAGACACCAAAAAACACAGAAACGAATGTGCGCCAATTATGCAAATCTTGAAGTCCAACAAGTGAACTGCAAACAAACAAATAAAAGATTTGCATATCGGTCAATTGTTGCACGATTTTGTCTGTGCACGCGTTAAAAATAACAAAAACAGATTCCTTGTTACCTGTAGGCTTCAAAATGACTTTACTTGTTGTTATTGCTATTTAACTTTTTGGTTTACTTGTTGAGCGTCGCACTTTCAATGCCACTGTAAGACGCCTTCGCAATGTTGCACAAGAAATGCCGTTCAAAAATAAATATGGCTAAGCACTTTTATGCGAATTAACCCACATGTTGTCGCTATTTTTAAACAAACAAATAAATCAATTGGCAAAAGGAAATTGTGTATATGTAACCCAAAACCGAAAACAAAAAAACAAACAGATTAACCTACATAAAAAGTATATTTTTATGTCGAATTTTTCAAGTGCCACAATTACGCATCGTAATAATATGCAAATGTCAAATTTTGTACGAATTGTTGAATGCCAAATATGGAAAATCTATTTTCGTTTAAACAACTACGGCGTATAATTGTGATTTTTTTCTATTTGTATATTTTGCGGTATTTTGCCCTCTTCACCAAAGTGAATGTCAGAAACTAAAAAGAAAGCCATAATAATAATAATGAGATTGTTATATGCACTGACCTTGGCAATAGCTACATGCACATAAAAGGTCCGCTATGATTACTGAGCTGTGTTGAACGTCTCTCACGTTCACCAGTGGCTCCAGGTGGCAATGTGGTTTTGTGGTTATGCCGTGAACTAGGCCAGAACCTGGCCACATAACTGGGACGTTGTATGGGTTACACTCTCTAGTGAGCATGTTAACAATTGACTAACAATACTAAAAATAATAAACACAATAAAAAGCCTAACTTCGCTAGGAGCCAAATTGTTATTACTTTTGACACAGTTCATATTTTAACGTTAATGAGTAAATTTTGTTTCTCTTTTTTTCTACTACATACCATTTCAATAACAACATATTTATTTAACTGCAAATTAATATTTTACTTTGTCATTTGGCAAAAACACAAGTTTTGTATATGTGAAGTGCTATTTAATATGGAACTTTCGATTCTAAAACATTACCATTTTCAGTAAAAGATGGAAACGAAAATAAAGGCAAACATGGTTAACATTTTATAATTTTAATGATATTTGTAATAGAAGATAATTTAGCTAAAATCATACATTTTATTGTATTATCAACCCTTTAATGTTACTTGACTTATTTTTGAAATTTTTTTTGTTTAATAATTTTTATTTAGTATTTTGTTGCTGTGTATAGATTTATTTTTAATTTCTTTTAAGCACACACATAATTTGCTTAGTATATCCCCAAATAGCGTCAAATATCGGCTGCAATTTATATACGTTCTGTCAACTAATGCATACAATTTGTTAAAATAATGCTTACCTAGCTAGTAACCTTTGGCGGTGACAAGTTAAGCGATAAGGACTATAAATCAAATCCAGCGATTAAGCAGAGAGACTGCAAAGATGGGAATACAACGGGAAAAATGAAATTGGCAACGCTGTGGTGCACAGCATTCAGCGTTTATTTATGCGCATCGAATGAGCTCTAATTATACATAATTGCGCATAATTAAAATTTAATTAACACAATCAAGAGCTGCTCACACACAAACATACAAACACATAAGTACATACATATAACGACGCAGTGTGGAACAGAATTCATGCCAAAAGTAAAACCGGCAAAACGTGTCCATTGCAGATGTGAATGTCTTTTGGCCAAGTTGCGTGCCGCATTCAAGCAAAAGAGATAGTCACAACAGATAGCAAGAGAGAAAGAGAAAGAGTTATTGCAACAAAATTCAGGCAATTTCCTAACAAGAAGCAACAATAAAAACTTTTATTTCTAGCCAAGTGTTAAAGAGACTAGCACAACGCATTTAGCCAAAAAAAAAAATAGCAAAACCGAAACGAGTGCAAGTTCAACAACGAAAACGAGTTTCACATTTTTTATTATTTTTCATGTTATTTGTGGCATTTTGTTGTTGTTGTCGTATGCTCTGTTAGCCAACTCTCAACCAGGCTCAGACCGCATATGAGGAAGTTAATGCTTGAGCAGCAAGCATCGAGCAGCGGGCAACTTTGGCACACCACACGCAAAGATCAGCAAAGCAAAAAAATAAACCAAAGAAACTAACTAAGTAACAGTTACTATTAAGCGGACCGGCATTGGGGCATTGCCGCCTTGCCTCGCATAAAATATGCAGTAAAATTGTTTTTCTTTCATGGAAAGGCGCGCTTGGCGGGGGAGAAAAGTAATACAAATTGAACTAGTGTAAAAAAGTAGGTCTAAGACGGCTGCATCGCTATGTAGTTCGGACTTAGTGTGTGTGTGCTCAATTCGGTTGAATATTTAGCCAAACTGGCGTTTCAGTGTTAATGCCGCTTGAACACTTGTTTTGACAGCCTAGCTGGACAGTGCACAGTGTGGCAAGGCTCAAATAGTTGGATGTAAATAAAGTTAGTAAAATGAAAAGGCTCAAATTTGTTGTCAAATCAATAGCATGTGTATGACAAAACATGATTATGCACATAATATTAAAAATGTAAATATTAATTACGTTAAGCTGTGTAATCATTATTCGAGTAAAGTTGCCTATTTTCTTCAATCTTCACAAAAAACATTTACAAATGACGTTGCATAAACTTGTTTTTGTACATGTATATTGCTTGAAAACATACATATTATGCCACTGTCATTTAATGGTCGGTCACCTTTGTGTCGGACAGTGTCGTTGACCAGGCAAAGGAGAAAAATTATGTTCTTGTGCAAGTTTGACAATAATAAATGGTACATCCACTATTCGCTGTAGTTATTGTGAAAAGTAATGTTGTGTTGGGCCAGCCGAAATGCCTTCAACAACAAATTAAATTAAGTGCCTACAAAATAAACACACAGACACTCAAACACATACAGCTGATGGCTTGGCGTAGCAAGCGGAAATAGACTGTGACATCCGCCGAGTGCTGACAGCTCAAAATGACTGACAGTCATGGTTGGAATTAAGTTGGGTAGCCTCTGGATCTAACATATCCGTTGGACGTTGGCCGCAAAATTTAATTAGAAATCTGCACGTCTATGACTTTGGGCTATGAGTTAGTTTTGTTCAAGGCGCTCAGTTTCCGCTAAAAACAAAACAGAAAATACAGAAAAGAAACATTTATACACCTTGCAATATACTTGACTAACCAAATACAATCTTCTTTTTTTTCGTTTCAGCAAAACAAACTCAAACACACACAGCTCAAATTAGATCGTGAAAAAAGCAGCGAAAAATACTCGCAATAATAAGTATACTATAAACATAAATTAAAGCAAACAGTCAGCAAAGCATGCAAAGGGAAAAGCAACGAAAATTATCATAGCTATCATAGGAAGAGTAGGAGAAGAAGGAGGAGAAAGACTAGCAAAGGCAGGGAAGATTGGGGTACACAGTAGCTCGGCTAGAACGGTCGAGAAAATGATGATTATGATGTTAATAAATTAAAGTTGCCATTAATTTAGTAACGCAAACGGCTGTAGAAGGTAGCCAGACGGTAGCATAATAACAATAAATAATAATTTGAAATAGGCGAGCGAACTAGACGACTGGAGGTCTGAACTGAACTGGAGAAGACTTAAGAAGTTGAGCCAGTGCAGCAGCCCTCAAACCACACACAAACACCGAGATACATACATATATAACTATAAACAAGAGCTACTATAAGCAAGAAGCAGCTCGAGCGCGTCGAGCGTGCAAATTAAAAGCGCACAGTAGCTCAAAGGAGCAACAACAAAAATAACAACAAACAGCAAAACAGCCAAACAGCAACATGGAAGTGGCAACAACAAATAATCACAGTCAGAGCCATCATCATCACCATCATAATCATCATCTTGGCAATGGCAGCGCAGCTGGCGGCGTCAACGCCGTTTCCCGTTCCCCATTTCAGCGTGAGGTGCGTGAATGGCAACGCATTGATCCGGACACTGGAGCGCTGCTCAGCGGCCGCTTGGAGGCAGATCGCTGGATAAATGGACCATTGAATAGCTATGGCAAGGTAAGAAAACATATACTATATAAGAAAATACACATCAAACATTGAAGACCAACAATTGAAATTTTCTTTATGAGCTTCCCTTAAAAAATACCCAAAAAAAAGATTAAAAATTTGATGAATAATTGGGATTATAATAATAAACCTCAGAATATTTCTTACACAATTAGTAATAATAAAACAAAAAATATATACCTTAAGTAAAATACTGAAACTCTGTTTAAGTTTATTTCGAACATTTCTCACTGTGTACTGTGTAGTTGGGGCTCTGATTGACGCTAAGGTGGGTAAGCCTAATTGCTGTGGCTTTTGTTTACAGTCCAAGTATCCTTTAATCTTAAAATGGGAGCATAAACATAAAAATTAAATTGAAAGCCCAGCTCAAAACTGAAGCCCTACCTAAATTGTAGAGGAGTTTACTTATTAAGTGCACTTTTTTAAGGGCTGGACTATCGACTGATTAAAATTTGGTGAGCTGCCTTTTGATTTTAATCAGTTAATAGTTTATTTAGCTATTAAATAGTGGAGCTTTAGGTTTGGAAATCCAATCAAAACTGAATGGATTCATGCAGCTACTGGCTAAAAGCTTACTATGATTATGTCTCTAAATGATTAAACGAAAAAAAATATAAAATATATTTATTAATTTCATGTATATAACAGTTTTATCTTAAAGCTGCCTGCTGCACGTCTTAGAAAGTAGCTAGAATCAGCTTTGTAACCCCCTATCTTTAGTTGATTACAATTAAGATTTTACAGTTTTAAGCTGTAGCAACAATTATCCACCGATGCCACTAGGCATGTGCCACAAACCGTTAGCTACGCACGGCGAAATCTTTAAAAAATACTTTTTATTATGACGCTTTTTTTCCAACTTCGGCGAGTAACTGCATCAGCTTTGACCATCTTCACTGGGGCATAATTAACAGGTCACACGCACGAATTGCTTACAGATACAAGATACACAAGACTGTGCCACTTATTAATCGATTTGCCCAACAAAAAATGTTACAAACGAATGAATCTTTGGCTTTTATAAACGCCAAGAAATAGCAAAGCGCATGGCCAACTCACTTGAAAATATTTTTAGCAAGTGTTTATTTTGCTTTTGTTTTGATTTGCTTTGTGGCTCTTCTGTCTTTATACGCACACAGTCCATACACATTCAAATAAACAGCTCGCTCTCTTCAGATTTCACTTGTCTCCGGGCTATGCTTTTTTGTGTATCTCTTTTTCTTTGGCATTGATTGCTCTAGAATTTGTCGGTTAATTACAATGGCAGACAGATCTCAAATTTTGTGCTTGTTCATTGAGAGTATCGAGTACCAAGAGTGACGAATACCGAGTGGCATCTCGATCCATCCGTCGTGCTTGTGGCCAAAGTCAAGTTTAAACCTCAAGTGCTCAACGTAGAAGACTTAGTTGCTCCAAAAATAATGTTAAGATCAATAAAAAGTAAATTCCAATGCAATGACATCATAAATTTCTTACCTATATAGGTGTATATCAAATATGAAATTACCATCAAACCATATTTAATTGATTAAGTTATTAAAAAAAGTTGTATGCAGTTGGCAGGAAAAGATAATGGCAAGAGCTACTCAAGTTTTTAATTACTTCATGGAAGATTTTTAATTTTCATATATTTGTTGTTTAACGGATCAAGGATCTTTTGGCGAATCTCAAATTACCTTTGTTAATAAGAGAGATAATATGTACATAAATCTACCAATTCACAATCAATGAAGCTTCTTTTTTTAAAACAATTGTTATTGACTAATTAAATCATCGATTCATTTTATTATCAGGAAAATCATATAAAATCCACTTTATTGACATCCTGACATGTAGTCCGTGATCACAAACTCTACTGAGCTTTTGGTCTTATCATTACTTGGGCAAATTTCAATACATTTTTTTGCCAGGGATACCAATAAAAACCGCTGTTGTAAGGCCCATTGAGATTGCTAAAAATTAAAAAAATATATATATCAACACCCATACATAAAAAAAGATATCAAAAAATACAACTAACCAATGATAACAGTTGTTGAACCACCAGCCAGAACTATTTTCATCCGCACAATTCCTATTACTGTTATCATTATCAAGATCAAAAGTAGAGAATTTCATGTTCTTATGATGAACCATTGCATCCCCCGCAGTACCGGAATAAGCACCTAGAGATGTGATTTCAAACGATCCATCATCATTTGCAATTGCAAAACTATCGTAACGTGCAAATCGAGTTTCGTTATTCAAGTTCTGCAAATAAATGTACAATTCGTAGGGCTGGGACTTGGTTATCACATGTAGTTTATCTAATCCAATGAAGAATTCTCCACGTAAATCACCGAAACCACGTTGATATTCAAGCCAGTTGCGATTAAAGTTAACATTGCCGTTAATACGACGCAGAATAACGGTCCAACCGGGACCTGCCAAAGTGGAGTCACAAGACACTTGAAAGGATTCCGAACCAGGAAGTTTTAAATCATGTAGATCAGTCGATTTGCATAGACAACTGGAGAATTGGCATTTGTTGTTTTGCGACATCAATTCGGATATCTTTTTCTCCAGTTCTTCGATTTTTTCTTGCTCGCTGATTGTTTTGATTCTCAGCATGGATATCAACTCGTCCTTATTTTCAAGTCGAGTTTCCAGTGCAGATATTTCTCGCTCCAGGGCAATTATTGATTTCTACAATATTTAAAGCCTTTAATAAATGGAACCAAATTTTGAAATAATTTTTAATTAACTCACAGCTTTTCCATTGTCTGCATTAACTGCACAAATGACAGCTAGCAGCAAACATGATAGTGCTAACAGATTTTTCGACATTTTGATAGAAAGTAATTTAATAGATTTGCACCGTCTCTCGATCAGAAGCAAATTGAAACTAATTCTTTGACTAAACTAAGTGCTTAATGCTTTGAATTTGACTTTATAAAAGCTTTTATTAAGCGTATTTGGGTTCAACACAGTTTTGACTCTCAGCTATTAAGCTTTGTATAAATTATTGGGTACTTTCTATTGTACAAAGTATGAAGTGTATGTGGCATAATGAATATTATTTAAAAGCCTTGACTTGATTAATTTGCATGACACCTCTTCATAGCAAATTATGCGTAACTAAAAATGAGTGTTTATTTTTTTATGGTTTTGTATTTAATTCTGGCGAATTTAAAACAATTAAAGAGTCGATTAAGCCGACTAGAAGATACTATAAGCCTTTGAGCCTAGGCAGTGAATACTGATGATGTCTTCTGTCAATCAATTACGAACATTTTTATAAAACCATTAAAGCCTTTTGTTCACATTTCATTGGCCTTATACATAATTTTTCAACAAAAACTCGGTTTTCTTTACATTCTCAAAACATCAAAGACCTTTAGAAGTAACATTCACTGACTTGAGAGTTCGTATGCCCTTTCAATTTACTTGATTGCTGCAGGGTATTCAGTGTACTATAAAGAAAACATGCTCAAAGTTGCTGTTTTTTGCTTTGTTTTTATTTTATTTTTCGCTGTCTAACTTATCGCGATTGAACTTTGCTGCCACTGCTGTTGGTATTGCTATTGCTGCTGTTGCTGCTGCTTTCGAAGCAATCAATAGAATCGAAAACAATCAAAGTACCTTTTGAAAATTAAAGAAAATAAATCTAAAAAAAAAAGGGGAGAACGAGAAACAACAAGATGGAGATGAGAGCGATTTCAGTGGTCAGTTTCAGTTTAAATAGTCAGGCAGTTCATTTGATTGTGCGAATCTATATCATGATGGAGAGAGAGAGAGACTTGAGTCTATTGACTAGTTATCCCGCTGTGCATGTTTCTGTGTTTTTTTTTTTTTGCCGACAAAGTCAAAGGCAAACTTGCCGACAGAATTCAATTGAGTGATCTTTGATTTGTGCCTGGGCGCATCCACAGAGACGCATACCCTACCCAATCCCACCTTAAAGCGAACCTCAAGCTTCAAGCACCGTTAGACAACAACGACAGCTGCTTCATTAATATTATGGATAGTTTCACAAGAACAAATTTACATTTTACCATTTTACTTACCGGCGCGACATGCAGCATTTGAATTTGAATTCAGTTTTTTTGTGCTTTTTTTTTTGCCAAAGCTGGATGTCGACTTGTTGTTGTGGTCGGAGTAAAAAAGTTAGACTTAAGGCAAACAAAGCCAAGAGTGCAGTCTAACGGTATTAGAAACTTGCTGTGAGCAAGAGACGACTTTTTGTGGGTCACTGGGTTGCCAACAGCCAAACAGAAGATGCTGGCATCGAATCTTGCCACTTGGCCAGCTCAATAAGCGATCTAGCTATGTACGTGAAGCTAATTCAGGATGTTATCTGTCAGTGTCTTACGACAATTAAGCATCATCAGTTTGCTAATATTCTGTGCAAAATAGTCTTCGAACTATATGCATATATCTCGCCTCGACATTGCCTCATGAACAAGCCACAAATTGGCCATGAAGCGGTCATAAGCTAAGAATGCGCACATATGATTTATTCAATGTAGCCCTGCAACAACTTATGTATTTACAAACATACATACTTATACGTGTACTTACACTTAATGCTCGTACATACATACATGTTTACTGTGGTCTATAGAGATATAAAGGCAACGAGATCGTGACAGAAATAATGCATATAAAAATGTATATTATTAGCGCAGAGCTAAGACTCTCCAGCATGGCCAACAAAATGGCCATTGTTAGGCAGAAAGCAATTTAAAATGCAGCATGCACAGTGGGTTAAACCAACTAAAAAATTGATACGATAATGCAGTGTCCAAATAATATAAACAGTAATATTTTGCAGGCTTAACAAATATTTGATATTCAACCTGAATAAAATAGAAAATATTTATAAATTAGAATATGATCGAGTATGACCCACTGTGCAGTGCAAAGTCAGTGTCAGCTAAAAATAAAAAGAGTCAACGCTTTGGCATGTCTATGCTGCGATCTGTGCGAAACCCCCAGCCGCCAGGAAAGGCGACATGCATGCGCAGACATGGAGCATATGGCAGGCCAAAGACACACCGACATACCGACAGACGGATAGACAGAGGGCAGGCAGACAGAGCACAGGCCCAAGAGCTAAGATAGACAGTCAATCTTATGGCAAGAGACAGCCACCAAGACAACGACGACGACGACGACGACGAAGACGATGTTGCGGGCAGCATCATTAAATTCGTTTAAAGCATGGCCTGGGCAAAAATATTTTTTTTTGGCATAGGCCAAAGAAAAAAGCCAAACGAGGAGCAAAGACAGAGACTGTGAGAGGCAGAGGCAACAGCGTGTTTCTACATCATCACGACTTTTGGGCTCTTGCGCACTTGTAATATATGCGCGTCTCCCCTCCTGCATTTTACAGCTGCCGCATTTCATTGAACCTTCAACTTGACTTTGAGCCCATAAGCAAGAAAAAGCAACAGCAGCTAAAGCCGCAGCCATAAAGCCATTGAGCATTTTTCAATTTGGCTGTGAAATCTCTTTCGGCTTTATCAGTCCAACAGCCTGGCCGCAAAGGAGGCTCAAGTTCGAGATCATGACACTGATTCACTGATTGTTTGGCCGTAACGAAACATACTATGCATATACAATGTTTTTTTTTTTTTTTTCTGCTGCTTTGATTAGAGCTTCAGCGCCCCTGGGGGCGATGTGTGTGTGTGTGAGTGTATGTTACTGTAGCCATGCAGATTGGCATAGCTTAATTAGCCTGACTGTCTTGTTGCCAAAGCAAAACCAGGTCCGTCTAAGACACAACCTACACACCAAAATATATTCCAGGTCGAGCAGCTGGCTTTCCAGCCAAAAAGAGGTCATCGATAGACATACACATAGAACTGCAGGCATTGAACAGCGAAACAACTTCATGGCCAAAAGGAGAATTTAAGCCGACGTCTCTTTGTTGCGCTGTGTGGCGTGAGAAACTCAGCGACAGCGAACGTGCATTGCCTCAAGGGTTCGAAACTTTGCTAATAATTTATCTTTGCACCGCCGATTTAAGCGGGAACGTATACTTGATGCCTGGCAACGGATACTTTGTTACTAACCAAATGATCTATTACAATTGGAAAAAATGAAATTATTAAAATCTATTCAACTGCACCCTTGAATAAAGTTCAGAATTGAAAAGGGCTAATAAACAAAATGTTTTCCCAAGCTTAACTACTCTTATTTATTGTCCAAGATCTGCAACATTTTTATAACCCAAGACGTTCAAGTTTTGTCCAGATTAGCTTGTTTTTACCCTTGGTAGTAGTCAAGGATAAGTGGAATAGCGAATTCGGAATCGCCCTACGGTCATCATGCACTTTGGATAGTGTTAACGGCTACCAAAAGACAATCAATTTTGTTTAAAATAAAGTAGTGCTGGAATAAACATTTTTATCATAAGCTTGTCTTGTTTTATTTCATTTCTATGAAATGCAACATATTGTCGAGTTATAGTGGCAAAATATACCTAATTCTGGTAAAGCATGACTATGTGTAAGTAATTAACATTTTGTTTTTGTATAAATAAATAAAAAATCAAGCTTCATGACGTTTCATTAAATTTTGCTTGAAATTACTAAGAATAACATCCAAAAGCTATTTTTGGCATTTTTGACAATAAAGTATTAGGTTATGTTTCAAAATTCTGATTTATGCAGAAAAGTTTCTGTTTGAATGTTAGGATCAAAATCTTGTGAGCATTTGTGGCATACATCTTGCGCGTATAATTCGCACTATTTGATTGCTGCTTATAGGAAATTTATTAACCACAATCTGTCTTAGTCAGAGCGCAGAGTTTATGAGTCAGCCCACAATGGTCATTGAGAGTATCGGTGGTATTTTTTTGTGGTTTCATGTAACAAAGAACTTTTTGTTGTAATCAAATTTTATATATTTTGTATTTTGCCATTGAGTCAGACAATTGTTGTTGTAATAGTTGTTGCTGTAGTTGTTGCTGTGCATTTGCATGGAAGTGGAGCATTGAGAATGCATTTGATTTGGTCATTGACACGAATTTGCCCAACTGAACTGAACCCTAAAAAAAATTCGAACGTTATAAATCATCGGCATAATCGATTGTCACAATCGATCTTTTGGGCCACACAACAACCGCAAGGCGATAGAGAGAAGTATATATATACATACATGTATGTATGTTTGTGTTTGTTTTGCGGCACGATCGAATACATTTGTTAATTGTTGCGCACAATGAAAAGGGTGCAGTTATTATGCTTTAGCTCGATTTGGTCACGTGTTCGGCCAGCTGTTGAGATAAGAGTTGTTACAGCAAACACTGGACATTCAAGTGCATTACCAAACGAATAAATACACAAGGCACAAGCCACAAACATCGGTCCCCCTCTGTTTCAAGCTGCAAGTACATATAAAAGTAGATGCAATAAAGTCACTCATACGCCACATTGGGCACACCTAATAAACTTGCATACAATTTTGTACGACTCATTTGCGAATTGTGTGTTCAAACTTTATGTTGTTTCAGATACGTTCGAGTATATTAAAATCTATAATTTTGAAATAAAGAGGTATTTAGTCGTTGACTTTTGCAGATGAGTTCTTTTCTTTTTTTTCTTCTTCTTCTTTCTGTAAGTTCATATACGAAGAGCCTAGAAATATTTCAAGGTATGACAAAAGCTTAAAAGAGCAATAATTAAATTAAAAATAAGGTGTTATAGTTGAATAAATAAAATAACAATTCAAAAGAAAACAATTGTAAGGCAATAAGATTCATTTTAGATTTGGGGGCTTGGTTTGTATGAAATGAAAAGCTTTTCATTATAAAAACCAAACGCTTTCAAACGAAACTAAACTTTCGTCTTGAATATCCCAAGCCCAGTTTCGGACAATATGAAGGCAACCTGTAAGTGAACCCTTGGCCAAACCTACTTAACAAGCCACAAATCTTACTGACAATCACAATTAATTAATTCCTTGTTATCCAAAATTGAAAACGAAACACCAACACAATATCCTGCCGTCACTCAAATCCAACACTCTCCGTCTCTTTCTTCCCATTTCTTTCCATTTCTAATCGATATGTTGCAGATATCAGATTCACAAAATATCTCACAGCCAAATGGCACACAACACATACAGCGCAAACAAATGGAGGTGCTCCGAAGTGCCAATGGCGCCATGCAAGTGATACGCACACAGACAGTTCAAAAGTCATCATCCACATCCCGTTGGGCCACCTCCACATCCACCTCAAGCACAACAACCACGACCCGAAGCACAGGTGTGCCCCCTAAGGCACTATGGGCGCCAACATCCCCACAAGGCGTTGACATTTGCGAGCTAAGCAGTGATGATGATAATCACCTTAATGTTGTTGATGAGAGCACTCAGAGCGATGCAGGCGTCGTTCACGAATGCACCACGACTGCATCCATGGCTAGCAATAATGGCCAGGAGCTGGTTGATGATCATGTTGATTTTGTTGTGATTAATGGCCGTGCCAGCATGGACGATGACGATGACGATGTCGACGACGACGATGATGATAACGACAAACTCGGCCACAATTTGTTACCCGATACAGCGCCAAGTTTGAAATTGAGCAATCTAATGGTAAGTTGTGCCCGCCCCTTCCTTCCTTATTCCACAACACAGTCCCCAACCCGTTACCCTACCCGCCTGGCCAGGCTCGGTACTTAAATGAGGTAGTCATAGCTCTGAGGCTGTCATTTTTCATGCGCTTGTTTGTTGGCGGCTCATTAGCATGCTGCGCTGTTTGCTGAACGATTTTCTTTGCTTGCTTCTGTTTTCTGCTTTCCTTCATTCGCTCGGCAATGGCAATGACCGAAAATGGTTAGCCATTTGGCTCCTAACTATCTGTTGTGGGCTCGAGGAAATCGTGAAAACACAAATCTTTTAATGATGCTTACATAAATAAAAAAAAATTATAAAAAAAATTTTATAAAATGTGCAAGCATTTCAAGGAAAAGGTTGTTATTATTAATCGTTAGTAAAACTAAATGATATTAATTATATTTATGATCAAAAAGTCGTTATAATTGAAACATTTATCCTCAGTTAAAGTACAAAAATAAGCAATTTGAATCTTCGAGTTATTTAAATACATATTTGTTAATTTTTTTATTAAATGTATTTTTGTTCAAAGCTCTACATTCGTTTTCTTAATACAATTTTTTATGTACGCATACTCTGTTGAAGCTTTAAATTTCCAAGAGCTGTGACCTTTATTTTTCGTTATTTTTAGTAAACTTTTCAAAAATAAACAAAGCTTATCAAAGTAAACAAGCTAGCGAACTGAAAATGGTTACACAAGTCAATTTTAATGTCTAGACACATTTTGTTGGCCATTGGCAATTGGCCAAACGTCATAGATCATCAGATCGTAGACAGAGAGCTAGACGACCACGCTTTAAATGCGCCTGGCAACAATCGTCTTTTATAGGCAAGCTCAATTAAGTATTTAACACTCAAGACACAATTTATGAGCAGCAATCGAACCAATTTGGCAACCAGACATTTAGGTCATGACTACAAAGGAAATTCTGGCACACCACCCATCAATGGCATCGAGGCAAATCTCGGCTTGGTCATTAGGCGAACAGCAAAAAGTATTTAATTATTGGGAAGCCAGTTGATGTAGACGACACAACAATCGCTACACTCGCGCCAAGCACAACGCCCACTCTTAACATTAATCTTCATGCGAATATATCATTTAATTCTCTACCCTTTTCGAAGAGGCATCAACGCGTTGTGCAAGGGTTTGTAACATTCAAAAAGGGAATGCAACTTAAATCAAAATTGAAAAAACAATCTCAAGTTAAAACTGAATTTATATTTAACAACATTTCTACAAGTGTTTTGGAATGCTCTGTTATTCACCGTTTTCATGCAGTTATAAAAAAGTCACAAAACAGCTGATTTTACACTTTAATTTACAGAGCAGTAAAGCTTCTTTTCAGACCAATTTAAGAAATAACAAATATAAATATTTATATATAAGAACCAGCTCCGATATCGGTTTTGGGTGTGTATAATATATATATTTTTTGGGAAATAATTTTTTCCGAAGGTATTCCCATTTAATCAACCTCATGCCAATAATACTTGATCCGCTTATAAACACGGAAATTCATTTTTTTAATTCAGAAGTGAAGTGTGTGGAACTTCCTTGTAAATTTCCAGCAGTTCCCACCCACATCATAAAGAACATCAACAACAATAGCAACAACAACAACAACAGCAACAACAACACTAATGCGCGTCAATCTGCTTTTGTTTTGCCATTTACAGAAAAGCAGTTCGAGTATTTCCAGCCAAAGCAGCAACAACTCAAATTTAACAATTGCAACTGGCAACACCCACAGAAATGCGGGTAAAATAAGCCTACATGCAATTGTTGGCCAGGCAGCAACAACAACAGCAACAGCAACATCATCATCGTCATCATCATTATCCACAAATACATTATCATCGAGCACATTATCAACGTGGCCCAAACAGCCTGACATATACGGCTCGAACAACAAAAGCAGTAAGCGTCGCGTGGGCGTACCAACTGAAGCTCAAGCTGGCAATGCTGGCAACGCTGGCGATGCTGCTGACGTCGTCGCGACACCAACGCTTCGTCGTGATTTGGAAAGTTTCCGGCATTATAACGATGACGACACCGACGCTGATGATTTGCGGTAAGTGCGGTCGATCGAATTTGTACACACGAAAAATTTTGTGTATTATATTTGTGGCATTATTTGATTGAACAACACACACACAACATTTTGCAGGCTCAGCGCACGGCATCAGCGTCGCCAGCAGGTGTCCCAATCCGTTTATGCTCCACCGTTGCCCCTAAGCAGCAGCTGCAGCTTGCAACGTTCGCGTTCCATATCAACGGATGATCTCAGCAACGATTGGCAACAGCAGCACAAGCCCGGTGAGGACGACGACGAGGATCAGCCCTGCGGCGATTGGCGACGCGTTAGCAAATTGCGTCGATCATTTCAATCGCAGGACTATCACAATCGAACCACTCCACGTTCCCGTCCCTTGGATTTGCCCAGCAGCAGTACGGTAAGTGTGGCGCGCATTCGCGCAGAGCTGGAGAACGGACGTCGTCTTAATACAGCGATGCGCAACAATCACGTCGATCTGGCAGCACTGGACAACATTCTGAACACAACACCACAGCAGCAAAGCAGCAGCAGCAGCAGTAAGCCACAGCTGGTGAAGAAGAGCACATTCCTGACAGCCGAATCGCTGCAGGAAATACGCGGCAAGCTGAAGAAACTTTCAGACGAGAGCCTCTACAAGGAGGACTTTCTAGCACATCAGACAGTCTTAAAGCCAGCTCCAGTTGAAGTGCTAGAAGCTCCGTCGACAACTACAACAACACTAAGTGTTACTCCAAGCGCCTTTCGTGCTGTACATAATACGCACAGCCTGGAGACGCGTCAACGACCAAAAGACACCAATTCAAGTGAGTGGCATTTGCGGCGCAAGTCATATGGCTTTGAGAAAATGTCACCACCTGAGAATCGCAGCATTTTTCGTGTCGATGCTTCCACGGACAGCGGCCTGGGTCGATCCGGTGAGCAATTGGGCAACTGGTCGCCCACGGAGCGTTCGGCGGCGGCAGCCAGTGGACAGAATGCCACAATCATACACTTTGGACGCCGCAAGGAGCAATTGCAGCAGCAGCAGCATCCGGTTGGAAAATTTGTGAATGCCGATGAAACGGAGCATTTGAGCAAGCGACATTCTATTGCAGTGGAGGAAACTTGGCGTGATTTACGTAAAACATCGCAGGTAAGCGTAAGACGGAATGACAGACATGGCACATTTTACTACAAGTATATTCATATCGTCTTGCAGGTGCGCGTCAATGGTGATCCCATTAATGGCAACAACAACAACAGCAGTCAAATGCAGCGCAGCAGCGCACAGAAGCGTGTGGAGTTCTGTAAGACTGAGGTGCACTTTGCTGCCGAATCGGGACGCGTTAATATTGTGGAAACAGATGGCAAGCCGCCGCCCACACAAAACTTTCGACGTAGACGACGCACTGCGAGCGGTCCTCTGCAGAGTCTGGTCAAATCGGCTAGCGTCAGCAGCAGCACCACCACCAGCAGCAGTAGTACCATCAGCTCTGGTGATGGGGCCAATAAGAGTATTGCCTCCAGCACGGTGACATATCGAGCCACATTGATGGAACCACCCAAATTGGTAACACAACCGGTGACAGGAACACAGGTGACAGTCGTAACGAGTGCTCCAAAGTTGTCGGTGGAGCCGCGCTACAGTCTGCTGGAGACAACAAGCTCTACATCCAGACACAGCTACACCTCCACCAGCGGCGTCGACACAACCGATAATGAGAACGATGAGCTGGCCAACATTCGAGGCATACTCAAAAATAAGCCAGTGAAACCAAAACCCTATCATCTTGGTGAGAATATTGAGAGTGCCGAAGTGCTCTGGAGCGTGCCAGCAACCGCCAAAAGTGAGAGTCGAGAGAACAGTCCACCAAGTCGTGAAAGCGGTAAGTACTTAATAAAAGAAGAAGAAGAAGGGAAGAAAAATAGAGTGAGCGTCAAATACCATGATTTAAACTAGAGATGGGGTCGTTAAAGAAATTGCTTCCCATCCCATCCCGTCCTGAAATCAAATTCGCTTCTCCCATCCCGAATGTTCCGAAAAATTGTTGTTTATCCCACGAGTCCCGCCATTTTCCTGAAATTTTATTTTTGAAATAAGAGTATATATATATTTTTTAAATATAATCTAAAACAATAATCTCTCAAAAATTTTTCCAATAATTCGAGTTCTTCACTCTTCCAAAATTCTACTGGAAGTAGAAAAATCCCTATCGCTGGTGGCAGAAGACGTTGGAACGTTGAGCACTTGCCAGGAGAGCATTTCATCAATGTCAAATTATTGCATTGTTGCCAAGTCTTAAAATAATAGTGAAAATACATCTAAATGATCCCATTTATTTTATTTCGATAAATACAGAACATTTATCGAGTACATTTTGTTTGGGTCCGACAGGTTTACCGGGACCCGTGGGAATTTCGGGATTGACCACTTATACCGACTTTAACGAATATTTTTAAAATCGTTCCCATCCCGTCCGATCCCTTAAATTTTTCCGGGACTCGCGGGATTCCCGAAATTCCCGATCCCGACGCCCATCTCTAATTTAAACCAAATCCTTTGGGATGTTCAGTTCTATAAACTTTCCAAAGTAATCAAAATACGCGGAGTCTTAAGATAGATTTAAGGGATTTAAATGGAATATGGCTCAAATGTATAGATGTTCATCAGCAACCATACTCTGTTATCCAAGTTTCAATAGCATTATGACCTAATGATTTCTCATTTTTAACAGCAACTGAGGATGGACACTCACCAGTAACAATCAAATCGGTGGCTGAGCGCGTGCGAATTGTGGAACAGCGACAGTTTGATAAGCAACAGTTGCAGTCATCGCCTGCCGGCAATGGTTATTCAACGAAGATCAATGTGAGCCTGGGAGCTGAAGAGTGGCCAGAAACAGGTTGGTATGATTTTGTAATAGACAAAAACAAATTAACTTTACAAATTTATTTAGCTGCTGTCTTGTCTATTTTTGTGTTGATATGTTGTGACTTTTTGCGGTTTAGTAGTAAACTCCTCTACTTGTCTCTCAATTTGCCTAGTATCGATATTATTAATACTTGAACTTGTAATGCATGTCTAAGTCGCTGCTTCAACTTTTCACTAAGATATTCTTCCAGTACTACACATAAATTCATTATTTAACCCATATATAGAATTAACAATTTTGGGCTTAGCATGACCATATTTTGTATTCTGTTTAACACATTCTTAACTAAGCATTTTTAACTTAATTAAACTGACACAAACACTTACATTTAACGTATTTGAATGGTGCATGTTTGATGGCGCCCAACGACTTCAATAAAAAAAACTCAGTATTGGTTTTGACTTTTGTTTTACTTTTTAAAGAAAAAAAAAGGGACAAAAATATTACACTCACCCCATTCACTCATAACTAAAGTCATTTAATAAGCATTGTACGAGTATCTCAGCCCAATACTACACCTAACCCAAGTGCATAAAATCCAAAAAAATACCAAAACACCAAAAACATTTCTCGCACATTTCCCCATCACAGGTGCCATCAACACAGTTCGTCGTCGCAGTAGCGCCCAAGAGTTAGTACTACAGGATTTACGTGCCCATCAACGGGTCCTAGACGAGGGCCTCAAGTCCACCTCCCTCATAATGAAAACAATGCGATCCGCTAGCCAATTCGATGAGGCCATGCGTCGCTTGAGCATAGCCTCAATCGAGTCCGCTATCATTCAGCCCACAATTGTGGTGCCGACGCCAATGCTGCGCTCGCATAGCTATCAGGAGGAGAGCTCTTCCCGTCGTACTTCGACGACTTCTATAACCAGCAGTGATTTGTTTGGCAGTGCCTTGTACGATTCACTGCCACGCATGCCCCTAGCGCCGCCACGTTTGAAACTCTTGGGCAATACACAGATTCTCGTAAGTCAGCAGCTAACGCAGCTGCGGCGGTTATACGACGCCGCCGAGCAGGAGGAGGACAGCGCCGATGAGGAGGTTAAACGATATTTTCGAGAGAACAGCCACAACAACAATAGTGACAGCGGTGGTGGCACACAATGCAGCTCCTCGCCCGAGGATGTGGTTCTGCTCAAGGGCAGTGAGTACTCTAGTAGCTGGAGTCGCCTGAAAGCCAAGCGCACTATCTGGAAAATTGAGGCGCAAGAGCAAACGCTACAGCGCTCAGGTAATGAGAGAGTCCCAGAGACAGTTCCATGAGGAAGTGTAGAGGAGTTTACTATAAGACTAGGAAGAACAGGCAGTTTCAATTTAATAGAATTACTACAATGTGTGTTTGGTGTTGTTTGTCCCCCTTTTTTTACAGATCTGCCCAAGTCCAATGTGATGAATATTGCTTTGCATGCGCCGCGGGTGCAAAAACCGCAAGCAACACCGCCCACTCTACGCATTGGTCAGCTGGTTCCAGTGGCTAAGCCACGAACATTGCTTGTGCAACCACAATTGCAAGCACCACACACAGATACCACTGACGAATCGGGCAGCGAATCCCTAAAAATAGTCAAGGAAGCACGCGGCGCACGCAAGCTCCGTGAGCACGAGCTCTCCTACTTCGGAGTTCAAAGTTCACCGACACCCTCCGCAACACAATCACACAAATTATTAGGCACGCCCTCGAGTAATCCACGACGCACGTTGCCCACTCGTAGTAAGCATATTCACAACGAGGAGGTTATCAATGCAACAACGACAACGAAAGCGACAACAGCAACTGCAGCAGCAGCAGCAACAACCACGACAACAACCAAGTGGCAGCTCTTGAATGATCGACCGGATTTGCTGAGACACAGTCCGCAGGGCAACGATGAATGCAACGATGATTTTCTGGATGATGAGGAGCACTGCTATGAAAACATTGCCAACGAACTGACAACCACATTTAGGGTAAAGTCACCATCGCCCTCACCTGGCAGCTACGAGCGAAAGACAGATTTGCAACGCGATGCTCAGATACTCAGCGAGATGACACGAAACGCTGACCAAACAATGAAGGTAAGAATTTATTTTGTATAATAATTAAGTTAAGTACGTAGCTTTAATTGAATTCATATGTCTCTTGATTTTAGGCACTCTCCGATGAGGCTGCCTTCAAGGATCAGCGACGCCGTTCCTGCTCTCTGCAGCGACGCATTGCCAAACCATTAGCGACCATCGATGAGAGAGTTAAGGCTCAAGCTGTTGATGCAAAGTCAGTGAGCGTTACACGCGGCACATTTTCATCGGAGGCTCGACGAAACTCCCGACAATCGACCCCGTCGCCAACGCGTGCACGCAGCTCCTCTCAGTCATCCATTGAGTGCTGTCCACGAGATCGTTCGCGCTCCAGCTCGCGTGAGTCAATGACTCAAGGAGGTGGCTCATCTGACGAGCAATTAAGCAAGCAGCGCGTCGAACGTCTGCGCATGCGCACCCCAAAGCGTGAGAAGTCACGTCAAGATCCCATCACAGAGCAGCGCTCATCCAGGCAGAGCAGCAAGCCACGCAACAGTAACACCAACTCCAATGAGGTGTCAGAGAGCAAGCGAACGCATCATCACAGCCGACACAGTCGAGAAAGCCGAGAGAAGGAGCACTCGCACACAAGCGAGCAGCACTCTGGCAAGCACAGCTCGGGCTTGGGTAGCAGTCGTCTGCTGCGCTCATCGCGTGTCGGCGAAGAGAGCCGACCGCGCACAAGCTCACAGCGCACCAGCGAACGCGAGAAAGAACGCGTGAGAGAGGGCGAACGCGCGCGTGAGCGTGAGCGTTCGCGTGGCAGTGAGAAGCACAAAGAAGAGCTTACGCGTTCTCGTGGTGAGTAAACAGTTATTCGAGTATGAGGTGAAATTTACTTTATGCTTAATGTATGTGGTTCGCCTTAATCAGTATTTTCAATACCTAAATGCGTGTATTTATTGCAGAGTTACTTGTTTTGGGCCTACTTATAATGGGTGCCACACAGCCACCTCGGCTGCGTAGACGTTTTAGGTTAGCTACCTGTTAGCCAAGTGCCGATTTTTAAACTTGATTACTACTAAGCTGCAACAAATGCATATCTTTATTTGAATAAGTAGCGAAACTACAAGGCTGCTCGTTTTCTTACTTTTATTATTCTTGCAATTTGTTCACTCGTAGTCTTGATTGTTTTTCACCACACTACACATATACTGGGAATGAAAACTAATTGCACTTATTTATAAATTGAAAGATTTAGTTAAAGTTGTAAAAGGGTTGAGCTCGAGGCTTACTCCAGGTCGATATTGCAATATATCTTAAGTGTCTTCTGATAAAAATTAAATTTAGAAAAGATAATTTTACCAAAATACACAAAACCAATCTGAGTATTCAAATATGAGTATTCCATCAGCTTTGCTGTATTTTAAATTAGTTTCATTCCCAGTTGCAAATATGTATACAAATTGACACAAAATATGTTTTAGCACACAAACACGTAAAAACACCTTATCTAAACCCGAAAGCTTAACAAACTTAGGTCAGAAAAAGAATTGGTTATATTAACTAACATAAACAACAACATGAACGAATTAAAATTGATAATATATCATGCCATTCCACACATTCACACACAGGTCACTCCAGTCGCTCCAGACACAGTGAGCCCAGCACAGTGGCCCACAAGTCAAGTCGAAGCAGTCGCAGCAATCAAGTTACAAACACATCCACACACAGAAAGTCCGTCAAACCAACAACAGCAGCAGCAACACCAACAACAACAGCAGGCAGCACAACAAAAGCAAACACAACAGCATCGCACAAAACATCGACAGCAACTTCTAGCGCACCAACAGCAACAACGCACAACGAACTGACGTACGTATACGTAACGAATTTAGCCAATACACAAACCACCGAGGATGCAGACTATGCCAGCATTGATGAGGCCACAGTTATGCCAACAACAGTTACGCTTCCACTGCCTCCGCCTCGTCGCAAGCGTAAGCAATCGCTTATTCCGCTGCCCATCCAGCGTGCCACGCCCACTGCCGAATACGAGTATCGCACTAAATTGGAAATGATTCCACCACCATCCCAATGCAAACCAAAGCCCAGCTACTCGAATCAGTCGACGCTGCGCTGCAAGCCACAGCCGGCACGCAAATCCTCTCTCAAATGCACTCAATCGACAAGTTCGAGTTTTGCCTTTCTGCCCTATTTGGCGGCCAAGCGCAACTCTAGTGTAAGCCATGTCTATGACAACTATTTGCTATACGCAGCGCCAGATACACTTAAGGCAACAGCCTCCAAGTTGCGTCCCTACCAGAACAATTTGAGTAATGAGCATGCCCAGCTTTTCGGCAGCGGTGGTCGTGCTGGTGCTGCAGTGGCTTCGGGTGGTGCACTTACAAGCCGGCTGGGCAGTTGGCCAAAGCGTTTGCGCAAGCGGCAGGTGCGCAGCAGCGTTTCAACGCATCAACCTTTTGGCATTTGCACATGTTCATAGTCAGACGGAGCTGGAGCAGTAAACCAAAAAAAAAAAAATAAAAATCACAATAAATATATAGTTGCACAAGGATAGGCGCAACTGGATCTCGTCAACGTCACAGTTTTCTTTCACATTTTTCTTTAACATCCTATGCACACCGAAATTTTCCTATATTTTTTTGACTACCTCACGCACGCGATATAGAAAAGCCACGAAAAGCACGAAACATATCGAAAAGAACGATTCTGCAGATATCTAACCTGTTTTCCTACACTAATAATACTACCTTAAGCCGAGCCAGAGAGCAAGGAAAAGAGAGTGAAGAGTTTTTTATTTTACTTGGAGCACACTTGGCAAAGCACAAATAGAAATATATTTATATACAAAACACCCATACACACAATGAATGCAAATGGTTCTGTTTTTACTTTTTACAGCGTAAGCGAATTTCAAAATTTTGTATAATTTCGTAATTAAGAAACTGTAAGCATGTTGTGGTTGCATTAGTAGTTTAGATGCTAACCAAGTTTGTAGAATGCTAACTAACTTTACCCACAGCAACAATTTTAATATCGGTATAAAGTAAAAAATATCTTGTCTTCTTCTTGCCAAGCTGTATGGGAAAATTCACACAACAATGAATTTTTTTATATTTAACTTTTTTTTTATTTATTTTAACATGAATTTTGTTTGAAATTTTAAATTTCAAGCACTTATTTATAATTATTTGTTAGTACAAATTAATTTTATTTAATTAAAATCAAATAGGTTCTTGGCAAGTATTCAAAACAGGCATAACGATTTAATTGCATGATCAAAACAATACTAAATCAAACGAATTAACCTTTTAATCTACTGCTCTGCTCACACTCTACTTTGTAGCGCTCTCTAGCACATTTTAGTATCAATTCTAAACACTGACTATGAACATGTTGCTGAAAGAAAACCAATACAAAAACTCATCAACGAAATTGGAAACGAACTGAACATATATAATCATCAACATTGCTCGCTCTACTCTATTTTTTTCTGTACCAGAACACTAAAAGCGGTACTTTAGCAACTGGAACTACGTAGTGGATGTAGCATACTCTATAAAAAAAAAACAAACGGATATTTTGTATATTGTAAAAATTTCAAGTAGAAACCATATTGAAAAAAAAGTAAAAAAGATTACGTTTAACAATTTTCTAACTTGAATTATTATTTTTTCTCTATAACCGGCAGACACGGTAAAAGCACACTGAATGGACATGCCCATCATCATCATAATCATCACAGCAGCAAGCACAGCCAAGGACAACGGCCTCAGCATCATGTGCACAGTCTTACCACAACGACAATTGCTGCCACAAAGCAGCAGCGCGATCGACATGGCAAGGATAGAAAATAATTGGCAGGCAAAAGCTAAACGAGCGAAGCAACGAACACTACTAAAACTTAATGTTAGAATATACCACTTACTAATATTAACAAAATATATTTACACATATGTAAAACGAATAGCGTGCGTAACCTTCAGGCGCTATTGATGCCAACTTTATGTTTATAAATTTGGTAATTTTTGAAATTTTTAATACATTTACAAAAATTTCAATGTAATTACTCGACATGGCGAACGAAAAGTAACTGAAGAAAAAAATGTTTTACTAACAATCCAATAACTCTGAATGCGTGCATCTATTAAAGCATTTTCCAATACCAGTTCCTCCCGAAAACTACATTCATTCATTCAAAATTCAAGTATTAAACTAAGCCACTTTACCACTTTCTATGCTACTTATCCAACTTTGTTAATGTTTAATATACATATAAAAATATATTAAAAATTATCACATCACATAAAATTTAAATAACAAATGATACTCATAAATATTCTTTAATAGCCTTAAGTTTGATTGTTCGCATATACATGAAATACAAACGATTTATTTATACGATAATTTTCAAAAAGTTTTGCACAAAAATTAGATTATGTTTTTTTTGTGTAAAATATTTTGATGCTATATTCGATTTATATATATTTTAAAATAAAAATAAATATCTTCTGAAACAGCAAATTAACTTTTTACGTTTATTAGATTTACTTAAAAATGAAAATGGTTTGTTTTCATCATATCACGTATACGCCTCTATTACATTGTTGCGCACCTTGAATGCAAGAAAACTAGCTGATGTCCAGAGAACATAGAAAGCTGAGTTTTTTGAGTGTGTGCAGCAAACTATGAGCATTTGTTTATTCTTACTTGTTATAGCTATAATTTTGCCAACTGCGTCGACCATTCGTGCTAGCGTTGTTATCTTTTTGTCACTGCGACCATTTCCACACATATGTATGTAGGTAAATAACAGTATGTGCATGCAATATATGATGAGATAATCTATAGTTGTATTTGTTATGTATGCATGTGTGGGTGTTGATAAACACAAAACATTTGAGCACGGCACACGTCAATGTGATTTTTAGTATGTGTACGGAAGACTAAAGGGGCCGCTCAGTTGTCATTCAACCGCCGTCACAAACGGTGAGCAGTTATATCGAACCCGTTACCTTAAGCCTGAGAAGTGAGTAAATATATTGTTCATCAGTGAGCTGCTCTCCAGTGAAATACTTTATGTTAATTACTCGGTTTTAAAAAAAAAAGTACAGAGCAATGACAACTAATAGACTTAACACCTATTGCGGCATGTGAAATCAATAACATATAAAGCGTGAAAATGTAAAACAAAATCGATTCCTTGTGCACCCTTTATGATTCATTCTTTTGGCCGGTATGACTCAGAGTTATCAAATAACGATCAATATTAAACACGTGCCTCAATGGTTTCTATTGTTTTATACCAAAAAAGCGACTAATCTTAAAACTTTTAGTAAAATGTAAACAGGTGTGCGTTCAACGAGTTAACATTGATAAGAATTAGCTTTGTTTTTTTTTAAGTTTTTTTTTTTAAATTATATAAATTGGTATTTCTTTATTTTTAATATTTATTGCTCTTGAGAGTAATTTCGAAGTAATTGGTTTTTATGTCTTTAAACAAAATAAACATTTTATTTTACAAAAAATTTAAAATGGTATTAATTTGGTCAAAATAAAAATGTTTAATGCATATTCAATAACTTTTTGTTAAAAACATATAACGTTTTAATTAATTACTCATGCTAATTTAAAGGGCATAAAATTAAAAGCCTTGTACTGTTTATCTATTTACAATATGCTCTGTGTAAACACAAATGTTCAATTAAAAAAAAAAAAAAAAAAAAAGAAACAAAAGAAAAACGAAAATGAACAAAACAAAAATAATAAATAAAAGCTGAGCGAATTTCAGTGCTATTGTCACATTTATAAAAATGAGAACAAGAAAAAGATAAGATTGTAAAATAAAATAGTTGAGAGTTATTTTTTATTTACTTATAAAGATATGTTTTTATGTATTATCAGTTTTATTAAAGTATATTTATGTTAGTTTTGCTGTCTTATTAACCCTATGTTGAAAATTCGCTTTTACAAAATTTTCAGACATTCACTTGTTTTTGTACTGTTGTATGAATGCGTATACTTAATATACATTGAGAATTTTGCAAAAAAAAAATGCCTTTTTGGGAATATATAAATGTATCAATAAAAAAATATTTGCTCAGCTTTTGCTGTTAAATGGAGTGCCACAGCCGGTAATTGTTATCTTATCAAACCCGAATTGAGTTTATCTTGTCTGAAATTGCAGTCTAAGCAAATACAACAACAACAAACATTTGGTAGCTGACCACATTTGGCTTATACACAGTGTTTGCCATATCGCTTACTGATAACACAACTACATATAAGAGCTTTTTTTGAATTTTTATTCTATTTCGATTAGAACAATGGCACAAAAGCTTACTTTGGTTTCTTTGGGCAGTTTAATACCGTTTTGAAACTTATACGAAAAGGTTGTGTTTTTAATGTTCTGCTATTAAGGTAATACTTATGAACCATATAAAATGGCACTTCTCAATATAAAAAGACTACTTATATCAAAACTAATGTGCAAATTTTTATTTTCAGATTTGACAATAAATAAACGTCCAACATGTCGCTTTTAACGGGCAGCGCAAATGCGGTGAAGTACACGCTATTTGGATTTAACCTAATCTTTTTGGTAAGTACATGCCCAGGCCAAAACAGTCAAAAGGCAGATAGTTCTAACTGAGTCATTACCAAATTTAATGTGTTTTGCATTAGCACAAAGTCCATTACCGAATTTGTCAATTTGTTATTGTGCATATATGCTAACTCATAATCATATAGATAAGGAAGACAATAGCAGGTGTCTGGGCTTTAAATGGATTGGAAAGGTGCCTTTTAATATTTATTTCATTGTTTAAGTGCGCAGTTAGTCATGTTCTTTATTTAAGCAACAACGATTGAACACTTTCTTCTAGAATCTACAATATTTAATCTATCATTTATTTTGTTTTATGACCTTTTTCTGATAAGTGTAGACACTGATTAATTTTTAAGCCCGTTAGATAACGCACCTTTTGTTTATGCTATCTGCACTTTTGCTTAAAATATGAATGAGTAATATGTTAAACAATGTTGAATTTTATGTTGTTGAGCAGCAAAATAAAACAGTTCTATCGACATTAAATTTCTTCCAATTATGTTTATTATAATTTTTGTAAAGATGTTTAAATCGTTGACTCAAATTTAATCCTAAATGTATAATATCTATTGAAAATGCCAACGATTTATATCTGGAACAGGCCCTTTTTAAGGTATTTAGAACTCCAAACTTCATAGAAAAATTTATTTAAGACATGTATTTACACTTTCTTAAGCACTTTTATTTCGATGGTAAGCATAAACTTAAAGAGAAGCGGAAGAATAGACTATGCAATGAATTTATTACTTAAATACTTGTTATATCTTAAATCAATATTAATAATAAATATTTGATTATTCTATAGATTACAGGCATCATTCTTATTGCTGTTGGTGCTGGCGTTGGCTCCGTCTACACCGGCTATGAACTCTTTTTGGTCGGCAAATTCTTTTCAATTCCAACGTTTTTAATTGTTATTGGAGCCTTCATTATTGTGATAACCTTTTTCGGATGTTGGGGTGCGCTCAAGGAAAACTATTGCCTCATCCTCAGCTTTTCGGTGATGCTATTCATTATCTTCATATTAGAATTGGCGGCCGGCATTAGTGGCTATGTGTTGCGCAATAATGCATACGATTACATAGATACGGAACTTACCAATTCGATGGGAAGGTATTCAGAAAATACCCAGGACGCTACCACTACGCTCTGGGACGACGTGCAACGCGACTTCAACTGCTGTGGCGTTAATAACTATACAGACTGGAATGTATTGATGAATATTACTGGTCTGCCCTTGTCATGCTGCAGAATACCTGTGGGCGAAATAGGTACATTTACCTGTGACAATTCAACATACAACAATAATGTCAAGCGAAACGGATGTCTAAACGGCTTCTCCAGCTATATTGCCGATCATGCGGTCAGTCTGGGTGCTGCTGGTGTTGTTATTGCCGTACTTCAGGTAAGTTGAGTGCGAATTGTGATACCGTAATAACTAATTTACAAACATTTTCTATTTGCAGTTCTTTGGCGTTATTTTCGCATGTTACATAGCGCGAGAAATAAAAATTCGTAATGGCATCACAGGCTTCATGTAGATGCTGTTGATGAGTTCCATTTGTATATGGATAACGTTAAATTCATGGCCTGCAATCTTAGCTTATTCTTAAGAGACCCTTTGTTGACGCTTTTTGCGCTTTTCTGCTGCTAAATTATTCAAATATTTGTAAACTTATCATAGCTTTATAAATAAAATCAATTTAGCTTTTATATTCTACAGAATTTTAAAGTTCTTCATTTACTTTATAAAATTAATCCGCAGCCATGTTTAAATGTTTTAAAGGCAAACGTAAGAAATTCAGTTAACTTAATGCAGAAATAAAGAAACGAACAGAAAATATTTTGCAATCATAAACATTGAAATACATTTGAAGAAATGTATTTTAACTTTGTAATGAAGTGCATATAAGAGAACATGTCTGACCCGATGGATATATATTATTAAAGGGTATCGCGAGCTGTGTTTATATAAATATTTCCATTTGTTTCTATGCAAACTAGTTTAACAGTATTTCAGTTTTCGAACTGAATTTTGTTGCAGTTAAATTATTTGCCAAATTTTGCCAGATCGGATTCCTTTAGCATTTAGTTGAAAAAGATTCTTATACTTGTTAGTAGGCTGGAATTAATATTTGTGGTGTCTAGTCTGGGCCCCAAACATTCAGACATTAAAATAAAGAATCAGTGTACAAGAAATAATTTTGTATATATTTCGCACTGTTAAGCAGCTTGAACTAAATGAGTTGACTTGATTTTAGTGGTAGTCTTGCGATAAAAACAGTTGTGGCGTGGGTTCTCTCAAAGTAATTGGTTGAAAACACAAGTCAATTAATTTAGCAAACTACTCTATGTAGCCAACATGTTCATGCATGACTATGGCCAATGAATAATTTAAACTATTCAGCGGCTGTAGTAGTGTTCCCATTAAAAAATCGATAAGCCATGACAGTTGACTCATTATAATTGAGACAAACAATCGATAACACATGGCCAACAGCGGTCGCGAGGGCCCAGCCCAACCCCAACGACCTTGCACTTGAAACCTTGTTTGAATTCAAAATGTTGGAGAAACTTGAATGACATTTGAATAAAGTATGAGTTCCATTGAATAGAGACGTGTTTGTATACTAAGTTGAGCTAATTTCACATTTTATTGCAAAATCTAATGAATTAGGGCATAATCTTATCGCCAGCTTTTATCTAGTACATTGAGAAAAACAATGAACATTTATTGGCTGATAAGCGAACTCGACTGTTACACAAAGAGCGTCAAAGCGAGAGCCACTTAGTTGGCCTAGAGCGTATCGGAGCGAGTGAGAGAGAGAGAGAGGTGGGTGAATTGGCCGAGAGCCGAGAGCCATTTGGCGTTTGCAACTGGCAATGTTCCCGTTGTGGGCCCGCTCAGTCAACGTGTAGCCAGCAAAAGTTAAAGTACGTTCTGTGGCCAGGCAAAGACTGCCTACAACGATAACAAATATATAAATAAATAAGAGTGAACAATTTAATATATGTAATATATACTACATTGCAGCATTACAGCTCAACAGCTTTGGATTACGAAAAGAAACGATTACGAAATGGCAAACCGGGAACTGGAATTAAAATCCGGAATGCGTTGCGCCAAATATATGCTCATCATTGTGAGCTTTATGTTTGCGGTAAGTTTTCGAGAAAAATTTTCCAAGCTGCTATTGCCATGATTCATTGAAAAACGACGCCATTTTGATTTTTACTTAGAGTAATAATAATAATATCAGTTGCCCTGATAATACATTTTGCGCTCTTATCAGTAGTTGAGCAATTGTCGTTGTGTTTGTGAATCATAAGATACAAACGTCAGTGCACAATCTCATACAGAGTGCAAAGAGAATAGCTGTCAAAGAGAAAAAAAGCGTATCAAGAGTCCGTTTTTTTGTTCTAGCCGTTGGTATTCAAAAGGAATAAAACATCGGCTGGGTATCTTCTAAAATGCCGATAAGGTCATTACATGATGTAGCAGATCTTGATAGATACTCTACTTGTACATAAGTAGCTATGTACTTGTATATATCATCTAAAACGGCTCAAAAGCTAGCTTAAATATAGGTTTTTTTGATAAACTATTAAACATTAAACTATGCATAGGAAAAGTAGAAGTTTAATAAATATATTACATTATCTTTCATTTTTGGAACTTAAGCCCATTGCCAAAAAAATGTACTTCCGATCAAAAGCTATGTACATTATTTATTCTGTTTGCCAAGTGCGGACAATTGTGTGTAACCTTTGCGTTGTGCACTCAATGGTTTCTGATAAGATAGTGCAGGCAGGGACAGAACTAAAAGAGCGACAATGTTATATAGGTAAAGGTTTTCTCAGAAGCTTCTTCTTATTTGCTCTTATTCATTTATGTGACGTTATTATTTACTTAAGCTCAAGCGTCAAATATTGTTTAAAAGACTGTAATGATAATTTTGAATAATAATGTAGAATGAAGAACTGATTGTGGGATATTTGTTTGGAATACAAAAATTAAAGCTATATATTATATGAAATAAAAGTTTGGCAACATATTTTGTGTTTCATATTTTTTTTTTTTTTTTTTTTTAAAATTTTAATAATTTTTTTTTTTTTAAAAATTTAAAATTTTTTTTTTTTTTTTTTTTTTAAAAATTTTTTTTGGTAACTCATTACATTTTAATATACTGTATAAACATATTTATATCTTGTTAAACTTATCTTTCGTTTCTTGATGTAATACAAGTTTAATGTTTCTTGCCTTGAACATACAAGGATAACAAACTTTTTAAATCATTTTTGACTTAACTGAACATTAAACTTTTAGATACATGCACATTTTCTTAAACTATAGAAATTCTATGTTCAGATTTTAAGAAACAATAATTTTTAATGAAGAACTGATTGTGCGCCTTAAACAGTAATATTTCTTTACAAGTAATGGCTTGCAGAAATCGGATAGAGTTTGTTTTTGGGCTCTAAGAACAAGTAACAAGCTGGTGATTATTATTCATGATTATTAAGTTCGCAGTTGCATGTAAACAACTCTTTAGGACAATGTTATTTACAGCTTTAAATAGTTTTTAAACTCAATAATAATTATATTTATTTCATTTATTAATTGTCATATTTACAAAAGCATGAACTTAATTTCGGGTTGAACTGATTTACTTTTTGTTTGTTAATATATTAACTCTATTGTATTTAAGCGCATTTGTTAACGCCTACAAAAAAATTGCATAAGGGGACTTCCCAACCTCACTCTAAGCCCCTCTTTTCAACCCACCCTCGCTGCCACAGAATTATCAATAACGTTGCATTCGTGACTTGGCATGCGATTGCTAACTGAATTTGTTAACCGTAAACATATGTTGTTTTTTCCGTCCCCCCGTTTAACAGCTGACAGCCATTCTACTGATAATGGTGGGAACGACCATTCAGACGATTTTCGGCGACTTTAGTCTGTTCATCGATGGACACTTTTCATCGCCACCTGCACTCCTTATAGCCATTGGCTTCATTCTGATTGCAGTCGCCACTCTTGGCGCCTATGGAGCGGTCAAGGAGAGCGTTATGCTCATCAATCTGGTAAGTGAATCATCCAACGAATGATATATACAGTTTAGATTCTAACATCTAAAATCTTTTGGCTTTCGATTCGACAGTACGGCGTCTGTTTGTTCTTCGTCTTTATACTGGAGGTGTCAGCAGCAATTGCCGCCTTTGTGATGCAATCGCAGGTGCGCGGGATGCTGATGCGCACCATGTACGATGCCCTGGCCGAATACGAAGCCGATCAGAATGTCGCTGCCGGAGTAGACTTTATGCAAACTGGTGTAAGTATTAACCACAAAGTTTATTTTGTTTTGAAATAATTTATCATGTGCTTTTGCAGTTGGGCTGCTGTGGAGTTCGCGATCCGGATGACTGGAAGCAATACTATTCACCAAACAAGAACATGTCACACCTTGAAGCAGATGATGTTGTAGTACCAATTTCATGCTGCGGCAGCCTTGCCAGGGATGCCAACGATAACAACGAGGTCAACTGCCTGGAGCCTTATGAATATGGCTGCTTCCGCAAAATGAACTATATACTGTCGCAGAGTGCAATGCTCATTGCCACGGGTGCAACAACCGTTGCCTTTGTCCAGCTGTTGGGCGTCCTTTGTGCCTTCATGCTGGCCAAGACTCTGCGCCGCAACAAATCGATACGCGAGGCACGTCGCTGGCAGCTGCAACAGAGCCTGGGTGTTCTCATCTCTGGAGGCAAGGTGGGTCTGCCAGTCAACTCGGCGTTGAGCGGCTATCAGCAGCTGGAGAACAGCAATGAGACCGGCACCCATGAGCCATACACGTATACGCCCCAGAGTCCCAGCGTCAATTAAGCTACTACTATTAACCAAAAATCATCAACAACAATTTAAATATGTAATTGTAAAATATGTTATTTGTTCACAAAACAACATAAAAACTAAAGCCAAAGTGAAATTGTAATAAAATTCAGTCTTAAACTATTTAGTTTAGGACTGCTGGCACAATTGTTTGTCCAAGCTCTTTAACAGACGCAGTTGCTCCACAATGCTCGATGTGGCAGTGCCGCCGATTGCATCGTATTGCTGCACATTGAAACCGTAGTCTGCCACGCTGGCAATATCGGCTCCAAATGCGGCACATATCTGCTGCAGCTCGCCCAGCGGCACCTCCGTTATGTCCACACCCCGCTGCTCCGCCAGTGTGACCACACGTCCAATGTGATGATGCGCCTGTCGAAACGGAACGCCCTTACGCACCAAATAGTACGCCTGAAATATTGGAAGAAAGAGTTTAAAAAGTGATTGTCGAAAACTTTCATTGCGTTATCCATACGAAAAATTATTACAGATTAGACATACCGTTCGCTTAAAAATGTGAGCAAAGTCAACAAGGATTGACGAAGCCGGCTTGATTTATTGTCTCTAAAAACTTTTGACCGGCAGAATTTTGCCAATTGTCTTTGCAGCAAATCGATCAAACAGGTATAATTGGTATAATTTGTTTCCCACTGTAATATCTTTGATAGTCTTTTATCTATCTTTATTTCGAATAAGGTGTTCTTTTGATAACCAATGCTTTTTACAACAAGCTCTAAGATTATATCTTACCTTGTCGGTATCGATACTCATTTAGTATGAACATTTTATATTTAAGTTAAGGACTATGAGTCCGAAGTAAAAACAAATGTATAAAAAAAAAATAAATAATAATAATGTATTAATATTTAATTCCAGTATAATATCTGGAATCTATGTTCTTACAGTGCCTTAGATCGACACGTTAAAAGGCCGACATGATTTAATGATGCTGATCAAGAATATATATACTTTATGGGGCTTTTAATACTTCTTTCCGTATGTTACACACTTTTTCGCATAACCATAATACCCTTATGCCCTTTTTATGAATTCGGAGAAAACTTTCAAAACGAACACACCAATGAATCATTGTATAACATTATGCATTCGAATGGATTTAAAACTCTTAGAGGTACAATGTTCCTCCCAACTGGATGGAAACATGCCCCTTGAGAATATAAATTGACAACTTACCCAATCTGTGGCCAACATATCAGAACTGAGAGCCGCTTCCATTTGATGACGTTGCACTTGCATGGTTTCTATGACGCCGACAGCGATATCCAGACTCTGAGCCAGTTTATCATAGGCCTGAAAGCAGTACTGCTTATCGAACTGCAAGTCCTTGTTGTAGGTGGACGGGGTGCCCTTAATGGTCATCATAATGCCCGTTAGATTCGATGTTATAAGACCAGATATTCCGCGTATTAGCTCCAGACTGTCCGGATTACGTTTCTGTGGCATTAAACTGCTGCCGCTGGCATAAGTATCTGCGATTTTAATAAAATCAAACTCCTTGGTTGTATAGATAATAAGATCCTCGGCCAAACGTGACAAATGCAGGCTCACCATCGAACAGCAGTAGATAAAGTCCACTATGAAAATGAAATAAAAGAACAAAAATCATTATTTACGTATAATTTTAAAAAGTTTTTTTAAACTAAAAACCCATTAGGGTACTTAATTGAATTGAAAGTTTTCAATTCTTGTAAAAGTCTATTTTGCAACACTTTATTTCCCGGACTTAAAAAAAAATGTTTTGATGCAAAAAGTTGCTTTAAACAAACTATTAGAAAAATAAATATAATAATATTAAAAAAATTTCTTTGCAAGTATTTTTTATGATTTTTTGAAAATGGCAAAAATTACCAATTTTACCCTTTTTTCATTTTTTTATTTCGTTAACATGTACTCACTTTTGCTCCCCACTGTACCTTTGAATAATGATAATTAAATGATTATCAGTAATAATAAAATATTTCGTCTCTGAGATCGACGACAGACATATCTATATGGACTTGACTGCTAATGCTGATCAAGAATATAAATATTATGTGGGATCGGAGATGCTGTTACATACTTTTACACAAAACTATTAAACCCACTTTTAGGGGTATAAAAAGATAATAATTTACGACAAGTGTCACCAGCAACAACAACAAGATACAGCCACTAAAATAGACGAGCGGAAATGGCTTGTTAGTCGGTATTAAAAAACCAGCTAAAAACATGATAAGAGCAATTAACAACAAAGTGTTTAAAATCATGCACTTTTTTGTCACTTTATAATAGTCCTTAAGAAACAACTTGTTATTTATGGATTTTCTCCATAATGAACTTTTCTTTGCCGCTTGAGATTATCATAGAATATAGAAAATTCTTCCAATATGCATCGCTTTCTCCTCTTTTTTCAATGAAACGACCTTTTGTGCCTACCTTCGAAAATTAACAAATATGCGCATTCCAAGATCTTACTTTTAAGTTAAACTTCTTTTAAGCACTCACCCACAAAATCACGATCGCCAACAGCGTGCATGCTATTGGGCGTTACGCTGGAGAAACCCAAACGTTCCGCTAGCCATATTCGATCAATGCCCAAAGGATTGCCGGCCAGTGCACCACTACCCAAAGGCAAAACATTGCTACGATCACGCAGCTCAATCAATCGCAGGCAATCCTCACGCAAGGCAAAGGCATGCGACAGAATCCAGTGGGAGAACTGCACAGGTTGTGCACGCTGCAGATGCGTGTAGCCCGGCATAAGCACGCCCAAATGTGCCTCAGACTGTTGCACCATGGAGCCAATGACCAAACGCAGACGGCCCAGAGTTTCACGTATGGCCTTGCGCAGCCAGAGCTTCATGTCGGTGACGACCTGATCATTGCGACTGCGTCCCGTATGCAAACGCTGTCCCAAGCTCACCTGTGAGTCCGACTAAGAGACGTTCATTGACCGTGTGAACATCCTCATCGCTGGCCTCAAACTCGACTAGTTTCTCAATCCAATCGTAGCGTATGAGCTCCAAGCTCTTCACCAACTTATCGCACTGGGCCTCATCCAGGTGACCCGCTCGCATCAGTGCTTCCGCATAGGCCTTGCTCGCATCCAAGTCATCCGCATAGAGGCGACGATCGTATGGCAAACTGTTATTGAGCTCCTGCAGTGCTTGATGTGGTTGCTGGCTAAAGCGACCGCCCCACAGCTGATAGGATTTGTTTTCTTGTGTCATTCCGTCTGCTTTGCGTTCAGTTGAGCGACTGACTTGGACTGCCAGCTGTTCATGTTGTCAAATTCTATTATAAAAATGATTATTTCAAATCTGATATTTTATGTACACATAATCTGTGCCTTATCTCTAAAGAGAAGTTGAAATATACGTTACCTTGCCATATGATTTAATAAAATTTAAAGACCAAAAACTGTTGTTTTTGTTTTTAATTTGTGCTCTTTACTTAGTCTATAAGTAAACAAGAGCGAACAGAAACAATTACGTATATAGTAAATAAAATGTCTTATCAGTGCACAGACTCGTCGCACATTAAGTATAGCCTCTGACGTGCAAGAATACAGATATTTCGTATTATGATAAGGAACAGATAGATAACAAGCTAGCATTAGACGTTTCATTTGACTTTGCAGCTACTTCAGATCCTCCAGAAAAAGTTTGTTTAGTTCACAGCACAGTCGGTGAAGGGGAAGACCCATAACACAATAGAAATCCCCATCAATGCGAGGTATCAAAGCTCCACCAGGTCCCTGTACTCCATAGGCACCAGCCTTGTCACTAAAGAAACAAAAAAACAAAAAAATAAAAATAATACAGTGTGAACTAATAAGCTATAAAGCAAGGATTATCACATCAAACTGTTCAACTTTTTAACTTATTACAGTTGAGGAGTCAGGTATTTAATCAATGCTCTTCAAACTTACAGTGGATCACCGCTATCCACATAGCTTTGAATCTGAGCGGCCGTCAGCTGACCGAAATAAACATCAGCTGTTTCTGTAAATTGCCGCACACCGTTTGCATGTTTAAAGACGACGCCCGTAAAGACGCGATTGCAGGCACCAGAAAGGCTACGGGGAAAAGTAATGTTAATGTACATATTTATTAAATGTAAATATAGTATTTACTTGTTTAGCATGCGAACAGCATCGGCAGCGTCTTTGGGTTTGCCGTAGATCTCATTGCCAAGTGTGACCATCGTGTCAGCAGCAATAACAAGAAGCTTATTACCTTCGCCGGCGCTGCTTAGGCGCTGAAAAACCTCCTCAGCTTTACCCAATGCGGTTGCTTCGATATAGTCTGAGAACTTTTTATAATCCGCCACATTAAGATTCTCCTCAAAGGTGGAGGGGCAGAGTTCGGCATTAAGACCCTGCATTGAGTTTCTAGATTAGTTTATAAAGCCATTTATGTGTTTACTGTTATTGTGTACTTACCAGCATTTGCACCAGTTCCTGGCGACGCGGGGAGCCGCTGGCGAGAACAATGCGATAATTGCTTAGCAAATGTTTGATTGGCGCCAACATGGCTCTGATTATTATTCGTGTGAATATTTATGAACTAAAAGAGCGCGAAGATGTGAAACAAAACAAAACACGAAACCATGTGCAACATACCGATATCGATAAGTAACTCAAAAAAGATACTAAATATAATTAGTGCATTTCTGGCATATTTTGGTATTTTGATATTTAGCTGCATACTGAAAATACTAAAGCAGCTGTATTGACCGACCACCACAATGTATCGTTCGATAGTAGGCGACGCGAAACTAATTCGCGGCTACTCAGTTCGCCAAATAGTTTTGTTGTGCAACTGTTAAGAGGATTAATAAACGCGAGACGGTCGTGTGTTTTTACCGTTGTAGCTGTAGCTGTACGGGGCAGCACCTGCTGCAGTCGTACCTGTGCGTTTTTCCGATCTCGCCTGCGCCTTTGCAGACAGAATCGCATAGAGAATACAAGACCCGAAAACGCAATGAAGAAGCAGCATGATTTGCGCTGATATATATTCGCGTGTGTGTGTGTGTTTGTGTGTGTATGTATGTGTGTGCCTGTATTAGCTTAGTGATATTTATAATTGGCCCATCGTCACAAATTCATTTACCGCGTTTGCCGTTAGTCAACATTTACAGCTAAACAGCGGCAGAGCATTGTATACGCTGACGTCGCAGTCGCTGTCTGCCAGCGTCACCTTGAAGTGCCACGGGCCGCCGCTGACCGTAGTCACAAGGCGCACGCGATTCATAGCTAACGGTTGTTGCTGCTTCCTAGCTGTCTCACTTCCTCACACCCTCATCGTGCGACAATAACAATAAGACCGAGTTTGAAAAGTTCACTTAGGCCGCTAATGTGTGAAGGTTAGTTGATAATACAAAATTCGCAGAAAAAAACAAACCAAAAATCTACAAAATTATAAATATTTTGTTTTAAATATCAATATACCAACTTTGTTGTGTCTGTGACCTTTCGGTTATTGTTTAGTTTTGCAAAACGTTGCATAAAGCAATAATCAATGTAAATAATGCGTGCGAATTTTGTTCCGCGAGGGCTGCTCTTAAAGTTCTGAAAATAAGTTACAAATCATTATCGAATGATAATTGTTTTTAATAAAAAATTAAAAAGTGAGTATGAATAAAAATCTTTTTTAAAAAAACGGCAAAAAAGAAAATATAAACATATACAATTTATTAGTCTATTTTGATGTTAATTCGTACTAGTACAGAAAAAAGTCAAAGTCTGATATTGATTGGTAAAATACTCTTAATGCACTGATAACAAGGGTTCATTATTAATAAAAGTATCGCTTATCTTTGAGATAACTTTTTGCAAACATTAATATAGCATTGATATCGTTTATTTCCATATACGAGACTTGTGGGCGGAAATCGATAATGAAGTATTTTTGATAAAAATCAACAAACGAATGAACAGTTGAACAAGATTAATGATATATGTAAAAATAACTGTTAAAATATAAATAACATCACAAGCAACCCTCGTTGAATTATTTTATTGTAAATAGGAAGTGTAAAATGTATTTTTAATCTAGTACTAAATTTTTGCAATGCCAAAGACGAGCAAAGACTAGAAGTGGTATTAAAAGATTAAAAAAAGAAATAAATTAAAATTTTTAATGCACTAAAAACATCTCAAACTTCAAAAGAATCAATTTGCAGTGACTGCAAAACTGTGCATACAAATATTTACGTACAAGCAATAAACAAACTACAAAACTCTTTCTCTCTCTCTTATTCTTTATAGTGCAAACACATCACATGCTTGCGTCGACTACACAACGCTGTAGCTAAACATCACGCGCTCGCCTACCTACTGCAGCAGCAGCGAATATTGATCTTTCTATTTCTCTCGCTCTTTTACGAATTTTTCTCCTCTCACGCCATGTTCTCACTGCAGCAACTGATCAAAAAGACGGCTGGCAGCAGCAGTGTAGGTGGCGCTGCTGATCTCTGCAAGTACCTAAGTCAATTTAGCAGCAGCGTGACGTCGTCAGCTGAAGCTACAACTACACCAACTACAGCAATACCAAAGCAGTCGCCTTCGCCGTCGCCGTTGAGCGAAATCAACTTCAGCGACAGTTTCAGTCACAATTCGCCTTCGTTAGCGCACGGTTGCTGTTCGCGCGCATCGGAATCGGAGTCGGCGCACGTTGTACGTTTATCAAAGCAATTCGCACGCCATCTACTGCAGCAGCGTAGTCAGGACATACAGCGTCGTCTTATATCCACAAAATCATCTTCACCCTCGTCCTCCTCAACCCCCACCACCTCACAACAACAACAAACAACTATCAAATTTGCCATGTCCTCATTGGCAGCGGAGCCTCTCCAAGCGGAAATCACAACCAGCAACAGTGATGCCAGCAGCAGCAGCGTCACAGCTGCCGCTGTTGCTGAAGGCACTGCAAATAGTGAATCAAATGCCTCCTGCCACGAGGCAACATCCAACAGTGCGGGCAAAAAGCCCTGCTTCAACACGGGCCTCGCAGACATCTTGCAATTCATGGAGCTGATTGGCAACCTTAAGGTAAGAATCAAACCAGTTTACCCAAAACTGTGACCCCCACATTCCAAAGAATCGATTTTTCAAACCTCGAGGAGCAGCAGCTGCTTTTACTGTGTTTTGTTGTGATTTCATTGTTACTTGAACTTGAAATAATGTTGGAATCGTCTGAGTTTTATTCATTATATCATAATGCTGTCATAACAACTAGGATTTGCGTATTTTGCACAATTTAAATTGTTTTACTTTTTGATTTTTCGACGAAACTTTGCTTTTTTTCGTTTGTTATCGCCTTCACAAAGCGTCGCGTGACTCAGATTTTTACTATTTGATTTTTTTTTTTTTTGGTTAGTAAAAAAGTGCCCGGAAACTTCAATGTCTGTCCCAAGGTTGTTTTCGTTTTGTTTTGATTTGAATACTTTTGAATTCACCATGAAACACTTTTGAAAGCTGTTTTAAAGCGATTGATTGCTCTTTAATATCACAATTGCTCTTTTAATATAATATTTTAATTTAATTTCTAATAATTTTTTAGCGAGTTCAAGAAAGTTTAAGCTGAAAATGCTATGAAAAGTGTTTAAAATAGTTTCAATGAAAAGCTTTTGCCATATTCTAATTACATAAATAATACAGTATATTAAATAAATAATAACAGTTAAAAAAAAAAAAAAAAAAAAATTTCTAATCACATAATTTATGTATCAAAATCATCATATAATACGATTTATCTGTATTAAATTCCTATTTTCCTTTCTGTTCCATCCGAGTGGAAATCAAATGTTTTTTGCCTACAAAAAAATAAACATTTCGAAAGCGAAAACAATGCGATTTCGTCTAAATTTTGCTGATTCTTTTTTTGTAAAATCAGCAAAATTCTGCTTTTTGTTTTGTTGATTCACATATGTATTCTAAATAGTATATATAAAGGCATATACGTATATATTGTATATGTTTCAATTATATTGTATAATACTTGAATGGTCTTCGACGCGTTTTGTGTAGCTGCCAAATTATATATACATAATCCAATGTACAAACATATACAAAAGTATATTCAAATATGTGTTTCTAAATATGCATTGTATTTTATGTAGAATGTTTGGTTTTTGCAAATGTTTGCTTTCAATTATAGTTTTCGTTCCTATTTGTATGACTGGCAATAAAATGAATGACACTTTCTCCTATATATTCCACCCTCATTGAGGGTTTAATTGTCTTTATCTTATCAGCATAATTGATAAGTTCGATTTGGCGGATTAGGTTTGATAAATTGAATAGATCGATTGAAGAACTCGCTTTGTTTCGCTTGCAATTCGATTCGAAATGACAATTTGCCCAATTGAACTTTGAGTTTAGCTCGAAATTGCATAAGGCATATGATTTGTGTGTTTTTGCCGCGGCGCGTGGAAAAAAAGCTTAAATTGAGTTTGCAACAGCTGAGACAAACAAATTATTTTGTTTGCCAGAAAAATTAGCAAATAACAAAATCTATATTCTGTTTTGTATATAGCGTAACATCTATTAGGAGATTATATAGAGCGTAAAAGAGATATGAAAATAGCGAGAGATATACGCAAATTGTGACTTTGATCTTGGCCTTCAAAATATAGACGCGATATTCACAATGTTATACTATAATACAGACATATGCCTTCGAAGCAGACGTGTGACTTGGCGGGCGGAGGGGAAGGTTCAGTAAGGGATTTATTTGTTTTTATCTGTTTTCCCTGTTGTTGACTTTAGAGAACCGAGAAATTGCAAAATTACAATTTGAATACTTACTTTCTGTTATTATAAACGAAATTTAGGAAAATGAATTTCTTTTACGTTTATTTTTGACAGATTTTATCAGTCTTTATAAGCACTATTTAAGACCTTTTGACAAAATTTATGTTTGAAAATATTTTGAAATATTAATATTATTAGCTTAATGACTTAGATGTTTTAGATACATTTCCCAAAAATGTCATATAACAGTTATATGTTAGATGTGCCAATCTTTCGAAATAGCTAAACCGATCTTAGTGAAACTTGATATATAAGCTCGATGGATCTGAAAATTGGTTAAAGGCTATTTTCAGTCCCAATGTCATAAGAATTGTCCACTGGAAAACAATTTTGTTTTTTTTCTACAAATTAGTCTTGTATATAATTGTCAACAAACAGAAAACTGAAAATTTGGTACAGGCCCAGCATATGCCATATAGAAATCTTAGATTTATTAATGTGTTCCTTATTATGCCTTAACTTCTTGATTGCTTTTCGATCTCCATTTGCTGCCGATTTGCATAATGTGTGTTCCAAGCACTTTGCCTAATTAAAAAGAAATGTAAGAGAGGAAGCGTAAAGCGTAACCGGCGACATCGTCGCCTAGAAGCGCCATCCCTCCCCCTTCTCGGCATCGACCTTCAACTTAAGCCTGCCAGCGTTGGGTGTTGGCTGTTGCTATTTGATCAATAAACCGTTTATTTATAGAAGCCGTCCAAACGGTAAACATGTTGCTTACCTTTTTTGCTCGTTTCCTTTCTTTACGCATTTAATTAAATTCCCCGATTATAATTACATGACTACAACCCCAAAGCGCATGGCTTATCTCTGCACACTATACTCGATAAAATAGTTTATTGTTAACACAAGCAACTTGAGCTGGGTGAAAGTCACGTCACATCATGATAATTGCAAATATAATAATGATAACAATAACATATGACCTACATGCTTGAATATACATACGCAACATAGTAAAAGGTCTGATTAGTTGCGGAATGAGATATGCAATGCAATAAATGTTTATATCACGAGTATATCATCAACGTTATCATTAACGTTTCCTTCTCTTTTATAGCACACCAAACGTACGGGCTGGGTGTTGCGGGATGTGAATGATTGTGAGTCCATCTCGGGCCACATGTATCGGATGAGCATGTTGACCTTTCTGCTGGATGGCAGTGAGGGTCTGAATCAGATACGCTGCATGGAGCTGGCGCTGGTGCATGATCTGGCTGAGAGTCTAGTGGGTGACATAACACCCTTTTGCGGTGTCTCCAAGGATGAGAAGCGTGCCTTAGAGTTCAAGGCCATGGAGGATATATGCAAGCTGATTGAGCCGCGTGGCAAACGCATCATGGAACTGTTCGAGGTAAGTAGGCTGGCAAATTACTTGTTCATATACATGAATAACATTACGTTTTTGTCTTTTTAGGAATATGAACATGCGCAAAGCCCTGAATCGAGGTTTGTCAAGGATCTGGATCGTTTGGATATGGTTATGCAGGCGTTTGAGTATGAGAAACGCGATAATTGCCTGCTGAAGCATCAGGAGTTCTTCGACTCCACGGAGGGCAAATTCAACCATCCATTCGTCAAGAAACTAGTCAACGAGATCTACGAGCAGCGTGATCTGTTGGCCAAGGAAAAGGGCGCCACGCCGCCGCCGACCATTACAGTGCCTACAATGGAGCTCACCGCCGCCTCTGCCTCTGCCTCAGTCGCCGCAACAACAAGCACACCAACGCCTACAAATTTGGTCAATGGGCATGGAAGCTCAAGTTGAAGCATTGCAACGGGTTGACTTTCAGTTTTAGGTTTAGCACATAGCAAAATACACACACACACACACACATGCATACAAATACACATACATAAGCACCTTATTGATAAGCGTACCCAACTAACAAAGATTGTTAAGCCTACCTCGACACGCTCATACCTAGAATTTATATTTATAATTTTAATTTATTGAAAACGTAACTTTCACTATGGTCGCTTCACTCTTGACACCAAACAAAAAACGTTTCACCTTAGTTCAATTCTATCTTACATTATAAGCGTTAAAGTCGAAGCTACAACACGATTTGTACATACGTAAAAATATATAACAAATTTTAGCTAATTTTTAACATATATAAACACTTGAATGTTGCAAATCAAATCAAAGAAATAGCAAAATGGAAACATACGGATTGGTTTTTAAAGCATATACTAGACAATTCTTCTAGGTTATTTATTGTGAATAAACATAAAATAAACCAATTATAATATTAATACAAAAAAATTAGAATTGATTTTATAATCTTAGCAAAATATGTCGATTGTCAATATAAAAATCACTTATAATTTTCATTTTAAATATTTTATTCTTGAACTAAAGAACGGATGTAAGAATTTAGTCGATAAAAAAGGATGAAAATAAATAATAATTTATGTCATGTTTTAAAAGTGACTGAAAGACAAAGTTAAATGCGTTTTCTTGCCAAACAATTGAAATAAAACCTTATGTGAGATTTCCTGTATTGAAAACAGTCAAAAGCATTGTATTGCAGACCCTAAAAGTATATGTATATTATATTAGACTTTTTAGCGCAATAATGAATCTCTTAAGGAAAGAACATTTTTTTAACATTTTACAAATATTTACCATTGTTTTAAACAAGTTACATAAATTTGGCTTTCATTGTTTTATAATATTTCCCACCATCCTTTGTTTAAAAACGAAATCTTTTTGCTACTCACAAACGTAAAATTATATTTAGACAAGTCAAGACAATAATACAGACAGAGATTATTATATTGTGCAGCAACCTAATATTTGAAGCCACATTTGCAATGTACTCTAAAATGAGAAAATAACAGATTAATGTCAATCAACAAAAAGATATTCAGAAACACACAAACCTTCAATGACGATAAACTGATTGTCGCGTGTTGAGGTTTGATGCGAGTGTTGGACATGTTTCTTAGCCTTGTCTGTTAAGAAAACCAAATGTGAAAAAATTTTATGCTTTTCATACGTTCATACATACGATGTAATGTTATGCTGCGCTCTGTTTCTCCCAGTGCATTTCGAGCAATGCATTTGTATTCACCAAAGTCACGCTTAGACATCGGTCTCAATGTGAGACGCATCACAATCCGATGCACATTATCAACAACCATTGAGTCGTAGGTGCCGCCTTGCAGCAGCTCCTTGTCCTTGAACCAAAAGTTAATCGATGCAGGCTGCGATTCGCTAATACATTCGATTGTCAACTTCTGGCCCAATCCCACATAGATGGTATCATATCTTGTCCAAATGGTTGGCGCAACTGTATTAAGGTATAAAAAGTTATTGGAGCATAAAGGGAAGATATCCACAATTAACTTACAGTTCACAATCAACATGACGCGCTTGCTAACTGTTGGTGGCACCCCATTAGAGGCAATGCACAGATAGGCTCCCATATGAAAGCGTTGCAGTTGCCACAGCGTTAGATTTTGACCCTCAACACTATAGATCTCGTTCTGCGGCTGCTCAACATCATTATCATCGGGCAGCCAAAGCGGAGCATTCTCCTCGCGTCGCCAGGTGATTGTCGGCAGCGGAACACCTGTTGCACTGCAGGTGAGCGTTACATTTTGGCCACTGGCACGCACCACATCCTGGCTGGTCTGGTAGTCAACAATGTCTGGTGGTACAACTACATCCAGATAGCCCATTTGGCTCTTCATCGGATCCGTGTTTATTTGGCACATGTACCTTAATAATTATATGACACAATAATATGGGCAAGTGTACCATAGAAGTTTGTTAGTTTAGCGTATATGCTTAGGTCTTGTAAAGTCTTTTTTTCCTTATATTGAAAATTATTTTATTATTTAATATTACTAATATTGATGTTCTTCACCCCTATGTTCAGGTCATTTAAGCATTGAATTCACTCATTAAGCCGTATCACGTACTTTTTCGTTCTGCCTCAAAACATCAACCAACCTGGGAACTGTAAGTCCCCCTTCGCAAAAAAAGTACCTGAATAACGCACAATCGAAGCGAAAGGAAAACTATAAAACTATAAAAGACACAGCATTCGATTCGATCAGCATCAAACAATATTATATAACGAACTTCAATATAATGAAGTTTTCAATATAACTAATTAATTTCCTTAAATCTACGCTATGTTTCCATTAAATAACTATTCCATACTACGAAATTTTTTTTAATTTTTTTTTTTTAATTTTTGATTCTTACATTTTTTTAATACTTCCCCCTATGTTCAGGTCAGCTTAGCTCAACACTGATAAGACCTCGACTTATTATTGGCAACGCATGCAATTCATACTAATTAAGCTATGTTAAGTACTTTTTCATTATGCCTCAAAACATCACCCAATATCGAAACGGTAAGTTCCCCTACGAAAAATCCCCCTTAATAAACTGTGAATCGAAAGGAAAAGCTGCTGCTATAAAAGACACTGCATTCGCTTCGATCAGCATCAAACAAGCTTTGTCAATCCAACCAAAATGAACTTCGCAATTATCTTTCTGCTGCTTTCGGTCTTCGCAATGGCTCTGGCACATGAGAGGCCGCCATACCTACCACGTCCCACTTTCAGGCCATACGCCCGGTTGGTTCGTGAGGCTATTCCTGCCGAGGGCACACTCCAAGTGGAAGAGCTTCCTCAGCTCTAGATGTTAAGGACGATTTCAAGGACTTTTTAAAAACATACAAACTTTTAAAAACTGTTAATACCTAAAAATCTTCTGTGTCTTTGTTACTTTTACTTTACTTTCTTGCGGTAAAATAAATAATATAACTAGTTTAAATAAAATTATATGTTATTGTACCACTTCTTAAGTACAACTATGATCAAAACAATAGCACTATCCACATATTTTTCTAAGAAGTCAAATGTGTCTTAATTAGTGAACCAATCAATCTATGGGGACAATTGTCGTCAGATGATATTGTAGCTATTATGTATGCTTAAAAATTCTTTACAACAATCAATCATAATCGCATGTACCGACTAATTAAGACCAATTTTAACAGCTTGTTGCATATGATTAATCCCGTTATACCCTACAAAATGTGCATTTCCAAAATCTTTCAGCTTATGAGTTATGTTATTAGGGATATTAGCAACATTTCGTGCTATTGCACAGTGTACAATTTTTTTTATTTATTTACTGCTTTCCTGAAAGGATCACAGCTCCTTTAGCAGATCACACTTTCGAAAAGAAATTAGGTCGAAAGCAAAATCGATTTCGACTCATACGTAAAGATTAGCTATCACGGCCTATTGTTTGAAACGCTGTAACTTCGACAGTATTAGTCAAATTGTATTTAAATTTTAACTCGGAATCCCATTAAGACTGATTTTTAAGACTACGGCGATCTACATGCGACTTACGTTTTTTTGGCGAGTAAGAAAAACAGTGCACAGAAACTTTTATTATACAAAAAGTTTATGATTGCATTAAAAGTTCAATCGAGTTTTTAGTAAAAATAAAAAAAATACATTCTGCGTCATGATTGTAAAAAGTGTATTTGTTATGTGAAAATTGCTTTTAATCAAAGATCAAATTCAGTGCGCAGTGAACATTAAAAATCTAAATAGGCTGTTAAGATGTTTTTGTACCTAAATAACTTTATTTTATTGCTCAATATTTAAACTTTTATATAAATATGCAACAAACATTGCCAAATCATCCACTCTACAATGTAAAACAGTTCAAAAAATATCATAAAATTGCTGATCTTGAATTTAGTTATATTTTTAGTTAATTATATTCTTAATAAGGTCGATCTTTCTTATAACGAACTTCCAAATAATGAAGTTTTCAATATAACACATTCATTTCCACAACGCTGCACTTTGTTTTCATTCATTTGATTCTTACTTATTTCTAATATGTAATTCCCCTCATTGTTAAGGTCATCTTAGCTCAACACTGATAAGACATCGACTTATTGTGGACAACGCATGTAAGCCATATTGATTAAGCCGTATCCACGTACTTTTTCGATCTGCCTCAAAACGTCAACCAATATTGAAACGGTAAGTCCCCCTACGCAAAATCCCCCTTAACAAATTTGCAATTGAAGCGAAAGGAAAAGCTGCTGCTATAAAAGACACAGCATTCGATTCGATCAGCATCAAACAAGTTTTGTCAATCCAATCAGAATGAACTTCGCAATTATCTTTCTGCTGCTTTCGGTCTTCGCAATGGCTCTGGCTCATGAAAGGCCGCCATACCTGCCACGTCCCACTTTCAGGCCATACGCCCGATTGGTTCGAGAGGCGATTCCTGCCGAGGGCACACTCCAAGTGGAGGATACTCCTCAGCTCTAGACATCGATGACAAATCCAAGGACTTTATCAGAATATAAGAACTCAAAAACTGTTAAACGTTATTAAAAACTTTTAATACCTAAAAATCGACCGTTTCTTTGCTATTAAAATTTTATTACCCAGCCTAAACACATGCTTTCAATATAAAAATCATTTTAAAGAATAATTCATCTGTTATTTAAATTCAGCCCATAAGTATGCAATTTGAATCAGATGGAACTTATGGAACGCCAATTATCGGACTAAATTGGAGCGAAGAGTGTTTAGCAATCGGCTAGAATGTGTATATGAACAGAAGCACGGACAATTAAACCAACTCGGTATGGGATCGCTTGTTTTCCCCATTTCATAGATAACGGGTGTAAAAAAAGTTACTGTACTCACCATCCGCGATCTGATTCATGTACATCACGTATACGCAGCTGCCATATTCGATGCTCCGTATGCGAGATAGCAATGCGATGGTTCTTAGTGATAACATGGTTTTGTATGCTCAAAATGGTCTGGGTGTCGACTCGTAGCCATGCCACCTTAAAGCTGACGAGATCGTGTACGATGCAGGTGAGTAGAGCATCGCGTCCCACGGGCACCGTTACATTGTTGATGGGGCCACTGAATTTTGGATCCGCTGGAATCATTCAAAGGAATGGGTGGTTAAGCCAAGTTGTTGACATTTACTATGCTGCCCATAATGATGTTAAATGGCGCAAGCATAATGAAGGGATGAAGGAACGAGGTGTGAAGGGATGTTTTTCGATGTGAGTCTCACAAATGTTACTTTTCGACATTTGGCATTTGGTAATTGAAATAAAAGTAAAGCGGTTATATAATTGAAATTGTAAAAAACATTTAAAAAATCAAAGTGGCTTTGTAGGCAAATTAAAAAAAAAAAGTATCTCTTTTCCTTTTAAGATTAAAATTGTTCTTACTAAACACATTTTTTATTCGCTCGGCATTTGTCACATCTAATCCACATTAATTTACGATAATTATTTTTTTTTTACATTTCTGCAAGTGTCTGCAAAGTGTCAAAAGCCCATGGAATATGCTTTAAAGTCTGCCAGATGCCCGCTGAGCTAGGCAAAGATGATGATGTTTTTTCTTCACGCCCATAAATTTTATTGTGTAAACAGCAAATAATCTAAAAATTAGCTTAATTAGATATTTGTAAGGGTGACCCAAAGCCATCCCAATCTTAATATGAAATTTCAGTGAGTTGCAAGTTTTAAACTTTAGTATTAACTGGCGAAATGATTTAAATATTTTGACGCCTTCCTCGATTTAACTTAATTTAATAATGCTTCACAGTGACTCAAATTGCCTCATTCCTTACTAAGAGGCGACCAAATATAATTGATTTGCAAGCTTATTAAATAGATAAGAATCCTGTACAACGAATAAGTGCACTCAATTTGCATTCAATTCTGAGAAACCAATTTAAATGTAATACAATGTTAAGAGCGTCAACTTTATGCAACTTTTGCGTCGCATTTGACGCTAACTGATAATTTAAGGGTAGCCATCCCTTTCCCAAACGCCATCAACTCGTTTGAAGGGGCAGCCAAAAACACATTGGCGTCAACTTGCCGGCCATAACAGCAAACCATCACGCCCCACAAAAAAAAAAAGAAGAGAGAAATGCGAACCATAAAAAAATCACATCACATGCCTAACAAGTAAGTAGTAGCATGATTTTGCGGCTCGTCGACGCCTCACACAGCAAATACCTAAATTACAATTATGACCAAATAATAACCCGAAAAAAAAACACACTGTGAAGGGGATAGAAAAGAAAAAAGTCCCTCGGTAGTACGTAGAAAAGTGTAAAAAGGCGGCAAAATGTTCGCGCTACCTTTTTATTCGAACATTTTACAGTGTGTAGGAGTGTGTGTATGTGTGTGTGTGTGTCGTTTGTGCTGCCAACTAGCTTCAAGGGAGCCTATGCCATGCTATATAGCCTATAATTTGCGATTATGTTAAGGTTCGGGGCAAAACGCCGGTGTTGTTTGGACCGTTTCGGGTTTGTAGTTATTGCAATTTGGCCATTGCATGTTTGCATATTGAAACATTCCAACGTCTAAACACTTTTTACCATATGAACATATACAAACATATATACAATATGTGTATATGGCATGTCTGGCAAAGTTTGGTGGGCAACATTACGACGGCAAGTTAGTTGATTACTAAATGTTTTGTTGCTTTTGTAAGCAAAAGAAAGCCAGACAGTTCAAAGGTAAGAAACTATAAACAAAAAAATGTATTTTTCTTCATACAATTGAAGAATATTGGCATTGATTCAATTTTTCTTTTAGACGTTTATTTGCATCTCAACATTTTAAAAATGAAATTGTTCAGATTGTAGCTATATAATGTTGGGAATATAAAGAAACTGGTAACTAAATATTAATTTTGAAATAGTTTGCTGATCGTGTTTTTATGCATTTTTACACCTAATCGCAATACAACGAAAATGATTAATTATGAAAATTCATTACAGACTGTGATGCAATTTTATGAAAAAAGGTTTCATTCGAAAGTAAGTTTCACTGGGTTTTACAGAACTGTAATACATGATGTCATCATGCAAATAAAAAACATTAAAGAATTGTTGTTATTGTATAATTTAAATTAAATGTACTTTACTTAGTTTTTGTTGATTAATCATGCAAAATATCGTTTTAAATCTTGTTGCCCACGTCTCAAAACCGTTGACTGTTTTCGTTTTCATTTTTATCTTTTTTTGTTTTAACATTAATTTGTTTTATTTACATGTTCTACTTGCAGTGCGATTTATCAATGCCTGGGCGGACACATAAACAGACAACACCACAGGCTTCCAACAACTAGGAGTAGTCATCGCCGTTGCTGTTGCATGCCTCTCACACCGTTGAACTTGAAACGGAAAGTGAATGTCCTGTCTGTTAGACACTTCAGCTGTCTGCCATTTGGCGAAATGCAAGCAAGGAAATCGCGTAACGAAATACGTCAGCACGCAATGTCTGCCTGCTGTTTGGTCAGACATCAAACACCTGCACACAAACAACATTTTATTTCACATTTTTTTTTTCACATTGCAAAAAACTACCACAATATTCAAGATAGTACATAAAGCACAACCACAGCCAACATCTAACATTCGGTGCCAAAGAAAGTAAAAATCAAAAAAACAAAGGCAAAAAAAATGTCGCTTCCAATACCATATCTATCTGTTATGTGCGTCCGCGAGCCTGCCAATATATTTTCCATGTTTATTTGCATTTTCAGTTCTTGACACATTGATTCGAGCAACAATTTCTGATATATTTATCAATACTTTGGCAACCTAACTGATATTGCATTGGTTTTGTTTTTCATTTTCTAGCTTTTTTCATCCGCCTTTTTTTTTTTGTGGCTTGCGGCTACATTTTTGAGCAGGGTTGTAGCAAGACCCACAAACGGAAGTCGCTCGTCGTTGCAGTTGGTGTTTCTCTGCCCTCTTCTCTGCAATATATTTTGGCCACAGTTTATTCACTTAGAGAACCGTAAGACTTCCGCTTGTAAGGACCGTCAGCCATATTTGTTGTTATTGTTGCTGTTGTTGTTGCTCGGCACTTTTATATCAGTACGTTTTTCGTTAGCATTTTAAGCAGTTTGTTGCCACGTTGCTCAATTAGTTGAACAGCTTTTGAAAATGCCTTCCACATGCCCCCAACACTTTTTGGTCTTGCAGATAGTAATTTACAGTTTATTGGGCTTTGCGGACAGCGTTTATTGGTCATAAGTGGTGGGAATCTAAAGTAGTCTTAACATAAGGCTAATATCAACAATTTTTTGTTATGTGTTTTCCTTGACAAGTATTGTTACCATCATCGTAAATCGTATAATAATATAATTTCTTCAATGTTTTGTTCACCCAATCTGCCGGTTATCACCTTAAGTCGGGGATGCGACAAAACCTATGAATGATATGAGATACTCGACCGCCTAAAAATATTTATGTGATTAACATTGCCTTAAGCAAGACCGGTCCGAAAAGACTGGTACGGCTCTTATTTACCTTAGCTGCAAAGTATAATTTCCTTAAATTTTCGCCCAAAAAAAAAATCAACCAGAATAAAGGACTTGAAGATATAAACACAGAATAGACTTTGTTGAAGCTTAAGTATTTTAGTGTTATATTTCTCTTCGTACTAGCTTAGCCGGCAAACCATTTTGTTTTGTTCACCATTTCATTCATAAGTTTGATTCATCTGCTTTTATGTTATACTAAAGCTAAAAACATTATTAAAAATTGTTAAATTGAGTTTTTTTTCTACAAACGCAATTTAAATCTACCCCGTTAAAGACTTGTGTTACACAAAAAACAAAACCCTTATAAGTAAAAAAAATAATAATAAAAATTATTAAATTCGACTGCGTTATAAAGCTTTTGATTTTTTATTTTGAATAAACATTGCTTGCAGCTTAAGAAAGTAAATCTCTGTTTTAGTTCTTTTGGAGTGCATATTACAATTATTTAATTCCGAGAAACTAGCGATGCCCGGCCACACATATTGCAGAATTAACAAAACATGAAGGTAGCCTTTTTTCATATTCCAACGCTAACTGGATTTCACATTAACCAACTGAAACAAGCTGAAGTGCGAACTTTGAAGGATGAAACTTTCTTTCTTTTTTTCGGGCGTTTTTTTTTAGCCACTTTCACTGCCGAAAAATGGCGAAAGAGTTTCCGTTGCACTAACGTAGATTTATATTTTCCGCTTTTTGGCAAAAAGTTTTTTTTCTTTCCGATTGCCCCGACGCGTCTGCACACAGTTACAACTGGCCGCGAACTGCGAACGCTGCTGATAATCAAGTGTCAAAATTCATATTCAAAATTCAAATGTTGCCAGGCGCTGCGACTCCGACACCAACTCAGACTCCTATGTTCGCCAACTGCTGACTCTGCCTTTGGCTGCGCTGGCGCTGCGCATGTGTCCTGCAGTCTGCCAAGTGGCGCCACGGGCGGCACTCCATGCTTTCGGTTACTGTTGGTGGCAACAGCCCGAAGCCGACGTTTGGCAGTCGCCAAGGTGCTGGCCACCGACTGTTGCTGCCGTTTTTTTTTTTTTTTCGTATCTGTGGGGCTAGCCAGAAGCATTGAAATACCAGTTGTAAATGTTTCATTCATAAAGTGCACAGCGTAACATATTCACACATGCACGTGACGCGCGATTTCCAAACACACACACGCACACATACATATATCTATGCAATTGTTTTTATTGTAACACACGCGAAGTTTCAGATTTTCATTTTAAATTTGTTATGCCACAAAGCTAGGGCAAAAGGCTATGCTATAATTATGTTGATATTTTTTAAATATTTGTAGTCGAAAAAAAAAATTAGATTATGCATTTATATAAAAATAAGCTGTAGAAATATTTGATTAGTTATGTAGATATTTCTTAGAGTTTCTTTTACAAATTATCTTAAATTCAGATTATATTAACATTTTGTAAAACAAAAATTCAAAAACTCTCGAGCTTTAATGTAATATTAATTTTTTTTAAGAAAGAACATTGTTAAGCTTAAAAAGTTTAATATAGAAGAAATTAATCGCAGTGTTTGGAATTTTCGTAATATGGAAGTTTTACTGAATTTCAACTGTATATTCAAAATGTCTTCTATAGCACTAAGCCCTTGCATTGTAGCTATGTATGTATATTTGATTGGAATCGGTGATGACTATGATGATGTGAAACATTGATGTTTTGGGTAGAAGTAAAGTAAATATTCAGTATTCCATGGACCGTCTGTATATGCGTAAAAACACACTCACACATGCAAGCACTCTCCGTCGTTAAGAAAGGTTTTAAAGTATTCTCTAGTCTGGCTTTATCGAAAAGTTTCTTTTAGGATAATAAATTTTAAGTAACGAACCAAAACACATTTAAATGTATACTACCAGGGAAAAAAAACTTTTGAAAAACTTTTATACATGTTTTTGAATTGAGCTTGAGGCTTGGCCTTGATATCCTCAGATGTTTTTATAATAATGTTGTGATTGTTGATTCTTACCGATACTCGTAAGGTTTGAAAGTTTTAAAATTTGAGAATGGACAACAGGCAACAAAATCCTATGACTTAAGTGTTGTTACATTGTGTTTTTATATTTTCCCTATATGTATTCCTTTACCTTTATCACTTTTCATCACTTCTTGGCAACTCTTCCTTTCAGGCAATTGCAATTTGCCCCCTAAGCTCAACATTCTACACATATTCGCATGTGATTCTCATTGGAAATTTTGTTTACGCATAGCTTTTACTTTTATGCAATATTCGCACTTTTTCCCACTTCTCATGTGTGTTCCTGCTTTATTATTTGCGCATAATTAGCGTTATTGATATGAATTAAGTCTAATTGTTGATGCTCCCCTGAGATCTTTGCATTTCTGCTTACATAGCAATTTGCAACATTTGGTGGAAAACTCAAGCGAAAATGGTTGGATAAAATATAATTTGTTGCAACGTGATGTGGTACGAATCTTAAGGATAATTTTAACAATTTTAAAATTTTACAATATCTTTGTTTTAAAGACAGATTTTGGTTAAATTTACGCAGATTCTTATTTCTGTAAATGCCTCGTTTCTTATACAATCGGATGCTGAATGCTTAATCCGACTAAGCGTCAAGTAGTACGCATCGAAAAAGAATCGCGGTAATATTTATTTGTTCTTTGCTTAGTTCTCTGTCTAAAAATTCGTTAAGTTTATTTAAGATCAAATTATTTGCAAACCTACTTCTTAATTATAAGCGTTTGTGTTTAAATCACTGCTAGTGTTCAGTTATTTCGTTCTTATATAATAAATATATGAGTGTGTTCCAAAATGAACTTTATAAGATAACACATATTCCAAAAATCACCTTTACAGTGTATAAGAGTTAAAACTTAGCTAGTACACTTACCAAGCTGCAATTAAGCTTTACAACAAACATTTGCGCTGAAAGCTATTTGTACGTTATCCACGTTCCAACAATATAAAGCTCAATGCTATATCAAAAACGTTGCTGTCAATAGCAGCAACCGACTGTGGGATGCTCTGATGTCTGTGTAAAAACGGTTGTGATAGAGTCAGCTTAAAAAGCTGAGATTGCAGATTTATGGTGAGGCGACTAGCTAATAAGTTTGGAAGAGCAATATTAAATTTTTTTGAGATATGACGTTTCAGGTTTGAAATGGCGAATGTCACCAGCTACCATTCTACTAAATTTGTTTACTCTAGATTTTTTATTCATATATGCAATTTCAATAATTTATTAATTTATTTGTAAGCGTCCTATGATAGAAATATGGGATCCAATTTTGTTTTAAATCTTAGATTAAAAATTTGCAAATCTGGTGTGAAAAATCTTTTGCTCTCCATTCTATGCTGTTAATTTTAAACGCACAACGACTTTTAATTTGCCAACGGTTATGGAGCACAACGGAAGTTAATACATCGACAGGCTTAACAATCATCTCTATCCTTTGGCTATCAACCTAAGTTCAAGAAGATTAAAATGACTCCCAAGTGACCTCTGGACTAGTGGCCGTCGTACTTAAAACTTTTTCTTTCTGCTGTAGTGTGCAAGAAGGATTCTCCTTCATCGTTACAAAACCTGCATTTACTATTCCAAGCTTAGAAATGATTAACATCCTAAGTCAAATCTTGTCCATGTATATTGCTTTCTAACCGTTGAAGATTGTAGCTACCCAGAAAAGCGCAAAGTTTTACAATTAGAGTTTCATTGTTTCTGTTTTGGTATTGAAAAGTCGTATAACTGAACGTCTGAACCACGACAATATCCTTGTTAAAATTTTGGATTACTTAACGTTATTAAATAAATTATGGTTATAAAAAAGCTAATGCTTCGTTATTCAAATATACATACAACATTTATTAGTTATTATTTTTGTTATACTAATTCAATTTTACATAATACATGGCTTAAAGCTATTTGTTATTGTAAATAACAGCAATATAATGTGAATATACACAAAAAAGCGTCTATTTGATTTAATAAAATTAATATAATTACATGATACTTAATTATGACAAGAAAAACATTTAATTAAATCAATTCAAAAATCTAATTAGAAATTCATGCCAAAATGAGTATCACACACAAGCGGACACTTGTAATGAGTATGAATACACACACTCGACTCTTGTTGTGTGCTGGAGTACTTATTATTATTGTTGTTGTTGTCGTATTTATTTGCACAACATCAACAATAGCAACGGCAATAGCAACAGCAGTAGCAGTAGCACTGTAGCTGTAACAATACAATAAACATTAATGCTTAAACACAGACAAATAAACATAAACATTTATGTCAATAAAATGAACTGATGCTTGACCTGCTTGGTCAGATAAAATGGTCGGGTGGTTCAAGCGAAACGATAGACTGACACACACACACACACACGCATACAGACACTTGTGGAGACGTGCCAAAAAGCTGATACACATTTTAGTTAATTGCCAGTTTAGGTGCTGTCCCTGGTCCTTGCGTATCCTTTTGCAACATCTTTGTCGAATGCTTTCAACCGTCTAAATATTTTCAGTCAAAGGTTGCAGTCACACGCACGACTGACCACTGTTCCCCTACACCCCCTCAACTGACCCTCAATATCCTCTGGATGGATTCATGTTCAGCAGCAGGTGTTGACCGACTGTCGATTCGGTTTGAGCTCACACAACGCCTCGTAATTGTTGGTGTAAATGCTAAACTAAACCGAGCTAAGCTAAACTGCATTCGATGCTGATGCTGCTGCTGCTTTTGAGCCTAATTGAGTTTGCATATGGTTTGCTTTGTACAATTAGATTAGCTGCACTCATCTATGTATGTATGCATGCATGTATGTTGGTATGTGGACTTTATTGTCAATTTCTAATTGAATTGTGGTAGTAAATTCTATTACAATATGTTGGATCTGAGAAAAGTAAGCAGCTAAAGCCAAAACATTTTTCAATCTCATTTCAGTTGAATTAATCAACAGTGGAAACAATGGGTTTTATATTTAATTTAATATACATAAATTTTTGCCAAATTAAAAGATTTTGCCATATTTTTGTGCATTTTTTATTATGATGTTTACATAAGTCTACTTAATGACCGGCATGTGTTTGCAATGTTGTTTCCGAGAATGCAAATAAACTTTATTCCACAATTAAAAAAAAAAAAAATTAATTAAAATATTTTCTTGTTTGTTTTCGGAAAACGCAAAAAGTTTGTGGTTAACTCATACAAAAAAAAAAAAAAAAAAAAAAACTGGGCTATAATTTGATTAATTTGTGCCTCGCTGCATGCCACAACACTGTTGGTTATTATTCTCTACATGCAATAAAGCGCAGTTGATAAGGGTATAATAGCTTTGTGAAAGTGTTTGTAATAGTTAAATGAAGAATGTGCATATGTTGATAATTATTCAAGGTTGATTTTAACTTTGAATATTTCATTGTTTCCCCTAGAAATCAAGCTAAGGGTAGTGCATAGCCGACCACTTTCGTCTAATAATACTCCTTTGTATTATATCTTTTAGTTATTTGTGGAATTTAATGGTTTTTTTTCTGCGGTTTCTGTTCGCTGTTTGGCATTAAATAATTGCACACAGATATTTTCAAGTGAATTCTATACTTAAAGTATTTTAAATTAGAGCGAAAAACAGGATAAAATGAAAACATTTAATGTGCTGACCAATTTTTTAGGTCAATGCGATTGCAGGAATATTGTTTTTTTCTAAGAGCAAAATCAACATAAATATTTATATTATAAAAAGATTTAAAATACTTATCAACGCTTTGCTAAATATAAAATCTTAATTCTCCAGTGGCTTGTCAATACATTTCCCAAATGCATTGCTTAACACAACCCCCCTCACTATCAATAAACATTGAAATACCTATGAATCCAGGCAAATATTGCATGATGTGCTCCACAAAAACACAAAACTAGTTGCATGTGATATTCCCAAGTGTGCGGGGAAGCAACAGAAAATGTAGCACATTTTTCATTTGGACGCGAGCAATATTGCATTTTTAAATATATCGAAAATAGAGTAAGAAAAACACTTTTTCACTAATAAATAAAAAGAGAGAAAATAATAAATATGCAACAGCAAAACTAACAAATGCACAGAATGGCAATGCCAAGCAATAACAACAACAAACAAAACACAAAAAACCAGCAAATATTTAAAAAAGCTTTTAAGTGTTATTGATAGCTGAGCGAAATAGTGCTGAGCGCTCCACCAGCCCCATCCCCCCATGCCCCCTCTATCATTCCATCAACCCATCGTTAGTACCCGTCTGTACTCTGCACTTTGCAAGTATTTTGTTTTATGGTTATTTTTTTTTGCTAACGCTTTTGCATTTGGTTTTGTAGATCTGTTCGAAGCTGTTCCATTCGCTCTCTCCTTCGTGTGGTACTTTACAGTGGGAGGCGAAGTGCGCTTCCGGTTATTTAAATGCTAACAAATACAAATTGCGGGGCGTTTGCCGGACAGCACTCAACAGTTGTTTGGCTCTTCGGTTCGCTTCAGTTCGAATTGTGCGGCATGACTATCCACTTTTATCTTCTGGCAGCAACAGTTTTGCATATTTGGGTTATATTTCAAACGTTGCCGATGGCTTGCAACTCAGCATTGTGGCAAGTCTACTTAATCTGTCGATTGTCTTAGCAATTTCTTATTTAGACTGTTTTAGGTGTACTATTATAAATATATTTTAAAATGTTATTTTAACTCATAATCAAATACATTTTTTATATTTAGTTTTTCTTTTTTAGTGCATAGATTGGTTTTTATTGTCTTATTAAACTAATATAATATAAGTAATATTCTATAAATGTTCATTTTTCAACCTGCTAATGTAGACCATTCGTAGTTCGTTGTAGCTTTAGCTGCTGATGTTGTTGCAACTTATGCCACTTTGTTAATCCATAGACGAGCACTTGGTGAACAACATGGACGGTTTTCAGAACACGCTTTCACGCCATATCAGGACACCCGGACAAAACCCCACGATGAGTGCATATTTCGTGTGCTATATACTATACAGAATTTATCGTTTCGTTTCGTTTTGTTGCTGCATTGCATTGTGTATTTATTTGTACAATTTTGGTATTTTGTTTTGTACACATTGTGGTCCATTGTTTTTATCAACATGCCGTCGGATGCGACACACATAGGCAACGTCGCGTTGGCTGCAATACCATTTCATGCTGGATAGCGAATAGCGGCAAAAAATATTCAATAGATGCAATATGGGCACGTTCTCTGACTCTGAAAACAAACAAATGCGATTAGAAGGATGTGGTAAGCAGCATGAGTTGAAGACTCAATGGGGTTTGTTTAGAGAGGATGATTGTTAAGCTAACTTTTAAAGTATCAATTTTAAAACGCATACATATATCCAGCATATATAAACTCTATGTTCATACAAAAATCAGTAAGAAATTCTAACCGATTGTTAAATTCCCAGTTATCTTCAAAAAAGTTCTTTGATCGTTCCGCTTGTGGAACGATTGTGGATTCCGTAGTGAGTAGTTCTGACAATTAAATAATACCTACACAATTATTTGGGTCAACTCATCAATAAAATAATTGACGCAAAGAAAGATTGAATGCGCGCAAAGATTTAATTGCAAGATTCTTCTCTCCGTTTTTTATAGAAGTTTGTAAAGAAAGAAAAAACGCAATTTTATTGAATTTAAATTAATTCTAAACAAATATTTAGTCACCCAACCCTTATGTGGAACGCATCTTAACTTGTCAGTTTGTAATTGACGTATTTGTATACAAAATGATAAATTTATTTAACACACTTTCTTTGGCGTTGCAGTCAATTTGAATATTTTCAATTCAATTTATTTGCTTCATTTTCATTAATATAATTATGTTCTTAAGCTACTAGCATTTATGTATAAAGCGACTTTACCTTTTCAACTATAATATTATAAAATGTTTTTGTTATTTGAAAAAAAAATAATAATGATAATGATGATGTGGAGAAAATTTTTAAAACTTACCCAAACCTTAAGATAAGTTTATGTTTGTATGTAACTAGGTGAAATAGTTTGCATTTAAAAAGAATCTTCTTTCATGTCAGTGAACTAAGCAGCATCCACAACATTAACAAATAAAAAAGAATTGTTTTAAAGAAAACTTTTGACCTACTTGCATGTTTAACTTTGTCCCTTGTGAACCAGTCCTTCAATTATGCATATGGTGATGCTCAGAATATTATTACAACTACTCTGGTACTCAAGTATGTGTGTGTGTGTGTGTTTGGGTGAGGCAGGACAAAGATTTTCATAATGCCAGTCAACGCGTGCAAAACAATATGAGTGGAGCGCGTGCCACAACAAGTGTCAAGAATGTGGCATAAAAGAAATGCGTTGCATACTTTAAGGCGCTTAAATGCTCAACGCCCCAGCCAAGAATAGCAGACAGTCAGAAAGGCAGGCAGAGGAAGCAAGTCACATTTGCGCCATAAATAAACTGGCATATGCGGCATGAAGTATGCTCTAATGCAGTTGCATCTACAGCTAGAGCAAGCAGTTTCTGTCGCCGTCGCCGCCGCTGCTGCGTCCGTCGCGTGTGGCAAGATAAATCTCAACAAGTTTTTATGCATTTATCTCCTTCTCTCCGTCTCTCTCTCTCCCGCTTGCATTTTCTGCAGCTTCTTGCACTTTTTTACTAAGTTTTTTTGTTGTTATTTTTTTTCTGGTGGTGGCATGACAAAAGTCGACAACATAAGCCAACCAGCTGGCAGACTTTTAAAAACTGCCAAGTCAGGCAAATGCGCCAAAAAGTATGCAGCACATAAAGGCTCATAGACAAATGTAGCATGTGTAAGCTTTGATGTTTCACAGAATTTACTTTGCCTTTGATTATCATTTGCATGCGTGTTGGTGCGGGTGTGGGCGTGTGCGTGCGTGTCCGTGTATTCGTGATGCATTACATTCGACGGGCTCATTTAACAGACGAAAACAAACATCGAGCATACGCCATGTTGACCCCATTTTTCAACAGCAAACTGTTTTCCGCTGCATTGCTTTGCTTTTTGTGTGGTGTGGAGTTGCTTTTGTTGTCTTCTTCTTCGTCTACTTGTTTTGTCTTTTTTGCACTGTTGTTTGTTGTTGTTGTTGCTGGTTTGCCATTGCAACTTTTGTCGCTGTCCTGTGTACTTGTATTGTCCCATCTGTGCGTTTGTGTGTGCTTTTCGGGGTAATTTTTTTTTTTTTTGCAAATACCTTTCGGTCATGCTTTGTAATGCAAGCCAATACACTGTTCAAGGTGTGTGCGTGTGTGTGATTATGTGTTTGTGCTAGCATATGCTGCCTGCCTTACAGACTGTCGTTTCTTGTTTATGTTCGAAAATGAACGCATTGTGTGCGCTCTTCAATTCACTCTTAGCAAACGACTGGAACTTTCCAAGCTGTTGAAGAGAACGTAGAGCGTTTTCTCTTCGTTGCCTAACTAAAGCCTAATAATATATATTTTTGTTTGTTTTTAAGTGCTAGGAATTCAATTAATAGTTGACATTTTTAAATTAAAGACATACACTTTATTACATTTTTTTTATTTCTGTGCTCGAGACATGGTTAGCTACATTATATTTTCTCAGAATTTACATAAAATGTTTGCTTTATTCGCCTGCATTTACAAATAAATCCGCTTAGGATTGAAAAAGTATTTTTTGCACTCAAATATTTGAATAAAGAAGTTTGATTGAGAAAAATATTTTACACAAAAAATCAGCTCCCATGAAACATTTGCAAATGCATTTTATTAAAGTATTTTAAATGTGCTGAATATTTGAGTTAGATGAAAATTTGGCAGAAGCCTGAGAAAAACTTTAAGCCAAACCCATCAAAAATGCACTTAAAGGCTTAAAAGTGCGGCACATTATTGAAGCACAGAGGCTTTGTTTGCAAAGTGTGTCAGAGTTTTTATTTTAAAAATAATATTATCAAGTTGCTTCTGTTTGTTTAACGTTACTTGTTTTGGCATTCATCAAAAAAGAGTAGTGCAACAATTGCTGGCGGCAGCTTTGTTGTTGACAAGTTGCAGCTGCAGCTGAATCGAGTCTGATACAGCTACTTTATAGAGTGTATCTGTATCTTTTAAGCTAAGCGTGGCTCACAAGATAATTGCCAAAAGTTGTTAGAAAAAAACAAAAAATGTGAAGGAAAACTTTCGCCCAACATTTTTGCAGCTAGTCAAAAAGTTTGACCGTTTGGACCGTTGGGTCAAGCTGTGTCCTGCCCCAAAAAAACGAAAAAAGTTGGCTAAACATTTTATTCTATCTAATTGAGTGTGTTTAAAGTTTAAAGTTTAAAGTATGCCAAAAGTTTGTTTCGCAAAGTTGCTGATTTAAGCCAAATGAGCGATTGTAGCCCTATAAAGCCAATAATACGATGTCACAAACTGTTGCATACCTAAAGGCGCAGTCATATGCCTACTGCTGTTATTATTATTATTATTGATATTGTTATTTTGATTTTCGTCTTTTTTTCAACATACACGCTGGTTGTTATTGTTATTTTGACTTACGCATTTTGATTGAGTTGTGAGAGTTTTTTAATTTATTTTTCACGCCCTCCATATGCCCGGAAATGAACGCGGCGCATAAAAATGGCGACCACTTGCAAATGCTGCGGACATTTCCGTTGTGTCAATAAAAAATTCCACTGCAACGCCGGCATGTATAAGTGTGTGTTTGTGTGTAAGCGCACAATAATAAAGTAACACAAATCCCAATTTCCGCCAATGCATATGGCGAATATTGCATGATGATGATGATGATGCATGCATGCGGCGTATACGTAATATGCATATGAGACATTTGCTACGGCTACTGTTGCTTCTGTTGTTATATTCTGTGGTAAAAACAGGCTTTGCTCATGAACTATGTTGTTTGATATCATAAAAAAATTCTCTCATATAGCCAATCACTTTCGGTTATGCAGATAATGAAATTATTACGTGGCTTGAAGCTCATTTCGTTAGCTTTTTTGTTAAGCATTGTTTAAACCGAAAAATGCGTTTATGCATGCCGATGGGTTATAGTTGGAATAATAATTTTACAAATAAATATTTATAATTTTCCCCAAGTGGATTCTTATGTGGCTCATAGAAATAGCTTTTAATAATGTAAATTATGGAATTGTCACGCTCTGTTTATTTGTTTTCCTGTAATTTTTTATCGTAAAACAGAGTTTTCGTTTGTAAGCTCAGAAAATTGGCTAGATTTCATAAAATTATAGATTTGTTCGGTTAACATATTTTGACTTTGGCCACAGCCCCAACATTGATAACAATTACGAGTAAACTCTGCAAAACTTTGCATATGATTTTAAGCTTAACTGTAATTAAAGCTTCCTGGCAACTGCGAGACAACAACAAACAGCTACAACATGAAAAAACACCAAACTGCATGCATAAACTTTGCCTTCAACTCATAACTTTTACTTTGAGACGGAGCAAAGTGCATCAGCAGCAGCGAGCAGGGCGGAAGGTAGCAGGCAGCGGCAACAGGATTTGGAAGCAGTGCAACAATAACCCCAAAGAGAAAAACTTTACAACACTCGGCAGTGTACAGTGTGTGTTGGTGTTAATAATAAACCAAATAAGTGCGAATTGCATTAAATGCCGTAAGTGCTGGACTTGGAGACTATAAGCCCTGACAACACACATTTAATGGCAATGGTAAATATAACAAAAATATTTTTGTTTTAAATTTAAAATATAAGATCAAGAAATGAATGTTTTGGTACTTTATAATATTGCTTTTCGTGTATTCTTTTTAAGAAATATTTATTTAAATTAATTCAATTAAAGTTCAAATTTATTTTAAAAAATATTTGTTTATCCATATATTAAGTATTCGACAAAAAATAAAGTGAAAGACAAAAGTTTTCATAATAAAATTTTGTCAAAGCAATTAACCCTGGGTGCTCGTGCTTATATAGGGTATTTAGAACACAGAAAACTTTGCCAAAAGCAAATAAATTTTTGTTGCGGTTGCTGCAACTGTTTGTTCTTGTTTTTTTGCTTTTTTCCTTAATTTTTTTGTTACAACTGGGATTCTTATGCAAAAGTGTTAAGTGCGCGGTTTTAAGGGGAGTGGGTGGGACTGATGGCATATGTACTGTTACTTGTATTTCAAGTTCTACTGCTTGTACTTTTGCTTTTGCGTCTGCTCCATCTAGTGTTTTGGGTCGCAAGTTTTAAGAGCGAACTTTATGCTCTAATTTCCGGAAAGGAAAAATTAGCAAAAGTATTTGCGCCATTGCCATATCATAAACTGGCAAAAGAGCAAACTGGAGCAGCCATATAGGCCCCAACAAGGGGTCTATACTCACATATACATGCAGACACACATACATATGTGTATGTGTGTGAGTTGGCTCACAAAAGTCACATAAATTTGAAATGACAGCAGCGTTTTACAGTTTTTCGAGGTCGTGCCGTAGTAAAGTTATCCACATCCACAATATGCAGGAAACAGAGAGAGAACAAGACAGAGAGTGATAAGCGGAGAAGATGAAAGAGTGAGAGAGCGAGAGCAACAGCTGCTCAAAGCGACGCATGATGACAGTCCAAAGTGGCAGCTAGTTAGGCTCTGGGGCAGCAGCCGGGCCACTTCTTTTTTTTTTTTTTTTTGGGCTAAAATGCAAAGCCCACACAAACCATAAGCATGCCCAGCCACACCCACAACGCATTCCCGCACATGACTCTCTCGTAAAATATGTTTATGTCTGTGTAGAGTCGCTCATAGGCTTGGCCCCTGACTGTAGTATATGCACTCGCAATTGCTCTGTTGAGCTGCTCTATGAAATTATGCAATGGGGATTATTTTAGTTAAATTGCCCGACTGCGTCGAGGGTCACTCGGACATTCAGGCAGACAGACGGACAGCGAGACAGACACACACTTACGTATAAAGTCTGATGGGCAGATATGAAATGAAATGAATGAATTGCGAGTGCTGAAATTAGACTTCAAGAATTTAAGGCTGTGATGAAACTTTATCTTGAGGTATGCTTATGAAAACAAAACTAAACAGACTCGAAAAACTAAAGTCATATAAGGGTACAAATAAATCTTAGCCGAGATATATATATATATATATATTTAGTTGAAATGTCTGGCCCGACTATTCACTTTGGCTCCTCGAATTAAGTAAGATACGAGCGCTTTATCATCTGATTCTTTCTTAAATGTTAAGCTTGAAATAGATTTTTTTTTCCTGCAACTCATTTTTATTCTTTAAACATTTTAGCAGTTGCTTGGTAAAAGAAAAAACCCCCAACATAAAGCAAACGGCATTTGGGTCAGAGGTCAGAGTTTTAGAGAGCCACAGTGTGGCCAGTTTGACACAATTTTATATACATACTAGAGAACCCGGCGAACTTCGTTACGCCACCTCGTTTTTTTAACATTACGTTTGGGGATTAAAAGATGAAAAATGAAATTTTGAAAAGCAATATTTTTATTTCATTAAGTAACAGCAAGCAGTGTAAAGACAGAACTTAAGCGAAGAAAGCCAAAATATAATGCTCGATTAAGTACGCAAAGATCATTGGCACCATACAATCGCTTGGCATTCCGATATGATCCCACTGCGAACTACAGTGATGATGACAATTTAGATATTGGACCAATGACGACTGTATGTCGATATTGCAATGCGCTAAAGTTTAAAAGAGAAACGGCGGGATTGTGCTGCGCAAGTGGAATAGTCAAACTGGATCCATTACTTACACCATTACTTACACACCCACTAAAAGCATTGTTCGATGGAAGTGATCCCAATTCCAACCATTTTCTTCAACAAATCCTTGAATACAATAATTGCTGCTAATGGATCAAACTGGATCCATTACTTACACCATTACTTACACACCCACTAAAAGCATTGTTCGATGGAAGTGATCCCAATTCCAACCATTTTCTTCAACACATCCTTGAATACAATAATTGCTTTCGCATGACTTCATTTGAAGCTAACATCATTCGAGAAGACGGCTTCATGCAAACTTGCAAAGTAAAAGATAAAACGCATACAACCTATCATCAACAGTGTATACACTTGTTGCTGGCTTGCATGTCTTGTGCGGCGGCCGATGTTCGCACGTCGTCCTTAAGCATTTCAGACTATGGACTGACTGGTGAATTTAACATCAAATGCACAATGCACATAGTTTACACAGATCAACTTACCACCTTTAAGACAAATGGTTGCTGTTGAAATTTAATAAAAGTTTGCACAATTAACGTGTTTCCAATTGAACTGTTAACAACCGAATAACTTTAACCTCGAAACTGAACAGATTACAATTAGAACCTGTCAAACAATGTAACGACATGTAATCGAATGGTTACTTGATTAAGGATTTTGTTAAGGGTGTTAAAACTTTTCCGGTTTTCCTGCATTCCTGTTGAACATTTTCCTGAATTTGGTTTGTCATAAACCTCACGGACCCCCAGAAATTTTTAACGAATGCAAAACCGTGGAAATCGGTTCTTGCGTTCTGGAGTTATATCGTCAGAAAAATTCAGACTTATTTTTATATATATAGATGTATGTATATATAATGTTTAATCGCTGCAGCTGAAGCTGGAAAAGGCATTGCTCTAATGGCCAAGAGACCACAATTCGCGGCACGCTGTCATTGATTTCTGCCATTTGAGTTTTGTCAGTGGGCAGCAAATGGCCAACAGCCAACGACTGTTTCGGCCATTTGCCATAATTAACGCGCAAATCATTTTGTGGCACGCTGCAATGTGCAGAGTAGTTGAGTGGGAAAGGGAAGAAACGATTGACAGCATTGACGATTGTCAATTTAATTACAATTTGTTTTGCACATTTCTAGATACTGTTGTTGCATTGCAGACAGACACACAGACAGACATAGAGAGAAAGAGAGAGGCAAACTGTATTCGCATGCTTTGCGGTCGACATTTTGGGACATTGTTTAATGTATTTTCAACATATTTTGTTTTTGCGGAAATTATTTGGGGCTTGTTTCAGCTATTTTGAATGTTGTTTGATTTTTGTTGCGGTATTTTGTGTGGGAGCTTTTAGTATTATTTCAATTATTTTTTTAAGGATTAAACGTTGATATTTAACAAATTACAGAATAATAAATTCTTACATATTCATGCAGTAAATTAAAAATCTAAACTAGAAAAGAAAAACTGGATTTAATTTATTTTGGAGTTGCAAGTTTTATTTGTTTTTTGTTGTTAAAAAATATTGTGTAATCCACAAAGTAAAACAGAAAATTCCTTATTTAAGTTGCGTCCACTAAATTGATCCACTTAAGCTAATCCGACTACAAGTCTAATTAATGCAAATTAAGATGCGCCCCACTCTCCGCCAGCTCCCACAAAAGACCGCATAAGAATCGCTCTTACCTCCCGTATCCCATTCCAACAAATGAGGCTTGGAGCAGAACAACTCTGACGACAACTCGTACAACATAATTAGGCTTATGGCAGTGACTTTTATAGTCAAGTGCTGCGACAAGAGCCGACTGACTCCCCTCCCCCGGCTCCCCTCTACACCATCATCACCAAAGAACGCCCATTTGCGTGTGTCGCTAATTAGTGTAAAATGTTTCCTGTTATTTACCTTTTTTTGGTTTTGCAACAACAACGAAACAAACGACAGCGACAACAAGGCCTAATTGTAAATGGGCAAAACACAGGACGAGAAACGGGAAACGAGAAACGAGCAAAATTTCGGGTGGCTTATTTTAGTGGATTCGAGTATCAGTAACCGTTTCGGTTACGGTGTCGATTTTTATTTGTGCGCTCTGTGACGTGACCTGTTTCGGTAATAAATAAATAGTCGTCGTATTTATTTTGCAGTTGTAATCAACGCAGTGCGAATACACAAAGACTACAAAATCAGCGCTAATTAACTCAAGGCCCCTTTCATTGCCATAAAACAGTCAGCCAGCTAGCTGGCAAGCTCATGGCTCAAATGTCCTGCTGCTGCTGCTGCTGTTGCTGCTTAGCATGCAGAGCATCAACTCGTTCAACTGCGACACAACTGCGAGTCGGTGTCGCGTAAATTGCATTTTAAAATAAATTATAATGATTATTATGTTGCAAACAACAGATGTCAGACTTTTCATAGAGCAACGTTTGTTGTCAGCTCACAAAACGGTCTCAAAAACTCACCCTTCATCCCTCTCTCTCTCTCTCTCTGTCTCTCTTTCTCATTCTATCTTTCCCTTTCGCTTTTCATGTTTTGTTGGCTCGTTGGCAGCAATTTTGCCAGTTTGCCACTTGAGTCTTGTGGGGGCCAAGCATAAAAATGTTAACTGAACAACATTAACGCAAGCATTTTATGACGTTTAACTTAATATCATTAAATCAGCGACGAGTTTATGAAGCGCTTAACTCAGCTACGATGCTCAGATTCAAGATGAATTTGCCAGCCATAAACAGCAATTGCTTGAAGTTGAATAACGTCAAATTGTTTTCGTATCTAATCCCAAATATACAGGCGAGTATGATTGTATAATCGAGAATTTTAAACTTCTCCTGAAAAACACAAGTTTTTTTTTGCATCTGCATTCATAAAATGAGCAGGTTTATTATTTTTATTTTACAAATTCCATAGTTAATATACTGTTGGCCAAATAGCATAATGGAATCCATACTTAATTATGCACAACATGGCACATAATCAGCGACCGAGCGAGCATGCAACGTGCGTCCACATTTCAGAAACCTCATTGTGTAATTAAGTAAATATTTTCGTACATTTTTCGCACAATGCTGGCATTGGATTCGGGGGCAAGTGGCCGCAAGTGCAATGCAATACAGCAGTGATGGCGACAGACAATGGGTGAGGGACGGAGATAGAATGTAAAGAAGAATTTCGCAAATTGCCTGCATCGCTGCATATTTGCGGCAAGTCGGATGTGAATGGATTATTGGATGCACTGGATGACCGCTGCCATAGTCAGATTTGCCACATAATTAAGATGGTGAAAGGGCAATACGCCAAATTGTGTATACGCCATGTGGCCAGTAAAAAGGCTCTACTTACATAAACTCATCTAGTAAAAAAACTAAGAATACAAATTGGGAAGTGATATATAGAAAAGTATATACTATAAAAGACTAAGCCGTTTACTAGCCACAAACATTTTTATTTATTTATTTCGAGTTTTTTAAATGTAACTGAAATACAGAAACAACAAACGGATTTCGATCATTGCGTAATAAACTTCTCAGCAATTTTTAGGTAGACTTTAAGTGATTTACTCTAGAAATTTTGCTTTTACTTGAGCCAAAGTTAAACTTTAAACCTTGACAGAAAACGTTTTGGCCGCAGGTCACTGGGCTTGACATTTGGAAGACATTAAACTGAAGCTGTTGGCGTAAACCGCAGTCCAGGTGCACAGACTGCTCGGTTCACAGTCTAACGTCCAGACACATCCCATCCACCCAGTGAAGTCAGCAGCAGAAGTCGATTTCCCCAAAGACAAAGACAATGTCATGGAAATGGAGACAACAAGCAGGGAGGCCTTCAGACACAGTCTCAACCCTCCAGTTCTAACCTGAGTTAGCTTTGGCGAACGAAACACAGTTCAAGTTATGAATAATTAATGTCTGTCTAGTGTGTGTGTGTGTTTGTGTGTGCGTTACGTTTTCTAAACGGAGGCTGTGTCTGTGTGTGTGTGTGATGCTATTCGTGTGAGCAAGTTGATAATTTGTTATAATTGCCGGGGGGACGGCCGGCCGCAGGTCAATTTTGTGGGCATTTGTATAAATTTGCCAAGACAGCAACTTATTGCGTGGCAAAAAGTCACAGAACTTGGTCAACTAATCAAATTACAGCAACTGCCCAAAAAGAAGGTGGGTAAATGGAAAAGAATGATTCAGCCTAAAATATTTAATTAATTCGATTGTCTAGAATTTTAAGCTTATATTTCTGAAAAATATAATTATCAGTTGAATTTAACAGGAAATGGTTAACAGCGTACTGAGACTTATCTCGAAATCAAATTTTCATAGAGCGAAAATAGGAAAGCACCTAGATGCACAATTTAATATCTTTGTGAGATTAAGAACAAAGACCTTAACTTTAAATAAATGATTTTTACGAAAATGGACCTTTATATTACATTTGAGAAACACGAATTTACAAAGTTTTAGGACCGTACTTCTTCTTAACCAAGCCTCGAACTTTACAGGACTGTAAAATTAATATAAAGCATATTGTCTGAACGAATACGATATTATATTTCAACTTAAACTATATGTTCAAGGTCTTGGAACATCCAAATGCTTTGTCTTAGCTCTTCTACATTTACCGTTGCATTTATCGTTTGTCCACAAACTAAGGTTGGCTAAGCGCACTTTGGCAAACAACTGGAAACTATCACAACTCCAAACTGTAAACATCAACAGTGGAAGGCAGCAGGAGAAGCAGCAGCAGCAAGCAAGCAAGCCCGAGGTTGTGTTTCAGCCAGAAAAGACATAATAACTCGACGGGGCCGGATCTTGGCACACCTTGCCCTGGCACGCTCATGCTGGCCATAAATACCTTAACAGCTTTTGCGTAACTTAAGTCACCTTAGCACTTAACAACACAACTCGACAGAACAGAAGAGGAATGCTGAGTGTGGAAGGTGTGCGAATGTTGTGAGTGCTTCATGTAAGGGCATTAAATCCATTCGCAGGTGCAGAGCTTATGACCCACACATAACGTTAAAACGCGCAACAAATGCAACTTTTTGCAGCTGCAATGAGTTAACTCAATAAAGCACTTGGCCAAACAAACACATACGCACAATTATTAAAACATGCGGCCCATTCTGTTCCGTTCTGGCTTTTTTTTTTATCATTGTGCGTCCATGATGTAAGTGTTGTGAAAAGATGCCTGAGAATTTTAATTTTCCATTATTTTTCCGATTCAGCTCTCTAAGAATAAATCACGTATACGACCATTCATTGCCGACGACAACTTATTAAAGATGATAATGAATTCTCAATAGATCAGTTGTTGCATCAAAAATTAAATCAATCTTCATATATTGTGAAAATATAATGTGCCTTTTTTAACTTTAATTCTTTAATCTTTGAATTTCCCAATTTTATTAAACAAACAATAATAATGTAATAGCAAAAAAAGGGCTAATTGCAGTCTTTTTTTGAAATTGTTTACTCGTCCCACATAATTTCGAATTAATATTTTGGTCAGAAGTCAAAATAAATCAAAAATTCGTATTTTGTTTGTTCCCTTGTTAGTTGCGTAGTTGGTTAGTGCAATTCTTGGTTAACTGCATTTGTCGAAGACATTTTTAAAGCTGCAGTTCAACTATAATTTTGGCTTGTTTTACGGTCACAAAAATGTCATAGCCAAATGCTCGATGGCTCAAACTGCCACACATAGGAACATGGTCTACATACTAATGTTGGGCTGCTTCGGCTGCTGTGTTGCAGTTCCCTTGACCAAAAGCCGCAAAAGATATCAATGAACAATCGATGGGGCTTGCGACATACAATCCACAATGCAACCCTTGCCACTCCTCCCAATTCATGTTTGTGTGTGTATGTGTGTGGGGCAACACATACTTATGCACGTCTTACGGTTATACTGTTACGGATACAAGCTACAAAGACACGGTACGGTTGTCGTCGCACTGAATTTGTAAAATACGTGACAAGCATTTGCAATTTGGTCAAAGTCGCTGTCGTTATCGTTTTCCTTCTAGCCTTGTCACAGTTTTTCCTACTCTTTATTCTCTGCTCTGATATTTACAATTCAATTGTTCTAATTTCGTTTTGTACGCTTCTCATTTTGCTGCCCAAACACACATATACAAAAAGCAACAAGGCACACAAAATTGAAGTTCAATTGAATTGACAGTCTGTGAAAATTAAATGGGCCAACTATTTTATCGAATAGTTCTCGTATGTTTTTTGTTCTATGTCTAAATTGATTTATTTATGCTCCCTTTTTTGAAACGGGTGGCAATTCTTCTTTTTTTATGCTTTCGCACTCATTTCGTATCTGCCGCACTTTTATTGTCCGGCTGACCACATTTTGTGGTTGCGTGGGTTATAAATTTATAGTAATTTTTTATGTTGTTTTAAATGGCAACATAAATTTAAATTTATTACACGTCGATTTCCGTTGTGGCCTGCCCGCTGCTTTTTCCTTCTTGCTCGAGTTGTAGTTAAAGCACTGAAAAATTGTCTGCCTCCTCTATACAGAAACTACGACGACGATGACCTGCTGCGATTTTTATGTACTCTTTGAGGTCTGGTTAGCTCACATTGCAGTGAACATTTTGTTGCTTTAAGTTAAATATTAAATAAATAAAGCAAATGATTGGTGGAACATAATATAATATAATATCAATCGCGTCATAAACAACTTTGAATCTCAATAGAAACAAAACATTTTTTCAAAAAAGATTTAAAATAGATTCGGTCGTCAGTTTGAAAATAAAAAAGTTTTCATTGACCTTGTTACACAACAAAGGGTTAACCTTACGGGGAACAACAGGATATTCATAATGGGAAAAGGATATTTTTAATGAAAAAATACTATTTTCTAGTTTTTTCTACACAATTAAACTTCAAAAGTTAACCGTAAACTACGTTTTTCAACAACTTTCAACGAGATTCTGCATAAACATCAGTCGTATTCTGCGTTCAAGTAAACGCATTAGTCAGAACTCAGACAACATGAACGCAACAGTCTTTGTTGAAGGACTTTAATTTTGTAGCGCTGACGCTACTCTAGAATTGACCAACTCTGGCGAGCATGAGTCATAAACATTTATGTCAAGCTCTCGCCAAACAATTTGCACTAATAGACCAACACTTTAGACCAAGACAAGAAGCTGAGGGAGAGAAAGAGCTCAAATGCTTAGCATACCACGTAGCTTAAAGGGAAATTTAATTAATTTGCTAGCGCGTGTCTCTTTCCCTCGTTCGTGTTTGTGCCTCGTTCGCAGAGTATGCTTAATGCGCGGACAAGTCATAAACTCAAAAGTTACCAAGTTACGAGAATTTTTCACCAGCTGCAACTTCATTATGTGACTGATGATGTACAGCAGCAGCAGCAGTAGTAGTAGCAGCAGAAAGTAAGTAATCATATTTTATTTTTTATAATTTTTTTTTGCCTGCTTGCTTTGTTTTCATCATCAAAAAAATAAAGATGGGAGAAAATATAGGAAAATAAAAAGGGGAATTATGTCGCTGCTTGAAAAGTTGGAGCGTAACTGCATAATGGCCAGAGAACAGCAAAAATTGGCATATAAAAAGTTTTTAATGAATGGAATTAGTGTCTGGGCTGCACTGACTTTGTTAAATCGTTCGGGCAGCGCCTCCAAAGTCCAGCGTCTTCACAAGAGCCACGTCAGTTAGCCAAGTCAACGAATTTGGCATGCCAGAGATGTCTGATGTTTCCGCTTCTGTTTCTGGGCTAACAAAATTAGCGCTTATTAGTGCCAGTTGGACGAACTTATGCTGTGTTTTTCATTTTCGACTTGTACTTGCCATAATTTCCCTCGAGTGAGCAACTGAGAGATCTCTAATTGTTTTAAACGAACTTCCATCAAAGTTTATGTACCGCAAAATGCTTGCAACGCCGCTCTCAAATTAATGTGTTCTTTAATGAGTATTGTTGCACAAGTTTCCTGGCATAAGACTAAACGTAAGTGGGCAGCATCAAATACTCAAAAGGGAGCTGTTTTCTTTTAAGTAAGCTGTGTTATGAAGAAGTTTTTTGAGGTTTTTGTTTAGAGAGTATTTACTTCTTTTTTTGTTTGTGCAAACTTGTGCTTTGTTAGTTTAGAAATTGTGTCAACTTAACATAATCCGATATCCTTGTGTTTTTCATCTATATATTTTCCAAAACAAAAAAAGACAACCATTTTGTTTTCTATACATTTTGTAGAATCTGAGAGACTAATACTAGGAAACTTAGCATAAACGTATTCAACACACTTAACAGTTAGAGATGTGAAGGCTTAATAGCATTAAACTTTAAATATAAAGCAGATAAAACGAAAAGTTTCCAAAATTTTAAGGCTTACGTTTTTGGTAATGAAATCTTTGGTTGATCTATTGAATCAGCTTCTTCTAATTGCAATCATTGCAGTTCTGTATAACACCCGTAAATAGTTAAAATATTTTTTTTACCAGTTTCTACTTTTTGTTAACATTCATTCATACCTCTTTGAACTTGCTTTATCAGATAATTGCATTGGCAGCGTTAATTGAAAGAGGGTTCTATATGTATATTCATTCAAAGGAACTAAACACAAGTGGTTGTATGTATGTGTGTGTGTGCTTGCTTACACAACAAGTATATAAAAGTTGAATACTATGTAATCCAGCTAACTCGACACATAATCAGGAAACGACTGCATTGCACCAAATATCAATTTATACACTTAATTAAGCGCGTATGTGACTGCACCATTTTATGACCAGATAAAGAGGTGGCAGAGAGGGTTTTTCATCGCACACACACGCACACATACATATGGACTGTGTAAGCACGTGGCGCTCAAAGTCAATTGCAATTTTATGAGCTGCTGGAAATGAAATGAAAGACAGAGACAGAGGCAGTAAAGGCTCTTCACTTCACAAGCCATTACGCTGATTGGCTTTTAATGTTTATCAATACATAACGCAGTCGCTTGAAATTGCACTTCACTTATGCCATGCATGTTGTATAAGGCCAAATGTTAATGAGGCTGTGAATGAAAGGCCTCGTTTTAGTGTGTGCGCTTTGAGGTTGTGTCTTCTCCTTAAAAATGTATGTCCTGTACTTAAGTTTGGCTTCTTTTTTGTGCTGTGTGTGGCACATACATTTCCATTAGCACATGCTAACATTTAGCCAGCTATTATTCATATGCAAGAATTATAAGATGCAGGCAGACAAACAACAACGCAAACTCGGCAAAAAGAAGCTGGCCTAGTGCTGGGAGCCTGCTGTCTCGACCTGCATCTTTTCAGTCTTATGTGCATAATTTATCTGCCAGTGAAAGTAGCAAATGCACTAAATGAATGAAAAAAATTTCTATATGTATGTGGAAAAAAGAAAAATAAAAAGACAGAAAAAATATGGTACTAAAAAGCAGGACCAGTCGGTTTACAGCCGCAGCAGGACACACTGATGACATGTGGCGTATGAACTCAGTCAAGTCAGCAAAGCAAAGGTTATACACTGGAACTAAATGCCTAAAACGATGTTTTGCTATACAAAGAATAATAAATAAAATATATTTTAAAAATAAAAAAATGTGCTTAATAATCAAATGGTAAGCAATATTAAAAAAAATTGTTAATTTTTTTTATTCTATTCATAGTTATTCGAACGAACAATGTATAAAAAAGTATTTGAGTTTCACATAATACTTTAAATTGAAGTTTCATAAACATACTTTATATCAAAACAAAATATTTTATATATTTTTTAGTATTCAAATTAAATTCTAGCACCGAAAGTTGCTAAGCACTGCATCTAGATTCTAGATGTCATCCACTGTGCGAATTGTAATGGTAAAAAAAACTCTAGCAACGACAAGAAGGAGAAGGTTGGGCATGGCACATGCATCATCATCATGATGAGAAGCAACGAGCTACACTAACTAAATCCTATTATGAACTTTGAGCTTATGAAAAGACTTCAAGCGGAGCATTGTCTGCCAGCTGCACAGAGAGACGAGCATAGTGGCGGAGAGGGAATGCAACGGGTGGCGGAGGGTTAGACCCCTATGTGTCCTCTGCTGCTGGCTACGTTTACACTTCTGCATAATTAAGTTATGTGCACAATACAAACACACACACACATACACTCACATATATTTATACACCTTTTGCCATTAGCCACAGTTTTCTTTTTTTTATTATAGCGTATACGCCGCTTGTGTCGCAGTTGGTTATTGCTACTGCTGCTGCTGCTTAGGTCTCATTAATTGTTATAAATTGTGCATGAATTAAAGTTGTGTTGGCAAGTAGTTGCAGCTGCTGCTGTTCCATCTGTCGAACAATTTGAAATTTCTTGCTTGGTTTTGCACAATTTCCGTTTGCAATTTATCAGCGCAGAAAGTTGTTGGCGGTATTGAAAACAATTGGCAGCTAATTTTGCGCAAAATTTGCAATTTTTTATGTTGGTTTGTGCAGTTTGCTCAATTGCATTGAGGATATCAAAAACGTTTTGGCTGCATCCCTGCCAGGCATCCCTCTTTCCCTCTCTTACCATCACCTCAATCGGGCCACCCTTGTGCTTGTGCTTGTGCACATCCTGAGCTCATGCTGGCTGCTGTTGAATTGAGAGCTTTAGTTTTCTATCAGTAAAGCTGTCGTGAAATGCAAAATAAATTTCTAATGAATATTGAAGTGTGAAATTTGAATTGATTGCATTTGATTTGCGGATTTATAGCTGTATATTTACATTGAGGCGAGTCCTGTGGCTTGCCTTACTTCCCACAGCCCCCACAACCACCATGTACATACTTACAGCTTGTGAATTCAATTTAAATGATGCTTTGTATAAGCAGCTATGCAGCTTTTGGCTAACTATGAACGCTCTTCTGCTCTAATTTAAGTTGCCAGACAATTAATAGATTCAATTTTCAATTCGATGATTAAATTGTAATGAGGTTAAGCGAAAAGGAACTTGTCACAGATCGATTTCTCATCATTGACTTTGATGTGGAATGTGGCAAAGGTATTTTTTGAGAATAGTTAATCTTTAAGCCGATTAAAAGTATAAAAATGCTACATATTGTTGGAAACTTAAAGTTGAACATTTAATGAAAATGCGTTAAATAGTTTTCCATTTAAAATGAACTTCTTTAGATATTAACTTAACCCAATATGATAGCAATGTTGCCTCTTACTCGGTATCAAGTCAGTGTTGCAAGTATTTCATGCAGTTTCAATTAGCATACCGCATCGACCAAAATTAGATGGCTCGAAGTAATGCAATAATCTTGAGAATTTGCAATTGCCGCATAATCGTGCAACTATTACAATTTGCCCCATTTCCGTGTGCAGAGAATTTTGTGGCAAAGATTTTAATTGAATTATGTATGCGGCTGAAGCAAAAACTTGGCAAACGGCCACAGGCCAAATTGTTGCCAAAAACACAAAACCCAAACGAAATCCGGCCAATTTCCAGAGCCATGTTTAATAATTGTACAACAATCTAACGGCGCAAATTCAATTTCATTCAATATTATTAGCTGCTGGCTGGGCCTGCAGTTGTGGTAGCCAACTTTTTGTCTATATTTGGCCCGCAACCGCAGCGCGGCGATGAGCCAAGAACCCATAGTTGAGGGCTGCGTCTTGCTTGGATTCTGTTATAGCAATCGGTAAGAATCTGTAGATGTAGTTATATACGTCCGTATGTAGTCTTCTCTCCCAGCCATAGCTTTCGTTTGTTTAACTTGGCTGTTATGCCAACTTGGCACGCAAACTTCTCACAAGTTTGGCTAGTTAAGCCCGAAAAGCGAAGGGCTGGTGCAAATGGAAATTGTGCCATAGCATCATTATCATTTCCCCCCTTCCTCATCATCATCTTGGGACAAACACTTGGCTTGGCTTTCGAACTGGGCAAGGCCAAGACGACGTCAGCTAACTAACTACAATGGCAACTATGCAGCCCTTGTTTGGTTAGCAATCTACTTGGGTATTTCCAGCTAACCCACAAACACAAACACACATGCACACACACACACACACATCGCGACATAAGCGTCGACCCTTTTGTTGATATTATGCCGCAGCTGGTGCGAAGTTTTCGCATATATGTTTGTATGTATGTATGCGTATGCCCCAAAGGTTAAATTTGTTAATTTGTTAAAGCATTGACATTGTGCCCAAAGTTCATGATACGAACTCTGATTGAAAACCTCAATTATGTGTGCATATAAACTGACTTTACAAATTGAACTAAGCTTAATTTGATTGTTTAGAATATGGCGAACATTAAATACATAATAATTAAGATTTAAGCACATTTACATATATGTTGAATATGTCGAATAAGTGATACGTAAAACTTTAAATCAACTAAGTCACATTTCATATTCTTCTTTAAAGTTTTTCTCTCCCTTAAAAAATATAAATTTAATTTTATTATTAGTTCTTCTTGAATGTTTTTCTCTTGTTTTTAATATATTTATTTAATTTTTTTATTAGTTCTTTCTTTGCTAATTTGCTCTTTTCCTTTAAAATAAAATAAGCACACAAGTCAACAAGAACTGTGGGCATAGATAAAACGAAAAATTTCCAGTTTACATTTTCCTCAATTAATGTTTAAATCGTACATTTTTCAAAAGGACCTAAACAGTTCTTATTGATGTATAGTAATCTTTTCAAGGGCTTTCCACCGAAAATTAGTTTAAATTCCTGAGGTATTACGAAAAAGACAGCAATATCTCATAAACAAAGTCTTATTTTGTAGCCCAGTGTAATTAACTTTAATTATTATTCCTTGTTTTCTTCATTTAACATGTAAGTGTTAAAGTTAAACCCACTTTTCTTGGCAACGGCATTTAAACAGTCATTTTGAGTCTGCAGCAGCTGCTACGCCTGATGATGTTGCCGCTGCTGCGAAATTCGAGAGGCTCACAAATGATATGTTAATGCAATTGTAATTGATACAAATTTGATTTTGGTACAGTCAGAAAAATATGCTTGCGCCGCGGCGCCTCGCATTGAAAATGAGAAATCATTTCACATGGCGGTGGGTGTGGCATGTGGCAAACGAATGTACATATGTTGGCATAATGTGCCACACGTGGCGCTCAAACCAAACCGTCTGCTAGTTGGGTGGCTTGATAAACTCAGGGCATGAGGAAAGAGGCAGCACCGCTTTCGTTGCGATGCGTTGTGTTGCCGAGCGAACGCTTGAGATAACGTAATAATTTATATAAACTTCACAGGGTCATTAATTTAAAGCTTATTCAGTTGTTCAAGATTTATTAAATTAACTCAAGTTGTGGCAGGAGAAGAATATCAACTTGTTGGCAGGAGTAAGGCATTCAAACGTGCACGCAATAAGCTAAGGGTTTCCGTTCGCGGTCAAATTGGGGCGTAGAAATGGGTTGAGTTTGAGTTTGTTGTTGCTCTTTATTGACAATGAAGTAAAACGATGGGCTTAGGCGGCTAACTTTAATACAAACAATATTGATTAAATGAATTAAGAGCGCTCTAAATGACTCAAACTAAAAAATTATTATTATGAGGTACTAAAGTCTTGTTATGCATTGGATTGACACTTGGTGTATAAAAAATTGATGGTCTTTGTCAAATTAAGTGCATAAGCAACTCGTAAATATTGATAGCCGGTTCTTAAAATATTTATTGGTGTAGAGAAAATGCCTTAGATTGTATTGAATAATATAAGCATATAAAACTTTTGGCCCTTTTTAGCCAACCACATTAAAATTCTTTGCAAATGATTATGAAATTATCAAAGCTGGAGACCATATTTATTTAAGGACTTATGAGATTTATTTAAAGTTTACGATACGTTAATTTCGAATAAACCATTTTGTTAAGCACCAAAAAAAAAAAAAAACATTACGAACACGCCTTAAATCTAAGAAGATTCTACTGAAGATCAGTTTTATCAAGGAAGTTGTCGTTTCTGTGTTCTCCTTCTGATCCATTCAAATATGACAAAATTGTTGAATTTTTGAAAGATTGTTTTAAAATTCCACAACGCTTTTTTTTGCATTGCTTTATTGAAAATGCATTATATTTATTATTAAGATTTTAAATTTGTATTACAGCTTGAAAGTATTTATTAAAATGTTCTTCAAATGTCAATATTGGGGTATCCTTCCATTTCTTGCTGCTTTCTTAAATGTACATACATCTTTTTGTAGCGGGAATGGAGCAAATATAATTGTTGTTATTGGCAATGTCTCAGTTGATCTAGTACTTGCCACACAATCAACTTTAATTAGCTGATATTTGCAATGGGAGGAAACCGCTTTCAAATTGATTTTGGTACGATAACAATACAGTCTCAGTATCGGTCAAGTCAATGGCAAGACGTAGTATGTTTGCTATAAACCAAACACAGTCAAAATCTCATTCGGATATTTATGTTTTACAGCTGATGGGTGGCAGGAGGAAGGAAAGGGAAGGAGCATTGCATTTTGGAGTTTTGTGAAGTGGCCGAGGGAATGTCAAAAGGAAACGTTATCAAGTGCTTCAATCAAGTCAAACTTGCAATATAAATTCAAATTCAAACATTTTCAATTCAATGCATTTCTGTGGTTGTTGCCAGTCAAGCGCTGGCAATGCTATGAATATTCTGGATACTCCCGTCCATTTCTACAGAACATGCACAACTATCAAGTATCCTTTTTTCTCTGTCTCTCTCCCACTCTGGACCATCGCTATTTCTGTTTCACTCTTTCCGCCGAATTGCAGCGTTTCAATCAAATGTTGCCCTGCACGGACTTACCTTGACTATTGCGTTTGTTGTTCCGGTTGTTTTTGTTGTTGCTGTAGCATTTACGTAGCACGTAAATTGCATCCTGGATACAGCGGCAAACAAGAGTAAAAGAGCCGGAACACCAGCAGCCAAACAAGCAAAATCCTAGTCGCGGCCAAAAGCAATAAATTGGATTGCGGTCTAAGGCCGCCACTCCGCCCTCCCTCCATCTCCAAAGAAAACAAATCTATTATTATTGCTCTTGACTGCAAACAATTACAATGCAGTAAATTTAATTGTGTTTAATCTGCAAAATCCCGCATAAGCATTATTAGCATCAAGTATTATTGCCAACGCTTCACCATTAGCAGCAACAACATTTTAAGTTAATAAGCTTGATCAAATAGGAAAACAAACCAATAAATTTATAAGCTTTTAAAAAAGAAGGGGAAGCTTTGAAGTTATTAAGACGCAGCCATCTGCTCATATTTATATACGTAATACTTTTGTAAAAAGACGTTGCTTAGCTCTCACTCTAACAACATTGTTAAAAAAATGTCTTTGTTTGAATAATAAGATATCCAAGAAATGCTCTTAAACTATCATTTAAATTCATTTTGCCACGATATTTTTGAATATTAATATTATGTGCTTATTTAAAAACATTCCTTTTCCTTTTTGTCTGTAAAGCTTTTCAATCACATTTGTTAACAAAATTTCTTTAGTACGGAGTGTAGAAAAAGAAAATAACAAGTTATGTAAAAGTTTCTAAAGCATTGAAGTTTTCTTTCCAAAAAAAATAAGTGAAACAAAGTCAGTAAAAACAAGTAAGAAGGCTCTAGTCGAGAAATCCCGACTAGGACATACCCTTAACCCCATACGTAACGCGTTCAGTCATTTGTGTGTATTTACCCAGTGACCAATATGATAAAAATTACCAAACTTCAAACTGCGATATCTCCGGTGTTTCTTAACCGATTTTATTCAAATTTTTTAAAATGTTCATTATTTTACCAATTGTTTAAAACCCGGTTTTCACAATTTTGAAATTCAAGAATTTTTCGTTATCGATCACATGTGTATATCGGAAACCAAAAGTGTTATCGAAAATTTGAAGGAAACTTGATCTGCCTATGGTTAAGGAGAGCTTAAGTTTCAAGTTTGAAGTCTCTAGCTCTTATAGTCTCTGAGATCGGCGCGTTCATACAGACAGACGGACAGACAGACATGGCTAGATCGACTCGGCTGTTGATGCTGATCAAGAATATATATACTTTATAGGGTCGGAGATGATTCCTTCTGCCTGTTACATACATTTGCACAAAACCATTATACCCTTATTTACCCATTTTATGGGTTAAGGGTATAAAAACTTTGTCCGATTTTGTGAACTATAAAAATATGCATTTTGCATACATTTTAAGAACGTGTAGTTATTTAGATATGTTTTTAAATAAAATTTTTAATAAAATTTGTTTTCTGCTTTAAGTCTTAAAAAAAATTTAATAAATTTAATAAATTTAATAAATTTTAAAGTTAGCAGATATATTGCAGTTCTTTAAAATTAATCCATTGACTTTATGCTTGCACCAAAAATTCCAATTTTTATTAACCCTGGACAGTCATCGTTATTTTTATAACGTAAAGATCATCGTTCGTCGACTCGACGACGTAATTTTTAAAAATTCTTTAAAAAAAATCCTATGCATGAAAACTCACAAAACATGTTAGTTTTGTATTATTTTATTAATTTATTTTTAGAAAAAAACGATTTTAAGTCGCTTTCCTGCAGTCTTTTGTTTATAAATACAAATTTCACAGCTCTTGTCCATTTGGCTTGTTTTACAAAACATTAACAAAAAATCATAAAAAATAACAAAATTAAAGCAACATTACTTATTCAAAGTATTTTTTTCTTAATATTAATGCTTTAAACTAAAATAAGAACACGTTTTAAGGAACATAACTGTTCATTTTGAGCAAGAGGCACAAAGCACAATTTGATGCTCCCCACATAGGTGTTTTCCACATTTCTTGCAGGATGTTTTTGTCATACGTCGCTTAGCGGAAGGGCAAATAGCACAGATCTTGAATCTTGCTTTGGTCATTATTGAAATATATGTCATTAAACAGTAGGATCTATCAAACATTTCATCTGCAGACAAATGTTGGTCCTTTTTGACTGCTGTCAATACAAAAATTCCGATCAAGGCTGCAATTTCATTCGAAGAAGTTTGCTTTCTTTGGGCTTCATCTGAAGTTTCAAGTAAGGTAGACTGGCGATTAGCAATCTCAACGTTTGTCCATTGAACGATTTCGCCTATTATCTCTGGTGTGATAAACATTTCGAAGCACTTCAGTGGGTCTGTTACATTTCTGCATGCGCGCGCTGGTCCCCGAGCTTGATGAACAATGTTTAGACCATAACGATGAGACTTGCCTTTTTGCGTTGACCACTTATGTTTGTCCTTTCCTCGTAAAATGGTTTTATTGAATGATATTATGCTCGACTTGGCTTTCAATAGATGTAAAGGTATGTTATCCTCATCTTCATCGATGGTATCCTCTGCTGAACTCGCGTCCTCTTCAGTTTCGATCTCTTCATCAGATTCTACTTCGATGTCGTCTAGGCCATAATCCAAAGCATCGTCTGGTTCGTAATCGTCATCACACATGGCAAGAAATTTTTCAATTTCCTCGTCGGTGAATTTTTTTTTGCCACTCATCTTTTATTTTCACTGCACAAACCCAAAATAGAAGTAATAAGAAAATTTGGTATATTGCCTTTAAAACGAAAAACTGACACAAAGTTCATCGTTCGTAGTTTCGACTACGCAAGTTTAAAACAAGTAAGAGGCTCTAGTCGAGAAATCCCGACTAGGACATACCCTTAACCCGATACTTAACGCTTACAGTTACTTATGTGTATTAAATCAGTGACCAATATGACCAAACTTCAAACTGCGATATCTCCGGTGTTTCTTAACCGATTTTGACCAAATTTTTTTAAATGTTCATTATTTTATCCGTAGTTTCAAACCTCATTTTCACAATTTTGAAATTGAAGATTTTTGTGTTATCGATCACATGTGTATATCGGTAACCAGAAGTGTTATCGAAAATTCAAAACAAACTTGATCTTCTCATGATAGAGGAGAGCTTAAGTTTCAAACTTGAAGTTTCTAGCTCTTATAGTCTCTGAGATCGGCGCGTTCATACAGACGGACAGACAGACAGACGGACAGACGGACATGGCTAGATCGACTCGGCTGTTGATGCTGATCAAGAATATATATACTTTATGGGGTCGGAGATGTTTCCTTCTGTCTGTTACATACATTTGCACAAAACCATTATACCCTTATTTACCCATTTTATGGGTTAAGGGTATAAAAAATATACTTACACGGATCGTACGAAGCCAAACCAACTGCGCACAGCAACAACACAACAGCAACTGATGCTATACCAAAAATCAGCACAAAGCAAACAAAGAAAAAAGAGAAAAACAGCAAAATGTAAACACGCGTCGTTGAAACGACGAGTGATGACCGTCCAGGGTTAATATGATAAATAAAAAAAAAAAAAAAAAAAAACACTACGCTTATTTTTATTCAAATATTTTACTGGACGAATTCAATTCCCTTTAAGGAAAATATTGCTTCAAAGCTTTTGGTATAAAGTCGAATTATAGCCGAAGCAATGCGTTAATATGTTTATATATGAATGAACATTTCGGTACATTTTTATTGGAAACTAATCTGATTTTATTATCGTTCGTATGTTATGTGTGCCGCAAATCTACTGAATAATAAAAATTTTGCAACTCAAACATTAATTAGAGCCACCAAAGCGTAGCCGTTTAATAGTTACGTAATGATAGACGAAGACAGAGCAGGACTTACTATATACCAACTGTACTAGACTAGGCTTCGTCCTGCCAATGCTAATGCAAAATGCGAGGCACGTAAGCGGTGAATGGAGACAGGATGCGGTTGAATGCGATGGATTTGGATTTTTGCCCATGGCAAGAAATCGCAAAACTAAACCGCACGACAGAATCTGGGCATCGAAGTTTTACAGTTCGAGTCGCACATTTAACGGCATTTTGGATGCGTTGCCAGCGTTGATTTTAACGACATTTTAGCTGCGATTTCCATGCGCAACTTCTCGTCTCGAGCAACTCCATAAAACTACAAGATACGCGTGTTACCTGCGCAAAACTTTTCGACTCCGAATTCCAATAAACTCACTGCCACAATATTAGTTCTTATGCCAAAAAAAAAAAAGAAGAAGAACCAGGAACAAGAGAAAAGAAAGTTGGAAAAGTTTGCCACCCAACAAAAGCGAAGCAAATAAAAAACTGGCAAAATCATTTAGGTAAACAGTGACTGACTCTTACAGAATTTTTTTACCAAGCGCCAACCTCATCCATCCAGCCAGTGTTGTGCAGCACAAAAAAGCTGGTGTTAAATCGTTCAGGAGTACATACAAAGCATAATGTTCTATTTCTTCTTGCCTATTTCAGGAAAATTTTCTTTAGTATCTGAGGTATTTTTCAAAAGCCATATAATAATAATTTTAAATAATTTTATAGTTTTATATTAATTTAATTATTATTCAGTTGTTTAAGTAAGTTGTATCTTTTTTTCTGAATTGTTCTTAGATATTTTCTGGCTTCAAGTAATATTGTATATGCCATTAACTTTTTACAATCTTAGCTAGTTTATGAATTCTGCAGCTAGAAACGTAGTTGTAAGCGACAAGATTTGGCAACACTATTACCGCCTGCTGCTTACCAACCTACCTGTATGCATGAGAAACTTTGTGCTATGTGACTTTCAGAATTTTTAGTTTTGATTTCAAGTTTGCCGTTGCCTGTTGTCAGCTCATGGTGCAGCTTAGCTGAAAATATTGCAACTTGCAGCAAAGTCACGTGCGAGTTTGCAGACATTTTGGCATTACCTGGCAACCCTGCCCAGGTGCAAATGTATGCAACTGACAAACTGACTGCAAATGCGTTTCACTCTCTCAACTTAAAGCTGAGCAAAATCAACCAAAACTTTATCTGTGTGTGTGTGGGTGTTTGTTTGTTTTCAACGCTGTGCCAATTGCCAAGAGCACAATTAAATAAATTTCCATTTAATTGCAATGAGTACTCATCGCACTCACAACTTAACTCGCTTAGCACTCACGTCGAATTCAACTTGCTGACTAAATCTGTCACGTGCACATAACAATGGCTGGGTTTTTGGGGATGTGAGTTTTGTTTAACGTTGCAGCCAAATCTGCTTTTGGCCCTAATTGCAATTATTTCTGTTTTGCTGAATGAGTTAAGCATGCGCTAACCATTTGTACACATTGTTTAGTGGCAACAAATTTGCGTTGCGTACTTTTGTGGCACATGCGTCTGCACACGTAGTACGTTTACATAAGTTTGTATGTGTGTTTATGTTAAAAGTACATGTGTCAACTAAAGAAGGGTCAAGTTAATTGCTGGAGGTATAATTAAATATAAAAAGAACCATTGAAGAGAAAGTATTTAAGTTTAGGTTAGTAATTTACTCCAAGAAGTAGAATTTAAATTATTTTAAATTTATATGGAGTTCGTCCACATTAAGATGTTATTAAAAGCTAATTTTGAGCTACGATCACATATGTTTGTAATATTATGAAAAGGTTCAAATGTAATGCGTATTCAAGTTGATAACAGTGTACTTTAAGGTTTTGCATTTAAGAAGCGGATTAGTGGCAATCGTCACAAGCTATTTTCTTATCAAATATTGTGACTCTGGCTGTGAAAACTTAATCAATCTTTTGTTTACCGACTTTCACTTCATATCGCCATCGATTTCCCGGTTTCCTTGTAGACGAAAATCCCTTACCCTAACACTTTTACTGTGCACAAAACCAATTTAGCTCTTACCTTCGATATCGGAATGCAGTCTTATAAGCTTTTATGGCATATTTGTTGTAATTTTAATGGACTAAAAACTAAATTCAAAATAATTAACTTTGTTCAAAGTTCTACAAATTCAAATGCAATTGCTTACATATATTTTTCTATCAAAACTTGAATATTTATTTACTTTTGCCAACAAAATGCATATTCAATTGAAATGATATGTAACACAGACAAGATACAAAGTCACTTTGCTCATCACACAAAATCGACGCTTATCTATGTATTGAAATTACACCCCATAAAACTACCGCTTTATATGCGCATTTGTGGTAACATCCGCTTCGAAACTAAACGATGCTCAACACCTTTTGGCAGCGAATGGGGCATAAGAAATCATATCAAACGCTCCATCGTACGGATATAATATATATAACAATTTTCACACAATTTTCCCAACACGTTATTTGCGCGTATTTCATATATCCTTACTGTCAAGATGCTTGCTTCGTGTATGTCTGTGTGTGTGCGTTTATGTGTGTGAATTAGCGGCAAACGGATGTTGAATTGGTTTGCCTTTGGCTTGGCTTGCCAGTCAAGTGTGTATAGCAAGTGTGTGAGAACGAAGGAGCATCTTGTGGCAGGTTTTTCCTTGCTCCCTCTCCCTAAAATGTTGACTGCTTGTTTTTATTTCCTTTTTCGCGTTCAGCGTATGTGTGGGTGTGTGTGCGTGTGGGTGGCAGCCGTGGCACGTTGGCACAGTAAAATCAAAGCAATTTGCCGCACAGCATCGTGTTGTAAATTATCGCCGCAGGATTTTGTTTTATTAAACTCGAGTATTTATCTGAGCCATAGAATTCTTGAACTTTTGAATCTGTACACAATACATGTAACCATTTAAAAGTGCGATGATATTTAAAGTTAATAATTGAATGTTTTATATGTCAAATAGATATCTAATCAAAACTTGTTGTGTTTGCAAATTATGCTGCTTTGTCAATTGAATATTTTGGATTTAAAGTTTTTAATTTTAAGCCCTACACAAAATAGTTTTAGGATGGACCCGGAAAACTTCGCTCTATGAGGGTTTGTTATTCAACTTCTTTGTTGTATTTACTAAAAATTTTCCATTTTAGTAGGTCACACAATGCGATATGATGAAATACAACTCGCCCTTGTATAAACTACTTAAGTGTTAAATTTTTTACAAAGCAATAACTGCCACAATTATTATTATCCGTTGGAATTTATTTGTTGACTTGTATTGCATTTCCATCAAGTAGTACATTAAAAGGCTGATAAGATAAGAACAACAACCTCTTAATGGTTACTACTTAAGGCAAATGTAATGTTATGCACTTAACAAAATATTAAATAAAACTAATTATTTTCGATTACTTGATCTTTGAATGTAACATTTGACACTGAGTGCAAGTTGCAACGGAAACGAGCAATTTATACTTTTATGCCTAGCTCCATCTCCCATGATGCTTGTTATCTGTTTATTGTGTTTTGCACTTGGACCTTTAATCTATGTGTTGACACCCCGCTGAGTGGAAAATATTGAAAATGTATAAAATATAGCCAATCTGAACAAAACTTAGTGCTATTGATAAGCATATCAACAAAATTAGCTAAACATCACGTACCTAAATATGATTTAAAATGTTTCCTTTGTCTTGTATTTGAGATTTAAAGTTGTGACGCCTCTGAGAATACAATCCAGCAAATTATTTTCAAATACGAATAAAGCTAAAAATATTTTACACCCATGTACATCAGAATTGACATCTTTCATATTGTAATCTTTTTTTGTATGTTTGTATTTTTGTACTAAGCAAATGCCATTAGTCAATTTGTAGTAGAGCTTTTGTTGCTCTTGATCGTCAAGACAAACCAACAAAATACAACAAACAGAAAAAAAAAAAGTGTGCTCACATAAATCAAGTTTACGATAAGGTTAATACAATTGCAGGCAAGGCAATAACATACACAAGTGTGCCGCCTACAAAGCTAACCTCCTACCTAACCTGTCCTACGTTTCCCTTGGCTGTTTCTCTTGCTTAACACATCGTTTGTGTCGCTAAATCGGAGAATGAAGGCAACACAGAGACAGTCGGACGATTTCACCGACACACGTAACAATGTTGCCAAAATAGCATACCGGCCCCACAATAACAACAACAACCAAAAAAAAAGCCATTAATGCTGCCAGGCTTGCCATTTTTCCACGTGTGCGCGCTTTGACAATGAAATGTGTGTGTACGAATATGTGTGTGTTAGGGTGCGACTGTGTCGCTTATGTGTATGATTTTTCACTTGCCCGAATTAATATACATTTTTGACAGCACATTTTTTTGTTGGCCGCTGTTGTTCGATTTTGTATTCAAAGTTGAGATAAGAAATCATATTTTGTTTGGCATAAAAGTTGATTTTTTTTTTACAAAGTAAATTCCATTCATAACACTTTATCCAGATGAAATGCTTTAAAACTTTTAACCTGTTGACATTACTGGTTAGCCTTGTTTGGCCTCTGAATATGCTTAATGCAAATGGGTATTTTTGAGGTAGCGAATCATATTATTGAACCAACCAACATAAATACTTTGTGCAATGAAGCTTAGGTTTCTAACTTTAAGAACTATACCATTCAGGCTACATGCAAAAAATGTATCTTATAGCCTTACATTAAAATATCAAAAGCTAGCTTTAAGAAAATACTATTTGATTTCATTGATTACATACGCCATATTATCAGCCTAAACTAGTATATGGTTTCACATTTTTAATTTCATTTTCTTTTAGGACTGTAGCATACTTAAAATAAAAACAATTATACCCCTGGCAAGAGCTCAACAAATTGAGCTGTCAACAGATCATCCGAAACGAGTCAACAATAATCACAACGGGCGGCATAATAAACTGGGTAAATATTTGAACTTCATCAAGTGCCGAATCGAAACATCACAAGATTTGTGGGGCAAGTGTTGAAGCGCAAAGATTGATGATGGAAATGAAAATGTCTTTCATAATAACTTTTTGCTCATTTCTGGGCTCCCAAAAATTCTTCGGCTGCTGCTGTTGCTGCTCATAATGCGTAGCTAATGTTGACATTTTTCCAACGGTTCAATGGGCATTCGAATGTCAATGTGTTGCTGTTTATCTGTAGGCGCTTTTTCTACCTCCCCCTGCCCGAACGTCTGAGGAATGTTGAAACTGTTGTCCCATTGTTTGATTGACTCGTCTTGACCTTTGTTTCAATGAGTCGACACATCTTCATTAGAACTGTCCAAACAGTCGATAGAGACAGCAAATGAAATGTTGAGGGAATAAGCGAGCAAGAGAGAGAGTTTGATTTGTATTATTTGTTGTTGTTGTTCCTATTCATTTATTGGTTGACAGCACGGCAAGTGGCTCAATATTTTTTCAAAATGTCATTTACTTGTCATTATACACAAAACTCCAATGCCAGTCAGCCCATTTGGTGTTCTTATCGCCATCGTCACATCATTAGTCAACGCCCAAACACCCAGCTACCCCAGCAGAAAGAACAAGAATAAGTCGGAAAAACGTAAGTAAGTGCGATGTTTTTTTTTGTTTTTGTTGTTGTTTGTGGCCTGTGTGTCTGTGGATTTGTTTGCCTGGCAATTATTATCGTTATCATTGACACAAATCACCATTTAATTAGTCCAATGCTTTGGTTCTCTTGTTTGTGCTTCTCATTGATTTGTTGACATTGTCCTAGTACCTGTTAATAGGTCCTCCACTTCTCGCTTTTGCTCTCTCTTTCACTTTAACCCTTAGTTTTTGCTAATGCTAGTTGAATGGTAAAATCACCTTAAATAGATAACAAACTCCTTTGTTTTACGAAAGTAAGAATAAGGTTTATTTTAACAAAATATCAAATTAAGTATTTACATATAAATAATTATTGTAAATATTTCATTTAAGGTTATCTTATATTACACATATCTGGAGCTTGAATCAATTCAATTAAGTCTCTGCACAAAGCACAAAATATATTGCCATAAAATATTAATTTGCAGGCAAAAGTCCGATGGAATAAATAACACCTACAGCAATTCTTATTTACACATACATATGTACATCTATTCATGTATCTAATACACTTCATTTAATTGTATCTCAATAACTAAAATGTGCATAAATATATTTTCTCGCCTGAAATGATACTTTTAATACCACGTTTGAATTACAGACAACAACAAAGCACAACAATAAATCACCGAAGCCAGCAGCAACATTCCATAAATTACAATTAAAACTAAAACTAAAGAAGATATAATTATTATAGTGCATTGTTGTTGTTGGGGTTTCTATTACTGACGCACTAAAAATATATATATGCTATATTTGCCACACACAATCGGGCATGTAGGAGTGTGTGTGTTAGTGCGTAACCTTTTTGTTTCACCTTTTGCAGCTATTAATTATGCGCATGAGTATGTGTTTGTAGGTGTTTGTGTGTCTCTCGGCATTAATGCGACATGAGAAACCCCAAAACGACAACAACAACAAACACAACAACAACCACAATTGAGTTGGCGTCGAGTGGCAAAAGTTTTGCTGTAGTTGCAGTCACCCTTTGGCGGACTCCATAAATCTGCATAAAACATGCCAAAGCTAAGCCAAAAGTCCAACTGGTCGTTGTCCTCTTGCTCTGGCATGCAACTTAATTAACATGTGGCACCAATATTTCATACTTTATGTAAACAGTTCAACAAAAAGCCACAAAAATTTACAATGCAATGTCACTTAAGTCATTTATATTTTTCTTAAACTTTGTAAAATGAACATATTAAAATATTTTTTCATATATAAGATTTAAGTCAACTAATGTGTATTCGTAAAATAATGTTATTCAATTATTTTAAGTATGTAATGTCAACTAAGAAATGATTTCAATCTTGTTCCTACAAACAATTTTGTTCGATTAAGTATCTTTAATCTCTATTCATTATAATGTAAACCTTAAGCATAGTTATGGAAAACTCTTTCTGACGTACATCGTACATTCGATTACATACGAAGTAATGATGCTTTAACATTTTATCATCAATTTCGTTCTGTGTAGAATGTCAAGCACACACATTTGTGTATCTTAAAGATAGTACAGGGATGGTCCAGTAAATATACTTCATGTATGACTGTATCTAAGCCGCTTAACTAGGCGCCAATGCGATTAGCTGACAATGTCGACTTTTTAGCACTTAAAATGCAGTTGCCATAAGCACTGTGACAACTCAAGCATGGTCAACGTTCGCCTTCGCTTATCTGTTGTGTTGTCTTGTGTTGTGCTCTGTTGCTGTATTCTAGCATATATTTTATAGCTAAACTTTAGACTAGTCCCGCCCCAGACCAACTCTCTCTCTCTCTCCCTCCCTGTCTCGTGTTGTTGTTGCTCTATTGCGTTATCTCCTTTGAAATTCTGTGTCACAGTTCATTTTGTTTTCACTGCAATTTCTTCGTTGTTGTACACAATTAACAGATATTGCTGCTACCATATACACACACCACTCCTCACACACACACTTACTTGCTTGATTACTTGTATGTTTGTTGTGGGTGTGTTTCTCGGCCCACTTGGCTCCTTTGTTTGCGTTCTAAGATGAGGGCTAGGGCGTACTCCTGGTCCATTGTAATAAACGTTTTAGCTGGAGACCAGTTGCCCTGCGCCTGTTGATTTCTGATACTTGCTGTGACTTGCATAATGAGTTACATGTTTGATGTGGTCTCTGCTATTATCCGGCTCCCTTTCGCTTAGACTTAGCATACCTCAAGACCATTTGGTGCCACAGACTTAAAGTGAATTCAATTTTAGTTTGATTTAGGTCAAAATTGAAAGACGAATTGTTGGAGATAACTAAAGTTATTCTTACTAAATAGATTGGCTTTGAATCTGGTATATTATCTAATATATTCAAATAGGCTTGGCAACGAGTACTTCTTATACGGAGCACATGATCTTGAAGCCTCTGCTTTATCTCTAAAAAATGTAAGTTGGATGGACAACCTATGTCGAAAAAAATATACAATCAATGGTGTCTACATTCCGAAAAAAAAGTGAACATAAGAGGGGACAATGCGGACCCAGGGACTGAAGCTATCAAGAGCAAATGCAACTGGCAACTGGCAACTGGTAACTGGCAACAAATGATTTAGAAAATGATTTATGGCACATTCATCTAATTACCACAACGCCCGCAGAGCGGAGAATAACAAAACAGAACAGAACAGATCCCCAGCTCCACTCTGTGGTTATATGGCTTCCACTGACCAGGAAACATTCACAGCCAGCCGGCAAAAAGCCAAAGCAATGCTGATGACAATTCTCTATATGTGTTGTATGTTGTGCGTATATGTAACAGTGTGAGGCATAGTGTGTGTGTATGTGTGTGTGTGTGACAACACCATTGCTGACATTAATGACGTATGCCATCAGTCAGTTGGGGAGGCAGCTTCCTCGCCAGCCTGTTGCTAAGCCTTTTTCCGCGAATGCGTCCCATCAATCTCAACATCAGGGCTGCCTGTCTAGGGAAATGGGGGCCAAGTGTGGCTTGATGGTGAGTAGGGGAGGGAGTTGGGAGTAGGAGGGAGACTGCGTCACGCGTATTAATATCGCATCAATTATAATTTTTCATTTGGCATCCAGCCAAGTCGACACCCAAATGCATTTTAGTTATGTGAATTGTTGCAACTCTAGTTTGCAAGGGATTTTATTGATTATTTTTTTTGTCAATTTAGCCCACATTTGTATTTAATTTGTAGAAAAAAAATGTGTACAATGCCTAAATGTAGCATTACAATCGTTGTTATTGATTTATCATTATGGCCATGTTTGTTTGACATTTGTTGTGGCCCAAATGTTATTGACAGTTTTGGCTAATGACTGTTTGCCATCTACAGTCAATTTGTTGCGTGTTGTCCTGTAATTGGTTAGATCTGTGATTGAAATGCTGTCAATGTTTAATGGCCTTCAAATCAGTTTTTTTTGGAATTTGAGTTGTTTGTATTTTTTGCGGTTTTGCTTAGTTTTTTTACAAAATTTATATAAACAAGGCTTGATGCAATTTTTATGGTTTTACTTGGCTGTCGACTCAATTGTAGTAATATTTGATGCTATATTTTAAGTTTATTGTTTCAACCTGTTAGGTCTAACGCAGTGCCCAAGGCCCCTGACTTGTTGAATCAGAAATATCTATATTGTAAAGTGTGATTTGGCGAACTTCATGTGTGTAGATCGTGTTAGTGTTCTTTGGTCTTTAACATAAAGAGATAGGTAAGTAACTAACAGTTACAGCCCTGTACATTTTGAACAGTTTTGACTTAAAGTTCTGCCTCAATAATCTATATATATAAAATAGTTTGTCCTGACTGACTGACTGACTGACTGACTGACTGACTGACTGACTGACTGATTGTTGAGAGGCCCACAGCCTAAACGATAAGAGCTAGAAGGCTGAAATTTTCACAAAATATTCCATTCTCGGTGAAAGAACTAAGAAAGGATTTTTAATTTGGACCACTCCTTCGAGTACCTCCTGAACACTTAAGTCCTTTTTTTCTCAACTTTTGTACTAGAGCTATGCTTTTAAATTAATTAATTATTACGAAACTTGGTCAGGACAAGCTGTGAGTTTCAACGTTTTGTTTTTTTGTTATTTCTTATTTGTTTTTTATAACGAGCCATTTGCGCGAAAATAATTAATCTTGAACATCTTTCGATCAATTAAGCAAAGCACATATGTAAGTTTGTATGTATTTGTAACGTATGGGGGTTTTGGGTATAAAAAGGCGGTCAGAAGGGGTAGGCGCGACATTCAAATTTGTGATGCATATCTGTGGCGGATGGTACCTTCTATCTCCTAATCAAGTTTGGAGAGTCTAGCGCAAAAACTGAGAAAGATATTTTGGTGGGCGGTATAAGTGGGCGTGGCATCCAATATTGCACATTTGTTACGGATGTCACTAACAATGTTTCCAGGTTTGGTGACTCTAGCGCAAAATCTGGGAAAGATATAGAAATTTCAGATTTTACGAGTTGGGTGGAAAAGGTGGGCGTGGCGTATAAAACTTTGATGTAGATCGGTTACGGATGTCGCTAACAATGTTCATACCAAATTTGAAGAGCCTAGGTCGAAAACTGAGAGAGATATAGATGTAGATATATATATATGTGTTTCATCGACTTGCACTTTGAGGTTTCGATTTGTTATCGATTTCCCAGGCCCCTGAGGTCGTAGAGCCAAATTTAACACTTTTTCTGACGAAGGTATGTACCAAAATATTTGCAAAGTTGCAAAGCTCTAGCTTCAAGCGTGTTGAAAAAAGTTGCGTTCAAACGGACGGACGGGCGGACGGACGGACAGACACCTTGACGGGCATTGCATAAACCCAATATAATATGATACCTTTGGTATCAAAGTATAAAGACGCGTCTGATTCTCAACCTCAATGGTGGCGTGAAAAAGAGAATATTTAATACTTTGCTAATATGTTGTTAAACATTAACTAATTTATTTATTTTATATGTATTGCTAAAATTTTGTAAAAACTATCGGCGTAGCGAAGCAAGCGGGGCACTTACGGCGGCGGTGTACGGTATACGGTGTACGGTGTACGGTGGCGGTGTACGGTGTACGGTGTACGGTGTACGGTGTACGGTGTACGGTGGCGGTGTACGGTGTACGGTGTACCGTGTACGGTGTACGGTGTACGGTGGCGGTGTACGGTGGCGGTGTACGGTGTACGGTGGCGGTGTACGGTGTACGGTGTACGGTGTACGGTGTACGGTGGCGGTGTACGGTGTACGGTGTACGGTGGCGGTGTACGGTGTACGGTGGCGGTGTACGGTGTACGGTGTACGGTGTTCGGTGTACGGTGGCGGTGTACGGTGGCAGTGTACGGTGTACGGTGGCGGTGTACGGTGTACCGTGTACGGTGTACGGTGTACGGTGTACGGTGGCGGTGTACGGTGTACGGTGTACGGTGTACGGTGTACGGTGTACGGTGTACGGTGTACGGTGTACGGTGTACGGTGTACGGTGTACGGTGGCGGTGTACGGTGTACGGTGTACGGTGGCGGTGTACGGTGTACGGTGTGGCAGTGTACGGTGTACGGTGTACGGTGTACGGTGTACGGTGCACGGTGTACGGTGTACGGTGTACGGTGTACGGTGTACGGTGTACGGTGGCGGTGTACGGTGTACGGTGTACGGTGTACGGTGGCGTTGTACGGTGTACGGTGTACGGTGGCGGTGTACGGTGTACGGTGTACGGTGTACGGTGGCGGTGTACGGTGTACGGTGGCGGTGTACGGTGGCGGTGTACGGTGTACGGTGTACGGTGGCGGTGTACGGTGTACGGTGGCGGTGTACGGTGTACCGTGTACGGTGTACGGTGTACGGTGTACGGTGGCGGTGTACGGTGTACGGTGTACGGTGTACGGTGGCGGTGTACGGTGTACGGTGTACGGTGGCGGTGTACGGTGTACGGTGTACGGTGTACGGTGTACGGTGTACGGTGTACGGTGTACGGTGGCGGTGTACGGTGGCGGTGGCGGTGAACGGTGTACGGTGTACGGTGTACGGTGTACCGTGTACGGTGTACGGTGTACGGTGTACGGTGTACGGTGTACGGTGTACGGTGTACGGTGTAAGGTGTACGGTGTACGGTGTACGGTGTACGGTGGCGGTGTACGGTGTACCGTGTACGGTGTACGGTGTACGGTGGCGGTGTACGGTGTACGGTGTACGGTGTACGGTGTACGGTGTACGGTGTACGGTGGCGGTGTACGGTGTACGGTGTACGGTGTACGGTGTACGGTGTACGGTGGCGGTGTACGGTGGCGGTGGCGGTGAACGGTGTACGGTGTACGGTGTACGGTGTACCGTGTACGGTGTACGGTGTACGGTGTACGGTGTACGGTGTACGGTGTACGGTGTACGGTGTACGGTGTACGGTGTACGGTGTACGGTGTACGGTGTACGGTGGCGGTGTACGGTGTACGGTGTACGGTGGCGGTGTACGGTGTACGGTGTACGGTGGTGGTGTACGGTGTACGGTGTACGGTGTACGGTGTACGGTGGCGGTGTACGGTGGCGGTGTACGGTGGCGGTGTACGGTGTACGGTGTACGGTGTACGGTGTACGGTGTACGGTGTACGGTGTACGGTGGCATAGTACGGTGGCGGTGTACGGTGTAAGGTGGCGGTGTACGGTGTACGGTGTACGGTGTACGGTGGCGGTGTACGGTGTACGGTGTACGGTGTACAGTGTACGGTGGCGGTGTACGGTGTACGGTGTACGGTGTACGGTGTACGGTGGCGGTGTACGGTGTACGGTGTACGGTGTACGGTGTACGGTGAACGGTGGCGGTGTACGGTGTACGGTGTACGGTGTACGGTGTACGGTGTACGGTGGCGGTGTACGGTGTACGGTGTACGGTGGCGGTGTACGGTGTACGGTGTACGGTGTACGGTGTACGGTGTACGGTGTACGGTGGCGGTGTACGGTGGCGGTGTACGGTGTACGGTGGCGGTGTACGGTGTACGGTGGCGGTGTACGGTGTACGGTGTACGGTGGCGGTGTACGGTGTACGGTGGCGGTGTACGGTGTACGGTGTACGGTGTACGGTGGCGGTGTACGGTGTACGGTGTACGGTGTACGGTGGCGGTGTACGGTGGCGGTGTACGGTGTACGGTGTACGGTGTACGGTGTACGGTGTACGGTGTACGGTGGCGGTGTACGATGGCGGTGTACGGTGTACGGTGTACGGTGCACGGTGTACGGTGTACGGTGTACGGTGTACGGTGTACGGTGTACGGTGTACGGTGTACGGTGTACGGTGTACGGTGTACGGTGTACGGTGGCGGTGTACGGTGGCGGTGTACGGTGTACGGTGTACGGTGGCGGTGTACGGTGTACGGTGTACGGTGTACGGTGGCGGTGTACGGTGTACGGTGGCGGTGGCGGTGGCGGTGTACGGTGTACGGTGGCGGTGTACGGTGTACGGTGGCGGTGTACGGTGTACGGTGTACGGTTACGGTGTACGGTGTACGGTGTACGGTGTACGGTGTACGGTGTACGGTGGCGGTGTACGGTGGCGGTGTACGGTGTACGGTGTACGGTGGCGGTGTACGGTGTACGGTTACGGTGTACGGTGTACGGTGTACGGTGTACGGTGGCGTTGTACGGTGTACGGTGTACGGTGGCGGTGTACGGTGTACGGTGTACGGTGTACGGTGTACGGTGTACGGTGGCGGTGTACGGTATACGGTGGCGGTGTACGGTGGCGGTGTACGGTGTACGGTGTACGGTGGCGGTGTACGGTGTACGGTGTACGGTGTACGGTGTACGGTGTACGGTGTACGGTGTACGGTGTACGGTGTACGGTGTACGGTGTACGGTGTACGGTGTACGGTGTACGGTGTACGGTGTACGGTGGCGGTGTACGGTGTACGGTGTACGGTGTACGGTGTACGGTGTACGGTGTACGGTGTACGGTGTACGGTGTACGGTGGCGGTGTACGGTGGCGGTGTACCGTGTACGGTGTACTGTGTACGGTGGCGGTGTACGGTGGCGGTGTACGGTGTACGGTGTACGGTGGCGGTGTACGGTGTACGGTGTACGGTTTACGGTGGCGGTGTACGGTGTACGGTGGCGGTGTACGGTGTACGGTGTACGGTGTACGGTGTACGGTGGCGGTGTACGGTGTACGGTGGCGGTGTACAGTGTACAGTGTACGGTGTACGGTGGCGGTGTACGGTGTACGGTGTACGGTGTACGGTGGCGGTGTACGGTGTACGGTGGCGGTGTACGGTGTACGGTGTACGGTGTACGGTGGCGGTGTACGGTGTACGGTGTACGGTGGCAGTGTACGGTGTACGGTGTACGGTGTACGGTGTACGGTGTACGGTGGCGGTGTACGCTGTACGGTGTACGGTGTACGGTGGCGGTGTACGGTGTACGGTGTACGGTGGCGGTGTACGGTGTACGGTGTACGGTGTACGGTGTACGGTGGCGGTGTACGGTGTACGGTGTACGGTGGCGGTGTGCGGTGTACGGTGTACGGTGTACAGTGTACGGTGTACGGTGTACGGTGTACGGTGTACGGTGTACGGTGTACGGTGGCGGTGGCGGTGTACGGTGTACGGTGGCGGTGTACGGTATACGGTGTACGGTGTACGGTGTACGGTGTACGGTGTACGGTGTACGGTGTACGGTGTACGGTGGCGGTGGCGGTGTACGGTGTACGGTGTACGGTGTACGGTGTACGGTGGCGGTGGCGGTGTACGGTGTACGGTGTACGGTGTACGGTGTACGGTGTACGGTGTACGGTGTACGGTGGCGGTGTACGGTGGCAGTGTACGGTGTACGGTGTACGGTGTACGGTGTACGGTGTACGGTGTACGGTGGCGGTGTGCGGTGTACGGTGGCGGTGTACGGTGTACGGTGTACGGTGTACGGTGTACGGTGTACGGTGGCGGTGTACGGTGTACGGTGTACGGTGTACGGTGTACGGTGTACGGTGTACGGTGTACGGTGTACGGTGTACGGTGTACGGTGTACGGTGGCGGTGTACGGTGTACGGTGTACGGTGGCGGTGTACGGTGTACGGTGTACGGTGGTGGTGTACGGTGTACGGTGTACGGTGTACGGTGGCGGTGTACGGTGGCGGTGTACGGTGGCGGTGTACGGTGTACGGTGTACGGTGTACGGTGTACGGTGTACGGTGTACGGTGTACGGTGTACGGTGTACGGTGTACGGTGTACGGTGTACGGTGGCATAGTACGGTGGCGGTGTACGGTGTAAGGTGGCGGTGTACGGTGTACGGTGTACGGTGTACGGTGGCGGTGTACGGTGTACGGTGTACGGTGTACAGTGTACGGTGGCGGTGTACGGTGTACGGTGTACGGTGTACGGTGTACGGTGGCGGTGTACGGTGTACGGTGTACGGTGTACGGTGTACGGTGAACGGTGGCGGTGTACGGTGTACGGTGTACGGTGTACGGTGTACGGTGGCGGTGTACGGTGTACGGTGGCGGTGTACGGTGTACGGTGTACGGTGTACGGTGTACGGTGTACGGTGTACGGTGTACGGTGTACGGTGTACGGTGGCGGTGTACGGTGGCGGTGTACGGTGTACGGTGTACGGTGGCGGTGTACGGTGTACGGTGTTCGGTGTACGGTGGCTGTGTACGGTGTACGGTGTACGGTGTACGGTGTACGGTGTACGGTGTACGGTGTACCGTGTACGGTGTACGGTGTACGGTGTACGGTGGCGGTGTACGGTGTACGGTGTACGGTGGCGGTGTACGGTGGCGGTGTACGGTGTACGGTGTTCGGTGTACGGTGGCTGTGTACGGTGTACGGTGTACGGTGTACGGTGTACGGTGTACGGTGTACGGTGGCGGTGTACGGTGGCGGTGTACGGTGTACGGTGCACGGTGTACGGTGTACGGTGGCGGTGTACGGTGTACGGTGTACGGTGGCGGTGTACGGTGTACGGTGTACGGTGTACGGTGTACGGTGGCGGTAAACGGTGGCGGTGTACGGTGTACGGTGTACGGTGCACGGTGTACGGTGTACGGTGTACGGTGTACGGTGTACGGTGGCGGTGTACCGTGTACGGTGTACTGTGTACGGTGGCGGTGTACGGTGTACGGTGGCGGTGTACGGTGTACGGTGTACGGTGGCGGTGTACGGTGTACGGTGTACGGTTTACGGTGGCGGTGTACGGTGAACGGTGGCGGTGTACAGTGTACGGTGTACGGTGTACGGTGGCGGTGTACGGTGTACGGTGTACGGTGTACGGTGTACGGTGTACGGTGTACGGTGGCGGTGTACGGTGTACGGTGTACGGTGTACGGTGTACGGTGTACGGTGTACGGTGTACGGTGTACGGTGTACGGTGGCGGTGTACCGTGTACGGTGTACGGTGTACGGTGTACGGTGTACGGTGTACGGTGTACGGTGTACGGTGGCGGTGTACGGTGTACGGTGTACGGTGTACGGTGTACGGTGTACGGTGGCGGTGTACGGTGTACGGTGTACGGTGTACGGTGGCGGTGTACGGTGTACGGTGTACGGTGTACGGTGTACGGTGGCGGTGTACCGTGTACGGTGTACGGTGTACGGTGGCGGTGTACGGTGGCGGTGTACGGTGTACGGTGTACGGTGGCGGTGTACGGTGTACGGTGTACGGTGTACGGTGTACGGTGGCGGTGTACGGTGAACGGTGGCGGTGTACAGTGTACGGTGTACGGTGTACGGTGGCGGTGTACGGTGGCGGTGTACGGTGTACGGTGTACGGTGCACGGTGTACGGTGTACGGTGTACGGTGGCGGTGTACCGTGGCGGTGTACGGTGTACGGTGTACGGTGCACGGTGTACGGTGTACGGTGTACGGTGTACGGTGGCGGTGTACCGTGTACGGTGGCGGTGTACGGTGTACGGTGTACGGTGTACGGTGTACGGTGTACGGTGGCGGTGTACGGTGTACGGTGTACGGTGGCGGTGTACGGTGTACGGTGTACGGTGTACGGTGTACGGTGGCGGTGTACGGTGTACGGTGGCGGTGTACGGTGTACGGTGTACGGTGTACGGTGTACGGTGGCGGTGTACGGTGTACGGTGTACGGTGGCGGTGTACGGTGTACGGTGTACGGTGGCGGTGTACGGTGTACGGTGTACGGTGGCGGTGTACGGTAGCGGGGTACGGTGTACGGTGTACGGTGTACGGTGTACGGTGGCGGTGTACGGTGTACGGTGGCGGTGTACAGTGTACAGTGTACGGTGTACGGTGGCGGTGTACGGTGTACGGTGTACGGTGTACGGTGTACGGTGGCGGTGTACGGTGTACGGTGGCGGTGTACAGTGTACAGTGTACGGTGTACGGTGGCGGTGTACGGTGTACGGTGTACGGTGTACGGTGTACGGTGGCGGTGTACGGTGTACGGTGGCGGTGTACGGTGTACGGTGTACGGTGTACGGTGTACGGTGGCGGTGTACGGTGTACGGTGGCGGTGTACGGTAGCGGGGTACGGTGTACGGTGTACGGTGTACGGTGGACGGTGTACGGTGTACGGTGTACGGTGGCGGTGTACAGTGTACAGTGTACGGTGTACGGTGGCGGTGTACGGTGTACGGTGTACGGTGTACGGTGTACGGTGGCGGTGTACGGTGTACGGTGGCGGTGTACAGTGTACAGTGTACGGTGTACGGTGGCGGTGTACGGTGTACGGTGTACGGTGTACGGTGTACGGTATACGGTGTACGGTGGACGGTGTACGGTGTACGGTGGCGGTGTACGGTGTACGGTGTACGGTGTACGGTGTACGGTGTACGGTGTACGGTGTACGGTGTACGGTGTACGGTGGACGGTGTACGGTGTACGGTGTACGGTGGCGGTGTACGGTGGCGGTGTACGGTGTACGGTGTACGGTGTACGGTGTACGGTGTACGGTGGACGGTGTACGGTGTACGGTGTACGGTGTACGGTGTACGGTGTACGGTGTACGGTGTACGGTGGCGGTGTACGGTGTACGGTACGGTGTACGGTGTACGGTGGCGGTGTACGGTGTACGGTGTACGGTGGCGGTGTACGGTGTACGGTGGCGGTGTACGGTGTACGGTGTATAGTGTACGGTGGCGGTGTACGGTGTACGGTGTACGGTGTACGGTGGCGGTGTACGGTGTACGGTGGCGGTGTACAGTGTACGGTGTACGGTGTACGGTGGCGGTGTACGGTGTACGGTGTACGGTGTACGGTGTACGGTGTACGGTGTACGGTGGCGGTGTACGGTGTACGGTGGCGGTGTACAGTGTACAGTGTACGGTGTACGGTGGCGGTGTACGGTGTACGGTGTACGGTGTACGGTGTACGGTGGCGGTGTACGGTGTACGGTGTACGGTGTACGGTGTACGGTGGCGGTGTACGGTGTACGGTGGCGGTGTACGGTGTACGGTGTACGGTGTACGGTGTACGGTGTACGGTGTACGGTGTACGGTGTACGGTGTACGGTGTACGGTGTACGGTGTACGGTGTACGGTGTACGGTGTACGGTGTACGGTGTACGGTGTACGGTGTACGGTGTACGGTGTCGGTGTACGGTGTACGGTGTACGGTGTACGGTGTACGGTGAACGGTGGCGGTGTACGGTGTACGGTGTACGGTGTACGGTGTACGGTGGCGGTGTACGGTGTACGGTGGCGGTGTACGGTGTACGGTGTACGGTGTACGGTGTACGGTGTACGGTGTACGGTGTACGGTGTACGGTGTACGGTGGCGGTGTACGGTGGCGGTGTACGGTGTACGGTGTACGGTGGCGGTGTACGGTGTACGGTGTTCGGTGTACGGTGGCTGTGTACGGTGTACGGTGTACGGTGTACGGTGTACGGTGTACGGTGTACGGTGTACGGTGTACCGTGTACGGTGTACGGTGTACGGTGTACGGTGGCGGTGTACGGTGTACGGTGTACGGTGGCGGTGTACGGTGGCGGTGTACGGTGTACGGTGTTCGGTGTACGGTGGCTGTGTACGGTGTACGGTGTACGGTGTACGGTGTACGGTGTACGGTGTACGGTGGCGGTGTACGGTGGACGGTGTACGGTGTACGGTGTACGGTGCACGGTGTACGGTGTACGGTGTACGGTGGCGGTGTACGGTGTACGGTGTACGGTGTACGGTGTACGGTGGCGGTAAACGGTGGCGGTGTACGGTGTACGGTGTACGGTGCACGGTGTACGGTGTACGGTGTACGGTGTACGGTGTACGGTGGCGGTGTACCGTGTACGGTGTACTGTGTACGGTGGCGGTGTACGGTGGCGGTGTACGGTGTACGGTGTACGGTGGCGGTGTACGGTGTACGGTGTACGGTTTACGGTGGCGGTGTACGGTGAACGGTGGACGGTGTACAGTGTACGGTGTACGGTGTACGGTGGACGGTGTACGGTGTACGGTGTACGGTGTACGGTGTACGGTGTACGGTGTACGGTGTACGGTGGCGGTGTACGGTGTACGGTGTACGGTGTACGGTGTACGGTGTACGGTGTACGGTGTACGGTGTACGGTGGCGGTGTACGGTGTACGGTGGGTGTACGGTGTACGGTGTACGGTGTACGGTGTACGGTGTACGGTGTACAGTGTACGGTGTACGGTGGCGGTGTACGGTGTACGGTGTACGGTGTACGGTGTACGGTGTACGGTGGCGGTGTACGGTGTACGGTGTACGGTGTACGGTGGCGGTGTACGGTGTACGGTGTACGGTGTACGGTGTACGGTGGCGGTGTACCGTGTACGGTGTACGGTGTACGGTGGCGGTGTACGGTGGCGGTGTACGGTGTACGGTGTACGGTGGCGGTGTACGGTGTACGGTGTACGGTGTACGGTGTACGGTGTACGGTGTACGGTGTACGGTGAACGGTGTACGGTGTACGGTGTACGGTGTACGGTGTACGGTGGCGGTGTACGGTGGCGGTGTACGGTGTACGGTGTACGGTGTACGGTGTACGGTGTACGGTGTACGGTGGCGGTGTACCGTGGCGGTGTACGGTGTACGGTGTACGGTGCACGGTGTACGGTGTACGGTGTACGGTGTACGGTGGCGGTGTACGGTGTACGGTGGCGGTGTACGGTGTACGGTGTACGGTGTACGGTGTACGGTGTACGGTGTACGGTGGCGGTGTACGGTGTACGGTGTACGGTGGCGGTGTACGGTGTACGGTGTACGGTGTACGGTGTACGGTGGCGGTGTACGGTGTACGGTGGCGGTGTACGGTGTACGGTGTACGGTGTACGGTGTACGGTGGCGGTGTACGGTGTACGGTGTACGGTGGCGGTGTACGGTGTACGGTGTACGGTGGCGGTGTACGGTGTACGGTGTACGGTGGCGGTGTACGGTGGCGGGGTACGGTGTACGGTGTACGGTGTACGGTGTACGGTGGACGGTGTACGGTGTACGGTGTACGGTCGGTGTACGGTGTACAGTGTACGGTGTACGGTGGCGGTGTACGGTGTACGGTGTACGGTGTACGGTGTACGGTGGACGGTGTACGGTGTACGGTGTACGGTGTACGGTGTACAGTGTACGGTGTACGGTGTACGGTGTACGGTGTACGGTGTACGGTGTACGGTGTACGGTGTACGGTGTACGGTGTACGGTGTACGGTGTACGGTGTACGGTGTACGGTGTACGGTGTACGGTGTACGGTGGACGGTGTACGGTGTACGGTGTACGGTGTACGGTGTAGCGGTGTACGGTGTACGGTGTACGGTGGACGGTGGACGGTGTACGGTGTACGGTGGACGGTGTACGGTGTACGGTGTACGGTGTACGGTGGCGGTGTACGGTGTACGGTGTACGGTGTACGGTGTACGGTGGCGGTGTACGGTGTACGGTGGCGGTGTACAGTGTACAGTGTACGGTGTACGGTGGCGGTGTACGGTGTACGGTGTACGGTGTACGGTGTACGGTATACGGTGTACGGTGGCGGTGTACGGTGTACGGTGGCGGTGTACGGTGTACGGTGTACGGTGTACGGTGTACGGTGTACGGTGTACGGTGTACGGTGTACGGTGGCGGTGTACGGTGTACGGTGTACGGTGGACGGTGGCGGTGTACGGTGGCGGTGTACGGTGTACGGTGTACGGTGTACGGTGTACGGTGTACGGTGTACGGTGTACGGTGTACGGTGTACGGTGTACGGTGTACGGTGTACGGTGTACGGTGTACGGTGTACGGTGTACGGTGTACGGTGTACGGTGTACGGTGTACGGTGGCGGTGTACGGTGTACGGTGTACGGTGGCGGTGTACGGTGTACGGTGTACGGTGTACGGTGTACGGTGTAGTGTACGGTGGCGGTGTACGGTGTACGGTGTACGGTGTACGGTGGCGGTGTACGGTGTACGGTGGACGGTGTACAGTGTACGGTGTACGGTGTACGGTGTACGGTGTACGGTGTACGGTGTACGGTGTACGGTGTACGGTGTACGGTGTACGGTGTACGGTGTACGGTGTACGGTGTACGGTGTACGGTGTACGGTGTGTACGGTGTACGGTGTACGGTGTACGGTGTACGGTGTACGGTGTACGGTGTACGGTGGACGGTGTACGGTGTACGGTGTACGGTGTACGGTGTACGGTGTACGGTGTACGGTGTACGGTGTACGGTGGCGGTGTACGGTGTACGGTGTACGGTGTACGGTGTACGGTGTACGGTGGCGGTGTACGGTGTACGGTGTACGGTGGCGGTGTACGGTGTACGGTGTACGGTGGCGGTGTACGGTGTACGGTGTACGGTGTACGGTGTACGGTGTACGGTGTACGGTGGCGGTGTACGGTGTACGGTGGCGGTGTACAGTGTACAGTGTACGGTGTACGGTGGCGGTGTACGGTGTACGGTGTACGGTGTACGGTGGCGGTGTACAGTGTACAGTGTACGGTGTACGGTGGCGGTGTACGGTGTACGGTGTACGGTGTACGGTGTACGGTGGCGGTGTACGGTGTACGGTGGCGGTGTACGGTGTACGGTGTACGGTGTACGGTGTACGGTGGACGGTGTACGGTGTACGGTGGCGGTGTACGGTGTACGGTGTACGGTGTACGGTGTACGGTGTACGGTGTACGGTGTACGGTGTACAGTGTACGGTGTACGGTGTACGGTGTACGGTGTACGGTGTACGGTGTACGGTGTACGGTGTACGGTGTACGGTGTACGGTGTACGGTGTACGGTGTACAGTGTACGGTGTACGGTGTACGGTGTACGGTGTACGGTGTACGGTGTACGGTGTACGGTGTACGGTGTACGGTGGCGGTGTACGGTGTACGGTGGCGGTGTACGGTGTACGGTGTACGGTGTACGGTGTACGGTGGCGGTGTACGGTGTACGGTGTACGGTGTACGGTGGCGGTGTACGGTGTACGGTGGCGGTGTACAGTGTACAGTGTACGGTGTACGGTGGACGGTGTACGGTGTACGGTGTACGGTGTACGGTGTACGGTGTACGGTGTACGGTGTACGGTGTACGGTGTACGGTGGCGGTGTACGGTGTACGGTGTACGGTGTACGGTGTACGGTGTCGGTGTACGGTGTACGGTGTACGGTGTACGGTGGCGGTGTACGGTGTACGGTGGCGGTGTACGGTGTACGGTGTACGGTGTACGGTGGCGGTGTACGGTGTACGGTGTACGGTGTACGGTGTCGGTGTACGGTGTACGGTGTACGGTGGCGGTGTACAGTGTACGGTGTACGGTGTACGGTGGCGGTGTACGGTGTACGGTGTACGGTGTACGGTGTACGGTGTACGGTGTACGGTGTACGGTGTACGGTGTACGGTGTACGGTGTACGGTGTACGGTGTACGGTGGACGGTGTACGGTGTACGGTGGCGGTGTACGGTGTACGGTGTACGGTGTACGGTGTACGGTGGCGGTGTACGGTGTACGGTGTACGGTGGCGGTGTACGGTGTACGGTGTACGGTGTACGGTGTACGGTGTACGGTGTACGGTGTACAGTGTACGGTGTACGGTGTACGGTGTACGGTGTACGGTGTACGGTGTACGGTGTACGGTGTACGATGGCGGTGTACGGTGTACGGTGTACGGTGTACGGTGTACGGTGTACGGTGGCGGTGTACGGTGTACGGTGTACGGTGTACGGTGTACGGTGTACGGTGTACGGTGTACGGTGTACGGTGTACGGTGTACGGTGTACGGTGTACGGTGTACGGTGTACGGTGTACGGTGTACGGTGTACGGTGTACGGTGTACGGTGTACGGTGTACGGTGTACGGTGTACGGTGTACGGTGTACGGTGTACGGTGTACGGTGTACGGTGTACGGTGTACGGTGTACGGTGTACGGTGTACGGTGTACGGTGTACGGTGTACGGTGTACGGTGTACGGTGTACGGTGTACGGTGTACGGTGTACGGTGTACGGTGTACGGTGTACGGTGGCGGTGTACGGTGTACGGTGTACGGTGTACGGTGGCGGTGTACGGTGTACGGTGGTGTACGGTGTACGGTGTACGGTGTACGGTGTACGGTGTACGGTGTACGGTGTACGGTGTACGGTGGCGGTGTACGGTGTACGGTGTACGGTGTACGGTGGACGGTGTACGGTGTACGGTGTACGGTGTACGGTGTACGGTGTACGGTGTACGGTGTACGGTGTACGGTGTACGGTGTACGGTGTACGGTGTACGGTGTACGGTGTACGGTGTACGGTGTACGGTGTACGGTGTACGGTGTACGGTGTACGGTGTACGGTGTGACGGTGTACGGTGTACGGTGTACGGTGTACGGTGTACGGTGTACGGTGTACGGTGTACGGTGTACGGTGTACGGTGTACGGTGTACGGTGTACGGTGTACGGTGTACGGTGTACGGTGTACGGTGTACGGTGTACGGTGTACGGTGTACGGTGTACGGTGGCGGTGTACGGTGTACGGTGGCGGTGTACAGTGTACAGTGTACGGTGTACGGTGGCGGTGTACGGTGTACGGTGTACGGTGTACGGTGTACGGTGTACGGTGTACGGTGGACGGTGTACGGTGTACGGTGTACGGTGTACGGTGTACGGTGTACGGTGTACGGTGTACGGTGTACGGTGTACGGTGTACGGTGTACGGTGTACGGTGGACGGTGTACGGTGTACGGTGGCGGTGTACGGTGTACGGTGTACGGTGTACGGTGTACGGTGTACGGTGTACGGTGTACGGTGTACGGTGTACGGTGTACGGTGTACGGTGTACGGTGTACGGTGTACGGTGTACGGTGTACGGTGTACGGTGTACGGTGTACGGTGTACGGTGTACGGTGTACGGTGTACGGTGTACGGTGTACGGTGTACGGTGTACGGTGTACGGTGGCGGTGTACGGTGTACGGTGTACGGTGGCGGTGTACGGTGTACGGTGTACGGTGTACGGTGTACGGTGTACGGTGTACGGTGTACGGTGTACGGTGTACGGTGTACGGTGTACGGTGTACGGTGTCGGTGGCGGTGTACGGTGGCGGTGTACGGTGTACGGTGTACGGTGTACGGTGGCGGTGTACGGTGTACGGTGTACGGTGGCAGTGTACGGTGTACGGTGTACGGTGTACGGTGGCGGTGTACGGTGTACGGTGTACGGTGTACGGTGTACGGTGTACGGTGTACGGTGTACGGTGTACGGTGTACGGTGTACGGTGTACGGTGGCGGTGGCGGTGTACGGTGGCGGTGTACGGTGTACGGTGTACGGTGGCGGTGTACGGTGTACGGTGGCGGTGGCGGTGTACGGTGGCGGTGTACCGTGTACGGTGTACGGTGGCGGTGTACGGTGGCGGTGTACGGTGTACGGTGTACGGTGGCGGTGTACGGTGTACGGTGTACGGTGTACGGTGTACGGTGGCGGTGTACGGTGTACGGTGTACGGTGTACGGTGGCGGTGTACGGTGTACGGTGTACGGTGGCAGTGTACGGTGTACGGTGTACGGTGTACGGTGTACGGTGTACGGTGTACGGTGGCGGTGTACGGTGGCAGTGTACGGTGTACGGTGTACGGTGTACGGTGTACGGTGTACGGTGTACGGTGGCGGTGGCGGTGGCGGTGGCGGTGTACGGTGGCGGTGTACGGTGTACGGTGGCGGTGTACGGTGTACGGTGTACGGTGGCGGTGTACGGTGTACGGTGACGGTGTACGGTGTACGGTGTACGGTGTACGGTGGCGGTGTACGGTGGCGGTGTACGGTGTACGGTGTACCGGGGTTCTAATTTCGGAGCGTTTTTTTTTTTACGTGAATTATTATTTTGGTTTACCTTCTAACGAAATGCATATAAAAAGGGGATTCACCAAACATATAATTTAATAATAATTTGCTTAAATGGTGCAAAAATAGTGAGACGCATAATAGTAAGCACACGGATAATCTTTTGGAGCTCCGTAAAGACATTGTTCTGTCTAATTTAAAAAAAAAAAAAAAAAACTAACAGACTACTACAGTAAGAATGATAACTATGAATGATTAAAAAAAATTCTTAATACAAGTCATTTAAGCCGTTTTTTGCTCAATTATGTATGAATACATTTTTTTTTTTTGATTTAACTTAAAATAACATTCTTTTCGAAGCCTATTAAGCAGAAAAGAAGCCATTTATTGCCTTATACGACATTTCAAAATGCGTCCAGAAATTAGAACTTTTCAGAAATTAGAACTACCCCAGGAACCAACTGGTTCTAATTTGTGAGCGTCCACTGTATATCTAAAAGAATTATAAATATATATAAATTATAAACTTTTATATAAATATATTTATCTATATATATAAAATAGTTTGTCCTAACTGACTGACTGACTGACTGACTGACTGACTGACTGACTGACTGACTGATTGTTGAGAGGCCCACAGCCTAAACGATAAGAGCTAGAAGGCTGAAATTTTCACATAATATTTCATGCAGCTTGAAAGTGAGCACTAAGAAAGGATTTTTAATTTGGATTAAATTTTGAACAACTCAATTAATTGCATTAATCACTTTACCTCATTCCACCACTCTGGCGCCTCATTGTCGCACAAGCTGTGAGTTTCAACGCCGCCGAGGTTTCAAACAAAAAAAATATAAAAAAAACAAGTAAGAAGGCTCTAGTCGAGAAATCCCGACTAGGACATACCCTTAACCCCATATGTAATCCGTACAGTCATTTGTGTGTATTTATCTAGTGCCCAATATGACCAAACTTCAAATTACGATATCTTCGGTGTTTTTTAACCGATTTTGATGAAATTTTTTATAATGTTCATTATTTTATCCATAGTTTTAAACCTCATTTTTACAATTTTGAAAATCTACTATTTTTTGTTATCGATCACATGTGTATATCGGAAACCAGAAGTGTTATCGATAATCCGAAACAAACTTGATCTGCCTATGGTATAGGAGAGCTTAAGTTCCAAGTTTGAAGTCTCTAGCTCTTTTAGTCTCTGAGATCCACGCGTTCATACAGACAGACAGACAGACGGACAGACGGACAGACGGACAGACGGACATGGCTAGATCGACTCGGCTGTTGATGCTGATCAAGAATATATATACTTTATAGGGTCGGAGATCCTTCCTTCTGTCTGTTACATACATTTGCACAAAACCATTATACCCTTATTTACCCATTTTATGGGTTAAGGGTATAATTACCGTCTGTTGATGTGTCTCTCTCCGTTATTCTCTTTTCTTCTTTGTGCCTTTGACAATTGTTTTTCGAATTAAGTAGCATTTGTTGTTGTTGTTGTTAGTAAGTGTTGTTGTTGCTTCTTTTTGTTGGTATCATTGATTTAAAACAAATCAATTGAAACATAATTTGTTTTTGTACACCAGAATATGTTACGCGATTGGTTTTACCTACATACTTGCTAATTATCAAACAAAACTTAACACACAAATACCTATTGCCATTGTTGTTTTGATATTATTTTCAAACTGACATTTGTAACTTTAGTTGGTGTTGCAAATGCACATATGTACATACATACACATGTATGTACATGCATTTTCATTATTTAGTACCTACATACATATGTATTAACAAAAATGCAAGTGCATATATTGGTTAATGCACGCATACATTGTTGTATCTGTAGCAAGCTAATCTTCTATATATATAAAATAGTTTGTCCTAACTGACTGACTGATTGTTGAGAGGCCCACAGCCTAAACGATAAGATCTAGAAGGCTGAAATTTTCACCGAATATTCCATTCAGATTGAAAGTGAGCACTAAGAAAGGATTTTTAATTTGGACCACTCCTTCGAGTACCTCCTGAGCACTTTTCTTAACTTTTGTACTAGAGTTATGCTTTTAAATTAATCAATTATTACGAAACTTGGTCAGGACATGGAGGCGTGTACAAAAATTATGGATGCAAAATTTGGACCCGATCCGTCAACTCCTTGGGGCACCTTCCATACACTTATGACCTGGAGCGTGCTTATCTATATATATAAAATAGTTTGTCCTGACTGACTGACTGACTGACTGATTGTTGAGAGGCCCACAGCCTAAACGATAAGAGCTAGAAGGCTGAAATTTTCACAAAATATTCCATTCTCGGTGAAAGTGAGCACTAAGAAAGGATTTTTAATTTGGACCACTCCTTCGAGTACCTCCTGAACACCTAAGTCCTTTTTTTTCTCAACTTTTGTACAAGAGTTATGCTTTTAAATTAATTAATTATTACGAAACTTGGTCAGGACAAGCTGTGAGTTTCAACGTTTTGTTTTTTTGTTATTTCTTATTTGTTTTTTATAACGAGCCATTTGCGCGAAAATAATTAATCTTGAACATCTTTGTATAGTGGTTGATTTGCTTACTTGCTGCTTATGTAACTCAGACGTAACGTCGTACCACACAAACATTGTTGATATACATTTTCGACCAATTAAGCAAAGCACATATGTAAGTTTGTATGTATTTGTAACGTATGGGGGTTTTGGGTATAAAAAGGCGGTCAGAAGGGGTAGGCGCGACATTCAAATTTGTGATGCATATCTGTGGCGGATGGTACCTTCTATCTCCTAATCAAGTTTGGAGAGTCTAGCGCAAAAACTGAGAAAGATATTTTGGTGGGCGGTATAAGTGGGCGTGGCATCCAATATTGCACATTTGTTACGGATGTCACTAACAATGTTTCCAAGTTTGGTGACTCTAGCGCAAAATCTGGGAAAGATATAGAAATTTCAGATTTTACGAGTTGGGTGGAAAAGGTGGGCGTGGCGTATAAAACTTTGATGTAGATCGGTTACGGATGTCGCTAACAATGTTCATACCAAATTTGAAGAGCCTAGGTCGAAAACTGAGAGAGATATAGATGTAGATATATATATATGTGTTTCATCGACTTGCACTTTGAGGTTTCGATTTGTTATCGATTTCCCAGGCCCCTGAGGTCGTAGAGCCAAATTTAACAGTTTTTCTGACGAAGGTATGTACTAAAATATTTGCAAAGTTGCAAAGCTCTAGCTTCAAGCGTGTTGAAAAAAGTTGCGTTCAAACGGACGGACGGGCGGACGGACGGACAGACACCTTGACGGGCATTGCATAAACCCAATATAATATGATACCTTTGGTATCAAAGTATAAAGACGCGTCTGATTCTCAACCTCAATGGTGGCGTGAAAAAGAGAATATTTAATACTTTGCTAATATGTTGTTAAACATTAACTAATTTATTTATTTTATATGTATTGCTAAAATTTTGTAAAAACTATCGGCGTAGCGAAGCAAGCGGGTCACTTACTAGTGTATTATACGCAGTTGGGATAACCATGAAGTACAGTATCAACAGACTGAATTAGAATATATACAAATAGACAGCTATTTTTAAAAATTTATTTAATGCTTTAAACAGAGTAAAAAAATTGTGTTAACTTTTTTAACAATAATCTTTTTATTATAAGTTACACTCATATATAACTTTTAAGTTGAAATTGAGTTTTCGCATGGTGAGCGTAAAGCAGCTTTTTTGATAACTAAAATGCGAGCTGTGCATGACAATTGCTTTAAGCGTATCATCGCAGCCACAGGAACAAATCGTAAATTTAATTCAAATCAAAACTTCGCATAGCAGAAAAGGAAACGTTTTAATGCTGCTGCTGCTTTTCACCCAGCATCTGTCAGAAAAATAAACAAAACTGCAAATTTTTATCGTGCTGAACGTTTATGCGCAAATTGCTTCCAGGTTTCAGCGTAGTCTTTCCGTCCGTTCGTCCTTCCGTGCGTCGCCTTATCGAATTTCAGACAACGACGACATTGAGAATGATGCCAGGACACCGGGACAACAGGACAACAGGACTCGTGGCCTCCGCGTCGTCAGCTGACAATGGGTGCCGATTTTGCTTGGCATTCTGTGTGCGGCATAGTAGTAAAGTTTTCTTTGCTCAAGGCGTGAAATGAAATCGACAGTAATTTGTGTTTATCTCTCACAATACACACAAACTGATATGTATGTGTATGTTTAGTGTATTTTTGTTCAAATAACAATTGTCACAAGTTTGGTAAAAACTTCGACAACAGGAAATTACTTTAATTTGTGAACTTGACCCTATCAAAACTACGCGATCTGACGCCTTGTGTGTGTGTGGTTATGAGGATGTCAGCAGTAAGTATTTTATATCTTGCTTAAAGTCAATCAGACAACACTTCATCATTTTGCCATATGTCTGCTTTTTGGAGCCACACAGATGGATATGGAAATGGAGCTAGCTGCCTAAGTCGCTTTGATGGCGCATAAGTAAGTGCCCATGAATAATTCATATCCTATTTATACAAAATCGAAATGATAATCGTGTACTTTAGCATTTAAATCAGAGGCAGAGGGAGAGAGAGAAGGAGAGAGAGAAAGATGCTGCCTAGGTTAAAGTCAAGTGACTGCCTGAAGGGGTAAAGCTAATGCAGGAATGGGAAGTGAAAAAGCAAACAAATTTACATAGATTGGAGTGAGATTAAGCAACATTTCAAGATGGGTTTGTTATTGTGTTATGTAGCATGTTACGAAGTTGTCGAGAGGCTGTTATTGTGCATTGCAAGAAAAGGGTGCACGCGCTGGCTCCGGCTGTATGATCGGTAGATGGGGGAGGTTCCAATTACTTTTATGTGTATTCTTGCGCTACGTTCTCGCGGTGCTAATTCATATTAATCGATAAATCGCGTGCGAACCATAGTAATATCGACTAGATAAAGGGGGGAACGAGAGAGGAACAAGAGGGAAAGGATACGCAATATTTTCTCATAACAGGCGCTGGAGGCTACGCTCCAAGATTTTCGTTTGGCTGCGCTGGACTGGTATTATTGTCACAGCTGTTGCCCACCCTACCATGATCATCATATTCCGGCAATAGTATATAGGTTGATGATCCCTAAGCCAAACGCCAATCTAAATCATACTCCTTCTATTGTAATATTGCATGACTCCCCAAAAAAAGAAAAACTTACAGATTCATTTTAATAAACGTTACAATAATTCATTTTATTCATAAGAGGCATTCCAAGCGTAAAGGTATGTGTGCTATGAACAATAGCAAAAAAAAAAAAAAAAAAATATAGCAAAAGCGAAAAAGAACTATCGTTTAGAAAGGTAGTTGTGATTTTGTTTAAGGATTACGTAGAAATAATTAATTAAATATAATTTTATTTTATTTATTTATCTAATAAATAAGGGTACATTTTATTTAAAAAGAAGATACTTCCAAGTTCAAATTCAAATTCAATTGTAAAAAGAGAGGAAATATTATTTCTAAAGTAATCCAAATCAATTTCAAATTTCATATAAATTTATATATATATACTAGCTAACCCAGCCACGCGTTGCAGCGGCGGACCCGACAGATATCTTCCTGTCAAAAAGATTTGTAATGTTGAATTGTTTTGTTTCTACGTATTTTATAGTCGGGGCAAAAATTCTATTACTATAACCCTTTTTAACAATGAAATTATTTACGAACAAAGACGAAAATGTTGATGTTGGTATACAAATTCACTGGATTGAGATTTGAAGGGGAAGTACGTTGAACACAATTAATTAAAATGTTCTTACACTTGATATTAAGCAGAAATCAATAGGTACAAAATAAAAATTTATCAGATTTATTATTTCCATTTCAATTTAATTTAACACCAATCGGTGCACAATGTTTTTGGTTAACCTGTCTTTAGCTAAAACAAATAGATTCGACGGTTTCCCAACACGTGAACACGCAACATATAGTTGCCCATGAGAAAAACATGGATTTTCCAAATCTAAACCACAAATAGTCATTGTTTGACCTTGAGATTTATTTATAGACATGGCGAAAGCTAAGCGAATTGGAAACTGTAGCCTTTTGAAGGGTATGGTAGAATCTGATGGTATCATCGGAATACGTGGCAGCAGGACCACTTTTCCTTTAAACTTCCCAGCCAAAATGATTGCTTCAAGAATGTTTCCGGTGATCTTTTTGATGACCAAACGCGTACCGTTACATAATTGAGGTGGATTCAAATTACGGAGGAGAATAATAGGGGAACCAATCTTTAATCGAAGATTATGTGGTGGCATTCCAGGGATATCTAAAGAATTTAAAAATTCAATCGGAAAATTAACACTTTCATTTTCATCAACAACAGTATCGATTGATTTAAAAGACATCAGATCGCCTGGTAACAACTTTTGTATCTGGAAGTTAATTTCGTCAACATCAACGTTTTTGGCTGCCAAAATCGCCCGTTGACTTAGCCATTCATGATTCAAATAATTATTCTGTATATCCGGGAAAATACTCTGAATCAATTCATTTTTATCCTGAACAACAGTGCAAAAATTGTCGGGTAGTTTAAAGCATTGCGTATTTGGTTGCAGTTCTATATTACCGTTCCCAATATCAAGTAGTTGTTCGGAAAATATTTGTGCTGATGGATCATTTTGCAATTGTACTCGCATATTTTTGGTCAATCGAAGTGTTTTAACACTTCGCCATAAGAATGATTGTTTCAAACATGCATTAATCTCATCCGCGAAAGTAGAGCGAGGTATAACCGGTAAGGTCTGCCGGAAGTCACCAGACAAAAGTAACATAGCACCACCGAAAGGTTTATTATTGCTGTTTAAATCTTGCATAGTTCTGTTTAATGCTTCAAGTGAATATTTGTGTGCCATTGTGCACTCATCCCAAATTATTATAGAACTCTTCCGCAACACTGCACCTATTCCACTATTCTTTTTGATGTTACACATTGCATCTGGTTTATTATGAACGTCCAATGGCAGCTTGAATGTTGAATGTACTGTTCGCCCACCATCCAGTAAAGTAGCCTCAATGCCTGACGATGCTACTGCTAATGCGATTTTTTGTTGCGACCGTATTTTGGCAAGAATCAACGATATTAAAAATGTCTTACCGGTTCCACCGGGTGCATCCAAGAAAAAAAACCGCCTTGTTCAGCAGCAACAGCCTGCATAATCTGATCATAAATAATTTTTTGTTCTGCTGTCAGTAATGGTTCACTGTTCATGATAATTGTTGCTAAACTTTCATGGTCATATTGATTTTCTCGTTGTAAATCGGTATTGACTAAGTCGGTGGCTGGACGATTAGGTGATGGCATACCATAATGATTAAGTGGTAAATTTGAAATAAGAACACATAAATCCTCGATCAAGACCAATGCTTCATTGTACATCTCTGGTGTATAATCTATGTTTTGGCAATGATTTGTTTGTCTCATTCGGTGCAAGATGTCTTCTGTCATACAATTTTTATATTTTTCCCACAAAGTTTGTGCTAGCGAGGGATAACATGTCGTCAAAATAATTGCAAACAACTGACGAATGTTATTCGGTGTTGATGTCAACGCAGCATCAGCAAGCGTTAAGTCCCAATGGTTATCGTCTTCTAGCAATTGCAGTTCACGACATGCATCCTGGTACGTATTGAATATTCGACCATTAACTGTTCGCAAAAATTCAAAAGACGTTGGTCCGGAAACATTCACCAATAATAAACGTAAATAGAAGCACTCACGTTGCTTTGGATGTACCGTGTAAAGTCTCCCCAATGTCTTAGCTTTGAATATGCCTGTAATGGAAGGATGTGGTTTTCCTTGTTTCCTAGGCTCCCATTTTTTACTGGATTTGTTCCATGTGAAATAACGTGGAACATCACCATACACCAATGTCTTCGCGAATTGGCCAAAAACATCAGGTTTTTGACACAATGTAAAAAATTCAGTTAGAGTCGTTTTCGGAGCTTCTAACGCTTTTTGGAGAACATTTTCTTCAGTGAAGTATACACGTTGACCGTTTTCAAGATGTATTGCCAGATGTTGGACAGCAGGATCTCTTTCGTGGATGGGAAAGCTGAGAATATGCCAAATAGCTTCATTGCTGCTAATGTATCTGCCCATTTGGTATCGTGCTATTTCGTCATTTGTATTTATGTTTTGTACTTCAAATATGGCCAAATCACTGCCTTTGTTAACATACTTACAAATATACTTAATTGATTTAACAGAACTGCAAAGCTCAACATTGATATGAGCTTTGTAAGTTTTTGAAAGTAGTGGTGAGTATGGTACCACCCACTGATTATCAAACTCAACTTGATTTGGAAAGTTCGGCAGTCGCATTGTAAATGTGTGGCCACCATTCTCAGTACTTCTGCGGCGATACATTGGATAACCATCAATATCCGTGATCGTGTCATTCGTATGCGGCTTTGGGAAGTTTTTTTTACATTTTCCATTTTCCATGCACGGTGACGTCATGTTGAAAGCACCGCATGGCCCATGGATCATGTGTTTGGTGACAATATCAAATAATTCTTGATCAATTATTGGGTCTGGAATTTCGGCTGAAATTATTTGATCGATTTCTTCAGGACGGATTCTTTCTTTAAGCCAAACCAAAATGTGGGCATGAGGCAAACCTCGCTTTTGCCACTCTATCGTATACAGCCAACAACGTGTGATACCAAAAATTGAATATTTAACAATTAAATTGATTAAGGATTTCAATTTTTGTTTAAACACACGTGCAGTTAAATCATGACGATGAATGGATTGTTGTCCTGGCAATAGTAAAGTTTGTATCTCTTCCCAATTCGGATTACATGTGAATGTAATAAATAAATCCGGTCGGCCGTAATGACGTACGTAAGTCATCGCATCTTGTATGTATTCCTGCATGTTACGTGGACTGCCGATGTAGCTTGAAGGTAAAATGAAAGCATTACCGATGTCATTGGGATTTAAATTTCCATCGATGTTTCCAACAACAGCATCTCGTAAGTGAATATATTCTTCTGATCGTAGTTTTGCCTGGTTAAATCGAAGGAATCGCAAGCGTTCGCTTTCGACCTTAGCATACATATCAACAATGTATTGATGGAACAGCTGACGATATCGAAGGATATAATTGTCTTGATTTTGTCTGACCATTATTCGGTGTGCGTAGTAGTTCATTGAGCTAACTTTATTATTTCTGTAATCACCTAAAAAAAATAAAAAATAAAATGCAATACGAAATTAAAATCTAATTTCAATAATTTTTAAAGTCAAATTTACCGGTATTTGGATCATACTGTTTGATATTAAGGTGATATTCATCTTGTCCTTGCCAAAATATCAATGGATATTGTAGCGCGTCGTATGAACGGTGTAGATCCGAAATCGTACTGACAGTGTTGTCTCGCCGTGTAATTTTTATAGATCTTTTGTCAACTGGATCACCAACCATGATAACAGCAACCTCATCAACAGTTGGAGCGTTGAATCTACCAGCATGTTCACCTAATGGTATTTTGTCGGCTTTTATGACGATTTGATAATTGTCATTTTGCAGTCGTGGCGAAACTCTTTTGATCAATTGAATAAGTTGATTGTGATCTTCTAAAAAATGCTCCAATAATATCACTATTGCTGTTTCCTCTGCTTGTTCAATAAAATTATACTGGCACCGAGTCGTCACGCGCTCTTCACAATCGCCCATAAAATAAATTTGAAGAAATTTCGGATTGTTATCAGGCATTGGCATCAGTGATCCGATTTTATGGTACACCTGGCCTTGAATTTTGAATGTAGTTTCAAAATTACGTCCATCGGATTCACGATCGCAAATTTTAGTTGCCCCAAATGACGTCATTTGGAAGCAAGAATTAAATTTGCGTATCTTACGCAAAAATATTTTGGAATCATCTGAACTGCCAGTAAGAAGGGATAATAAAGGCTCCGGCGGAGCGGATAGAGGTGACAGCACAACTTTTCCTGATGCGCAGCACATGCCGGCTGCTTCATTCCGAAATTTCAATGCCTGACAATATTGACATACTTTATCCATTCCACCGATAGCAATTTTTAAATGCGCTGAGTAGTTGATATCTGGTGCATATTCAAAGGCAAGCCGAACGAATGATGCACGTGTTAATGAGCGGCTGATTCGTTGCCTTTGTCGATCTAGTACTCGTATTGAATCTATGTTTCGTTCTCGTGCCGCTCTTAGTCTCGTAATATTCTGTTGCCGACGTTCGTCACGCTGTTCTTGAGATTCTTGTGCACGACTTTCTGCAGTCCTGATTCTTTGAGCTGCATTTCTTGTTTCGATTTGGTATGGTAATTGCTGAGATCTTTCAACACGTTTGCGTCGTGTCCCATTGCTGCTCGCGTTGTTGAGGTTAGCTCCTCTGCGTTTTGCAGGCATTTTAAAAATGTACGATTTTAAGCAGTAAAAAAAAACTGTTTTGATTCAGAAGCTAAAATTTTTTGTTTTTTAAAAAAATTTTTTATTTATTTTAGTTGTTGACGAAGCAACGCGCACCGGATAACTAAATAATTTCATTTGTACGTTGAATAGAATTATTTTTCCTACTGAATTTTAAATGTAGCCTACTAAGATTTTGCAAAACACAGCTCTAGGACTGTCAGACAAATAATTAGCAATAAATTAAAATTGCGACAATAATTTGAGATTTAAACTACCTTATCTTTCAAGTTGGATCGAACTGCACATGGTGTGCGAATTTTATTTAAATCGGTTAAGTGGTTTAGGAGGAGTTTTTAGACAAACATTGTGACACGAGATTTATATATATTAAGATATAGGTTTTATAAATGTTTTTAAACTAATTTATTCGCCTATTTTAAGCATTTTATTTATTTTACTTTTATTTAGTAAATTTTATTTATCTATTTATTAATTCATACTTATTTATTTTTAAATCATTTATGTAATTAATATATTTATTTATTTTAGTTTTATTTTTATTTAGTTTATTTTATTTATTTTATTTTTTTTTTTTTCTTTACTATAATTTATTTTAATTATCCATTTATAGATATAAGATAAGACAAAATTTTTCTATGTTAGATAGATACTTCACAAAATTCATTTATTTTATGTTTGTGTAGTATTATTTAGGGCGGCAATAATTATTAGTATTGATATTATAATGGCATAGCGTTGCAGGTGATAAAGTGATTTTGGTGGCATACATCTAGGCTGAGAATTATTCTCCGTATTAAAACTCATCATTAATAGCACGAACAAGAGCTTGAACGCTGCAAGCGCAAGCTTTGCTTTGTTGGATTCTCTTAAAATCTCTTCATTTTAAGAGAGCGGTCTTGCACGTTTTTTTCTTTTTCTTTAGCAACAATATTATTTATTATTTACACCATTTTTTTTTTTTTTTTTTTTTAGCACCGATTCACTTTATCACTTGCTGTAATAAACAATAAGAGAAAATAATTAAAAGATTATAATGCACTTACATTACTCCTCGGCGTCCAAAAGATCTTTTGAAGCGGTGAGAGCTGCATCAAAACAAAAAAGGTGGTTGGTTGGGGCTCTTAAAACAAAGCGGAATTGATAGAACTGTTATTGAGCTTTGACTCAATTATAGTTTTTTGCTTTAGTTATGCATGTGTTTCCTTTTTATTTTAAGTTGGTGTAATTGATGTACAAATATATATATTTTTATTTGAAATTTTTCTTTTCACTTCCTGAATATTTGTTTTATTTTAAATTTTAATTAATTTTGGGATTGAATTTGTTTGAACTTAGATTATACGATTAATTAACATATTTTATTTAGCTTAAGGTCGTGTGGGTGAATGTAAGCAATCTCATTGCATGGTTTTTATGAGTGTAATGTTTAGTTTTGTATGTCTAAATAAGTTTGTTGCGGTGTGATTAGGGTAGTATTAAAAGAATATTGTTTTTAACTTTTAACAAATTTGATTGATTTCTTTTATAGACATATACTTTTTTTTTCACATGTTCAGTTGTTAAGAAATTTAGTCCAACACTTTTTTTTTTGTTTTAGCATATCACGGTTTTAACGTTGATTAAACGTAGGATGTAGTTTTTTTTTCTTTATTTGAGTGAAACTAACTATTTGGCAGTAAACGCAATTTTTTCTTTTTTTTTTGAGTTTTTCTGATTTTCGTTGTTGGGGTTTTATCATTTTTTCTGTTGTTGTTGTTGTTTTAATATATCAATGGCTGCACTTGGTCATGGCTGGGGCTGCGGTGGACGGGTCAGCTAGCACAAAAAGTCGGATTGGGGGTTAGGTCACACTACTCCGCGTGGTCACTATGCAGGTTTCGGAGAGCTCGACTTTAGGTTCCCAGGTTGGGCACTAGATGCGATCATCTTGCAGCGGCACCTTCACTAGTTGGTTTCAGTAAACCAGATTACCCATTAGTAGACTGGGGCTCTGGTTTAAATATATAAATTTTTTTGTTTTTTTGGTGGCGTGTTGATTATATATCTTAATATATATAAATCTCGTGTCACAATGTTTGTCTAAAAACTCCTCCTAAACCACTTAACCGATTTAAATAAAATTCGCACACCATGTGCAGTTCGATCCAACTTGAAAGATAAGGTAGTTTAAATCTCAAATTATTGTCGCAATTTTAATTTATTGCTAATTATTTGTCTGACAGTCCTAGAGCTGTGTTTTGCAAAATCTTAGTAGGCTACATTTAAAATTCAGTAGGAAAAATAATTCTATTCAACGTACAAATGAAATTATTTAGTTATCCGGTGCGCGTTGCTTCGTCAACAACTAAAATAAATAAAAAAAATTTTTAAAAAACAAAAAATTTTAGCTTCTGAATCAAAACAGTTTTTTTTACTGCTTAAAATCGTACATTTTTAAAATGCCTGCAAAACGCAGAGGAGCTAACCTCAACAACGCGAGCAGCAATGGGACACGACGCAAACGTGTTGAAAGATCTCAGCAATTACCATACCAAATCGAAACAAGAAATGCAGCTCAAAGAATCAGGACTGCAGAAAGTCGTGCACAAGAATCTCAAGAACAGCGTGACGAACGTCGGCAACAGAATATTACGAGACTAAGAGCGGCACGAGAACGAAACATAGATTCAATACGAGTACTAGATCGACAAAGGCAACGAATCAGCCGCTCATTAACACGTGCATCATTCGTTCGGCTTGCCTTTGAATATGCACCAGATATCAACTACTCAGCGCATTTAAAAATTGCTATCGGTGGAATGGATAAAGTATGTCAATATTGTCAGGCATTGAAATTTCGGAATGAAGCAGCCGGCATGTGCTGCGCATCAGGAAAAGTTGTGCTGTCACCTCTATCCGCTCCGCCGGAGCCTTTATTATCCCTTCTTACTGGCAGTTCAGATGATTCCAAAATATTTTTGCGTAAGATACGCAAATTTAATTCTTGCTTCCAAATGACGTCATTTGGGGCAACTAAAATTTGCGATCGTGAATCCGATGGACGTAATTTTGAAACTACATTCAAAATTCAAGGCCAGGTGTACCATAAAATCGGATCACTGATGCCAATGCCTGATAACAATCCGAAATTTCTTCAAATTTATTTTATGGGCGATTGTGAAGAGCGCGTGACGACTCGGTGCCAGTATAATTTTATTGAACAAGCAGAGGAAACAGCAATAGTGATATTATTGGAGCATTTTTTAGAAGATCACAATCAACTTATTCAATTGATCAAAAGAGTTTCGCCACGACTGCAAAATGACAATTATCAAATCGTCATAAAAGCCGACAAAATACCATTAGGTGAACATGCTGGTAGATTCAACGCTCCAACTGTTGATGAGGTTGCTGTTATCATGGTTGGTGATCCAGTTGACAAAAGATCTATAAAAATTACACGGCGAGACAACACTGTCAGTACGATTTCGGATCTACACCGTTCATACGACGCGCTACAATATCCATTGATATTTTGGCAAGGACAAGATGAATATCACCTTAATATCAAACAGTATGATCCAAATACCGGTAAATTTGACTTTAAAAATTATTGAAATTAGATTTTAATTTCGTATTGCATTTTATTTTTTATTTTTTTAGGTGATTACAGAAATAATAAAGTTAGCTCAATGAACTACTACGCACACCGAATAATGGTCAGACAAAATCAAGACAATTATATCCTTCGATATCGTCAGCTGTTCCATCAATACATTGTTGATATGTATGCTAAGGTCGAAAGCGAACGCTTGCGATTCCTTCGATTTAACCAGGCAAAACTACGATCAGAAGAATATATTCACTTACGAGATGCTGTTGTTGGAAACATCGATGGAAATTTAAATCCCAATGACATCGGTAATGCTTTCATTTTACCTTCAAGCTACATCGGCAGTCCACGTAACATGCAGGAATACATACAAGATGCGATGACTTACGTACGTCATTACGGCCGACCGGATTTATTTATTACATTCACATGTAATCCGAATTGGGAAGAGATACAAACTTTACTATTGCCAGGACAACAATCCATTCATCGTCATGATTTAACTGCACGTGTGTTTAAACAAAAATTGAAATCCTTAATCAATTTAATTGTTAAATATTCAATTTTTGGTATCACACGTTGTTGGCTGTATACGATAGAGTGGCAAAAGCGAGGTTTGCCTCATGCCCACATTTTGGTTTGGCTTAAAGAAAGAATCCGTCCTGAAGAAATCGATCAAATAATTTCAGCCGAAATTCCAGACCCAATAATTGATCAAGAATTATTTGATATTGTCACCAAACACATGATCCATGGGCCATGCGGTGCTTTCAACATGACGTCACCGTGCATGGAAAATGGAAAATGTAAAAAAAACTTCCCAAAGCCGCATACGAATGACACGATCACGGATATTGATGGTTATCCAATGTATCGCCGCAGAAGTACTGAGAATGGTGGCCACACATTTACAATGCGACTGCCGAACTTTCCAAATCAAGTTGAGTTTGATAATCAGTGGGTGGTACCATACTCACCACTACTTTCAAAAAACTTACAAAGCTCATATCAATGTTGAGCTTTGCAGTTCTGTTAAATCAATTAAGTATATTTGTAAGTATGTTAACAAAGGCAGTGATTTGGCCATATTTGAAGTACAAAACATAAATACAAATGACGAAATAGCACGATACCAAATGGGCAGATACATTAGCAGCAATGAAGCTATTTGGCATATTCTCAGCTTTCCCATCCACGAAAGAGATCCTGCTGTCCAACATCTGGCAATACATCTTGAAAACGGTCAACGTGTATACTTCACTGAAGAAAATGTTCTCCAAAAAGCGTTAGAAGCTCCGAAAACGACTCTAACTGAATTTTTTACATTGTGTCAAAAACCTGATGTTTTTGGCCAATTCACGAAGACATTGGTGTATGGTGATGTTCCACGTTATTTCACATGGAACAAATCCAGTAAAAAATGGGAGCCTAGGAAACAAGGAAAACCACATCCTTCCATTACAGGCATATTCAAAGCTAAGACATTGGGGAGACTTTACACGGTACATCCAAAGCAACGTGAGTGCTTCTATTTACGTTTATTATTGGTGAATGTTTCCGGACCAACGTCTTTTGAATTTTTGCGAACAGTTAATGGTCGAATATTCAATACGTACCAGGATGCATGTCGTGAACTGCAATTGCTAGAAGACGATAACCATTGGGACTTAACGCTTGCTGATGCTGCGTTGACATCAACACCGAATAACATTCGTCAGTTGTTTGCAATTATTTTGACGACATGTTATCCCTCGCTAGCACAAACTTTGTGGGAAAAATATAAAAATTGTATGACAGAAGACATCTTGCACCGAATGAGACAAACAAATCATTGCCAAAACATAGATTATACACCAGAGATGTACAATGAAGCATTGGTCTTGATCGAGGATTTATGTGTTCTTATTTCAAATTTACCACTTAATCATTATGGTATGCCATCACCTAATCGTCCAGCCACCGACTTAGTCAATACCGATTTACAACGAGAAAATCAATATGACCATGAAAGTTTAGCAACAATTATCATGAACAGTGAACCATTACTGACAGCAGAACAAAAAATTATTTATGATCAGATTATGCAGGCTGTTGCTGCTGAACAAGGCGGTTTTTTTTTCTTGGATGCACCCGGTGGAACCGGTAAGACATTTTTAATATCGTTGATTCTTGCCAAAATACGGTCGCAACAAAAAATCGCATTAGCAGTAGCATCGTCAGGCATTGCGGCTACTTTACTGGATGGTGGGCGAACAGTACATTCAACATTCAAGCTGCCATTGGACGTTCATAATAAACCAGATGCAATGTGTAACATCAAAAAGAATAGTGGAATAGGTGCAGTGTTGCGGAAGAGTTCTATAATAATTTGGGATGAGTGCACAATGGCACACAAATATTCACTTGAAGCATTAAACAGAACTATGCAAGATTTAAACAGCAATAATAAACCTTTCGGTGGTGCTATGTTACTTTTGTCTGGTGACTTCCGGCAGACCTTACCGGTTATACCTCGCTCTACTTTCGCGGATGAGATTAATGCATGTTTGAAACAATCATTCTTATGGCGAAGTGTTAAAACACTTCGATTGACCAAAAATATGCGAGTACAATTGCAAAATGATCCATCAGCACAAATATTTTCCGAACAACTACTTGATATTGGGAACGGTAATATAGAACTGCAACCAAATACGCAATGCTTTAAACTACCCGACAATTTTTGCACTGTTGTTCAGGATAAAAATGAATTGATTCAGAGTATTTTCCCGGATATACAGAATAATTATTTGAATCATGAATGGCTAAGTCAACGGGCGATTTTGGCAGCCAAAAACGTTGATGTTGACGAAATTAACTTCCAGATACAAAAGTTGTTACCAGGCGATCTGATGTCTTTTAAATCAATCGATACTGTTGTTGATGAAAATGAAAGTGTTAATTTTCCGATTGAATTTTTAAATTCTTTAGATATCCCTGGAATGCCACCACATAATCTTCGATTAAAGATTGGTTCCCCTATTATTCTCCTCCGTAATTTGAATCCACCTCAATTATGTAACGGTACGCGTTTGGTCATCAAAAAGATCACCGGAAACATTCTTGAAGCAATCATTTTGGCTGGGAAGTTTAAAGGAAAAGTGGTCCTGCTGCCACGTATTCCGATGATACCATCAGATTCTACCATACCCTTCAAAAGGCTACAGTTTCCAATTCGCTTAGCTTTCGCCATGTCTATAAATAAATCTCAAGGTCAAACAATGACTATTTGTGGTTTAGATTTGGAAAATCCATGTTTTTCTCATGGGCAACTATATGTTGCGTGTTCACGTGTTGGGAAACCGTCGAATCTATTTGTTTTAGCTAAAGACAGGTTAACCAAAAACATTGTGCACCGATTGGTGTTAAATTAAATTGAAATGGAAATAATAAATCTGATAAATTTTTATTTTGTACCTATTGATTTCTGCTTAATATCAAGTGTAAGAACATTTTAATTAATTGTGTTCAACGTACTTCCCCTTCAAATCTCAATCCAGTGAATTTGTATACCAACATCAACATTTTCGTCTTTGTTCGTAAATAATTTCATTGTTAAAAGGGTTATAGTAATAGAATTTTTTGCCCCGACTATAAAATACGTAGAAACAAAACAATTCAACATTACAAATCTTTTTGACAGGAAGATATCTGTCGGGTCCGCCGCTGCAACGCGTGGCTGGGTTAGCTAGTTACAATATATATTGAAAAATATATGTCGGCACAAATATCCGACTGTTCACTCCGACGGCCACGAGGTAAAAGAGAGCGAATCAAACACGATCATCGCGGATATGGCCCGATCTTCACGATCGATCTTCGCTTCGTGAATTGCAAGAGTTGCATTTTCCCCAATTTGTGAGAGCGACTTAATCAGCCTCATATCTATCGATGGCGATTTAATCAGCCGCATAACTATAGGTGTCGCTAGTCAACAGCTCACATTGGTTTGGGCAGAAACGTTTGCATAATTTTAGGCAGGACTAATAGAAATTTCTGAGGCAAGCGCACTACATATTCCCCCCCACTAAAATCACGCTTGGGTGGAACACAACGAGCTGGATTCGCGCTTGCAAGTCAAATATTATTGCTTTATGTCCTTAGCATGAAAAGTGCCAACAAGACGTCCTTGATGGTCTTCGAGCTCGTAATATAATTTTCCGACTCTTCTTCGCACTCGGGCTTTTATAAAGTTTGGTGCTAATTTTGCACTGTAACCCTTAGCAAAGTTACTTTGCTGAAAGTTCCGTCTAAAAACTTCTTGTCCCACTTTAAAGGACACTTCGTTCGCTCGCAGGTTGTAAGTCTTTTCATTGCGGGCATACTGTGTCTGCATGGTAGTTATTGCCTTGCTACGCAACAGATCAAACGAATCTTCCCGACTAAACTGTATACTTCGATCATCCAGCATGCCTAGCGATCGTAGCAACTTATAATTTTTACCGTTGGTGACCATATTTTGGCCAAATGCTAATTTATAAGGGCTGGTATTGATAGCTAAATGGAAGCTTGATCGAAGAGCGCAACTTATGCTACTCAATTTTTCATCCCAATTACGCTGGTTTTGATCTACATAAGTTTTTATGGCCGAAAGGACAGATCTGTTTACTCTTTCCGCAGCATTAGCTTGGGGAGAGTACAATGCTGTGTAAGTATGAGATATGTTGTATTTATTCAGCAAGGAATTGAATAATTGGGATTTAAATTGTACTCCATTGTCAGAGACGATGGTTTCTGGGATTCCGAAGCAATGGAAAAGATCCTGTTCCATATAGTTTATCACAGCGTCTGCAGTAAGTTTTCTAACTGGCTTTATAAAGGGAAATTTTGACATATGGTCTAATGCAACAAAGATTCCTACATTTCCGGATTTACTGCGCGGGTATGGTCCTAGAAAATCTACAAAAAGCTTCTGAAAGAATCTTACTGGCTGGCCGGTGTATCCCATTGGAGGCTTCATTGACTTATTAGAATGCTTGGTGGTTTTACAAATGTCGCAAGCATTAATAAAATTTTTAACATCGGTGACCATATTGGGCCAATAATAGTACCTTCTCAGTCTTTCTAACGTTTTATTTATTCCCCCGTGCGCATGCAAGAAATCATCATGGGCTGTTTTTAAAGCGGACGGTATTAATGTTTGTGGCACCCAAAGTTTCCAGCACATATCATCTGCAACTTTGACGTCAGACATGTGCTCAGCTCTGCGATAAATATATTCTTTTTCGATTTTTAAATCTGGCAAAGACGTATTGTTCAGACGAATTTTATTCTTGAGGGACTCATATTCAGTGGATTTAAACTCGGGTGACTCTAAATCAACTATCAGGCTACTTAGGGAGATGGACGACAAATCTTCGGTGTATGTACGCGATAGAGCATCGGGAACAATGTTCTGACTACCTTTCTTATGCTGTATTTTAAATTTAAAACCTTGCAACTTTAAGGACCAACGAGCCAAACGCGAACTGAGATCTGCTTGTGTCATAAGCCATTTTAAAGAGGCATGATCAGTGATAACGGTAAACTCCTGACCTTCAATGTAAGCTCTGAATTTTTTTACCGCCAACACTGCCGCATAACATTCTTTCTCTGTGACAGTGTACTGCCTTTGGCACCGATTGAGTTTTTTTGACATGAATGCAATCGGTACTTCATCACCTTCGCGATTTGTCTGCATTAATACTGCTCCAACGCCGGTATGACTGGCATCACAGTGAATAGCAAAAGGCTCAGAAAAATTTGGGCTGTGCAAAACTGGAGCGGAGCACATTTGCATTTTTAAAGATTCGAATGCCTGTTGGGCTTCGTCAGTCCATTCAAACTTCTGCTTTGATTTTAGGGTATCCGACAGTGGCGACGAAATAGCGGCATAGTTCCTGATAAATTTATGGTACCAGCCTGTCATACCAAGAAACCTACGAACTTGCTTCATTGATCGTGGGATCGGAAAATCTTTAACGGCTGATATTTTTTCTGGATCAGTGCTAATAAGGCCATTGCCGATTACGTGTCCTAAATATTTGACTTCTCGTCGACAGAACTTACTTTTTCGACATTGAGAGTGAGATTAGCTCTAGGTAACTGAGAAGCAATAACTGACAACACTTCGAGATGACGCTCAAAGGTATCTGAAATAATTAATAGATCATCCAAGTATATAAACACCTCATTGCGCAAATGCGCGGGGACTATTTTGTCCATAAGCCGAGACATAGTATGAGGGGCGTTAGTCAGTCCAAATGGCATGACAACAAACTCGTATAACGGACGACCAGGAACTGTAAAGGCAGTCTTGTCCCTAGAGTTTGGGTCGAGAGGTATCTGCCAGAAGGCATCTTTAAGGTCCAGACTTGTCACAAATTCTGCTTTCGGTAATCTACTCAAAATACCGTCAATCAGAGGCATCGGATATGCGTCCTTAACGGTAACATCATTAACCTTTCGGCTATCGATGCATAGCCTGACCTTTCCAGGTTTCTTTACTAATACTACGGGAGAGGACCATGAACTGTTTGACTCTTGAATAACTCCCAAATGAAGCATGCGGTCTAACTCCTCGTACATAAGTTTTTCAGTTGCAGGCGACACGGCATAGTGACGTTGCTTTATCGGCTTCGCTTCTGCTACATCAATTACGTGAGCAATTAACGAGGTCCTACCTAATCCTTGTTGAGAAAATGAAGGGAATAGCTCAATCGTTTTTTTCAATTGGTGATGCTGAGCAGGCGTGATCTCCTTCATTGTCGGATTTTCGAACGACGAGATATTAAAGTTCTTAGCCATAAGGTGAACGGGTAATAAATCAAAAACTGTCCAAAAATCAATACCCAGGTAAAGCTCTGCAGCTAGAGAAGGCACTAAATAAAAGCATATATTTTTAGTATCCCCTCGGTACGTTACTTCAGTAATGAGTTTACCTATAATTGGTTGATTCTGTCCGTCTGCTGTTCTTACTTTTGAAACCATCGGCTTATAACTTAATTTGTTACGAAGAAGTTCAGCAACAAGTTTGCCACCGATGCAGCTAATGGAAGCACCAGTGTCCATGAGTCCGACTACGGTTCTTCCAAGAAGCAGTACCTGAGCATGAGGGCGTAAGTCATTAGGTACAGCTATTATTGAGGCTAATATTGAAGTTCTTTCTGAACGACACTTGCTTTTAAAATCAATTTGACGACATTTTGAACGGTTTTTTTGTAAGTTTGGTGGGTCAACACGAATGTTGAGTGTTACATCAGGGTGAGAGGAACTGTCGGGTGGGATAGAAGTTTCAGCTAATTGCCTACTTAGTCGGTGTTGGTAGCTTTGCTGATCAATTGTCTGCGTGCACTTTTCTGCGGTGCGCGCGTACTCGAGTTTTTTTGACGCGTTTAAGCTACAGTTTCCACAACTAGGTTTGTAGGTATCTGCTTTTCCACAGCCATAACAAAATACTTTGCGTTCTGCCATGCACTCTTGGTAACGGTGACCTTTTCCCCGCACAATTCCAACACGATGAATCTACTGCTGATACTTCAAACTCCATAGCAGGCTCGACTTCTTCGTGAGACACATCTTCGACTTCAGTTTCTGATATGGCATTAACCTGACGAAGCATAGGTCGAGGCGAGGGTACTGATGGTTTGGCTTTAGCTATTGATTGCAAGAAAATCTCTCGCGTACGCACTAAATGTCGTAGAGCCTTTACAGTACTTGCCGGCTCATACAATATATTATGTTGAATTTCATTCAACAAGTTGGCTCTTAATGTTTCTACCAAAGATTTTTCAGACATGGGCTCGGAGAGTCTGTCAGCTAAAGATGCTATAACGCCATAAAAATCGTCAAACGATTCATTTGGTCGCTGTTTGCGACGTTCAATTTCGGTTCGTATGTTTCGGTCCGTTCGGTCGTCTTTAAATTGACCACGTAGAGCTACGCAGAGCTCTGGCCAGTAAACCTCCGATACACTTTTGTGATATCGCCAGTACCACTCACTGGCGCTACCATCAAACAAATTACTTGCATATCTGGCTGTCAAGTCAAAATTCCCATCTAAGGTCTGTTTAGTCAAAGCTTCTACTCGATAAATAAAGTCGTCAATGGACATGATTGCCTTTCCGGTAAACCGAATTTTCCAATTTGCCATTATTTGGCTTATCCGATCTGGTCGAAGGCCTGAACCTACTTCAATTCTACTAGGCGCGGCTCCGGCGGAATACGACCTAACACCAGCATGTATGTGATTTGCTGAGGGCGGTGAATTATGGGATGGTTCGGACATTCTTGCTGATTGACCTTGAGTAAATCCCGAGTTTGGCTGCATTGATGCTGGCAACCTAAGGAACTGCTCTACAGTTTGAGGCTCTACTTCAGCCAAAGGTTGCCTTGGCCCTGGAGATACATTCACTAAATTTGCTGTCGGACTGACTCGTAGACTATCGGACATAGCTTGTACTAGTCTATTAGTTTGATCAGCTAAACTGCTAGCAATAAGTCGAGACTGTTCTACCATGGCCCCTCTTATGGCTTCAGCAATCGATTGTTGAATCAGCTCGGCCATATTCGATGAGTCTTGCTGTAGATTTGCTGAACCCTGAGACATGTTGTTTTCGTCGGAGTTGGGCATTACGATTGGTTCACAATTTGTATCTCGCCTTGCTTGCGATCTGGTTTGTAAGGACTGAAAGGTGCTGGGCCACCTTGGATTTGAAGAGGAGGGCCCAGTGGGACTAAGATTTTCTGTTGAAGCTGAAGTCAGGTGTGTCAGACTTTCTTTGCAAACAGGACACACTTTCCGTTTTCCGATTTTGGTATGAAAACACGCTCGGTGGAAATTGTGTCCACACGTTGTTGCCAACAACTGAGCTTGATATACAATAATTTCCGAGCAAATACAACAATGTTTGCCGGTGTCACTACTTCTTGTTAAATTTTCGACGCTATGGGACAAACCATTTCGAAAAGGCTTAAGAATCTAATCGGACTAATTGTAGTCAAGGACTATATCTTAGACGCGTAATGGTACTAGATATATAAAAAGAGAAGAAAAAAAATTATAACGAAACCCTTTTTTTTTTTTTTCAAAATATCGATAGTAATCTGGGAGTCATGCGAACGACAAGGAGCTAGAATAGACTGCGTTACAACATTAAATGAGAAAATACGTGGGAAGTGAAGATAAGGTATTGTTGGCCCAATCATTATTTTGCGGCGGATTATAGCACGAAAAATACTGGTTTATCCTTGTCCAGCAAAAATACTTATAGGCTCTCGGTACACTGTACGCTGGCTTCTGCATAAAGCAGAAGTACCAGCTTGGCTTTAATCAAGTTCAGTGAAATTAGTTATAGGGGATGGCTGCAGCTCAATAGTCCACAAGTCCAATAATCATCCAATAATAATCCACATAATTAATTAAACCAGAAGGTGTGATAAAGGGAAGGGAATTTCAAAACAAACTATATGTCATTCCGCGGCGGATACAAGCATAATTAACAAGTCGATCCTTGTCCAGCAAAAATAACTTAAGCTCTTTGAAGAAGAGAAGGTAGTGGAAGAGGGATAGCCGATATCTGCATAAAACAGTACCAGTCGGCTTTAATTACAGCTAAGTGTACATAATGAAAAGGGATGACTGCAGCTCAATACTCCGCAAATTCAATAATCAACTTTTAATATATGCACCATGGTAATCAAAACAAACAAAACGAACTAAACAAGCCTATGACCACGGAGCTAAACCAATTAAAGTTATAACCTATCCAGATCGTCTGAGGCTAGTTACAGAAGCTGAAGCTATTTTGGGTATGATGCTAGGCCTAGATATCACCAACCTATCTTGCTTCCATAGCATCTACCAAAAAGCTAGGGAAATGGGTGTACCTTGAAAAGATATCGATCTACTACAGTATGGTAAGTGTCAGATGTCGGACACCGGTTCTACCTGAGGTTGGGGTTAACCGAACTAGACATTCGGGTGCCGAACGAACGTTCGGGCCCCACGTTGGGCGCCAAATTAATAAGATATGTAGCATGTTACGAAGTTGTCGAGAGGCTGTTATTGTGCATTGCAAGAAAAGGGTGCACGCGCTGGCTCCGGCTGTATGATCGGTAGATGGGGGAGGTTCCAATTTCTTTTATGTGTATTCTTGCGCTACGTTCTCGCGGTGCTAATTCATATTAATCGATAAATCGCGTGCGAACCATAGTAATATCGACTAGATAAAGGGGGGAACGAGAGAGGAACAAGAGGGAAAGGATACGCAATATTTTCTCATAACAGGCGCTGGAGGCTACGCTCCAAGATTTTCGTTTGGCTGCGCTGGACTGGTATTATTGTCACAGCTGTTGCCCACCCTACCATGATCATCATATTCCGGCAATAGTATATAGGTTGATGATCCCTAAGCCAAACGCCAATCTAAATCATACTCCTTCTATTGTAATATTGCATGACTCCCCAAAAAAAAGAAAAACTTACAGATTCATTTTAATAAACGTTACAATAATTCATTTTATTCATAAGAGGCATTCCAAGCGTAAAGGTATGTGTGCTATGAACAATAGCAAAAAAAAAAAATAAAAAATATAGCAAAAGCGAAAAAGAACTATCGTTTAGAAAGGTAGTTGTGATTTTGTTTAAGGATTACGTAGAAATAATTAATTAAATATAATTTTATTTTATTTATTTATCTAATAAATAAGGGTACATTTTATTTAAAAAGAAGATACTTCCAAGTTCAAATTCAAATTCAATTGTAAAAAGAGAGGAAATATTATTTCTAAAGTAATCCAAATCAATTTCAAATTTCATATAAATTTATATATCTTAATATATATAAATCTCGTGTCACAATGTTTGTCTAAAAACTCCTCCTAAACCACTTAACCGATTTAAATAAAATTCGCACACCATGTGCAGTTCGATCCAACTTGAAAGATAAGGTAGTTTAAATCTCAAATTATTGTCGCAATTTTAATTTATTGCTAATTATTTGTCTGACAGTCCTAAAGCTGTGTTTTGCAAAATCTTAGTAGGCTACATTTAAAATTCAGTAGGAAAAATAATTCTATTCAACGTACAAATGAAATTATTTAGTTATCCGGTGCGCGTTGCTTCGTCAACAACTAAAATAAATAAAAAAATTTTTTAAAAAACAAAAAATTTTAGCTTCTGAATCAAAACAGTTTTTTTTACTGCTTAAAATCGTACATTTTTAAAATGCCTGCAAAACGCAGAGGAGCTAACCTCAACAACGCGAGCAGCAATGGGACACGACGCAAACGTGTTGAAAGATCTCAGCAATTACCATACCAAATCGAAACAAGAAATGCAGCTCAAAGAATCAGGACTGCAGAAAGTCGTGCACAAGAATCTCAAGAACAGCGTGACGAACGTCGGCAACAGAATATTACGAGACTAAGAGCGGCACGAGAACGAAACATAGATTCAATACGAGTACTAGATCGACAAAGGCAACGAATCAGCCGCTCATTAACACGTGCATCATTCGTTCGGCTTGCCTTTGAATATGCACCAGATATCAACTACTCAGCGCATTTAAAAATTGCTATCGGTGGAATGGATAAAGTATGTCAATATTGTCAGGCATTGAAATTTCGGAATGAAGCAGCCGGCATGTGCTGCGCATCAGGAAAAGTTGTGCTGTCACCTCTATCCGCTCCGCCGGAGCCTTTATTATCCCTTCTTACTGGCAGTTCAGATGATTCCAAAATATTTTTGCGTAAGATACGCAAATTTAATTCTTGCTTCCAAATGACGTCATTTGGGGCAACTAAAATTTGCGATCGTGAATCCGATGGACGTAATTTTGAAACTACATTCAAAATTCAAGGCCAGGTGTACCATAAAATCGGATCACTGATGCCAATGCCTGATAACAATCCGAAATTTCTTCAAATTTATTTTATGGGCGATTGTGAAGAGCGCGTGACGACTCGGTGCCAGTATAATTTTATTGAACAAGCAGAGGAAACAGCAATAGTGATATTATTGGAGCATTTTTTAGAAGATCACAATCAACTTATTCAATTGATCAAAAGAGTTTCGCCACGACTGCAAAATGACAATTATCAAATCGTCATAAAAGCCGACAAAATACCATTAGGTGAACATGCTGGTAGATTCAACGCTCCAACTGTTGATGAGGTTGCTGTTAACATGGTTGGTGATCCAGTTGACAAAAGATCTATAAAAATTACACGGCGAGACAACACTGTCAGTACGATTTCGGATCTACACCGTTCATACGACGCGCTACAATATCCATTGATATTTTGGCAAGGACAAGATGAATATCACCTTAATATCAAACAGTATGATCCAAATACCGGTAAATTTGACTTTAAAAATTATTGAAATTAGATTTTAATTTCGTATTGCATTTTATTTTTTATTTTTTTAGGTGATTACAGAAATAATAAAGTTAGCTCAATGAACTACTACGCACACCGAATAATGGTCAGACAAAATCAAGACAATTATATCCTTCGATATCGTCAGCTGTTCCATCAATACATTGTTGATATGTATGCTAAGGTCGAAAGCGAACGCTTGCGATTCCTTCGATTTAACCAGGCAAAACTACGATCAGAAGAATATATTCACTTACGAGATGCTGTTGTTGGAAACATCGATGGAAATTTAAATCCCAATGACATCGGTAATGCTTTCATTTTACCTTCAAGCTACATCGGCAGTCCACGTAACATGCAGGAATACATACAAGATGCGATGACTTACGTACGTCATTACGGCCGACCGGATTTATTTATTACATTCACATGTAATCCGAATTGGGAAGAGATACAAACTTTACTATTGCCAGGACAACAATCCATTCATCGTCATGATTTAACTGCACGTGTGTTTAAACAAAAATTGAAATCCTTAATCAATTTAATTGTTAAATATTCAATTTTTGGTATCACACGTTGTTGGCTGTATACGATAGAGTGGCAAAAGCGAGGTTTGCCTCATGCCCACATTTTGGTTTGGCTTAAAGAAAGAATCCGTCCTGAAGAAATCGATCAAATAATTTCAGCCGAAATTCCAGACCCAATAATTGATCAAGAATTATTTGATATTGTCACCAAACACATGATCCATGGGCCATGCGGTGCTTTCAACATGACGTCACCGTGCATGGAAAATGGAAAATGTAAAAAAAACTTCCCAAAGCCGCATACGAATGACACGATCACGGATATTGATGGTTATCCAATGTATCGCCGCAGAAGTACTGAGAATGGTGGCCACACATTTACAATGCGACTGCCGAACTTTCCAAATCAAGTTGAGTTTGATAATCAGTGGGTGGTACCATACTCACCACTACTTTCAAAAACTTACAAAGCTCATATCAATGTTGAGCTTTGCAGTTCTGTTAAATCAATTAAGTATATTTGTAAGTATGTTAACAAAGGCAGTGATTTGGCCATATTTGAAGTACAAAACATAAATACAAATGACGAAATAGCACGATACCAAATGGGCAGATACATTAGCAGCAATGAAGCTATTTGGCATATTCTCAGCTTTCCCATCCACGAAAGAGATCCTGCTGTCCAACATCTGGCAATACATCTTGAAAACGGTCAACGTGTATACTTCACTGAAGAAAATGTTCTCCAAAAAGCGTTAGAAGCTCCGAAAACGACTCTAACTGAATTTTTACATTGTGTCAAAAACCTGATGTTTTTGGCCAATTCATGAAGACATTGGTGTATGGTGATGTTCCACGTTATTTCACATGGAACAAATCCAGTAAAAAATGGGAGCCTAGGAAACAAGGAAAACCACATCCTTCCATTACAGGCATATTCAAAGCTAAGACATTGGGGAGACTTTACACGGTACATCCAAAGCAACGTGAGTGCTTCTATTTACGTTTATTATTGGTGAATGTTTCCGGACCAACGTCTTTTGAATTTTTGCGAACAGTTAATGGTCGAATATTCAATACGTACCAGGATGCATGTCGTGAACTGCAATTGCTAGAAGACGATAACCATTGGGACTTAACGCTTGCTGATGCTGCGTTGACATCAACACCGAATAACATTCGTCAGTTGTTTGCAATTATTTTGACGACATGTTATCCCTCGCTAGCACAAACTTTGTGGGAAAAATATAAAAATTGTATGACAGAAGACATCTTGCACCGAATGAGACAAACAAATCATTGCCAAAACATAGATTATACACCAGAGATGTACAATGAAGCATTGGTCTTGATCGAGGATTTATGTGTTCTTATTTCAAATTTACCACTTAATCATTATGGTATGCCATCACCTAATCGTCCAGCCACCGACTTAGTCAATACCGATTTACAACGAGAAAATCAATATGACCATGAAAGTTTAGCAACAATTATCATGAACAGTGAACCATTACTGACAGCAGAACAAAAAATTATTTATGATCAGATTATGCAGGCTGTTGCTGCTGAACAAGGCGGTTTTTTTCTTGGATGCACCCGGTGGAACCGGTAAGACATTTTAATATCGTTGATTCTTGCCAAAATACGGTCGCAACAAAAAATCGCATTAGCAGTAGCATCGTCAGGCATTGCGGCTACTTTACTGGATGGTGGGCGAACAGTACATTCAACATTCAAGCTGCCATTGGACGTTCATAATAAACCAGATGCAATGTGTAACATCAAAAAGAATAGTGGAATAGGTGCAGTGTTGCGGAAGAGTTCTATAATAATTTGGGATGAGTGCACAATGGCACACAAATATTCACTTGAAGCATTAAACAGAACTATGCAAGATTTAAACAGCAATAATAAACCTTTCGGTGGTGCTATGTTACTTTTGTCTGGTGACTTCCGGCAGACCTTACCGGTTATACCTCGCTCTACTTTCGCGGATGAGATTAATGCATGTTTGAAACAATCATTCTTATGGCGAAGTGTTAAAACACTTCGATTGACCAAAAATATGCGAGTACAATTGCAAAATGATCCATCAGCACAAATATTTTCCGAACAACTACTTGATATTGGGAACGGTAATATAGAACTGCAACCAAATACGCAATGCTTTAAACTACCCGACAATTTTTGCACTGTTGTTCAGGATAAAAATGAATTGATTCAGAGTATTTTCCCGGATATACAGAATAATTATTTGAATCATGAATGGCTAAGTCAACGGGCGATTTTGGCAGCCAAAAACGTTGATGTTGACGAAATTAACTTCCAGATACAAAAGTTGTTACCAGGCGATCTGATGTCTTTTAAATCAATCGATACTGTTGTTGATGAAAATGAAAGTGTTAATTTTCCGATTGAATTTTTAAATTCTTTAGATATCCCTGGAATGCCACCACATAATCTTCGATTAAAGATTGGTTCCCCTATTATTCTCCTCCGTAATTTGAATCCACCTCAATTATGTAACGGTACGCGTTTGGTCATCAAAAAGATCACCGGAAACATTCTTGAAGCAATCATTTTGGCTGGGAAGTTTAAAGGAAAAGTGGTCCTGCTGCCACGTATTCCGATGATACCATCAGATTCTACCATACCCTTCAAAAGGCTACAGTTTCCAATTCGCTTAGCTTTCGCCATGTCTATAAATAAATCTCAAGGTCAAACAATGACTATTTGTGGTTTAGATTTGGAAAATCCATGTTTTTCTCATGGGCAACTATATGTTGCGTGTTCACGTGTTGGGAAACCGTCGAATCTATTTGTTTTAGCTAAAGACAGGTTAACCAAAAACATTGTGCACCGATTGGTGTTAAATTAAATTGAAATGGAAATAATAAATCTGATAAATTTTTATTTTGTACCTATTGATTTCTGCTTAATATCAAGTGTAAGAACATTTTAATTAATTGTGTTCAACGTACTTCCCCTTCAAATCTCAATCCAGTGAATTTGTATACCAACATCAACATTTTCGTCTTTGTTCGTAAATAATTTCATTGTTAAAAAGGGTTATAGTAATAGAATTTTTTGCCCCGACTATAAAATACGTAGAAACAAAACAATTCAACATTACAAATCTTTTTGACAGGAAGATATCTGTCGGGTCCGCCGCTGCAACGCGTGGCTGGGTTAGCTAGTATACATATATGAATCGTTATAAGTCTCAATACTATTCTTTGCTTTCAGTTGCGTTTTGACTCAATTCAGAAACCACAGCAACCACCCAGTCACCCAACCACCCACACATATGCAAATGCAACCACACAGCTTGGGTTTTTGCAAATGTACAGAAAACGAAAAGAACGTAAAGGCATCGGAAAAGCCATGTCACTTTGATTTACGTGGAAAATTTCGACGGAACCAACACAAAGCTGCGTTGAATAGAAAAGTAGGAAACGCTTTGTAAGCTTAACATTCTTTCATTATACATACACACATATATAAATATATATGTATACTAGCTAACCCAGCCACGCGTTGCAGCGGCGGACCCGACAGATATCTTCCTGTCAAAAAGATTTGTAATGTTGAATTGTTTTGTTTCTACGTATTTTATAGTCGGGGCAAAAAATTCTATTACTATAACCCTTTTTAACAATGAAATTATTTACGAACAAAGACGAAAATGTTGATGTTGGTATACAAATTCACTGGATTGAGATTTGAAGGGGAAGTACGTTGAACACAATTAATTAAAATGTTCTTACACTTGATATTAAGCAGAAATCAATAGGTACAAAATAAAAATTTATCAGATTTATTATTTCCATTTCAATTTAATTTAACACCAATCGGTGCACAATGTTTTTGGTTAACCTGTCTTTAGCTAAAACAAATAGATTCGACGGTTTCCCAACACGTGAACACGCAACATATAGTTGCCCATGAGAAAAACATGGATTTTCCAAATCTAAACCACAAATAGTCATTGTTTGACCTTGAGATTTATTTATAGACATGGCGAAAGCTAAGCGAATTGGAAACTGTAGCCTTTTGAAGGGTATGGTAGAATCTGATGGTATCATCGGAATACGTGGCAGCAGGACCACTTTTCCTTTAAACTTCCCAGCCAAAATGATTGCTTCAAGAATGTTTCCGGTGATCTTTTTGATGACCAAACGCGTACCGTTACATAATTGAGGTGGATTCAAATTACGGAGGAGAATAATAGGGGAACCAATCTTTAATCGAAGATTATGTGGTGGCATTCCAGGGATATCTAAAGAATTTAAAAATTCAATCGGAAAATTAACACTTTCATTTTCATCAACAACAGTATCGATTGATTTAAAAGACATCAGATCGCCTGGTAACAACTTTTGTATCTGGAAGTTAATTTCGTCAACATCAACGTTTTTGGCTGCCAAAATCGCCCGTTGACTTAGCCATTCATGATTCAAATAATTATTCTGTATATCCGGGAAAATACTCTGAATCAATTCATTTTTATCCTGAACAACAGTGCAAAAATTGTCGGGTAGTTTAAAGCATTGCGTATTTGGTTGCAGTTCTATATTACCGTTCCCAATATCAAGTAGTTGTTCGGAAAATATTTGTGCTGATGGATCATTTTGCAATTGTACTCGCATATTTTTGGTCAATCGAAGTGTTTTAACACTTCGCCATAAGAATGATTGTTTCAAACATGCATTAATCTCATCCGCGAAAGTAGAGCGAGGTATAACCGGTAAGGTCTGCCGGAAGTCACCAGACAAAAGTAACATAGCACCACCGAAAGGTTTATTATTGCTGTTTAAATCTTGCATAGTTCTGTTTAATGCTTCAAGTGAATATTTGTGTGCCATTGTGCACTCATCCCAAATTATTATAGAACTCTTCCGCAACACTGCACCTATTCCACTATTCTTTTGATGTTACACATTGCATCTGGTTTATTATGAACGTCCAATGGCAGCTTGAATGTTGAATGTACTGTTCGCCCACCATCCAGTAAAGTAGCCGCAATGCCTGACGATGCTACTGCTAATGCGATTTTTTGTTGCGACCGTATTTTGGCAAGAATCAACGATATTAAAAATGTCTTACCGGTTCCACCGGGTGCATCCAAGAAAAAAAACCGCCTTGTTCAGCAGCAACAGCCTGCATAATCTGATCATAAATAATTTTTTGTTCTGCTGTCAGTAATGGTTCACTGTTCATGATAATTGTTGCTAAACTTTCATGGTCATATTGATTTTCTCGTTGTAAATCGGTATTGACTAAGTCGGTGGCTGGACGATTAGGTGATGGCATACCATAATGATTAAGTGGTAAATTTGAAATAAGAACACATAAATCCTCGATCAAGACCAATGCTTCATTGTACATCTCTGGTGTATAATCTATGTTTTGGCAATGATTTGTTTGTCTCATTCGGTGCAAGATGTCTTCTGTCATACAATTTTTATATTTTTCCCACAAAGTTTGTGCTAGCGAGGGATAACATGTCGTCAAAATAATTGCAAACAACTGACGAATGTTATTCGGTGTTGATGTCAACGCAGCATCAGCAAGCGTTAAGTCCCAATGGTTATCGTCTTCTAGCAATTGCAGTTCACGACATGCATCCTGGTACGTATTGAATATTCGACCATTAACTGTTCGCAAAAATTCAAAAGACGTTGGTCCGGAAACATTCACCAATAATAAACGTAAATAGAAGCACTCACGTTGCTTTGGATGTACCGTGTAAAGTCTCCCCAATGTCTTAGCTTTGAATATGCCTGTAATGGAAGGATGTGGTTTTCCTTGTTTCCTAGGCTCCCATTTTTTACTGGATTTGTTCCATGTGAAATAACGTGGAACATCACCATACACCAATGTCTTCGCGAATTGGCCAAAAACATCAGGTTTTTGACACAATGTAAAAAATTCAGTTAGAGTCGTTTTCGGAGCTTCTAACGCTTTTTGGAGAACATTTTCTTCAGTGAAGTATACACGTTGACCGTTTTCAAGATGTATTGCCAGATGTTGGACAGCAGGATCTCTTTCGTGGATGGGAAAGCTGAGAATATGCCAAATAGCTTCATTGCTGCTAATGTATCTGCCCATTTGGTATCGTGCTATTTCGTCATTTGTATTTATGTTTTGTACTTCAAATATGGCCAAATCACTGCCTTTGTTAACATACTTACAAATATACTTAATTGATTTAACAGAACTGCAAAGCTCAACATTGATATGAGCTTTGTAAGTTTTTGAAAGTAGTGGTGAGTATGGTACCACCCACTGATTATCAAACTCAACTTGATTTGGAAAGTTCGGCAGTCGCATTGTAAATGTGTGGCCACCATTCTCAGTACTTCTGCGGCGATACATTGGATAACCATCAATATCCGTGATCGTGTCATTCGTATGCGGCTTTGGGAAGTTTTTTTTACATTTTCCATTTTCCATGCACGGTGACGTCATGTTGAAAGCACCGCATGGCCCATGGATCATGTGTTTGGTGACAATATCAAATAATTCTTGATCAATTATTGGGTCTGGAATTTCGGCTGAAATTATTTGATCGATTTCTTCAGGACGGATTCTTTCTTTAAGCCAAACCAAAATGTGGGCATGAGGCAAACCTCGCTTTTGCCACTCTATCGTATACAGCCAACAACGTGTGATACCAAAATTGAATATTTAACAATTAAATTGATTAAGGATTTCAATTTTTGTTTAAACACACGTGCAGTTAAATCATGACGATGAATGGATTGTTGTCCTGGCAATAGTAAAGTTTGTATCTCTTCCCAATTCGGATTACATGTGAATGTAATAAATAAATCCGGTCGGCCGTAATGACGTACGTAAGTCATCGCATCTTGTATGTATTCCTGCATGTTACGTGGACTGCCGATGTAGCTTGAAGGTAAAATGAAAGCATTACCGATGTCATTGGGATTTAAATTTCCATCGATGTTTCCAACAACAGCATCTCGTAAGTGAATATATTCTTCTGATCGTAGTTTTGCCTGGTTAAATCGAAGGAATCGCAAGCGTTCGCTTTCGACCTTAGCATACATATCAACAATGTGTTGATGGAACAGCTGACGATATCGAAGGATATAATTGTCTTGATTTTGTCTGACCATTATTCGGTGTGCGTAGTAGTTCATTGAGCTAACTTTATTATTTCTGTAATCACCTAAAAAAAATAAAAATAAAATGCAATACGAAATTAAAATCTAATTTCAATAATTTTTAAAGTCAAATTTACCGGTATTTGGATCATACTGTTTGATATTAAGGTGATATTCATCTTGTCCTTGCCAAAATATCAATGGATATTGTAGCGCGTCGTATGAACGGTGTAGATCCGAAATCGTACTGACAGTGTTGTCTCGCCGTGTAATTTTTATAGATCTTTTGTCAACTGGATCACCAACCATGATAACAGCAACCTCATCAACAGTTGGAGCGTTGAATCTACCAGCATGTTCACCTAATGGTATTTTGTCGGCTTTTATGACGATTTGATAATTGTCATTTTGCAGTCGTGGCGAAACTCTTTTGATCAATTGAATAAGTTGATTGTGATCTTCTAAAAAATGCTCCAATAATATCACTATTGCTGTTTCCTCTGCTTGTTCAATAAAATTATACTGGCACCGAGTCGTCACGCGCTCTTCACAATCGCCCATAAAATAAATTTGAAGAAATTTCGGATTGTTATCAGGCATTGGCATCAGTGATCCGATTTTATGGTACACCTGGCCTTGAATTTTGAATGTAGTTTCAAAATTACGTCCATCGGATTCACGATCGCAAATTTTAGTTGCCCCAAATGACGTCATTTGGAAGCAAGAATTAAATTTGCGTATCTTACGCAAAAATATTTTGGAATCATCTGAACTGCCAGTAAGAAGGGATAATAAAGGCTCCGGCGGAGCGGATAGAGGTGACAGCACAACTTTTCCTGATGCGCAGCACATGCCGGCTGCTTCATTCCGAAATTTCAATGCCTGACAATATTGACATACTTTATCCATTCCACCGATAGCAATTTTTAAATGCGCTGAGTAGTTGATATCTGGTGCATATTCAAAGGCAAGCCGAACGAATGATGCACGTGTTAATGAGCGGCTGATTCGTTGCCTTTGTCGATCTAGTACTCGTATTGAATCTATGTTTCGTTCTCGTGCCGCTCTTAGTCTCGTAATATTCTGTTGCCGACGTTCGTCACGCTGTTCTTGAGATTCTTGTGCACGACTTTCTGCAGTCCTGATTCTTTGAGCTGCATTTCTTGTTTCGATTTGGTATGGTAATTGCTGAGATCTTTCAACACGTTTGCGTCGTGTCCCATTGCTGCTCGCGTTGTTGAGGTTAGCTCCTCTGCGTTTTGCAGGCATTTTAAAAATGTACGATTTTAAGCAGTAAAAAAAACTGTTTTGATTCAGAAGCTAAAATTTTTTGTTTTTTAAAAAAAAAATTTTTTTTATTTATTTTAGTTGTTGACGAAGCAACGCGCACCGGATAACTAAATAATTTCATTTGTACGTTGAATAGAATTATTTTTCCTACTGAATTTTAAATGTAGCCTACTAAGATTTTGCAAAACACAGCTCTAGGACTGTCAGACAAATAATTAGCAATAAATTAAAATTGCGACAATAATTTGAGATTTAAACTACCTTATCTTTCAAGTTGGATCGAACTGCACATGGTGTGCGAATTTTATTTAAATCGGTTAAGTGGTTTAGGAGGAGTTTTTAGACAAACATTGTGACACGAGATTTATATATATTAAGATATATATTGAAAAATATATGTCGGCACAAATATCCGACTGTTCACTCCGACGGCCACGAGGTAAAAGAGAGCGAATCAAACACGATCATCGCGGATATGGCCCGATCTTCACGATCGATCTTCGCTTCGTGAATTGCAAGAGTTGCATTTTCCCCAATTTGTGAGAGCGACTTAATCAGCCTCATATCTATCGATGGCGATTTAATCAGCCGCATAACTATAGGTGTCGCTAGTCAACAGCTCACATTGGTTTGGGCAGAAACGTTTGCATAATTTTAGGCAGGACTAATAGAAATTTCTGAGGCAAGCGCACTACAGTTATGATATTTAAGTGTGACCCAAACAGATCGTTGTGACAATAACTAAATAGATCAATAGATTAAGCCCCTAATAGTCTATTAAAATTCTTACTAAAAGAACATGACAGTTACATAAAGGCAAGGCTGAAAATAAGTTAGTCCACGCTTTTTAGGCAAATAGAATTATTATTTTTGTTTTTTATTTCAAAAAATTCATGGTTTAAATTAGCTAATGAGCTTTAAGTTTGCTTTAAAATGGGTATATTCTCATATTATTATTTGAAAGCTAATGCATTCCGTGTGTTTCTAGCTGTTTCAGTTTTAAAATGACATTCATGAGTCAGTTGAAATATGTTGATTGATTAACTAAAGTCTATTGATTTCTACTGATTTTATTTGCCAAAAATTCGGATTTCAATTTATTAAATAGGACTCAAAAAGGCGTCTTGTACAAGGTGCTTTTGCATATCAATCAAATAAAGCGATAAACGTCTATAATTATGACAGTATGTGAGCAGCTGCAGTTGCTTTTCGTTTTCTGGGCATTTGCCGTTACGCAGACTTGTTGCCGCTTGCCACTTTGGCACTTGCCACTTTATCGCTTGGAGAGGCCAATTGACATTTATGGCTTGTGCGCGGGCATGCAGGGCCGTCGATAACACGCCTCACTAAGCAACCCATACAATCCCTAACTTAAACTCGAGCTCAACGCCATGCGGTAGATTCAACGTGGGTTCAATACGTTCCAGAAGCCAAGTGCGTAGGGGTAAGGTACGAGTGAGAAAGAGAGGATATTTATTCATAACTATGCAAGAAGCTCAACCCGTTAGTCGTTTCCTCTCCCACTGCTGCTTACACTCATTGGCAGGGGCTGTCAAGCATGCATTTTTGCATTAAATTGTCCTCTTTGAAAGGAAATCGCACACACTTAATGCGCCAGTAAAACCGATTTCCATATGCAGCAGCAACAGCCAAGGGTGGATAGATGGGAAGAGAGTAAGGAAGGAAGATAAGCAACTACACTTCGTATTGTTGTCAGCAGCTGGTGAAATGCATTTCGCCTGACAGTTGATAAACGACGAGAGTGCCGAGTAACAAGTACCAAGTACCAACGAGTAGCGCGTACTGAGTACTGAGCACTGAGTACTTAGACATATTCGAGTTTACTTTTGCTTCACACATGCAAATGTGACAGTCGTAGTGCATACACACACATAAACACTGCGAATCCACATTCTTCAATTCGCGAGTGCTTCAAGTGCTGACTTGACTGATGATTGTCAGACGTTTGTCCCATTTTCCATTCCATACATACATATATTTTTTAAGGAACCTCTTTTTTTACTTTTATTATCGCTCACTTGTTGCTGGAGCTTTGCATAATTTATGATCTTTACTGTAATTGCCCTATTTTATGTCTGCACGCCGGCAAAGATTTAACGACCTGCGCCCAGCACCCCTCTCCCCTATCTCGTAGGCGTTGTCGTCGTCTTATCATGTGGCACATTATGTGGACCAGGCGCAGGGCTGTGTGGCACTTAAGCCCTTTAAAATTTATGTCAAATGCATTTGTAAAATATGCCAAACGTACGAGTGGTAAAACCGATTTCTCAGCCATTTAAACTAACACTGGGCGAGGCACAGTGGTGCGAGCTAAGATACTGCATCTTATTTAGAACAAATATAATACAGAACTAATGGAAGTTCATTCGTATATGTAATTTAATTAAAAGCTATCACAAAATAATCATAATTATATATTTTTATAAATTAAATTAATTAAACCACTGTACAAGAAAATCGAGCGACCGCCAATGCCGCTGCCAATGGAAAACGTTTTACGCCATCGTTCGACAAAAAACAAAGACCACCAAAAAATATATATAAAAATGAAGAAAATCTTTGTGCATTTTCGTGCAGTTGGTTGTGGAAAATGTTCGTGCAAGGAAAATGTAATTTTTACTGCACGTTTGAGTTGGGGACGCACACACATACAAACATATGAATATGTATTGTGTGTACACTTTTGTAGATATGGATGTGTGTGTGTGTGTACATATGCATATGAAGTCGAAAATGCAACAAAATGGCGACAGGCGGCCACGTTTCTTGTCTCTTAGTGTGTGTTGTCTTTATCAGCATCGTCCTCATCGTCGAAGTCTTCTATGTTTTTGCTTGGCTTTTATAGAAAATACATTTTCACAATTTTGCCAGCGTCTTGTTACCCTTGAGCCGCACGACAAATTGGGTATATATATGCTTTGTAAAATATATCAAAGCCCATATATATATAAAAGCAAATACAACACAACACAGAATTCAATATAATAATCAAATATTTCTAGCCAAAGAGATACGCAAACAAAATGTCGCGCTTTGATCCTAATCTGCTTAAGTTCGCCTCATACGACGATTACCTGAGTTCATTTATGAGACCCGAAGATCATAGATATATTTCGAGCCTGCAGTCTATTCAAAAGTTAGTGAAACTTGGCTATCGAAGTGCTGTCAAAGTATACGAAAAGCATGAATTCGACGCGGCCCGTAGGGAGTTACATGAAATGATCAATCCCAAGGTCCTGTCAACAGTGTTGTATAGCACCTACTTTAAGGGTAATGATGCCGTATTACAAGCATTGGCAGACCGCGAGAAACCTAATATGGTGGGAAAACTATCGGTACGGCTACACATCTTATATATAAATCAATCAACTACAACATTGTATGCACTCTTGTGCAGACCATTATTTTCATGCAGGTGCGTCAGCGTAGCGGATTTGATATATCCGGATACATTGACTATGAGAAAAGTCTGCGTGACTGCAACTTGAAGACTCCGAACTATACCAATTGGAAGGCAGTTTTCGAGGGCCGAATTCTGTTGCAGCCCAAGCCAAATGATTTGAGCTACTATGATTGGCACAAGGGCATTGTTAACCATACGGATACAGATAATTTTCAGGCTGATCGTGAGGGCAACAGTTTAATTTTCAAACACAAAGTCGATCACAAGCTTATTCCTGTAACAAGTAAACCAAGTCGGTACTCAAATAACGTTTTTCGTTTCTTGGTTCGGTCGGAGTTGTACGGCCTTATTATTTTATACGATCACGTTATACGTTGAAATCTTTTTGAGTTAAAAACTAATAGAAAACAGTATGAAATAAAAAAAAATTCGCAAATTGAGTAACCCTTTTTAATAATATAATATTGTTAATTCTTTTTGTTTTTTATTAGTATAATTATTACGGTTTGTTCCAGCTGTTCCTTCCTGTGCTCGTCTCTGATGTTTTTATCAGTTACTTGGTATCACATAGTCGAGCATTGATTCGTTTTTAGCGAACACAGTTATTTTCATCCTTTATCTTATGCAAATAATGCATGCTGCATGCAAAAATTTCTTGCCATAGCTTACGGCCTGCAGCATAGGCAGGTGTGTCTAGTAAGTGTGTGTGTTGTGCTGTGTGTGTGCCATTTACACACGTGATAGTGCTCTAAATTTGGTCACGAAATGGCAAAAATGTTTTTGGCATTAAACAAGTGGCAAGTGGCAGAGACACAAGCTGCTAAAGTTGTGCCTTAAATTTGATTTCGAAATGAAAAAAGAAATCAAAAACACAAGCACAACAAATTATATTATATTTTTAAACATACGTATATATACAAAATATAGTACAGACGTTCACTATAAATCAATACGCACTTCTGTGCAAATATGTTTGTGCGTGCATTCACAATATATATTGAGCAAATAAAAGTGGCACCAACAAGCACGCACCATATTGTATTTATGTAAATTTATTTCCGTTACATTTCCGCCATTCAATTGAAAATCGTCGTGTGATTTTCTTTCTTCTTTACCCTTGCTGTATATTTGTTTTGCTGTTCGCTGACGACCGCCATCCCAACACCCCAAATACCTCCTCAACATACAGCAAAATAAAAATCGGCCCAAAAATCACAGCAGGCTGTGCAAAACTCAGCAGAGACACAAAAAAAAAAAAAAAAAAAAACTACAAATATATGTATGCATCACTCATATAAACACATATGTACATATACATACTATAATATATTCGTTCAGCTGGGCTTGTTGCAGACAACCCCCTCTCTCTCAAGGTCTGAGAGCAAGAGTAAATTGTGGCAAGTCAATCAGTATGTTTTGCTTGAACAGAAACTGCGAATTATTGTGTCAACTTATAAAGATGAAGTTTTAAATAAAGTAAAGAACACAAATTTCAATTAAATTATTTTACAGTACAAGATATTCTCATCATCTCTTTTTGAAAAATTAATTACAAACTTTACCTCATCTAAACTAGATGTGAAATAGGAAATTTTTCTGACTTGAAAAGATTCAAAAGTTTTTGTTCTACATTTGTTATTCATTGGTATTTATTGGAAAATAGATAAGCCTTTTCGAAATTTCAGAAATTTTTTTGGATTTTTCTTTGACTTAATCTAAGTTTGTTATTAAAACTTCTAAGAAAAGTGAATTGATTCAGCTGTTTTTGAACGATATTACTTTTTCCATTGCCTTACTTTTTAGGCTATTGAACTTTTCATAAATTTAAGTGAGAGTAGGTCATTCTTAAGAGCTGCATATTGGATTAAATTGAATTTCTATTGTAAATTGAACAGCCCTCTTTGCTAACGAACGAAAAAAAAGATATGTTTGTTTGTTGAGTCGACTGGAGTCGAATAAGAATTCATTTCGTTTGCCTTATTGTCATATCTAAATTGTTTGGCCCTTGTCGCTTTTGTTGTTGCTCAAAAAGGCAAACAATGGAATAGCTTATTGTTTTTCAAATAGATGCACACAAAGACAAACTTTTGTCACACACACACACACGCATACACAGTGGCTGCTTGTGTGTGCTTGTCTATTCATCAGAGCAAAAAGACCGATAAAAGCAAACGTGTACTACCTTGATGAATAGGAAATTACAAAATTCTCGAATGCACATTGTGCGCTTAATTAAGCGCTGTCAAAACCAACGAGTAACGAACGCACCAGCAGCAAGTAGCGAGTAGTAAAAGCAAGCGAATAGCGGCGAGCCAATGCATTGGCGAACAACGAATAATAGTTCAGCTGCAGCTCATTATTATTGTGATTATTTTTGGCCATGGAGCGAGCCATGGATGCGGCAGCTTCAGTTTGTGCTATAACAATAGCAAATGCTCATCAATGCGGTTGGCTGCCCATCAAAATGTGGCTGTTGATGATGTTGCAGGCAGTTTGATCTAGCAAACGCATGGATTTAATTTCCTGAAGTGCCTTCTTTTCCACTCTTTCTGCTCCTCCAATGGCAAAACTATTAAAGGTTTAATGCGTGTGCTGTGCCGGCTGACAAACTCATTTACCATTTACGTTGTTACACTTTGAGAAAGTTTTGTTAGTTTTCCTCAGTGTTGATAAACTTGCAACATTAAGAGGCTGCAACTGCTGCTGCTGATGCTGCAGCTGCAGCAAGTGTTGCCTAATAATCCAAACAAAACCCAAACAAAAAATATATATGAACCAACTTGGCGGCCGCAAAACTTTAGGACCAACACTGCGTGTACACACTGCTGGCTAAGAAGTTTTTGGCGTAGTGTAGTATATGGCTGGGGTATGTTGAGACGGCGAAAGGGTTGAAAGGACTGCAGGCTGCAGGCCAGAAACATTGGCACATTCATCATTTTTGAAGCCGAGCACAAGGCACAACAAAAGCAGCGACAACAACAACAACAGTAGCAACAGCAGATGCTGATGGCAGCCGCGGCAAGTTCTTGTCACATGTCACGTCGCCAGCCTCAGTTGTTGGAAGAAAAAGGGGATGCGGAAACAGGAGGGAATACGAGGAGCAAGAGCTGTTGTTGACGAGAAACAGGCCTGTGGAATTTTTGCCACAGGCATTTTTCGCATGCTGTTGAAAAGTTTTCTCTGCAATCCCAAGAATTTTGACATGCACTGTATTAAGCCAAACACTTTAAAGTTTCGCATCCACATAAGCTTCAATGTGGCAAACTGACAAAATGCTTAAAAGTGACTAAAACTAAAGCCGCTAAATAAATATTTGCTAGACATTTTGCGGAACGAAGAAGAAAAAAATGCAATGGTTACAATTACGCGCTAATTTAGAATTTCTATACAGATGTTAGGACAGACAGTCAGACGGACAGACGAAAATGATTATATAAAGTGAGATGATAGTGGTGATCAAGAATATCGACACTTTACGTCCGTACTTTAGCACTTCAGGGTATATGCCCTACACTGCCTATACACATATATTTCGTTGCAGTAAATCCATGTCCATCTCTCCGTCTGTTTTTCCTTACGTATACCACGATCAGCAGAAATCCTGTATGTGGAAATCATGGAAACTTTTTGCAGATATAGCATGATAAAGCTTAGAGTATTTTCTTGTACAGCTTACATAAAACCAATTTCTAAAAATCAAAACTAACACACAAATTGTATGTTAAAATGTGAAAAAATATATTTTGTACTTGACATAGTTGGTAGGAATGTGCATTAAATAAGTAGTTGTATAACACAAAAGTTAGTTCGGTACTTTGGTTCTACATATGTGTATCTTAGACTGTGTGTGCGTACGTGTGCTTGTGTGTGTGTGTATTTGTCAATTGTTTAACCCTGAACAGGTCGGCCAACGCGCCTTCTGATCTGGTTGGAGCGACGACCACCACGTCCTCTGCGACCGCCACGACGACGACTACCACGACGATTACCGCCACGACGGTTACCACCACGACGACGACCACGTCGAACCACACGCCTGGCACGGGCATCATCAGCATTGCTTGTCGCCTTCTGACCATTGTTGGCGGCAATGGTGTTGCGGTTCTCGTTTACGGACACCTGACTCTTGCCAGCCTGCTCTTGTTCGATCTCCTGCTCGTTCTCTTCTTGTTCCTGACGCTCTTCAACCTGCTGAACTGAAGTCTTGCCATCGTCTTCAATCTCATCACGTGCAACAACATTGCGACGCTGTGCGGCTGCCTCGGTGGCCACCAGACAGCATAATGCTGCCAGGGCAAAGATCAGTGCGTACTTGAGTGACATGCTCGAGAGTAGTGCTATGAAATGTTTTTGATGCTCTCTTCGCACCATCCGCTGTGTTTTATAGCCCCCCGGAACAAATTATGAGTGCAACTGTTTAAATGTTTGTGTAGTGTAAGTGGGTGTACGTTGGTGGGGAGGGTGGTCTTGTTTGCCACCATCTGTGTTTGTTGCAGCTGCTGTTGCCCATTATGCTATTAATTTGATCTTTTGTTTGCTGCTTTGCTGTTTGCCTTCCAGCTGCCAAGATACTTACTTATTTTCTAGCCTCTTGCATTTGCCCTGGATTGCAGTTAGCTGTTTTTTTCTTTTTCTTGCATTCGTTCTCGCATGCTTATTTGCTTCATTTCCTTGCTCCTTGCTACAGATAATTGGTTTCTACATTGCAATTCAAACACGCTTACCCGCTCGCCAAAGGGGGGAAATATCATTTAAAAAGAATAACGTAAATAATCGAATTGTATACAGAAGCGTTTTAAGTTGCGCTTTTTTCATTTATTTCTTTATGTTTAGCTTCCGCTTTTTGCTTCCTTTGCTCACCTCTGTCCTTAGAACGAGGGAAGGTCTTACGTTCTGAATGTGTCCTCAGGCAGTTATGAGCATTCCACATAACAAGTATTTAAAGGTATGAGCACTGAAAAAAATAATCTGTTTCTAGAAATTGTTCAAGTTGTTTCAATTCTTTTCAAAATGATACAAATTAATTCATAATATTTTTTACAGAAAATTCACACATATTTTATACGTATTATCGAGTTTAACTTAGAGTTTTAACGTACCTAAAATAAATTTTCTCAATGCAGTGTGTTTTGTGCTTACTGTTGAGCTATTTTTCATGTTAACCGTTTCACTTTCTTTGCATCGTTTGCATTGATAACAGCGACTATTAAAAAGCGCAATGCAAACAGCTTGCAGCGATTTGCTGCTGCCTTGAAATGAATTACAAATTGGCGCAGCAGCAGCAGCAGTAACAGAAGGAGCATTGGGATATTAAGGACTAAAAGCACACACCAAATGCTGAATGTACTTGAAGAGAGTAAAATCGTTTTTGTACATATTGTATTTTTGGCCCGTTGCCAGAAATCAACCATATTTATTGCGCTTAAGCGCGTTGCCAATAATTTTAGCTTTGACAGCTGCTGGGAGTGAAAGGAGGGCTGGTGAAGGGAATGAAAGGAGAGCTGCACAAGCATTTAGAGCCAGAGTTGTGGCACGTGCAGCAAGCGGAAATCACGTGGCTGGCATTTGTTGAAATGATTTAGAGCTGTTTATTATTTAGCCAAAGCTGCTGCCAAAGTTTTCTTTTCCCTCTCACTAACTAAAAAGTTTTTTATTTAATTTTTAATTTGGGAGTTTCATCTTTTTTTACAAGGAAATGTTCATCTTTAAGCAGCATAGTGTTTGCCAATCAATATGCTGCTGTCAAAATGGAAGGGTTTCTTATTCTCCTGTCCAGTAGAAACTAATTAAAAAGCGCTTAATTTTTGACACAAAGCTTTTGCAATTTTGCGTAAACAATAGAGTTCGCATGATGCTTCATCAATCTGGTCAAGCTCCTGCTGGATTTTTATACTTTGATACCAAAGGTATCATAGTATATTGGGTTTGTGCAATGTCCGTCATGGTGTCTGTCCGTCTGTCCGTATGTCCGTCTGTCCGTATGAACGCAACTTTTTTGACACCCTTAAAGCTAGAGCCTTGCAACTTTGCAAATATCTTGGTACATGTCTTCGTCAGACAAAGTGTTAAATGTAGGGCTCTACGACCTCAGGGGGCCCGAGAAATCGATAACAAGTCGATACACCTCGATGTGCAAATCGATAAAACTCAAATATATCCCACATTTTAGCAGCTAGAGTCACCAAATTTGATGGCAAGATAGCTGGTAACATTCCTCAAAAAACTGCATTAAAAGTTTGGATGCCACGCCCACCTATTTCGCCCCCAGCCCCCTCCAATTATAAACAAAAATGCCTGTATCTTCTACAGTTTTGAAGCTATAGCCACCAAAATTGACATGAAGGTAGATACTGACATCTGACAAAGTTATGCATCAAAACATTGGATGCCACGCCCCCAAACAACGGGATATGCCCCACCGCCCTAAAAAAAACCGGAAGGCATGTATCTTCGCCAGTTTTTAAGCTAGAGTCACCAAATTTGGTATGAACATTGGTAGTGACATCCGTAGCAGGTGTACATCAATGTTTTGGATGCCACGCCCACTTATTCCGCCCACCGCTATATCTCTCTCAGTTTTTGAGCTAGACTCTTCAAATTTGGTATGAACATTGTTAGTGGCATCCGTAACAGATCTGCATCAATGTTTTGGATGCCACGCCCACTTATACCGCCCACCTCTATATCTTTGTCAGTTTTTGAGCTAGAGTCTCCAATTTTATACCCAAAACCCTCATATATTACTATTTGCACTCAGAATCCTTAACACAGCTATGTGAACTGGTATCAAAGTATATCGCAGTCGGTTGCGTCCGACTGCAACGTTTTTCTTGTTTGAAATTTGCCAACGATAAATAGTTAATTGATTTTCTACTCAAGAATTGATGTTTAAAAAAGAATAAACACTCGAGATACATAAAGATAGTTTTTGAATCAGAATATTACAAACAAAAGATAAAACTACACTTTAAAATAGTTTTTCTCCAAAACATATGAGATTCCCATTTATTAATAATTTAAGAAAAATACTCGACTTGGCTATACAGGCTTTCGAACAATGTGATCATAGAAAATGATGGTGCCAACTTTAGGAGAATGTATCATAGTACGCTTTATAACGGCATCATCACGACTTCCATCCATATAAATCATCTTGTGATCACCCTTGTGCATGAATACCAACGATTGTCCGACGTGCATGGTTTCATAGTTCTCACTATCGTTGTAATTGAGTATCTTGCTATGCAAATCATAATAACTTAAGTGATTGGGCTTGGGACGCAGCTGTGTAGTGCCCTCAAAAACACCCCTCCAATTGGTTGCACCACGCACATTCAATCCAAAGTTGCGCAAACTGCTCGTATAGTCAATATAGCCCGATATATCAAAGCCACTCGGTTGGCGTACCACCAAAAAAAGTATTGTCTATAAAAAAAATGAACTTTTATTTTGCGTTTTTTAAATTTTGTTTTCTCTTACCGATATCCTTTGCAGTAAATTAGGCAATTCGCGTGCAGCTAATGCCAATAAGCCCGGATCGTCACCTTTTAAATAAAAGCTGCACATCATTTTCGTTTCCTTCTTTGGATTAATTAGTTCCAATGTTTTAGCTCGCACTTTATTGAATTCTTCCCTTTCATAGATTTTACTTGTGGTCCGATAGCCTAGCCTGACAAGTTTGCCAATAGCACTTGGGCTCTGCAGATAGCTTTTATCCTTTTCAGTGATAAAGGACTCAATATATTCGTTGTATGTATTAAATGGGAGTATCGAAAAGTCTGCCTTGATGCTATTCATTTTGCTTGAAAATGTGTTGGCTTTTTTGTTTTTTTACACGTTTATTAATATATCAAAAACAGCTTTTTATATATTTTTGGCTTTTTTTTTGTGTGTACTGTTTATGTATTTGTTATATGTGCATTAGAACTGTTGTAGTTGTGTAATTGTGTTGTGTTGTATATTTATTTTTATTATTTTAGTTGCTTAAAAAATAGACATCAAGGGCTACTAGATTCTTAAGATTTATTAAATGCATAATAAATTAAACTTAAATGTTTAAATTCAAATGCAATTGTATATTTTTGTAGCTTAGTGGTAAATAATGATGAATACACAAAAAGTTGCCTATTAAAATCATATTCATTTTCTTGATTAATACAGCTACTTAAGTGGCCTTTCTAACAATGTGATCGTACAGCACTATGCAGTCATACATTGGCGAACGAATAAACGTGCGTTTCACATTATCCTTGTACGGGCTGTCGGCAGTCGTCACGGGTATGAACTTGTGATCGCCAAGATGCTGGAACATCAGCGAGGCACCGTGGTGCATGATCTCATAGTTGTCGGTGGGATTGTAGCTGACCACACCACTGCGCCAGTCGAAGAAGCTTAAGTGTGTGCGCTTGGGACGCAGCAAAATGCGACCCTCAAAGATGGCCCTCCAATTGGTTGCGCCAATCAGATGGAGCGTTGCTGCACGCAAGCTATCTGCATAGTCGATATAGCCCGATATGTCAAAGCCACTGCGCTGTCGCACCTGCAAAAATATGATGGTCTAAAGCAAACAAGATTATTCGAGTGTTGTATATAATTATTATTTGTCTGTTTGCATTTACCGACAGTTTCTTTTGCATGTTGCGCTCCTCGCGTTCTGCAAGCGCCACTAGTGCAGGATCATTGTTTTTTAGATAGCTTCCAAAGCGTTCCATGGTTGTTTTAATGGGATTGATTAGTTTAAGCAATTGGTTTCTGAGCCTGTAGAACTCATCCTCCTCGTAGATCGTGGCGTTCGTACGATATCCAAGTTTGACAAGCGAGTTTATCACTTTGGTGTTGCTTAAATACAATCGATCCTCTTGTCTGGTAAATGATTCCAGGTATTCAGCATATGTATCAAACTTGAGCACATTAAAATCGCCACGCATTGCCATTGTAATTGATCTATTCTAACTACTCGGGTAAATATGTATTTTAAGTATATTTATATGTATGTGTTGATTTGTGTGTATTTAGAATTGGTTGTTACTGTGGAATTGATTGTTTATTTCTGACATTTAATTTTTGTGAAGTTGTTTAATAAAACGAAAAGCATTCTGAAATTTGATTTTTTTATAACTTAAGCAGAGTTCCTTTTAATATATTCATCAGTTTATTCATTTATCGTTACTCTTTCTTGATTATTTATTCGCTTTAAATACAATAAAACCGTTTGATTCTATCTCATTAAGAGAAATATTTATTTAAAGTTGATGCCCAGCATCTGTTAACACATGCACATCCACACAAACAAACACAAACATTTTTAGCAAACACAATTTGCAGAGTCACACATCATTATGCAGCCAGGTGGTTGGGGTGCAGCAGCAAGTACCTGATGTAAGAGAGTCTATGGCACCAGTACAAATGATATTCACGCATTGCTCGCCTTCCATTTTTGCCTGGCAGCCTAAATTACGCGCATAAAATGAACATTAGATTCTTATTTTAATGTGACAGAGCAACACACATACACACACATGTGCCATAAATAACAGGAGGCACACTTATACTCTGGCAACTGCTAGCGACAGCTACAAAAAAAAGGTTATGCCAAATAACCTGCAGCTATGACAAACACAAGCAGAACATTCCACACATTCCTCTACTTGTGTGTGTGTGTGTGTGTCTACTTATTTCCATTACAAATGAGCTTATTATGTGCTCCAGTCACAAAGTCATTGCGACTTAAAAGGATTTGCATGTGATTAGCAACACGAAATGTAAACAAAATTCTTACGCCAAAAGACAAAAGCCAACAGGAAATAAGGAGAATTTATTTTAATGCGACGCATTGCAAATACTCTTCATATTTTTCATTATATATATTACACATTTTTGACAATTAATAAGTATGTTAAAAACTTTCTTCATTAGAAATGAAAATAATTTCAAACTTATTTTTACATTACAAATTTATTAAAAATATGTTATATATAATTTTTGCATCGCACTTAATGCAAGACATAAATTTAATTGTTAAAAAGCGTAACAAAATTCGTTATAATGTTAATGTATCCATATGTGTAAGTATTTCCTCATCAAGGACGATTTGTAAGCACTTGAAAAGTTGAGCAGCCGAAAACGTCTGCGAGTGTGTGTGTGTTTGTCTTTTGTAGGTACTTCATATTTGTGTTTGTATTGCGTATTTGGCAAATTGCCTTTGGCAAACGACACGCATTAAAACAATGAACACATCATAATCATAATTTTTGTTGCCTAATTTCAGGGGCACAGCTCGTATGCGATGCATAAACCTTAAGTCATCTGACTGTTGTGTGTCTGAGTAAATATAAGGGAGTTTTGCGAATGTCTATGCATAATTTAGGCGACTCATAGCTGAGTGCAGGTTTTTGTGTGTCCCCGGCTAGGATTCACTTTGGCAATAGAAAATCGAAATCCTTAAACCCGGCACAGAAACCAACTGAGTGACAGACGGATGCCTTCAAGTTGACTTTGAGTGGCGCCTTGCGCTTCAATTGTCCTGCATAATGGAGATTTTCTTTTGCATAAGCCTTGAATTTCTGCAAAAAAGCCTCTCAGCAGCAGCAGCGAACAGAGAAGCGACTTTGCATTTTAGCCAGGGCGCTGACATCTAATTGAAGTTGACTTAAAAAAAAAAAATGTTGTCGATGGACAGGTAAAGACGTTAGAATATCGATTTATTTTTTAACAGGGTACCTAAATATATATATTCAATACTTTTCAACTAAAAGCTTTAAAGATATCATTAATTATTATTTAGTTATTTGAAAAAATAAAAGGTTAAGGTTAAACTCATGTTTGAAAACAGTTTATTTAACTCGACAGCAGAATTAAACTTAAAAGTCAAGTTGTGAACATTGAAAACTTTTCAACCTAAGCTGAAAAAAAAAAATGATATGCAACCTTTTTGCAAACTTTAATCTGCGTTAGATGTTGAAGTATCTTTTTATACTTTTTATGCGAACTTAAGCTAAGCTGCTATACAAATACTTATTATGTCTATAAGTATGTGTGTGTGCTTCCTTATATAATGACGTCAACTGGGCTGTCATATAACAGCAATGACTGGCTTTTTACACACACATACACACACACACATATGCTTGAAGTGAGCATTCACCCAACCTTTGGGCAGACATCCATGAAAAAGCAAACAAGTCAAAAGCGAAAGACCAAATAAATAAAATAGGAAGAGAAAAAACTCAGACAGCTCATGAATGCAGCCCATTGAATTGCCAGTTGGCACAAAAGACTAGACTCCAAGTTTAGCTAAAAGCCAAATAAATATATAAAGGCAGAAAAAAAATAAAAGTTGCGAAAATTGTTGTGCTTTTGAATAAATAAATCGCTGCACAAATAAAGGTGAATAGCAAAAATGAAAATAAAATAGGAGACAACAACAACAACACACATGATGACAATGAGCAAACGATGACGTCAAACTTGACGTTGACTCAGCACTTGGCCAAGTTTAAGCTGCCATCTTTGAAGCACACTTTTCACAATTTAAAACGAAAAGAGAGCGAGAGAGAGAAATGAAAAAAATCGAATCACATAATTTAAGGCTCAAGACTTTCGACTTCAAAAGGTTCTTCTCATGCTGTTTATCTGCTTATCGTTTGCGTCACTTAAATTAAGCATGTGTGCCACGTGGCTGAGCGCCGATGGCTATTAAGCAACACACTGGCTCACAGGACGACAGCAAACTGTGCATAAAACCCAATCAACTCGAGAGAGGCAGGCAGGCAAAACACTAACAACAACAACACACACACACACAGAGACACACACATCAATACCCTTTACATACCTCAACGCTCTGGCACTCGGATAGCATTGTCCCTGCAGGCATGTCAGGCTCTAATGCCAACACTGACACGCTCCATACTCCCAAAGCTCTATCTTTAGCTTTAGCTTCAGCTTCAGATTCAGCTCCATCCTCGGCTTCAGCTCAACAGGAATCAGCGTGCAAGACAACAGCAGAACCAAAATTTCACTGCTTTCGCAAACAGCAACAATATAAAGGCGGGGTGCCCAAAAAAGACAACACAACACAACAAAACACAACAAAACAGAACAAAATGTATCATGTGTGCTGCATCTTTGGCCCCTTTTTGCTGCTCGGGGCCTTAGCGACCGAGTGAAACAAGAGGAAAACAACAAAATACAAGTCAAATAACTTAAGTAAATGTGCGAAAGGCCTTAAGAGCTGAGCCAAACTCAAACTGAGTGTCGCAGCACCCTGAAGCGTATGTTTTGCTCCTTAAATTAACATGCTGTGACTTTCTTATGTTAATTTCATTTAGCATCAATTCGTTAGAGTATCATAAATGTGAGTAAACAGTGTGAAGTTTAAGTTGCACTTAAAAAGGTCAGAGTTGTTTAAATTATAAAAACTGGAGTTAAGTTTTTTTAATTATAAAGATTGTATAATTTATTTAACAAGTATATATTTTATCCAACAGGAGTTTTGACCCGATGTCATAGCTTGATTGCTTGTTCGATTTCAGACTGATTCTTGGCACGTATTTGTAGCATGAGGCGATACTGATGTTAAAGTGATTTAATACACAGATTTAATGGAATTTTTTTATTGCTGCAGCTTATTTAATTAACATTCCTTTGGAATTATAATTGAGAAGGTCATAAAAACAGTTATAATTAAAGTCAAGCTTATTATATGTAAACCAATTAAAAGAATGATAAAATCAATAAAAATATCTGAAAAGCAATTTGATATTTGTACTGTTTATTTATTTTTTTTCATAACTGTCCCAATCGATCATTTCAATTATTGAATCGCTCCTGAATCGCATGCCCCAACATGAATGATTTATTTTTGCACATGGTGTGTCCTACACGCTGGCTGCCATCGACATGTACATATGTATACGCTTCCATTGCCAATTTCACATTTTAAATGCGAGCTAATTTATTAGCTAGCATTTCAGAACAATCGAATGGCAGCACCTTAACAATTTTTAATAAATGTCACACATGCCGTGGCAGACCAAAATTATTGCAACGCATTTGTCACGAATGTTTAACCGTAGCTAGGAGAAATAGCGACACATATAATCAAGTCAAAGGGAAAAAGCGCACAAATAAAAATAATAAATAATCTTACAATTTTTAATTAAAACTGAAATATAACACAAACTATTTGAAGTATTTTTCTTGCGAGCAATTGCTTATAGTAAAAAAAAATTAAGATACCATGATAAATTTGTTGAACTCACCAGAGCTTTAAAATCATACCAGAAGAGTTCTGTGAAAAAATGAAATAATTATTAAAAATTTATTATACAGCTTAAATATGCATTTTACATACAGTATTAACAGCAGCTTTCTTTTAAATATTTGTAAGTATAAAACCGTAACAGGTAGCAAGCTAATCATTAAGATTTGGAACCTAGATACTTTTATTAGCGGTCAAAAATTTTTTTGTTTTTCTATGCAACACCTGAATGGTAAATAAATATTTTTACAACAAACCCAAAACTACTTTATTTACTATAAAAACCATTTCTTTATGTATTTGTTAGAAAAATTTTAAATATTTCCCTTCCTCTTCCTTGTTTAGGTTTTATAAAAAGGAATGGCATTTGCTTTCGTCACGTTTCGTTAATGTGACGTGGCAAAATTGAAATATGTTTTGCCGTTTTTCTTCGATTGTTGCAGCAGCTGTTGCATTTTTAGCGCTGATTATATAGTTTTCATTTTATGTCCCTCACTCGGACCGTTGTCATAAAAGTCAATATGGCAAACGGCTTGACCTTTTTTGTGTTTTTTTTTTTGTTGGGCACACATGTGACGTGTTACATATATATACACTTACGTACGTACATATATACTTAAATATATACAACTTAATCGCAGCATTTTCATAAAATTTTATTGAATTTAAAACCGAAGCCCAGCCACTTGAGCAAATATCATTTATTTTATTGTTCAATTCCGGACCGAAACGGACGACTGGCGATTTCAGTTACTTTCCCACAGCGGCTCCTTGTTACACGACTCTCAAGATATTTTCCATGTTTATATGTGTGTGTTAAAGTGTGTGTGTGTGTAAGTGTGTATTGCTCTGATTTTCTAGCTATCTTCTGTCCGCTGTCTGTTGTCTGCTGCCTGCCAAGTGGCAGCTGTGCCATAAAAACTAAGGCATCCTCAATGTTCAGAATGCCTTCATGTTGTTGTCCTGGTCTGTTTGTGGCATTCGGCCATACGTAATGAATGTTTATTGCACCGGACATGGACATGTTTTGCTCGGTACTCCCACTGTCTTTTGTTAGCCAACAAGACTGCATAATTGCTTTTGGTTTTTGTGCAGACATTTGCCATCTTAACGTTTTCTCAGCACAACTACTTACCAATGAGCCTGAACAGCAATGCGAAAACATCTACTATTGGGAATAAAGCTTAATCTTCATCTTATGTTTAAATTATATTTTTTTTAAGGAGATTCTCAATTTAACTCTTGTTTTTGTTTATGTATACTACCTTGGAGCTTTTGACAGGGTGAAATTTGAAGTTTTTTTTTTGAGGTGTTTTCCTTGTGTTCCGATTCGCATCAGTTTTGAGTATGGAATTGACGAGATCAGGATATTATATATGCCCTTGATTTAATTTAAAATATCTTCTAGGGTAAAAGTGGTATATTAGAAAGTATCTTGTTTTCTATAAAAGGTATAAGCCAGATATAAATTTAAGCAATTCGACGTGTTATTTAAGGTGTTATTACCTCATGATGGTATATTAGAGTATGTACAAAAGGCATTGTTGATTAATTCTAAGTTACGTCAAGAAGTTAAATGTGGAAAATGTGTGTAACTTATTTGGCAACCACTTAGTTTTTGCCATCCACTAACCCAATTTTGTCTCATTTTTTCAAATTTTCTTCTCTAAACTTTAAGTTGGTAATATAATATAACATATTATTGCTAATAAGGAAGGTGGAACATTTAACTCTCTTTAACAGTTTAAGGCAAACATAAAATAGAAACAAGTTTTTCGCCAAGCTGCAATGCTCTGTACGTACGTACGAATGTGTAATATTGTTTTCAAGGTTCTTTTATACAGCCACTATTAAAACAAAACATCGTAGCCAAAAAACAGAAAATGGTACAAATAACGAAAAAACAAACTATGAACACATGCACAGTGGGAGACTGAAAAGTACCAACTGGCAACAGTCTCGTCTTTATTTAAAACACAGCCAAAAGATTTTCCCCTCTTAACACTGAGCCAGCCTTACGTCGCATTCACGTACTTAAACATTTTTCAGTTTTTGCAGCCGACGCTATGTTGAAATTGTTGTGGCTCGGTGCGGAAGTGTGTGAATGTGGATGTGAGCATATTTTCCAAGCAATTAGTGGTAGAAGAAGTGAATGCCAAATGGACAACAAAGGCAAAGACTGGGCCAAGTGGCTGCACACATAAGCATGCACGTACATATGTACATATAGACGAGTGTGTAGGAATAATCCTTGAGAATGTTGGCAATCAACTTGGCATTGAAAACGTTTGCGGAACTCTAAATTTAAGGCAAGAGTTAAAGCAAAAAAGCCCGTTATACGAACATAAAACAACATAAAAATGAAGCTGATTGCCTAGGCGTATCAAAATGTGAAAAAAATAAAACAATTTCATTGTATTAGGGATTTTGATAATATTGCATTCATATAGAATCACTAAACACAGCTTACTGAATGCGAAAGATATGGCCGGAAACATGTGCACCATTTTAATAATCAGGAAAGCAAACAAAATGGCCAGCCAAGAAACCAAAAGACTAAATCTGAAAATCTAGTGGGATGCGGTAGAAAGAATAAGCAAACATTTACACATGCTGTTACTAGGTAGCTGGTATTAAAACGGGGCGCAAACTTCAAACTTGAGTAAACGTGGACCAAACTTGCCTCCATACATACAAAAGTCATTGTTATGCATGACGCCGACTGCCAAAGCCAAAACCAAAGTCAAGTTGCTTGCTTGCTTGGCTCCTGCTGCTGCTGCCTCCTCGACGACTGGCAATGTCATTTCCATAAACAGGCAACAAAAACAACAAGAACAAGAACAGCAATTGGCTGGCAAACAAGTGGGCGTGTAGCTGTGCTGTGCGGGCAACAAGCAAAAATATTAAAGATTCTCAAAACCATAATCTTATTGACGTGATAGGATTACACTTTGCTAAGTGAATTAATAAAGTATGCGTCGTTGTTGACGCCGCCGCATCGGTGGCCAACTACTTAGGGAGACCACTCAATATGAGATGCACACAATATTATGATGCTTGAAAATGAGCTGACAACGCGAGGGCGGCAGGGAGATGAAAGCTGGGTCTAGAACGTGGCATGATTCTTGACAAGAGGGGCAAAATGGGGATGAGCTGTAAGCGAAAAGTTTTGCAACGCTCAACTTTCTTTGGCAAGTTGGTTGGGCAACATTATTAACATAATTTATCACGACAGCGACAAAGTCCGCTAAGCAGCTCCACAATAAGGTAACACTTTTGGCCAAAAGTTTTCGACGCACACAAAAAAAACCTTCTCCCAACCGCAGAACAGAAACATATTCATTACACAATCATTACATGTGGCACTTCGTTATCGGCCTGTCAATGGATTCATTACTTCAAAAACTTGTTGCTGTTGCTCTTTTTTGTTGGCCAAAATAATTATGTCATGCTGGCCATGATTAATTATCACTCTTCAATAAATCAGCCTTGCTAAATAAATTGCCAGCCACGTCGACACTTTTGCTCGTTGGTCAACCTATATAAATTTGATTGCCTTGGATCAAAGTGTCGGGCAATCGTTTAGCTTAAATTGAGCCCCAGGGAGCAAATGTTATTTTTCTTCTTTTCTTTTAGAGTTCTTAGAATTTGTTACACTTTCTTATAGATTTCTTATAGAGGCTAATAAAAATCAAAAAGTTTTAAATATTCTCGCAAAAGTTCAATATAAATAAAGAAATGTTTAATAACTTATAAATATAAATAAATATAAATTATAAGTTAAAAATATAAAAAAATTCTGTTAGCGTAAAAATTGATTTTATTTTTAAAGTAGAAATCGTATGAACATGTAAATAGTTTTTTTTTTCATTTAACTTGTAATATTTCAGGCTTGACCTTGAAAGAGAATAAATTACAAAAAATGCCGTAAGAAATGTTAGAGAACTTGGCACTTGCATTGCAACAGTCATAATTCGAAAAGTTTTTTAGGGCTGGCCAAGAAGTCCAGAAATCTTTGAAGTTGCTCAAGTTCTAGCTATTAAAAAGTTACGCCTTTCATTTCAATTGCCCGGCGTTGGCCCAAGTTGCAGCTGAACAAATTACAAAACTACTCGCACAAATTTTGCAGTTGGCCAACAAATGGCAAAGCCAAAAGCGACATTGGCCCCCAAAAAAACATGGCGTTAAAAGAGTTGTGCCAATTCCAGTGATTGTTGCACCAGAAGTTTCTCCAAGAAGTTAGCTGCCAATAAATGCGAATGCAAATTGCCAGCCAATTAGTTGCAAGTGAGAATCGCAATCATGTTTATTAATTGGCCAGCAATGAGTAAAGTTGATGAGCTTAAAGCACCAACCGCCCGATTGCCTCTTTATAAATAAATACTACACGCTTAAAGGGGATTTTATTAGATGCTTTTTCTTTTTGTACTCTTTGTATTTTTTGGTTTTTGTGGCGCCTGCTCTTAATTAATGCAAATTAGATATGCAGCGAAATTTTTGTTGGCTGCTGCCAGCGAAGCGGCCACAAATGAGTTTTTCATCAAGTCTAACAACTTAATTAGCTCATAAAAATGACGCCCCCAAGCTGTTAACCCGGCCAACACCAGCCAGCCATCCCCTGCCCTCTGGTGTGTTGCGGCCACTTAAACGCAGCACAGATTGGCACCGAATCCGGGCGGAAATGCCTGGGCCATGCCAGGTCGTAGGTCACGGCGTAGGCGCAAAGCAAATTAGTATTAAGTGCTCTTGCGGCACTTCAAACCATCCCCAAAAATACATATTTTTTTCATTCTGTTGTTGCTTTTCGCATTGTGTTTGCTGTTTGCTTGTTGTTGAGGGTCGTGGCGTCGCCTCGGGTGTGGCCAAATATTTTTTTCTGTGTGCGGTCACTCGTGAAATACCAGGAAAATCGGTCGAATCACAGTCAAAAAGAAAAAAGTTCATGCATTGAAGAAGTCAGACAGAAAACATTATTATTACAGATCGAAACAGGCATACGCTTTAATCAAATAAAATAAAAGTCAATAAACATCGAGTCCTTACTTTTGTGCTCAAATTGAGATCAATAATATGGTTTTTTAAAAAATTTCACACATAAGTTTCATTTTTAGTCCAATTGAATTGAAAACATTACAAACGTGAATTGAAAACATTAGAAATTCAATTAACATATACAAACTTTGTTATTTAATCAATATACCCATAGTAAGTTAGAAAAACAACAAAACTCGTGCAAAAAGTTCGTTTGCATAGCATACTTATAAGTACAAGCGATTTAGTGCCGCATGAGTGCGTAATAATCCAGCGCCAAGTACTCTTGGCATTTTGCCTAATTCGTGCACAGCTCGATATTTATAAAAATTTATATAAATAATTTTGAGTTTTTTTAAGTCAACTAACAGGTGTATTGGTTTCTGCCGAAGAAGGTCAGACAATAATATATTTTTTACGTCGTTGGGCTGCTTAAACATTTTAAGAATGATAAAATTAACAATTGTCTTCGATAGGGTAAATCAGTCAGAGAGCCTATAAACTTTGCTTTTTTTCCAATACATATGCAAAAATTGATATATTTTATTCAAATCCTTCTTTAATTAAGAAAAAGGAAAATATGTAAAATTGTAAGTTGTTTAAAAGTCTAGTTAACATTCTTATAATCAATATTTATATGTAAAATACTATAATTAGTATTTCAATAAAACTGTTAAGCACATACATATATAAATAAGACCATTAATACGTATATCCATTTTCCAATACATTTCCATTAATTTTTAATATATCCTTAAGGAATAATAACTTTCATATTTTTATAAGAATTTTTCTCTATTTTAGTTTCATTTAAATTATAATAAAATAATTGTTTGTTTTAAATTGCAAAGAAAAAGCTCGAAGTAAATTAAAATAAAAGCTTATGGCTTTTTTGATACACATCTTAAATATAAAGTGTTTCGTCGATTACACATTCATCTTGCACCTTTTTAATTTAAAAATTTTATGTGAAATTCCTATTAAGATTGGATTGCTCGTAATATTTTTTATTTTTAAAAAGAGTAAAAGACTTTTTGGAGAAATGCTTAAATATGAGGTCTTTCGGGCATAAATAGTGTTCTGTAAAAACAAATAACTACTCACAATATTTTCGTTCGGGAGTATTTTTCAATATTACAAATTCAAAATGCAAGGTGTGCCATGGAAATTTCATGAGAATTTTTCTCGATCAGCCGAACATAGAAATAAATATAGTCAGTTTAACTACAAAGCTCGTGGCGAATACACCTAATAAAATCACTTGTATTCTTTTAAAAGATTCAAAAATTTCCAGTTTCATATTTAACGTATAAAACTTTTTACAATTCTCACATTTTTATTTTATGCACATATACTTTTGGGAATATGAGCAATCCTAACGGTCGATCCAAAAACAAATCCGAAGGCGGAACGCTTAAAGCGGTAAGCAAAAAGAAATTTAATTTTAATCTTTGAAAATAATAAACTTTTCACACTTTAGGACCCCGTGATGATTTATACATTCGACGATTCTGAGGCCAGCTGCAGCTCCCTTTGCTGCGTAGAATGCGCCAATTGCGTCGAGAGTGATGACTCGTACTCGGATTGCGGCATGAAGAAACGCAAGCCCGCTAGCAAGCCAAAATGCAAGCCAAGGAAGAAGCGTACTGCTCGCAAGGCTTGCCGCCCTCGCAAGCGCAGGAGCAAGCCAAAGCCAGTCTGCAAGCCGAAGCCTGTCTGCAGGCGTAAGCGCAAGCCCGCTTGCCGTCCAAAGAAGAGGGCGTGCCCGAAGCGCCGCAAGCCACGCGCTGCCCCCAAAGTTTGCTAGACGTCTAGCGTTTCAATCAGTGCTTGCTCCAATGCCTTCCCAACTCATCATAATATGAGGACAGTGCGAACTAGGCTAAATGCAAAACTTTTAAAATGCTAATAAATAAATAAGCACAATTTAACATCAATTTGTAGCAGTTTGTACTTCAGTATCCTTTGAAAGGCACTTACATTGATCCGCAAACAAGTCAATTATCTTATTATTAGCCAATTGCACCTTCCCCCAGACTATCGCGGATTCTTGCTCACGTCTTCGCCGCTTGGGCTGTCTGCGTCTGGCACGTAACGTTTTACTTTAGTTCAACTCATTTCCGCAACTCACATGACTTTATGCAAAAGCAGCCGAAAATAAAGTTATCTTATCATCCAGTGAAGCTAGCAGCAGCATTCTGCGAGTATTCTGCGTGTTTCTGTGCGTTCTGTTTGGGCTAATTTTATTGCATGAAAGCTTGTGCTTATTGCTTTGCCAACTGTCCTCGGACCTTCGTCCTTGGTCCATCTAAGGATTGCACGTAGCGGTCATACAAAGCGAACGTGACCGCTTGGCAATGTACCGTTATTTTTACTAGTACCCCCTACACAAAGACACCAACATACTGTCCCCGTGCCCTTGTGTTGATGTCCTGCGGTCCATATGCACATACACGTTTTCATGTAATGTGCACGACTTAGAAACAAACAACAACGCTCTGTATGACAGCAGCCAAATGACAGTTATTCATGGTAATTTTTGTATAATTTTTGAAGTGGGGAGTAACATTTTGTAAAAGCTTCAGTATTTAAGATTATTATATGCACTATAATTGGATTTTTAAAAATCGAAGCATTATTTTTAATTTTTGAGAATTATTATTACTGAGTTAGAGAATGCTAGTGAAAAATTATCTTGATGTTTTGATTCTGAAATACAAAATCAGTTTTTACAGCTGAAAGTTTCGCACTTTTTTTCTTAAATTTTTTGGGCTTTTTTAATTTTTATGCTATATTATTTTATGAATTTAAATTTATTTTTAAAATTATTTTTGTGTTGCTCAAAAAAATAATAAACTGTAGAGTGTTCCAGGCCCAATATGCCATGATAGTAGGGTGCAGTGGGAAAAGTTGAGGCTTAGGCTTGTTGGCAACTTGAGGCGAATGTGTCACGTTCACTCTTTGCAATGAAATTACAACACGACGAGTACAACAAATATAAATGCAAATGGTATACATTTTGCGGTAAACATTTGTAGCTCGTTACACATACATACAATTTAACGCACACACATGTACACACATTATTAGTTGTAGTTGTCGTTGTTGTGGTGTGTGCTTCGTTCAAATTCGTTTATGTCTAGCAAAGCGGAAGTGTTGATATTCATTAAACTGCGTTAGTTCAATTGGAAAAATATTGTTGTAGGCCTCTCTCACTCTCTCTGTTTTGTTTTTTGTGTTTGACTTATTAAATTAGACTGGTTCAATGGCCATGCTCTTGATTGTCTACTTCAGTTTTTGTGGTATTAAAACGAAGTCAATCGAAAATCGTTGATAAGGAATATTCCAAACCACTTCACCAGCTGAAAATGACATTTGCATATGATCAAAAAATGCTATAAAAGTAAAATTTTAATATTGTGTTAAATTTAGTTGATTTCATATATTTCGACTATCTAAATAGTATATTTCTTTGTGAATTAAAATCATAACCCGTTTTTAATTTTGTAAATTAAGTAGCTGCTCAGACAGTCGGTTTACCATTGGAGACATTGTTGTGTCGATTACGTAATTTGGTTTTAATCTATAGGGAAGTACGTTGCTTTAATCACTTCTCTAATCAACTGTTGTTGAAAAAATCCCTGTGGCATAAAATTTATGGAATTATCTGAATCTTTTTTCAAGCATTGCGATTAAAAATGTATGTCAAAGTGAATATTTTAAATGTCTAGATAAACATTGAAATAAACACACTGTTGGATCCGGATGGCAGCTGCTTGCACATATAAACAACTTTATAGAGATTTGAGGCTCTAGTCAGTTGCCGAATAAAGCATACAAAACCGAAATTGTATGCAGTTCAACGAAGCTTCAAACTTTGGGACACATAAGTCCGAGGGAAAACGAAAGATAGTTTGTGTACAGTTGTCACAAAAAGTCTTCGCACAATAGCCAAATGCTGCCAAGTGAGGAAAAACATGAAAATTTATATCCAAACGAATGTGCAAAATGAAATTTGAAATATAAAACCAGAATTCAAACTAACAAACACACACACACACATACACATTGTCAGTGTCCTTTCGAGTTTGTGTGTGTCTGATATAGTGTAAATATTTTGACATAACAATATGCTATTGCCCTAATGCTTGTGTGTCTGTAAGTATACGAGCCTTGAGTGTTTGTGCAACATTACTATTCATATGATATGTGGCTATGTTCAATGGCTAAGAATTGAGAGAGCTTGTAGTCAGGATCTGGAAATATAAAAGGAAAAAGGTAGCAGTTGGGCTGCAAGTTTATTTGTTTGTTCTTGTGGTATTCCATTTGCAGTTAATTTGTTAAAATTTCACTTTATAAATAAAATTTGCCATATTTGTTTAGTCAAGAACAACAGCAACTGCACAAAAGCTCACTGAATGACAACAGTTGGCAAAACGCTTTAGTTTATGGCAAAAGTTTTCCAATTTACTTAGCCTCCGCTGCAGTTGTAGCCATTAATATGCAAAGGCTCTCTCGCCACTTGTCTATGAAAATAAGTTAAGAACATATATGTGTATGTGTTTGTCATCTTCGTCTTGTTTATTATCTACTTTTTAAAGGTTTGTAGGTTAATAATAAATGTGCTGGGTAATTAGTTAAATTATCTTATTTTTAGTATTGGCAGACATTTTAAAAATTAATATATGCCGAATATTCTTCAGTGCACTGCTTGATTGCATGCACCAAGTGCTAGCTTAGGTTACCATGAATCAAAATGTAATTAATAAATTTATCCTATTTGACAGCTCGCTCAATTTTCGTTCCCATTGCAATTCAAACAATCGCATTTTCCAATGCATGTCTATATAATTGCTCTGACATATCGATGATAGTAGATAGGCATTAGTACCGAACTATATTTTAAAAATGGGAAACAATATTTTAAATTTTTTGATTTTTGCTCACTTAAAAAAATACTTAAAAAGTATTTTGTCATATATCATAGATTCGTGTCGATAGGTCGATTACTTTCTCTCGAATTCAATCGAGTAAATCAATCGTAGAATCACAGCAAGCGTTGCAAAGCCTTACATCATTTTTTTCAGCTGACAATTTGGGTATGTCTAGCAACAGCGGCGTATCTCTCACATTTTGATTCGAAATTTGTAAAGAAAAAAACAAAATACTTGGTATTTTTTGGGGATTTATCTGCAAAAAAAAACCAGTAGCAACTGGCAATCGTTATTATATAAACTATAATCTACAATACCTAACGTTAATTGTTGCTAGTGTTGCTTACAACTGCGTAATATGGGCTTCGATCAGGGACTCATTATTGGCAACGTCGATGAGGAGTTGATGTGCCCCATTTGCGGCGATGTACTGGAGGAACCAATGCAATCATCCAACTGCGAGCACGCCTTTTGCCGTTTCTGTATCACAACTTGGCTGAACGAGAAGCACATTTGCCCAGTGGACCGCTCCGAACTTCGTCCCGTTCAACTGGTAACCGTTCCTCGCTTCATGCGTAACATGCTCGGACGTCTCAAGATCAAATGCCGCTTTGCGGTGAATGGCTGCACCGCACTGATGCCATTGGAGCAGTTTCGCAGCCATGTCGAGTGCTGCGAGTGGAATCCCAAGGCGGAGGTACTGTGCACCAAGGGCTGTGGCATGAAGGTGCCCAAGGATGAGCTGCTTCGTCACAATTGTGTATTGGAGCTGCGTCGCCAGGTGCAGCATCAGAGCAGCGCAGTGTCCCAGCTGCAACGCATGCATGCACACCAGGAGCTCCGTTTGGTGCAACAGAGACGCGAGCTAGAGATGCTGCAGCACTATATTGCTACGCTGCGTGCCACCAATCCGGTTGTGCGCACTGTGGGTGATCAGCTGGATCGTTATTGGCTCATGAGTTGGGGCCGCAGCCTACCGTTAGCATCGGTTCGTAACTGGGGCAGCTTGATCTCGACCCCGGATAGTCCCATGGTGCAAATGATACGGGACGGACTGCGTCGCAGTGGCTGTCCCATGCGTCTTATGGAGCCGTTGGTGGAGTGCAGCTACGAGGATGCCTGGCCAGAGGGTTTGGGCACTTTGGAGCGTCGTCGCATGAATCAGCAAAGACTGGCCCAGTTTGTGGCTCGAAAGCTGCCAACGGGCCCCGATGTCAGACCCTGTGTGGCTCTATTGGGTGGCGACAATGCTCACATGCCCGAAAATCTAATGCCGTCCTTTGGCATTATTATGATCTTCACCGATGGCATCGAGGAGGAAGCCGAATATCCATAAGTGCATGTTTACTAGCGTGTCTCATAAACATAAATTCCAAATTGTTGTTTTGCCAACGAGCTTTCTTCTTGACTTTGTAAATAAATTAATAATTGGGTCCACGAGGGTCAAGCAAAATATTCGTCTTTAATGTGAAATTCAAATTATAATATTGTATTAATTTTTAGCAATGTCCGTCATGGAGTGGACACCCATATAGCCAGAGAATCAAAACAGCGCATATGTCAAAGAAGTTGGGAAATAAAAAACTATTAGGCGTCATATTTTCATTACCTTTACGTATAGAATGCGCAAAATCAGAGCCAAATGGATGATTTCTTCAAACTTGAAAACGCTTCTTCACTTCAACATCCCATTAAAATATTTCTTTTATTAAATTTAATTAATTTCTTTTACTTTAAACTGTTTGGCATATATCTTTATCAACTGATGTTGCAATTGAATCGACAACGGTTCATTTTTTCGCCTTTGCTATTACTATGCGTATGCGTAATTCAGCATGCGTAATGCAGTGGATGCGTAATGCAGCTCAGACATTAGCTTAAATTGAGCTTACATTGCGTGGCAGCAAATTGAGGAAAACTTGTAATGAAAATGTGAAAAGTTGCAGTTACAGTTCGCGGCAGTTGGCGACACCATTTGGCAAAGTTTTACAAATTGCATTTGCAATTGGAATAATTTTTATGGCGCTTTTGTAAGTTTTGAAAATTGAATCGCAGCTCTTAAGCTGCATGAATAATTTCAATGAGAGCTATTAACAGTAAAGTTTTAATTATACGATAATATTTAAAAAAATTCTTTTATGAATGTAATGTCTGTAGTCTCAAAAACTATTTAACGTTTTAACTATCTGTTAAAAAATATGTTAACTTATTTTCTTTAGAGTTTGACCTGCAAGTATAGTGCGATAAAGTTTATTAACCGTATACTTAACGCTATCATTATGTGTTGGCACACAGACACACAAACGATTATTATGACAGGCATTGCACAAACCCATTGCACTCTTCAACCCGATATGCCAATAAGTCTTATGACAGAATACTGAATACTTCAAACATGAAAATAAGCTGAAATATCCATTCAGATTTCTTAGTCTAATTAAATACAATTTCTGTTAACTTAACAAGCTGCCTTGTGATAAAATCAACTGCAACAACTTAATAAAATTAATTAAGTCACAAGCAACAATTTATTTGCTTATACTAAACAGTTTTATGCAACAATCTCTGACATCGGTCAACAAAGAACCACAACAACAACAACAAGACTGGACGTATATTGCAAATTAGTGTTAAATTAAATGAAATTCTTTGTCAACTAATTAAATGCAATTGGCAAAGAGTTGAGCTGCACATAAGTTGATTAAACAAAGGCCGAAAGGCAACAACTAACTAAGTCACTAATATTGCTAATAGCACAAGCAACTTGCAACACCTGCTATCGAATCGTGTGTATGTGTTCTGGCCAAGGCCAATGCAACAAAAGCCGAAAACTTAATTAATATTTACATGAACACTTGAGAGACAAGAGATACAAGAGAAACGAGTCAAGCCAATTGTTGCTATTGTTGCTGTTGTTATTGTTATCTTAAGGCTGTCATGTTTGCATATGGCCAAGGCAGCGACAGAAGCCGAGGCAAGCACATATACACATATGCATACGTGGCGTATGCCTTGCTAGAAATCAATTCGCATTGTTAACCCATGATTGGATATTATTGATTCAATTTGCTGCTGCCACAATGCCGATACATGTTTTATGCATGCGACTCTCTCGCTCTACCTCTCTGAATCTTTCCCTTTACCTCACTCTCTCCGTTTGTGCTGATAATGTCTGGCTGTATCGATAATAGGAAACATGCACGCTTGGCCAACAACAAGAACAACAACAACTGCAACAGCTAGCTTAGCACCTGCACTTGCAACTGCAACATACACACACAACCAAGAAAACCAACTTAGTGGCCAGCCTTTGAACCTATAGCGGTGCTTAGTCTATGAACCAATACAGTGGTACCAAATCGAATATTAAACATTTAAGAGATATTAAAAAATCGCATATTCTTTATCAGAAAACAATAAATTCATATGAATTTACTTAAGAAACGAGGTACTTCACTGGGACCTTAGGGCCTCCACTTCTAAAGAAAGCAATCAAAAACACACTGGCATTTCGTCTTCTGGACATTAGCCAACAGCAAAGAAGACTAAAATTATATACTGATATATACACAAATTTGCATTGTTGATCACACTGTAATCGCTTTAAGTGCGCTTCTTAAATTCTGAAAGTTCGATCTAAGGAGAATACCCCGAATGTCCCATTGGCGGCAACGGGCAAAAACTTGATGTTGAATGTTGGAGCTCATTAATTTTGCCAGCATAGAAAATTTGCAATATTATTTGTGGATGGCAACAACACATTTGTTATTGGCCCTGTTATTGTTGTTGTTGTTATATGTATGGCCGTATATGCATGTATATTGATGTTGTTATTGTTGGTATTGTTGTGTGCATCAGCTACTCTTGCTGTTGTTGTTGTTGTTGTTAACGTTGACAATGGCAATGATAACAATGCGAGAGCAGTCCATGTTGCTAATAGTAGTTGTACCATGTGGAACGCCCACATGTCTGCAACATGCCACATGCCACATGTCGCTTGCCACTTGCCACTTGAGCACATTGTTTTTGCCGTCTGAAGTGTTTGACGTTTCCTGTTTGCTGCTTATGGACGCCATTTAGTGCGCCACTGATTTTGTCGAACGGTCCACAATTATGGCTGCCATCATTGATTTGTGCCACTAATCACAGTTGCATAAATCACGTAGCATCGCAAGCAAACAACGAATATGCAAAATGAAACCATGATAAACTTAAAGTATTGCAATTTATTTGCTAATATAATAATATTATAATATAATATAATAATATTATAATAATTATATTACAATAACTAGTAAGTGCCCCGCTTGCTTCGCTACGCCGATAATTTTTACAAAATTTTAGCAATACATATAAAATAAATAAATTAGTTAATGTTTAACAACATATTAGCAAAGTATTTAATATTCTCTTTTTCACGCCACCATTGAGGTTGAGAATCAGACGCGTCATTATTTTTTGATACCAAAGGTATCATATTATATTGGGTTTATGCAATGTCCGTCAAGGTGTCTGTCCGTCCGTCCACCCGTCCGTCCGTTTGAACGCAACTTTTTTCAACACGCTTAATGCTAGAGCTTTGCAACTTTGCAAATATCTTGGTACATACCTTCGTCAGAAAAAGTGTTAAATTTGGCTCTACGACCTCAGGGGCCTGGGAAATCGATAACAAATCGATACCTCAAAGTGCAACTCGATGAAACACATATATATATATCTCACATTTTAGCAGCTAGAGTCACCAAATTTGTGGGCAAGATAGCCGATGACATTCCTCAAAAACTGCATCGAAAGTTTGGATGCCACGCCCACCTCTTCCGCCCCCAGCCACGGATGCCACGGATGCCACGGCCACCTATTCCGCCCCCAGCCCCTCTCCAATTATAAACAAAAATGCCTGTATCTTCTACAGTTTTGAAGCTATAGCCACCAAAATTGACATGAAGGTAGATGCTGACATTTGACACAAATATGCATGAAAACTTTGGATTCCACGCTCCCAAACAACGGGACATGCCCCACCGCCCTAAAACCGGAAGGCATGTATCTTCGCCAGTTTTTAAGCTAGATTCACCAAATTCGGTATGAATATTGGTAGTGACATCCGTAACTGGTGTGCATACAAATTTTGGATGCCACGCCAACTTATACCGCCCACCGCTATATCTCTCTCAGTTTTCGACCTAGGCTCTTCAAATTTGGTATGAACATTGTTAGCGACATCCGTAACCGATCTACATCAAAGTTTTATACGCCACGCCCACCTTTTCCACCCAACTCGTAAAATCTGAAATTTCTATATCTTTCCCAGATTTTGCGCTAGAGTCACCAAACTTGGAAACATTGTTAGTGACATCCGTAACAAATGTGCAATATTGGATGCCACGCCCACTTATACCGCCCACCAAAATATCTTTCTCAGTTTTTGCGCTAGACTCTCCAAACTTGATTAGGAGATAGAAGGTGCCATCCGCCACAGTTTATGGGAGGTGCCCCAAGGAGTTGTCGGATCGGGTCCAAATTTTGCATCCATAATTTTTTTACACGCCTCCATGTCCTGACCAAGTTTTGTAATAATTGATTAATTTTAAAGCAGAGCTCTAGTCAGCCATCTAGCTCTTATCGTTTAGGCTGTGGGTCTCTCAACAATCAGTCAGTCAGTCAGTTAGGACAAACTATTTTATATATGTATATAGATTAGCTTGCTACAAATACAACAATGTATGCGTGCATTAACCAATATATGCACTTGCATTTTTGTTAATACATATGTATGTAGGTACTAAATAATGAAAATGCACGTACATACATGTGTATGTATGTACATATGTGCATTTGCAACACCAACTAAAGTTACAAATGTCAGTTTGAAAATAATATCAAAACAACAATGGCAATAGGTATTTGTGTGTTAAGTTTTGTTTGATAATTAGCAAGTATGTAGGTAAAACCAATCGCGTAACATATTCTGGTGTACAAAAACAAATTAGGTTTCAATTGATTTGTTTTAAATCAATGATACCAACAAAAAGAAGCAACAACAACACTTACTAACAACAACAACAACAAATGCTACTTAATTCGAAAAACAATTGTCAAAGGCACAAAGAAGAAAAAAAATAACGGAGAGAGACACATCAACAGACGGTCATTTTTTATTTTTTTTGTTTGAAACCTCGGCGGCGTTGAAACTCACAGCTTGTGCGACAATGAGGCGCCAGAGTGGTGGAATGAGGTAAAGTGATTAATGCAATTAATTGAGTTGTTCAAAATTTAATCCAAATTAAAAATCCTTTCTTAGTGCTCACTTTCAAGCTGCATGAAATATTATGTGAAAATTTCAGCCTTCTAGCTCTTATCGTTAAGGCTGTGGGCCTCTCAACAATCAGTCAGTCAGTCAGTCAGTCAGTTAGGACAAACTATTTTATATATATAGATAAATATATTTATATAAAAGTTTATAATTTATATATATTTATAATTCTTTTAGATATACAGTGGACGCTCACAAATTAGAACCAGTTGGTTCCTGGGGTAGTTCTAATTTCTGAAAAGTTCTTATTTCTGGACGCATTTTGAAATGTCGTATAAGGCAATAAATGGCTTCTTTTCTGCTTAATAGGCTTCGAAAAGAATGTTATTTTAAGTTAAATCAAAAAAAAATGTATTCATACATAATTGAGCAAAAAAGGCTTAAATGACTATTATTAACATTATTATTATTACACCGTACACCGTACACCGTACACCGTACACCGTACACCGCCACTGTACACCGTACACCGTACACCGTACACCATACACCGTACACCGCCACCGTACACCGTACACCGTACACCGCCACCGTACACCGTACACCGTACACCGTACACCGTACACCGTACACCGTACACCGTACACCGTACACCGCCACCGTACACCGTACACCGTACACCGTACACCGTACACCGTACACCGTACACCGTACACCGTACACCGCCACCGTACACCGCCACCGTACACCGTACACCGTACACCGTACACCGTACACCGTACACCGCCACCGTACACCGTACACCGCCACCGTACACCGTACACCGTACACCGTACACCGTACACCGTACACCGTACACCGTACACCGTACACCGTACACCGTACACCGTACACCGTACACCGCCACCGTACACCGTACACCGCCACCGTACACCGTACACCGTACACCGTACACCGCCACCGTACACCGTACACCGCCACCGTACACCGTACACCGTACACCGTACACCGTACACCGTACACCGTACACCGTACACCGTACACCGTACACCGCCACCGTACACCGTACACCGTACACCGCCACCGTACACCGTACACCGTACACCGTACACCGTACACCGTACACCGTACACCGCCACCGTACACCGCCACCGTAAACCGTACACCGTACACCGTACACCGCCACCGTACACCGCCACCGTACACCGCCACCGCCACCGTACACCGTACACCGTACACCGTACACCGTACACCGTACACCGTACACCGCCACCGTACACCGTACACCGTACACCGTACACCGTACACCGTACACCGTACACCGTACACCTACACCGTACACCGCCACCGTACACCGTACACCGCCACCGTACACCGTACACCGTACACCGTACACCGTACACCGTACACCGTACACCGTACACCGCCACCATACACCGTACACCGTACACCGTACACCGTACACCGTACACCGCCACCGTACACCGCCACCGTACACCGTACACCGTTCACCGCCACCGTACACCGTACACCGCCACCGTACACCGCCACCGTACACCGTACACCGTACACCGTACACCGTACACCGTACACCGTACACCGTACACCGTACACCGCCACCATACACCGTACACCGTACACCGTACACCGTACACCGCCACCGTACACCGTACACCGTACACCGTACACAGTACACCGTACACCGTACACCGTACACCGTACACCGTACACCGTACACCGCCACCGTACACCGTACACCGCCACCGTACACCGTACACCGCCACCGTACACCGTACACCGTGCACCGTACACCGCCACCGTACACCGTACACCGTACACCGTACACCGTACACCGTACACCGCCACCGTACACCGTACACCGCCACCGTACACCGTACACCGTACACCGCCACCGTACACCGTACACCGCCACCGTACACCGTACACCGTACACCGCCACCGTACACCGTACACCGTACACCGTACACCGTACACCGCCACCGTACACCGTACACCGCCACCGTACACCGTACACCGTACACCGTACAGCGTACACCGTACACCGTACACCGCCACCGTACACCGTATACCGCCACCGCACACCGTACACCGTACACCGTACACCGTACACCGTACACCGTACACCGTACACCGTACACCGTACACCGTACACCGCCACCGTACACCGTACACCGTACACCGTACACCGTACACCGTACACCGCCACCGTACACCGTACACCGCCACCGTACACCGTACACCGTACACCGTACACCGCCACCGTACACCGTACACCGTACACCGTACACCGTACACCGCCACCGTACACCGTACACCGTACACCGTACACCGTACACCGTACACCGTACACCGCCACCGTACACCGTACACCGTACACCGTACACCGTACACCGTACACCGCCACCGTACACCGTACACCGTACACCGTACACCGTACACCGTACACCGTACACCGCCACCGTACACCGTATACCGCCACCGTACACCGTACACCGCCACCGTACACCGTACACCGTACACCGTACACCGTACACCGTACACCGTACACCGTACACCGTACACCGTACACCGTACACCGTACACCGTACACCGTACACCGTACACCGCCACCGTACACCGTACACCGCCACCGTACACCGTACACCGTACACCGTACACCGTACACCGTACACCGTACACCGCCACCGTACACCGTACACCGCCACCGTACACCGTACACCGTACACGTACACCGTACACCGTACACCGCCACCGTACACCGTATACCGCCACCGTACACCGTACACCGTACACCGTACACCGTACACCGTACACCGTACACCGTACACCGCCACCGTACACCGTACACCGTACACCGCCACCGTACACCGTACACCGTACACCGTACACCGCCACCGTACACCGTACACCGCCACCGTACACCGTACACCGTACACCGCCACCGTACACCGTACACCGCCACCGTACACCGTACACCGTACACCGCCACCGTACACCGTACACCGTACACCGTACACCGTACACCGTACACCGCCACCGTACACCGTACACCGTACACCGTACACCGTACACCGCCACCGTACACCGTACACCGTACACCGTACACCGTACACCGTACACCGTACACCGTACACCGTACACCGTACACCGTACACCGCCACCGTACACCGCCACCGTAAACCGTACACCGTACACCGTACACCGCCACCGTACACCGCCACCGTACACCGCCACCGCCACCGTGCACACCGTACACCGTACACCGTACGTACACCGTACACCGTACACCGCCACCGTACACCGTACACCGTACACCGTACACCGTACACCGTACACCGTACACCGTACACCTACACCGTACACCGCCACCGTACACCGTACACCGTACACCGCCACCGTACACCGTACACCGTACACCGCCACCGTACACCGTACACCGCCACCGTACACCGTACACCGTACACCGTACAGCGTACACCGTACACCGTACACTGCCACCGTACACCGTATACCGCCACCGTACACCGTACACCGTACACCGCCACCGTACACCGTACACCGTACACCGTACACCGTACACCGTACACCGCCACCGTACACCGTACACCGTACACCGTACACCGTACACCGTTCACCGCCACCGCCACCGTACACCGTACACCGTACACCGTACACCGCCACCGTACACCGTACACCGCCACCGTACACCGTACACCGTACACCGTACACCGTACACCGTACACCGCCACCGTACACCGTACACCGCCACCGTACACCGTACACCGCCACCGTACACCGTACACCGTACACCGCCACCGCCACCGTACACCGTACACCGTACACCGCCACCGTACACCGTATACCGCCACCGTACACCGTACACCGTACACCGCCACCGTACACCGTACACCGTACACCGTACACCGTACACCGTACACCGTACACCGTACACCGCCACCGTACACCGTACACCGTACACCGTACACCGTACACCGTTCACCGCCACCGCCACCGTACACCGTACACCGTACACCGCCACCGTACACCGTACACCGCCACCGTACACCGTACACCGTACACCGTACACCGTACACCGCCACCGTACACCGCCACCGTACACCGTACACCGCCACCGTACACCGTACACCGTACACCGCCACCGCCACCGTACACCGTACACCGTACACCGCCACCGTACACCGTACACCGCCACCGTACACCGTACACCGTACACCGTACACCGCCACCGTACACCGTACACCGCCATCGTACACCGTACACCGCCACCGTACACCGTACACCGCCACCGTACACCGTACACCGTACACCGTTCACCGCCACCGTACACCGTACACCGCCACCGTACACCGCCACCATACACCGTACACCGTACACCGTACACCGCCACCGTACACCGTACACCGTACACCGTACACCGTACACCGTACACCGTACACCGTACACCGTACACCGTACACCGTACACCGTACACCGTACACCGTACACCGTACACCGTACACCGTACACCGCCACCGTACACCGTACACCATACACCGTACACCGCCACCGTACACCGTACACCGCCACCGTACACCGCCACCGTACACCGTACACCGTACACCGTACACCGCCACCGTACACCGTACACCGTACACCGCCACCGTACACCGTACACCGCCACCGCCACCGTACACCGTACACCGTACACCGTACACCGTTTACCGTTTACCGTTCACCGCCACCGTACACCGTACACCGTACACCGTACACCGCCACCGTACACCGCCACCGTACACCGCCACCGTACACCGTACACCGTACACCGTACACCGTACACCGTACACCGCCACCGTACACCGCCACCGTACACCGCCACCGTACACCGTACACCGTACACCGTACACCGTACACCGTACACCGTACACCGTACACCGTACACCGTACACCGTACACCGTACACCGTACACCGCCACCGTACACCGTACACCGTACACCGTACACCGCCACCATACACCGTACACCGCCACCGTACACCGTACACCGCCACCGTACACCGCCACCGTACACCGTACACCGTACACCGAACACCGTACACCGTACACCGCCACCGTACACCGTACACCGTACACCGCCACCGCCACCGTACACCGTACAGCGTACACCGTACACCGTACACCGTACACCGTACACCGTACACCGTACACCGTACACCGCCACCGTACACCGTACACCGTACACCGTACATCGTACACCGTACACCGTACACCGTACACCGCCACCGTACACCGTACACCGTACACCGTACACCGCCACCGTACACCGTACACCGTACACCGCCACCGTACACCGTACACCGCCACCATACACCGCCACCGTACACCGTACACGGTACACCGTACACCGTACACCGCCACCGTACACCGTACACCGTACACCGTACACCGCCACCGTACACCGTACACCGTACACCGCCACCGCCACCGCCACAGCCACCGCCACCGCCACCGTACACCGTACACCGTACACCGCCACCGTACACCGTACACCGTACACCGCCACCGTACACCGTACACCGCCACCGTACACCGCCACCGTACACCGTACACCGTACACCGTACACCGTACACCGTACACCGTACACCGTACACCGTACACCGTACACCGCCACCGTACACCGTACACCGTACACCGTACACCGTACACCGCCACCGTACACCGTACACCGTACACCGTACACCGTACACCGTACACCGTACACCGCCACCGTACACCGTACACCGTACACCGTACACCGCCACCGCCACCGCCACAGCCACCGCCACCGCCACCGTACACCGTACACCGTACACCGCCACCGTACACCGTACACCGTACACCGCCACCGTACACCGCCACCGTACACCGTACACCGTACACCGTACACCGCCACCGTACACCGTACACCGTACACCGCCACCGTACACCGCCACCGTACACCGTACACCGTACACCGCCACCGTACACCGCCACCGTACACCGTACACCGTACACCGCCACCATACACCGCCACCGTACACCGTACACCGTACACCGTACACCGCCACCGTACACCGTACACCGCCACCGTACACCGCCACCGTACACCGTACACCGTACACCGTACACCGCCACCGTACACCGTACACCGTACACCGCCACCGCCACCGTACACCGTACACCGTACACCGTACACCGTACACCGTACACCGCCACCGTACACCATACACCGCCACCGAACACCGTACACCGCCACCGTACACCGCCACCGTACACCGCCACCGTACACCGTACACCGTACACCGCCACCATACACCGTACACCGTACACCGTACACCGTACACCGTACACCGCCACCGTACACCGTACACCGCCACCGCCACCGCCACAGCCACCGCCACCGCCACCGTACACCGTACACCGTACACCGCCACCGTACACCGTACACCGTACACCGCCACCGTACACCGCCACCGTACACCGTACACCGTACACCGTACACCGCCACCGTACACCGTACACCGTACACCGTACACCGTACACCGTACACCGTACACCGTACACCGTACACCGTACACCGTACACCGTACACCGTACACCGTACACCGTACACCGCCACCGTACACCGTACACCGTACACCGTACACCGCCACCGTACACCGTACACCGTACACCGTACACCGTACACCGCCACCGCCACCGTACACCGTACACCGCCACCGCCACCGCCACCGTACACCGTACACCGTACACCGCCACCGTACACCGTACACCGTACACCGTACACCGTACACCGCCACCGTACACCATACACCGTACACCGCCACCGTACACCGTACACCGTACACCGTACACCGTACACCGTACACCGTACACCGTACACCGCCACCGTACACCGTACACCGTACACCGTATACCGTATACCGTACACCGTACACCGTACACCGTATACCGTACACCGCCACCGTACACCGTACACCGCCACCGTACACCGTACACCGTACACCGCCACCGTACACCGTACACCGTACACCGTACACCGACACCGTACACCGTACACCGTACACCGTACACCGCCACCGTACACCGTATACCGTACACCGTACACCGTACACCGTATACCGTACACCGCCACCGTACACCGTACACCGCCACCGTACACCGTACTCCGTACACCGCCACCGTACACCGTACACCGTACACCGTACACCGACAGCGTACACCGTACACCGTACACCGTACACCGTACACCGCCACATATATAATACATATAAAATAAATAAATTAGTTAATGTTTAACAACATATTAGCAAAGTATTAAATATTCTCTTTTTCACGCCACCATTGAGGTTGAGAATCAGACGCGTCTTTATACTTTGATACCAAAGGTATCATATTATATTTGGTTTATGCAATGCCCGTCAAGGTGTCTGTCCGTCCGTCCGCCCGTCCGTCCGTTTGAACGCAACTTTTTTAAACACGCTTGAAGCTAGAGCTTTGCAACTTTGCAAATATTTTGGTACATACTTTCGTCAGAAAAAGTGTTAAATTTGGCTCTACGACCTCAGGGGCCTGGGAAATCGATAACAAATCGATACCTCAAAGTGCAAATCGATGAAACACACTTTCGCCCCCATCCACGGATGCCACGGCCACCTATTCCGCCCCCAGTCCCGCTCCAATTATAAACAAAAATGCCTGTATCTTCTACAGTTTTGAAGCTATAGCCACCAAAATTGACATGAAGGTAGATGCTGACCGATTGTACCGAATCATTACCAAACTATTACCATTCGGTCATGATAGTACGCTAAGAACGTTTTTTCTTAAATTATGAACGCCGGTCATGTTTAATGAACGAATTTGAATGAATTTTTTAAGAACGCTTTTTTGTGTTTGGTCATAATTTGTTCCTAAATTAAGAAAATTTCGTTCTTAATTTATGAACAATTTTTCTTATTTTAAGAACATTTCGTTACTAATTTGTTAAAAATAAAAAATTTTTTTTTATTATCAAGATTAACAACATTATTTTTCATTTTACGTCTAATTATAATATTTCATACAATTGTGTATAACAAACAGTCCCCCTAATGTATTATAATTGTGTTAATATTAATGTTAGCAGTTAATGTTAATGTGAATATGCTGCTTATTATAAATAATGCAGTTTTTACTTACCTTTTTTTTCCCAACGAGGATTTGAACCGGGGACTTTCGGTTTGAGCGGCGTCTTAGACAGCACGACCATCAGGCGTCATTAAATGACTCGTATAATTGTTAAATACGGCTTTCTGCCGACCACTGCTCTTATGAGAGACATTCCGTTACTTCGCAGATACGAGAGAGCGATCCCGTTATTTTGCATACACATTTCATGTTTGCGAGAGAGCGAGTATCGATTCACGGGTTCATAAATAAGAACATCGTTCTTAATTTGGTACAAATCTACCAAATCCGTTCTATTTGTACCAAATCAAGAACATTTCATTGCTAGCGTTCTTAATTCATTACCATTGTTCTTAATTCAAGAACGAAAATTTATGACCGGTGCCAGTAAAAATCATAACCTAATGGTTATGATTTTAGAACTGGCTTTTTTCTGAGTGTTCGCCAGTTTTTAAGCTAGATTCACCAAATTCGGTATGAATATTGGTAGTGACATCCGTAACTGGTGTGCATACAAATTTTGGATGCCACGCCAACTTATACCGCCCACCGCTATATCTCTCTCAGTTTTCGACCTAGGCTCTTCAAATTTGGTATGAACATTGTTAGCGACATCCGTAACCGATCTACATCAAAGTTTTATACGCCACGCCCACCTTTTCCACCCAACTCGTAAAATCTGAAATTTCTATATCTTTCCCAGATTTTGCGCTAGAGTCACCAAACTTGGAAACATTGTTAGTGACATCCGTAACAAATGTGCAATATTGGATGCCACGCCCACTTATACCGCCCACCAAAATATCTTTCTCAGTTTTTGCGCTAGACTCTCCAAACTTGATTAGGAGATAGAAGGTACCATCCGCCACAGATATGCATCACAAATTTGAATGTCACGCCTACCCCTTCTGACCGCCTTTTTATACCCAAAACCCCCATACGTTACAAATACATACAAACTTACATATGTGCTTTGCTTAATTGGTCGAAAATGTATATCAACAATGTTTGTGTGGTACGACGTTACGTCTGAGTTACATAAGCAGCAAGTAAGCAAATCAACCACTATACAAAGATGTTCAAGATTAATTATTTTCGCACAAATGGCTCGTTATAAAAAACAAATAAGA